>OY747133.1:58315867-58915867 GCA_963556465.1 Berberis vulgaris
ACGACTCGCCAAGGGATCATTACTCTCAATACAGACAATGATCGCCGAATTTTTCAGGTAAGCTTAGTCAGTTTGCGACTGATGATGACGGCTTCTGGTGCCCGAAGCTTAATTCGCTCCGCGCGGGTCGCTATGGCTGAGGAAGTGGGAGTCTAGTCAACACTTGTCCGCTGATGACGATGACTCGCCAATGGATCATTGCTTTCAATACAGACAATGATCTCCGAACTAGCCAGGTAAGCTTAGTCAGTTCACGATTGATGACGACGCCTTCTGGTGCCCAAAGCCTAATCCGCTTCATGCGGGTCGTGACGGTTGAGGAAGTGGAAGTCTAGTTAGCGTTTGTTCGATAATGATGACGACTCGTCAAGGGTTCATTGCTCTCAATACAGACAATGATTGTCGAACTTACCAATAAAGCTTAATCAGTTCGAAACTGATGACAACAACTCCTGACGCGCAAAGCCTAACCCGCTCTGTGCGGGTCGCGACGACCGAAAGAATGAAAGTAAAAGTTAGCGCTAGTACGCCAGCACTGAGGGAGTCATTACAGACAACGACTGAAAGGATTTGGTCAACCCTTGACCAGCGACGACTCCCGCTGATCAACCCCTAATCTGCCACGATAGCAACACAACACAACAATATTGATTGACTGACAAAAAAAAACTAAGGGGGGATTCCACTAGGCAATACAAACTCTACAGTCTACAAAGCAACAAAAGCAAACACGATGGTGCAAGGCAAAATAGTATTTTCATTAAAAAAAACATGTCTACATGATATTCGCCCAGGAAGGGACATTACAATCTAAGGAGAAACATCCTCCTCATTTGTTAGTCTAGCAGCGCCAGAGCCTTGCCCTCGATCAATCGGCCCAAAAGCTGCCCTCCTATAGCGGGCGAATTCGAGATCAATATCGGGATGCTCTCCCTTAATCAGTTCCAAGAGCTCCAGTCTGCCCCGAATAACCTCGGACAAGATCAGCGACCTCTTGCCAGATACATAAAATTCCACCGTGCCCAGCAACGCTTCATAATGTGAATGCTCCTAGAAAATCATCCATTTCGCCTCCAGAGCACGGCGAATCCCTTCGTCTATTGGGGCTTCCAGCTGCTACCTTTTGACGGCCCACTACGCCTCCGCCTGCTTCCTCTCAGCTTCTTCAGCCCCTCGTTCAGAGGACCACCTGTCCATAGCAGTATCCAGGCACTCCAATTCTGCCCTGGTTCATTTCAGCTCGGAACGAGTCGACACCAAGTCAGACTCAATAATCCTCAGCTGAGCACTCATTTTGTCAACTGCCGCGTCAGCAACAAGGGTCTCCAAAAAGATCTCTTTTCTAAACTACGCCCGCGATGGCCTGCTAGAACCAGGATTCCTTGCACTATAAATAAGACATGATGTTGGTAAGCTAAGGTACGCTACAAATTTCCTATTACAGCATTACACCTTTCTCAGATCCTTGTCCGATTTTAACATCGGAGTGTCATCGGCCACCATAACGGTGGTCTGTGGCTCACGTGTGTTACTTGCGTAGGTAAGCAGGAACCAGGTCAAAACAGGGAGCAAAAAATGACTGCATCAGTAAGTGTAGCTTTATCTTCTGATTCTGTTGCGCTGATTGTATGCTAACCATTGCTCGTGTTTCTTCGCAGGGAGGTTCCCCACTACTCCTCTCATCCCAGAGGAGCGAAACACTATAAAGAACTTTCGCGATTTGCCAAAGAAGAGTGTGGAGAAAGTTATATGTCCTATCAACTTTTGTCGCAGTGGGTTGTGGGACAACTAGCATGAGGCATACTCTTTACCGATCAACGCGAGTTAAGCCCGAAGGTGGTGCCCCTTATAGAAAAAGGAAAGCCGCCGAAGTTAAGGCTCCTGATTTGTCTTACACAGAGGGGCTTTCTGAGACACTCGCCTCCTTTGTAGATTCGAAGATGTCTCGTGTTAGGACTAGGTCGTCTTCCAAATGGTCGGCTCCAGTAAGTAAAGAGTGTGAGCCTGATCGACCTGCCAGGGCAAAGGCCGCAGTGCCTGGCTGGGAGAGGGACCACTTGCGATTAGTAGGGGTTGAAGATGCGTTGAATCTTAGTGTCGCGAGGGCCGAAGCTCTGAGCGAGAAGCTGATGTTGGCTTTTGTGGCAGCTTCTATAAGTGTTGATCCATTCGGGACCGTTCTATAAGTCCCGGAGTCCAACCGTTCTGAGGTCCCGGAGTCCAACCGTTCCACTGGTGGGTTGTCCGATAGTGGCGATGGTGACACAGGCCAAGTTTCTCATAGTTCGCATTGTTCCCCATCTTGCTCCAGGTCGCATCTCAGAGTGATGGATGGTTCATTGGACAAATCGCTTCCTTAACTTCCTTTGTATTTCACTGAGCCATCTCACAATAAAGGGTCGCTTGTTGGTGACAAAGGAAAAGTTGTTGAAGAGGGTTTGGGAGCAGTGGCAACTACGAAGGGTGGTGCTGGCATAATTCCTCATCTGGGAGAGCTCCATTTGGACGCACGGATAAGTTTGTTTGCCCCGGACGTAGTGAAGATGAGCAATCAGACCTGACACCAGGATGTTGATGTAGATTATGCTTTGAGGAAGAATATAAGCAGGCGTCATAGCTGACTAATGGATCACGCTCCAAAACCCGGGGAGGATATGCTAGAAGGATGTATGGATAAGGGTTTAAAGTACCTTATGCTGGGAATGTCTCACTCGAGCCAGGTGGCCGTCGTTGGGACAGAAGTTGAGGCAACTTGTGATAGGATGTACACCATGGAACGTGTTTTCTCGAACATGTAGAGGTTGTATTCTGACGCGCTTTTTAAAATTGAGCTGCTAAGGGAGCAGATTGAGAGGAGGCTGGAACAATTGGCCGTTGTTGCTAAGACTCATAGGGTTCGTCTGGAAGCCCTTGAGTCTGACTTAACAGAGGCGGTGTCCGCGAGGAACAAATTTAAGCAGGAGTTGGATTTGATCCGTCGTGATCTGGAGGTTCCGTATGAAGCTGCGACTGAGGCACATTTTGAATTGCGATTTCTCACTGAGGAGAGCACCTTGAAGGAGGTTGATTGAGCTCTTTAGAGACAATAGCTAGAGTTCGATATGGAATTTAGTGCTCGGGTGGTGAGGAAGGCCGAGGACCAGCTTAAACTGGAGCAACATGTGCTCAGTGATGTAAAGAGCAATTTGATTACGGACCAGTCTCATGTGAAGTGCTGACTAGCAAGCTGGAGCTATTGGAGCATGAACTTGTTGAAGCAAAGGCGTGTGAGGAAGAGCTTATCAAGGAACAAGGCAAGTGTGAATTTCGCTGGGTTGTACACGGTAGATTGGAGCTTTTGGCGCTGATGAAGAAGGAGCATCCGGAATGGGAACTCGATCATTATAAGAAGATGTTGTATGCAGACTTGTCAGTGGTTTCTGCGTTATCAAATGAAGAGAGCGACCGGATCATGACGCTCAAATTGCGGCGCGTACGGATGCAACTCCTGCTCCCTCATCCGTTAAGCTTAGTTCTTCTATTTCTGTACCCTCTCCTAATGAGGAATAGACTTTGTACACTTGTACCTTTTTTGCTTCAACTGTTAATGAAAACAAATTTATCTTGAGTATGTTCTGTACTCATATTATGCTCGGTTTCCCTATTGCACACTTTTCGTTTTGCCTTGTCGTTTTACTTTGACATAGGCTGGTTGGGTCAATAGGAAGTCTAATGGTTTGTCTGCTGCTGAGAGTTTGACCATTTGTGTTGCGAGTGACTCTGACATGTTCTGCTGCGATGTCCCAGAGTCACTGTTGCTTGGTTACATCCAATAGTACGTTTCCTGCGGATTGTTTAGAAGTAGGCTATGCTACCTAGCTGTATCCCATCCTTGAGGTAAGCCACTGGGGGCTTGTTTCGCCACCTGACTGTCGGTTGTGGTTGCTGGTATGAATGACTATGATAGTCGAGCACATGCGTTGTATTTGAGCTAGAACGTTTGTCCCGAGTTAGATTTTTGTAAGCTCGGGCTGGCATTCCATGTAGCACTCGTTCGTGTGTTGGTGGGACAATTTATTGGTTGGTATGAGCGGCTTTTGCTAATAATAGAATGTCAACCCGTGTGAGCGTGAAGACGTTTGAGCTATGATTTTTCTCTGCGACTACTATTTCGAAGGGGAGCGGTGGTTGCATGGCGATCCGTCTAGGGCTCCCACTTTTTGAGCCATCTATGTCTGAGCAGAGTGGAATACAGGTCTGGGAGTGAGGATTCGGCGATCATGGTCTGTTGAAGAGCGATGATCCCGTGGAGATTCGTCGACATCAGTTCGGGACTGACTAGGCTCTTACCTTTCAAACCATCTACACCCGCGCATAGCGGACTACAAGTTTGAGAAGAGGGGATTCGATGAACATGGTCTGTAAAAGAGCAGTGGTTCTGTGGTAAGCCCTCGAAATCAGTTTGGGACTGACTAGGCTCCCACCTTCAAAATCATCTACACCCATGCGCATCCAATTACAAGTCTGTAGAAGAGGGGAGTTTTCAGAGACCATGGTTTGTAGAAGAGCAGTGGTTTCGTGGCAATCTGCGGAATCAGTTTGGGACTAACTAGGCTCCCACCTTCCAAACCATCTACACTCGCGCAATGGGGGCTACAAGTCTGGGGTTGGTAATTTGGCGACCATAGTCTGTAGAAGAGAAATGGCCCCCTGGCGAGCCGTCGACACCAGTCGAAACTAACTAGGCTCCCACCTTCCAAACCATCTACACCCACATAGTAGGGGCTACAGGTCTAGGCTTTGAACAGAAGTTATCATTGCTAGTCATCACCAGCTAGGCTTACTTGATTGGGTTTGGCAACCATTGTTTGCAAAGGGGGCAACGATCCCTGGCGAGTCATCATCACCAGGCGTAGAAGCGCTGATTAAATTCCCACTTTTTTCCATCGACATCCACGCTCGACGGACAAGGCGTCGGGATGAACCAAAATCCGTCTTCATCAACCAAAGCTGACTAAGCTTACCTGATTAGGCGAGGGCTCCGCCTGCTGAGGGCATGCAAGCCTATGTCTGTGGGCATAGTGCATTGTGTAGATGAAATTCTTTCTGAAGAAACATGAGTACCTTAAATTAGCTGGTGATCTGCAAGTGTGATCCGTGTGTCAAAAGTGACTAAGGTTTCTGATGCTTGTGTCAAGCACACGGTAGAATACTGCTTGAATAGTGGACTGAGCCCATGGGCCCATTGTAGGAGAAATAGGGTTTGCCGTAAGATCAAGACGCTACGTGTACAGCGTAGATTGCATGTGGACATGCGTATGGCATAGATCGTGAGACGATTGAGTATCGGTTACTCCCCCTAATTGATGGGGTTGCGTGCAACATAATTAATTGGATGAACGTGGTCCTGTGCAGTTTTCTCGGGAACCGTCTCCTCGTTTCCCATACGGTATTCAATGCTGACAGTTAATGTGAAACGCCTGTTTAGTGAACCACTATGTCTATATAATGGTGCTTATTTATCGTTGTATGCATTATCTTCTGCAGAGCGTACCCCTTGTAATGTTCTTACTTGAAGAACATGTTTTGGGTTTTCCAAAGGCTGAAGGGAGACCTCCAACGTTGGAGTCTTCGAATGTTCTAACATTTGCGCCCATGAGTCATGATAAGACTTGTGGTTAAGCGTGGTCACCTGCTCTGGGTGAGCACCCAATTGGTTCGCTGAGTCATTGTAATTTCTTTTCGTATTGCGAAGAAGAAGTATAGACTCTCTCCCAAGGGATTGGTCTGTTGTTTATTCGCCCGCATTCGGTGTTACATTGTGTCTCTCTTCCCACCGGTAAACATTTTCTGCGGCTAGTTTATGGTTGATCGAAGTACTGGCAGATGCGTCGTTGCTTTCGGGGATGGTATCTCTGAGTCACCCCGAGTATCGCGCATGGGAGAAGTGTCCTCGCTTGGCAGCATTATGAGACATTGACTGCTTCGTCGCTTGCGGCCATTTTTGTCTATCCTTTTCTACCTCATTCAGGAGTCCAGATGCCATTTGAAGAAGTCTGTAACTCGTTGCAAGGTCTATATTGCAATTGGCGGGTCGCTTTCTTGGGGTGATTTGGCGAAGCAACCAGTTGCTCTGTACTTTCACCCCCTTTTTGCACATTTGTCCTGGATCTTGGGACATATTTTTCGGAGAAGTCGTTGAGCGGAGTTTACTGGGGGTACCTTTGTTGTCGCTTATGAGTATTCTTATGTAGTCGGACTACTCAAGCGAGTCTTTATTGTATGTCACATCTAATATGGATACTTTTAGTTTGTAATCTTTTGTATCCGCCTCAGGGCGCTCGAGGTTACATCTTTTCAGTAATCAATAGAGTTTGTTTGCGTAATTTTTTTTTATTTCTTAAATGATAGCAAATCACATAAGCTTCTAAGAACTAAAACTCTATATTGACTATGGAAAGGAAAATAAACAACTGAAATAAACTAACTGTTGGTGGGGAGAAGTCGATCCGACCCTTAAGTGAATTCGCATGGCCCTTGCTAGATCGTTGACAATTTCAACGACCTGCCAAGCTTCGCTGATGTCCCTTAGGTTACTGAAGAGTAAACATTGCGTGGGAGTTAATTTTCACGCAACGGATAGTTGGGGGGTTGTACTCCTGTCTGCATTGACCTCTCCGCTCTGCTGGGTTGAATAGCGGATTGCTTCTTTCCTGCTTGAATGTCCCCCGTTTCTGAAATGAGCCACCGCTGTTGGGATCTCATGCGAGTAGAGCAATGCATCCACAGTCACTAGGTTTGGCTTTAGTTCAGATTGTGCCGTGGGATCCAGTTGGATTTAGGAACATTCTATTTGCTTCAGTACATCATAATGGCAGCCTCGTGTCGTAGGATGGTCCCCACGTATCATTTCTTCCGAGTAGTTAGTGGTGTACTTAACGCACTGGTGAAGGGTGGAGACTATTGCTTCCATCTGGTGGAGCCATGGTCTTTCCAAGATAAAGATGTAGGTCGACGGCGCGTCTACTACCATGAAGTCCAGGAATAGAATCTTTCTTAGTTGTGGTTCTCCTACCACCATTGCTAACCTTATCTTCCCGAACATTAAGCATTTTTCTCCGCTAAATCCAATCAACGAGTAGTTCCGACTACATGAAGGACATAGATTATGCCTGCAGTCTCCTTGTCGATCTCTTTGACTGTCTTCCCCTTGTCCCTAGGTCGTTCTGGTCGCTTTTCATAACTCATGAATTCCTTTAGCT
Source organism: Berberis vulgaris (assembly GCA_963556465.1). Taxonomy (NCBI): domain Eukaryota; kingdom Viridiplantae; phylum Streptophyta; class Magnoliopsida; order Ranunculales; family Berberidaceae; genus Berberis; species Berberis vulgaris. Next base: position 58,323,109 of record OY747133.1, read on the forward strand.
TGCCCCTGTGGATCCAGTACTAGATCTCGTACCAAAGACTTTTACAGTCGTTGGTGTCATGGCCACCCTCCTTGCGGTATGAGCAATACATGTTGTTGTCATGTTTGGAGGGGTCTTCGCGCTGCTTCGGATACCACTTTAGATCTTTTCATCATTGAATTCAGGACGTCCAATAGGCTAGAATTAAGGGCGGTCAAGGATCTGGATTCAACGTAGTTGGAAGTTTTCGCTGGCCTGGCCCAACCAGGGTCTGACTTGTTGTCACTGCACTTTCGCTTGCTCCTTTCTTCACCCTCTCGCCTTCTTCCCATCCTTCTTGTCCTTAGAAACAAAGGGCTTTTTCTCAACTTTTGTTTCCTTCTTTGTTGTTATCATCTCTTCCAGATGATGTACCACCGTGCGCCCTTCAAGAGTTCTTCCATGTCCAGAGGGGGTTCCAAGGTGAGGAAGTCATAAAGTACTTTTCATCTCTAAGTTCCGCAGTGAAAGTTGTCACGACCAAGTCGTTGCTACGGCCGTCAATGAGCATCGGCTCATTATTGAAGTGTGTGACATACTATTTCAACATCTCGTTAGACCTCTGCTTCATAGAGAGTATGTAGTGCTGGCATTTTTTGATCCACTGGCTTCAACGAAGCGCGTTAGGAACTCCTTGGTCAATGTCTTGAATGAATCAATCAATTTTGGCGGGAGGCTGTGGAACCACGTCAGTGCCAATTTCTTCAAGCTAATAGGGAAGGTTATGCACATCACCGACTCAGAGCCTTTTTTGAGCGCGATTACGTGCTGGTAATGACACAAGTGGTCGAACGGGTCGGTGGTCCCGTCATAAAAGTTGAGCTTCGGAGGCGTGAACTTTTTCGGAAGAACCTTATTCATGATAGGGTCCACGAATGGTGGGACAGAGAGGCGGCACAACACGTCTGGGTCGGGAGCCCCTTTGTGGAGGGGGTTCTGCGGGGCGAGCTTGTCTACTCTGAAGGTCGGGTCTGCTTTGGTCGCGCCGCCACCTCTAATCCAATGAGAACTAGCAGGGGATTGATTCTCCCATGCATGTTCTCTGTTAGTCTCTGGATACTGGGGTCTGTGCCACTCCTGATCTCTATCGGCGGATGGAGGATTCTGTTGTATGAGCATCTCCACTGCTTTGGCAATTTGATATATCTAAGAAGACAACAAATCTATCCTGGGGTCCGTCGCTGTTGTTGTTGGCGCGAGGGTGTGAGTCTGCTACCCATGCATCATCGGCGCCGCTGAGACGGCGGTATAACGCCAGTCTGAGTGTTTGACGTGTCCCTTTGTTTTCCATTGTTGCGTGATCTAGTAGTCACCATCTCGTTGTATTCCGAAGAGAGATGATGCTAGTGAAAGGTTAGGAACTTTGTCGTCCTCACGAACGACGCCAAACTGATGCAGCCAATTTTTTATCCCTACTTTGACCTTGACCTGCACAAGGAACGTACGTGAGCCACGGACCACTGTTGTGGTGGCCAATGGCACTCCGATGCTAAAGTCAGACAGGGAGCAGATGAAGTTGTAATTCTATAAACAGGGAATTTGTAGCGCACCTTAGCTTACCAACCTCATGTTTTATTTATAGTGCTGGAGTTCTAGTTCAACCAGGCCATCGATGGCGTGGATTAGGGAAGAAGATCTTTGTGAAGATCCTTATCTAATTAGGAGTCGTGCTGTAATGGGGAGTTTCCTTGTTAGCCTTGTGTTCCTTGATACGTGGGAGATAGTTTCTGTTCGAGAGTAGTCTGTAGATAGAAGTCTCCATGTGTGATATATACTATGGAATTTGCTTCCTAGTTGGGAGCAAAAAGTTGTTGTAATTGTCCGTCTGAAGCTGATCCTAGAGATACTTGCCTTAGCAGGGTTTACGGGTATTGAGGACAGTTGTGAGACATGTGGGCTTATAGGTATTGAGAATCGCTTGGGCCGGATCAGTGTTGGGTTGACGCTATGGCTTATTATTTCTCAAGATCATCATGACACATGTACGGCGCAGAGAAAGGACCGTTTTGGTGTATCATCACAAACCATATTGTGAGAGAGGTAAAACATCTCTATAAGATATGTTAGATATATAGCTGGCAACTGTGAAACTTGTGTAGCATGTATGAAACTCTAGAGTGATATAACCACAATACTACATATCAAAAACCTACTCCATATCGAAAACCCAAACAAAGCTCCAATATAACCACAATACTACATGAGAAGGAAGTGCAATCCTATCGAATATCAAATAGGTATTAACATACTCACAAGGCATAAAAACTACTTGTTACATGATGAAAACTTGAAAATATACATAAAATATACTTGAGAGAGAGATGGAGAAAAGCTTGGAAAATATAAAGATGAAGAAGAGAAACGAGATAAGTTTCTTATCATTGAAGAGTTATTGTGAAGGTAGGTAGAAAGACAATGCTTGGTGAAAAATATGGTGTACCGCAAAATTTAGCCCTACCTGTTTTTAAGAAGATAGGGGCAGCAATTGTCATTACAAAATTATATGATGGTTACTATTGGAATAATTTTTTTAGTCAACACTTAGAGATAAGTAATCAACACCTCCTTGTTGCTTACTCCAATCAGAAGTTGAACTTCTAATCAGAACTAAAAACAAACACTCTAAACAAAGTGTCCCACTTCTTATTAAAACTTTTGACTCTATTCATAAGAAAAAAAAACACCCTCTTATACCAATTATTTCTACCTAAGGACACACAATTTTGCAAACTCAATTTCATACTTATGAGTTTAACTTGCACTAAAGAAAGTGGCATGGTCGAAGGAGAACTTTTTTTAGCACAAGCTAAGATGCAATAGCTTGAGTTTTTTAAGGACACCGCACTTAACTTACTATTTACATCTCCAACCTACCATCCATGTCATGTAAAACTCGGTGACAAACTTTTAGAGTGACTAGTGTTGTATAAGAGTTGTCTCAAGCCTTTTTGTCTATAACCACTATTTGGAAATGCAAACAAAACCCTTATTGTATCCCCTATATTTTAATCTTCATAGATTTTTCCTTTAAGAGGACAAAAATGAATTGCATCTGTTCACTTTATTCTTCCTAGTAAAAAAAGTATTATGTTATTTTTTTTTAATTTCTTATAACTTTGGTGTTTTATCGATGCGTTATGCAGACAAATCATGTGTTTTTTGTTTAGCAATTAGGTTTTGTTATTTTTCTTTATTATTTGGTCGTGGTTAAAAAACTAAAGCCTCATATAGAAGTCAAGTTGCTTTGGTGATGCTCATGAGAAGGATGATAATAGTGCACAACGAGAGAATGCCCGTTATCCTAATTCCTAACCCATCCCGAAGTTGAATCAGGGTTTGATACCCTCCTCCATCCTTACTTCATAAAAATGTCAGAGGGAAAGAAACAACCCACCAAGAAAAGGGCTAGTTGAGGACAACTTCACTTGTCCTTTGCCAAGACACAGGTATTGTGAGTCAATAGCTATTTTGTTTTTAGTCTAGCTTACGGAGTCCATATGATGACGTGCTTAGAGATTGTGCTCTCCGAGGGTAAAAATTGTTAATCAAGGAACTATTTGCCATTCATTTGAATATCCACTTTCTTCTTCTCTCTATATGCCATGTTTCTTATTTTGAATAATTTCCCCTCTTCATATGTTATTATCTAGCCTTGAATTTTACTTTTTTGGGAAAGCAAGCAGAAGTTTTGAGGATCTCCAAACCTTATATTAATAAAAAGGATGATGAAGATTACATTTGTTCATACATTCGCTCGTTACATCATCAATAACAACATAAAATTGCTTCGAAACCTAAGAAGATAACCTAATTAGTTCTAGTTCAACGGTCTCCAAGTTGGGGAGTAATCTTGCAAAGTAGTCTGCTATAGAAGTAGTTGCTTGGTGCATCTGTCATAACTTTACTCTCTCACAAACACCAATCAATCCTTTAATCACTCTTATGACCTGATTTATACCTAAAGTGGAGCTCAATATCTAAGAGAAGTTGATGTAAAGAACCGGAGAATATTCAATCTTGATAGAAAGACCATTGAATGCTAGTTCTAATCTAGTATCCATACAAGATTCCAATAGACATCTGCATCCTATATGAATTATCGTCATCAATTACTTGAATTTAGTATTTTCCTTCTTGCTTCGAGAAGATCTTCGAGGAGTGTCTTTCTTAGGCAACTAAGTTGAAATATTCCTGTTTAAGAGGAATGTAACCATTTAGGAGAAAAGTGTAATGAAGAAGAAAGAACGCAATCTAGAAACCCTGCGGTTAATGTTTCACACCTTGTAGAATTTTCTTAGGCTCTATTGTGTATCATACCCTGTAGACTTGTCAAAGGTGTGTGCCAGGATGGAAGTCTATTCTAATTGTGATCCCTCCCACTTCTTTTCTCATTCTCAATATGTGGCAGTTATAAGTTCTGAAATTTTAGCTTACCAATAGGCGTTAAGTTTTGATTGCTTCTTGGGAACAATTGGCCTTAAACCCCTTTTACAACCCTCATCCATTACATTTGTTAAATCCTATTCGCCAACTTATAGGAAAGTTGGCGGAATTAGTTTTCTAAGATAATACCATTAGATTCGGAAAGTTGGCAGAATTCCCATTACCTGACTAGGACCTGGTCCATCCATGACTCCTTCTATTAGGGTTGGTTCGTGCCATGTGTTCGGCTACGATTGGATGATTGTTCAATGTATCATCAAATACTCCCCTAGTTAGTGGTCCTTGTGCGAGGTCATTAACTCACCATACGAGGGTGTGCGTTATGCCATGATAGCTTTTTCGGTGTCTCTTAAGGCTCTGCGCAACATTTAATGCTGGTGCAACTATTGGGTGGTTGCCTCTTCCACACACCAAGCCTACATAAGTCTAGTTTTGTGGAATTTGGTCTTTTTACATCCCCAAAACATCCAAAGCTTTTTGCTGTAATTTGTCTTCAAGTTTTCAACTCAAATTCAAAACAACTCCCATCTCTTCCTAATCATGACTCCAAAAAAAAATCTATTGATTCTCTCCCTAGGAAGAGATTTCTTTCTGACGATCGAATGTTTTCCTACCTTGAGTTCTTCAAGGAGTCGTTGATGACGGAGGTAGACTTGGCTTCTGAGACAATACCAAGTCTCTACTGATCTGGAACTCGTTGTTCTGGGGCTAGACAACTTTCGTATTCCGCCGAGGAAAAGTTTTGTCTGCCTCTACAAGGCCATGTTTAAGGTTGGCCTACGGTTCCCTGTTTCTGACACCATCTGACGTTTCCAGCATACCTTGGCATCCCTCCAGCGCAACTGGGACCCAATGGATGGAGGACCTTGATTGAGATTTTGGTCAGGGCGTGTTGCACTCTTTGAGATTCATCAAGATGAATCCCAATAAGATTTGTGCCTTGATGAAGCTTGCCTACCTGGACGAGCTCCCAGTGACTTCAAGAATTGGCAGGAGTAGAAGTATTGTATCCTCACTATGATGATTCTGGGTACTTCTCATTTGAGGATCAGACCATCTTCCGCACTTTCAGGAAGCTGAGTACGCTGACTTCTCTTTCTTCCCTATTAGTTTTTAATATATCTTAAGTTGTTGACTGACTTGTTGTTTGTTTGTAATTAGGGAAACATGCCTCTTTTTACTTTCTTCCCTAGAAAGGACGGGCGAGGGCTCATTTCCTCTAGTTGCCAGTAAGGGCTCAAGAATTACTAGTTAATGCTTCTATTCAGGGGCGGACCTACTAAGGGGCGAGGGGAGGGGGGAACTGCCCCCTCAACTTTCAAAATATTTTTAACAAATATTTAGCCTTAATAAAAAAATCAGTTATGCAATATGAGAATTGTGCATTAAACTATTTTGACATGTCGCTGTTGGTGTAGTGGTTAGGAATTTAAAATTTTTAGTAAATGATCCGAGTTCGATACTCTTGTAACATAAGATTTTTTTTATTACTAACTATACATTTTTATGTCTATTGATAATTACTATTCTCCATCATTGTTACTCGCCTAAATGCTTTTTTTTTCATTACAATTTTATTAGCAATTGCAAACATTACAACATTGTTTAGTTTAATACAAACTTATTTTTCGTTCCTTTTGGAGCATATAATTTTTTTATGGCTATTGACAATTACTATTTTTGTTTTTGTAACCTATCCCTACTTTTTTGTTTTTAATGCAATTTTATATGTAATTGCAAACATTAAACAATGAATTGTTTGTTCACAAGTGGTATAAAACCTCCAAACAAATATTTGAAATTAATATCTAAAATAATAATTATATAATTCAATAAAAATATATACCATTAGCTAACTCATACAAAATTTGAGGCTCATATAAACCATTTTTTGTATGAAATTATATTAGGATTTTATTATTCTAGTTATTACGCTCATTTGCTCTTGCTATGGTTATCGATATTGTGACTTAATTTAAATTGGAGTACACTAGATTCAATTTGATAAATGTAATTTACTTTTGATAGTTGTATTTTTTTGATTAGTTACTAGCTCAGATAGGAAAAAAAAAATGTGGCTCCGCCCTTGATAACTACAATTATCAACTAATAATTATTTGTCATTTTGCCACCTCCCTCGACTAAATTCCGGTCCGCCCCTGCTTCTATTGCAATAGCCTCTCCAACTAAGTGCCGAAGAGATCTAAGAGTCAAGTTAACCTATTTCTCATCTTAGTTGAACTGCATGGGCAACGGACCATGAAGGGTGATCCTCGAACCAACATCACCATGATGCTTTACCAGCTTGAAAATTACTTAGGCTACTACCCATTTGAATTCTTTCACTGAATTCATTAATTCTCTCCCTTAAGAGTAGGGGAGCGTGCGGTGAGTCATACGCCTGGACAAGGAGAGGCAAATAACATGCCTTACTTTGCTTATAAGTAAAACAAAGAAAGAAGTGTGCACCCCGCTTTTGGGCACTAATTTGGGAGGTGCCACTTAGGTTGCTCATCCTTTCTACATGCATACAACTCAACTCGATTGGTATAGAAATGCCAGGCTGAAAACATCAATTTTTTTTTTTTGAAGTAGCTGCAAATGAGACCCGCAGATGCTGGGTACTAGACGATGTAGATGATGAATTCATTGGTTGGTCTTTCTCGAATCTATCGTTGTTGTTGATATTCAGTACACCCCCATGATTTCTTTGTATGCACTTGACGAAAACACAATAATGCAAGGTAATAGAAAATTCAGTTCTCCGATCTTTGCATTAATTTCTTTTCTTTTATTTATTTGTTTTATTTAGAACTAATAAAGGTTCTTTCTTATCTTTTCGATCTCTTCTTTTTTTAAGTTAATGTTTTAGAGTTTATGAGATAGATGTTTTGTGGATCTGCCATAATTAACATGTTTTGGTTCTAAGCTTTCTTTTAGTTTCTATGAGACAGGGGTTCAATATTAATATTTTTACTCTCTTGAAGATATAATGATGTAAAATACTGTATGTGAGTACAAATTTTGTAGGAGCCTATAGATCTTTGAATTTTTTATAAAACTCGAGGAAAGTTTCCTCTTGTACAATGTTTCCTTACTCAATTAGGACAACCAAGTAATAGCTTGGCGTTTCTTTGTTCATTAGGATAAGTAAAAAAAAAATATTCCTACTAGGATGTGGTTTGGCTGTACATTGTCAATTAGGATAAGTAGAATTCTTGTTCCTATAAATATAGCCTTTTGTTTGCATGAAGCAACCAAAGAAAGAAGAGAGAGAGCAAAAGAAGAAGAAGATCGATGGAGAGAAGATGTGCAGGGATGATGATGCTTGTTCTTCTGCAGTTTTGCTTCCTTAGTTCTGCGACAACTTCCATACGGAGCAAAACCAAAACCAAAACCACCTCCCCTGTTTTCCCTGTTTCTGCCATGTTTAGCCTTGGAGACTCTTCTGTCCTATGTCACAACAACAAATTCTTCTCCACTCGTCACCATTTTAAAACTCCTCCATGCTATGGATCCCGAAGTGTTCCTCATCTGCTAGGTAACCCTACTTCTTACTTGTATATATATATAATTTTTTTTTTCTTTTTTCTAGTTTAATTAGTTGGATAGATGGGTCAAATTTTTTTGGTTAAATAAGATATTATTTCTTGACAATAGATTAAGAGTTTGAATGGATTAATCCCGCCTGGGTTTCTGTGAGGTCCTAACCAAAATAATCCACTTCGATTAAAATCAGAATTGATAGATATGATTGCAATTAGTTATGTTTCTTGTTCTAAACTAAAACTGCTCCTGAATGGAAAGATCACCGAAGCTAACACACATAGGTACATATGTTGCAGCATCGAACCTGGGGTTGCCTATGATCCCTCTGTTCGACCGTGAGAATGGGACCATTGACGGCCTAGTTAATGGTCTGAATTTCGGTTCATCACATGCGACAATCATGAGTACCGGAGAGAAGAGTTATGCGGGAGTCAATCTCAATAAGCAGCTACGCCAAGTATCTGAGACACTACAATTGTTGCAGCTGGAGTTGGGCCAGAAAAAGGCCAAAGATTTGATAGCATCGTCTCTGTTCTTCATCTCGCTGGGCAAAGATGACTACATTCAGCTCTTTCTCCCCAAGTCATCCGCTGTAAGGCGCAATTATGATAGCAAAGCATTTGCACGCCTCCTAGTTCAACAGATGATTAACAGTGTCAAGGTATGCAGTTTTGTGATATTTTTCTGCAATTTTCCATTTAATGTGTTTTTAACGATTTTAAAACCAAAGTCTAGTTTCATGCACACCTGTCTTGATAGAAATTAGGGAGCTAAAACACTCTGTTGTCCTAGGAACTTTATAATTCAAATGCGAGGAGGATCATCTGCATGGGAATAGAACCACTGGGGTGCACACCTCGTGCGTTTTGGGAGTCGTCCATTTCTGGAGTTGGAGTAAATGTGAGTCAAGGCTCTTGTATCAATGAGATCAATGAGATCATCTCAGAATACAATGCATTGCTATCTAAGGAGCTTCAGGACCTCAATCACAAGTCAGCTGATGCACATATAATATTTTTGGACGTATACCAAGGGATGATGGAGATAATAGCTAATCCCAGACACTTCGGTATGTAACCTAATTGATCTGTAGTCTAAACGTGAAACATTACTAAGTTGTAGAGAGGCTTATGTCTTATAATGCAGGGTTCTCTCCTACAAGACGAGCATGCTGTGGGTCTGGACCGTATGGTGCCAAGGTTGGATGCATAGCTAAGAAGATGGCATGTGTTAAACCATTTACTAGTATTTGGTGGGACATGTACAACCCTACGCAATCTGTTAACTCCCTGATTGCTAATTGGGCATGGTTAGGTGAACCACTCAACATCTCTCACCCAATCAACATCAAAAATTTGTTAACACCAAAGCCCTAGTAGGAGGGAGCTAAAAAGGCATCAGGGTCTTGCTTGTCTTGAGTTTTAACATTTATTCATTGGTATTCTAGTGTAATAGACAATCAACATAAGTTCGTTGCTCCTGTTTTCTTTTCTGGTTTGGATAATTGAATAAAATGAGCATTTTCTAGTCTTACAAATTGGTTGATCTCAGTTCCAGTATTTGTGTGTGGATTTGGCTTATTTTCTGTTCAAAGTACAGTGACGCTTTCTTCCAATAAGAGTTGTACAAATCAAGCGACTGTCACTTATACCAAGCCATGGCTGAAGCTGAACATCCACATTACATAACTACAATAAATAAAAAAATAAAAAGATTAGAAATCCGATTTATCGAATACAGCCCATGCTCAGTATACAACTTCTGATAGGATCTAAGATAGATGCTAGTTAGCTGGTCCAAACTTTGGCAAGTGGCAAAGGCTCTGAGCGAAGTTATCTAACAGTAGCAAGTGGTGACTAAGCCAACCCCCAACTACCCATTATACGTGATTTGCTTAAGAATCTTCAACTTGATATACATAAATCATCAAACCAGCTATTATGTGTTGGTATTTGTAGGAGAACTTGGACTTCCAAAACACTGGATCTTATGAAATTCTCTAGATAACCATATAGATTAACATTCTCTAGAAAAAACTTAGGCATTAGTTGCTTCTAGATACCTTATCTTTTATATAGATCTTGAGGGAAGTGGGAGAGAGACTTGAAGTCTCTAGAAAGCACAAGAGTCTGTGATGACTCTCAACACTCCCCCTCATCACTGACTCCTTTGAATGTCATGTCAAGTTATCATCGAAATTCTTCGAACTTTACAACACCGAGTCCTTTAGTGAATATATCTGCCACTTGATTGTTTGTCTTGATTGTTTGCATTTCTATCTCTTCTTGAAGTACCTTATCTCTTACTAAATGGTAGTGGACCTTGACATGCTTTGTCCTTGCATGGAACACTGGATTTTCAGCTGGACGTATCACAGACTGATTATCACAATGCAATGGTATTGCATACTCCACTGGCTGGTGAAAATCCTTCATTAATTGCACTAGCCAAGTACTTTCTTGTGCTGCCATAGCTGCTGCTTTATACTCTGTTTTTGTAGTCGAGAGAGATATGGTTGTTGTCTCTTGCTACACCAAGTGATTATTCCTGAACCAAAACTAAACACGTACCTGGTAGTTGATCTTTGCGTGTCATGATCTCCAGCATAGTCAGCATCACAGTAGCCGACTATTTTACATTCCTTACCCTTCTTGTATAAGATACCAAGATCAGAGGTTCCTTTCACATACCTTAATATTCTTCGGACTGCTTCGAGTTGAGGCTTCTTTGGCTTCTGCATGAATCGACTTGCTATTCCAACTGCATAGGCTATGTCTGGCCGTGTGATAGTCAGGTAGATTAGACTCCCGACAAGCTGGCGATACATTGTTGTATCTTCCAAGTTTTTGCCTTCTTCAGCACATAGCTTATCATTAGCCTCCATAGGTGTTGAGATCGGCTTGCACTCGAGCATCCCGTACTTCTTCAAAAGATCTCTATCATACTTTTGTTGACAAAGGAATAAGCCTTTGTCACTTCGTTCAATCTCGAGCCCCAAGAAGTGTCTTAGTTCTTCTAATTCCTTCATCTAGAATCAGACTGCCAAGTTTCTTTGTATTATTCCTATTTATTCTTTATCATCTCCAGTGATAATTAGACCATCTACATACACTAGCACTATTGCTAGTTTGCCTCTTTGAGATTTGATGAACATGCTTGAGTCCGAATGTGCAACTGTGTACCCGCTTTGAACTAAGAACTCTGATATCTTCCCATACCAGGCTCTTGGTACTTGCTTCAATCCATACAAAGTCTTCTTTAACTTGAAGACATAATTTTGTTGGGTTTTACTCTCAAACCCCCTAGGTTGCTCCATGTATATTTCTCGGTCAACTTCTCCGTGCAAGAAGGCATTCTTCACATCCATCTTCCATAACTTCCGAGATTTGCTTGCTGCTAGGGCAAGCAGGACCCTGACTGCAGTGATCTTAGCTACTGGACTGAATGTTTCATCGCAGTCCAATCCATACTGCTGTGAGAACCCGCGGGCTACCAATCGAGCCTTGTACCTTTCTATCGAGCCATCAGGACGGGTCTTTATCTTGTAGACCCATCTGCATGATATAGGCTTCACATCCTTGGGTTTTGGTACTAAGTCCCAAGTTTGATTCTGCTTCAGAGCTTGGATTTCTTCTTCCATCGCCTTTGGCCACTCCATGTTGTCCCACACACCACCACTTTTTACTATTCTTATCTCCCATACCAATACAGATAAAATAAAAAAATAAATAAAAAAAACAATCTCCACTCACGACTCAACCAATTAAACAGTCATCTTATCCACTCAAATGCCTCTCTGAATGAAAGAACAAAAGAAAAAAAACAAAATAAAACTAACTCGACTCTCTCCATCTCTAATTTTCATCTTCCTCATTCCAATCAACTAGCCGGACATCCCTCCCCACCCCGCCGGACACCCCTCCCCACCCGCCTCCTTTTTCTTCTTCTCTTTTTTTCTCCCCCATATCCTCCTCTCAACTAAAATTTCTTATCTCAACCACAACAACAACAACAACAGGTAAAGAGAAAGAGGGAATGGGCAAGGACCTTTTTTTCAATATTTCTATTTCAGTTTATGTTACTCAATCTTCTCCTCTCTACTAGCCAAGCTCACCATGCCATTGCCGGCCAAGCTCGCCATACTATCACCGGCCAAGTTTTTTTTTATTCGCCGGCAACCTCGGCAAGGGCAAAAAATTTGGCCATTGCGAGTGGGGAACCCATTCTCACAACGTCCTCGACGAGTGGGGAACCCATCCTGGCAACATCCTCGGTAAGGGCGATGGAAATGAAAAGAAAAAACTGAGAATAAGAGGAAGAGGAGTCGATCAACTTTGATGCGATGAGATGGGGGAAAGGGCCGGTGGTGCTGTTCGTGATGATGAAGGTCTTCCTCTCTTGATCATTAAGATGTTTAACATCAACCTCTCTTTTCTTCCCATGTTGTCCACTCAATATCCCTTTCCGAACCCGATCATAACTAGGAAGCTTCTTAAGAGAAACCCATTTCAAGGATTTTTCATCATCTTCATCTCTAGATGATCTTGAGAAGACATCATCACCTTTCCACTATTCCAACTCCAGCAAAGACTTGCAACTCTGTAAATGTCAATGTTGTCCATCCCAGCACCCGAAAACTAAAACTTTAGGTAATCAAAATAAAATTACACAAAATGGGGATTTTTTTTCTTCTTATAAAAATCCAAATTCAAGAAGTTAGCTCTTCAAGTTCTTGTTGTTATGAAGATCAGAGTCCTAAACAATTAGTGCTTCAATAACCATGAAAATTTAAGTGGGTATGCTGTGTTTGCCTACTTTCTTTCTCTCACAAAAGGAAGAAAGTGAGGAAGGAGAGTTAGACCATTAAGTTTGTAACCCAGCTGACCATAGTTGACACCGATTTTTTTTTAGATGTCTCCCTTTGTGATGGAGAGAAAAAGCTGAGGAATAACGAGATGAGGGAAGTGAAACAGAGACATTTGGGTGCTCTATCTGGAAAGCATTTTCTGTTGTGGGGATTTATGTTTATCGTAACAATATAATGGTGTTGTTTGGTTGGTGGGGGATTAATGTCATTTTTTTTCTTAATGGTGGTGTGGGAGATAATGGTGGGGTTGGTGGTGTGGAACATAAGTTTTAGTAGTACGTGTTGGCTATTCATCCTATAACACCTAAGTTGTAGTAGGGTAAACTCATCTATATGCTAACTAGAAAGCACACTGTTGGGGCGTCGCGTACTGCGCGCACCCCTTAATCCACTATACATAGCAAAGATATTGTCCCTAACTTAAACACCACCACATTGGATGGTCCATCTGGGCCTAGGTGGTGTGGGATTTTCTCTAAAAGGCCTTGTTGCTATTATGGAGTGGATCATTCCTTATAAACCATTGTTACAACTCCTCCTTACTTGATGTGAGACTATTTAAGCCTACAGTATCCCAACAATCTCCACATTTGGTGTGAATCGTCACAACATCCTACAATCCATCCACCTGGTCCGCAACATCTCGAAGTATACCTCATCCTCGAGTATCTTGCGCAACCACGATCCTGAGAGTAGTACTCGGTGTATGGGCTCGACTATTCACGGCGTTGTTGGTTCCACCTAATCGCAACCACCGCACTAACTCCACCTCGTCCGAACTTGTAGGACACCCACTTGGCAAGGGTTTGGATCATTCATTCTGAAGACTTGCACTCCACCTAGACTTGGCTTGTTGCCCTGCGCCTACTCTCCTTGAACGATGTGTCACCTGCACTTCCACCTTGCCAAGTCCCTACCGAACCGTCGACTCTGATACCACTTGTTGGGGCGTCGCGCACCCCTTGATTCACTATACATATCAACGATATTGTCCCCAACTTAAACACCTCCATATTGGGCCATCCACCATAAAAAGCCTCGTTGCTATTAAGGAGTGGATCATTCCTTATAAACCTTTGTGACAACTTCTCCTTACTTGATGTGGGACTATTCAAGGCAATAGTAACCCAACAATCTCCACCTTTGGCGCGAATCATCACAACATCCTACAATCCATCTACCCCGGTCCGCAACATCTCGAAATACACCTCATCCTCGAGTGTCTTGCGCAACCACGATCCTGAGAGTAGTACTCGGTGTACTGGCTCGACTATTCCCGACGTTGTTGATTTCACCTAGTCGCAACCACCGCACCAACTCCACCTCGTCCAGACTTGTAGGATACCTGCACCTCCACCTCACCAAGTCCCTACCGAACCGTCGGCTCTGATACCACTTGTTGGGGCGTCGGGCACCTGCACGCACCCCTTGGTCTACTGTACATAGCAACAATATTGTCTCCAACTTAAACACCACCATATTGGGCCTAGGTGGTGGGGTTTTCTCTAAAATGCCTTGTTGCTATTAGGGAGTGGACTATTCCTTATAAACCTTTGTGACAACTCATCCTTACTTGATGTTAGACTATTTAAGCCAACACTATCCCAACACTCACCGCATTTTAGTCATCAATAGAGCAAGCAGAGAACTAAGAAGCAGATTGTTGTACCATATTTCCAAATGAACAATATGGGTCCTAGACAACTTCATTCAACAATTGAACAGGTTACTAAACTATTGTGGTGGGCATAAGTTACCTAATGCCTTCAGCTTCCTTGATCTTTATTGTACGTGCTAGGGCTTTAATTGGTTTCTGAAAATCGACCGAACCGGTCTAATCGAATTGAATTGAACAAATAAATAATCAAACCGAAAAATAATCGTAACCAAATAGTAAAAACCGAATCGAATCGAATGAAGTTCGGTTCGGTTTTAATTTTTAGAATTTTGAAAACCGAAATAATCAAACCAAACCATATAAAGAAAATTTTCCCCAATTACCCTTGCAACCCTTGAAAATTACCCTTGCAACCCAAGCAGATGCAATTTTGCTTTTACGTATGTTGAAATTATAGGACTATTCTTTTAGGGCTGCAATAATCCATGTTGAAGTCACATGCTTTGAATTTATAGTACTGAATTTTGAAATTATAGGACTGAATTTTAGGATTGTATTTATAGGACTAAATTTTGAAATTATAGGACTGTATGTTGAAATTATAGGACTGAATTTCATAAGCCCTATTGAAATTATAGGATTGAAATTATGTTGAAATTACAGTGTGAAACATTTTGTGATGAAAAACCGAAAAAAAACTAATTGAATCGAACCGCACGGTTTGGTTCGATTTTGGTTTTTTTAATTTAAAACTGGATAACCAAATCGAACCGAAAACCGAACTTGAACTTGGTTCGATTTCGGTTTTGGTACAAAATCGAACCATTTGAACCGATTAACATCCCTAGTACGTGCAAAGTACAAAGTTGCTCCACCTGATGTTGCAGTACCACGTGAATTAGATTGGTTTAAGAATGCCAATGTTGATATAATTAGATCAAATCAAACATATACGAATTGAGTAAACATTTTTTTTCTTTTGTAAGTTCAATAAATAGTTGTTATGTTTGCTATGATGTTTTGGTTCAAATTCAGAACCCACCAATATGGCCTTTGCTTCTTATCTACCTCTAACCTTGGGTTTCAGAGAGGAACACTTATTGAATCCTCGTTTTTATTTCCATGATTAGTAAGAAATAATCTGGTCTAAAAAAAGGATACATGCATTGTTTGGATGCCTTATTTTGATATTTCAGAGAGATTTCTGTAGACTTGAATATTATCTAAAAGTACATATATTATCAGAAAAATGTACTTTGACAAAGCTATTGTAAACATGAACCTTTAGCAACAATTTAGAGTTGGAGGAACTGGATGCAGTTTAGTGTAGAAGGTGTGTGAAACACTAAGTTCAAGCTGTGGACATTTGAAGGCAGTTGCAATGTAAGACACGAAGTATAAAGCGATCTGTTGGCAAGTTAGCATGAATATTTGAAGATACATACATTTGAAAGCATTACTGAGAAGCACATTAGTAGATTGCTAAAGGTGACTGAACTGTTATAGGTAAATATAATTTCGTGTGTAAGACATAATTGCTGCGGAGGTTGCAGTTGTAAGATGTTGCAACTTCTTTTTCAAAACTTTTTTGTTTGATTCTTGAGAAGTACAATCCTCCAGCTTGAATTGTTCAACAACCTTTTGCAGTATCAGTTCATATGGTCTTCTCCTTTCCTTTTCCCTCTATTATGATGTTTTTCACTTCATCCAATCTGACAAAGTTTGTTTTATATTTTATCATTCTATTTTCAAAAGCTAAAACTTCAAATTAAGAAAGAAGGTTTTGTGACTCACTTGAGCCCTAGCTCTTTGAAGCTCTTGTTCAAGCTAAGTGATCTAGATTCTACTTGACTCGAGCCGCTGCAATAAGCCTAACAAAAACCAAATGAGAAACAAAGACTTGATCAATAAATGTTGATCAGAGAATCACAAACAGTAGTACAGTGTTGTACAACAACAAACAATTAATGGTTTATCATTGACTGCTAGTCTACTACAAATGAACCTTCTGAATCTGCTTCTCCTTGCTGCCTGTTATTCTGAGCAAGCTTTCTCAATGTCTGCCCAAAACATAAATGCAACATCAAATGTTGTCTACAACAAAATCTGCAAAGTTTGAACATTGTCTCAAATACTTTTGACCTAACAAAAAATGATCATACTGATCTCTCCAATCAATGGTGTACCTGAATGTTGCATCAAGTTGTAGAATATCACATTAGAAGTGATTCAAGTGAACAAACAATTCAAAAATGCCTATTCAAAATTTTGAAGTCATCTCCCAATTTTCTTATTTTCCCTTAATCACAATAAGAAAACCCCAGTACAGAGAATTAGAAGAAGAAGAACTGAATTATAACCACAAATCATTTCATATAAAGTTCATACCTTGTGGTTATTCGATGGCTCGACATGCATTGGCTGATAAGGGAAGATGTTTATGTAGTCGACCTGATGTTTAGAGCAGCCGACCTGATGTTTAGAGTAGCCGACCTGATACTCAAGTTCTCTGCAAAAGAGAATGTTTTCAAGCTATGACAAATACATAATTACAAATTGATGATACACCAAAACGACCTCTCTTCTACACCGTACACGTGTCATGATGAATAATAGGTACAAGCGTCAGCCCAATACTGATCCGACCCAAGCAGTTTCAAACTCGCACAATGCAGTCCGCCAGACGGACCCAAATCATTACAACTTGCTAAGCCCACGCGTCTCACAACTATCCCCAATACTCGTAACCCCTACTAAGTTAAGTATCTCGGGGATCAACTACGGACTGGCAAGACAACAACACTTTGCTTCCAACTAGGAAGCAAATATCAGAGTATACATTGCACATGGAAACTTCTATCTATTGACAACACTCTGATTGGGAACTATCTCCCGCGTATCTAGAAGCACAAGTCTAACATGGAAACTTCCCTTCACAGCACAACTCCTAATTAGATAATGATTTCCATGAAGATCTTTTTCCCTAAACTACACCATCAATGACATGGTCGAATCAGGACTCCAGCATTATAAACAAGACATGAGGTTGGTAAGCTAAGCTACACTATAAATTCCCTATTTACAACATTACGTTTTCCTCAGATCCATGTCTGACTTTAGCATCAAAGTGTCATCAGCCACCACAACGGTGGTCCGTGGCTCACGTGCGTTCCTTGTGCAAGTCAGTACGTTAGTGATTACGCCCAAATAGTACACGCGATCAATTGCAGTAAAGATTGGGGTGTCGATCCCACGAGGAAAAACGATCTACAAAACAAGGTCAAGGAAGAAAAACTACGCGAAACTAAATGTAAGAAATTTTAGCAATTTTAAAATATGAAATTAAATTTAGTTTAATAAAAATCAAGTTTGGAGAAGTCACAAGGTTCCAAGAATCCCTCCTAGATTTCACGCGCCAATTAGTATTGATTCGCTATGATGACTCGATTACGTGTTTTACATCCCAAACAATATAATCGGAAAAATAGTCTTTAATGCATTAATATATCCTAATGTAAATGGATTTTAGATTTCACTTTTTCTAGAAAGCACAAAGGTTGGTCATATGTGATATCATAAACTTACGATATATCCGGAGACAATAACGTAATAAAAGATGATCACATATAACTAACCTACCGAAATCAATTGGTCCTTAAAAATTCCACACATAAGAAAAGCGTGACTAAACTTATATGGAGAAGAAAACGACAACCACCGGAATAATAATCTACGAAGAAATTTATGAAATTTTTTTCACTAAAATAACATAAATTCCTATATTAAATAAAAGTGAGAATCATAAACACCATTATTCATCGTGAAAGCATAAAACGAATCAAATACTAATTAAGTGCGTTACATCTAGAAGTTCGTCTCTTCACCTTGCGTGGAGTTTAGTGACACGTGGCGAAGGTGAGGACAGCAACAACGGTGTGGAGCTTCATCGGCATGGCGAGGCGTGGTTAATTAGCGATGCGCACCCTGCTGGACGACGTCTTCGCTGCTGCTGCGTTCTGGACAGCCCTGCTGCGTCGTCGTTGCCGCTGCGTGTCCACTGCTGCTGCGTTCTTCTTTGCTGCTGCTAGACAACACCTTCTCCTCTGCTGCTGCATTTTTGTTCCAGCCAAAAAACTTAAACTTCCTCCCAATTGGCTGTTGTCCTATTTGTGTTAAAAACCAAAACAAAAACCTTCTCCAAATTGGCTATTGTTGCTATATTTGTGGTAAAGAGAAAACCATCATTGCGCCTAATTAGAAACCCAATACCCAATACAAATGGAAAAACCCAATCCAGTTTGGACCCCAATGGACTTTGGAAACCCAATAGAATTTGGAAGCCTAATTTGCAAACAAATGAGTCCCATCCCTTGAAAGGTGGGTTTGGCTATGTTCATCCATACTACTTATTTGTACAACCAAAATTCAAAACTAAATTCCTTTATTTTATTTCTTTGGCTTGAGTGTCTCCCGCTCCATTTTGTCAATTTGCCTATGAATTTCCAAATTCGCCACGCTAATGCACTTTTGTCATTTAAACTCCAAATCCTACAAAAATACAAAAATAGAATAATTAAACTAAAATACACTATTCGAAACACTAACAAACATAAGTTAGGAGGTATATTATGTAATAATTATGTGAATATCAAATACCCCCAAGCCTACATTTTGCTAGTCCTCGAGCAAAACAAAATTAAGAATAAAATCTTAACTCACTTTCGTAGGAATCACGGTTGCACTTACCTTAACGTGCAACAAGGCTTTAAACCTCTAGATTACCTCTAGTGGACGAGTAATAGTCTCGTGAAAGTTTCTAGAAATGTTAACCCCAAACATTACTGACTCAATAAAACAAAATATATTTTCTAAAAACATAATTCAAAAACATGGGCATTCTCCTTTATTTTCCTCAGAGTAATTTTCTAATTGCTTAAAATTCAAGAAAAACAACAAACTAAAAATGTCACAATAGTATATCAATAGAGTACAATAATTTAATAGTATCTAAAGGTTAAATAAATTTCATAATCATTCTCAACTCGAAGTGTGTGTGTGAGAAACCTTATCAACATAACTCTTCGTCTCATAGTAAAGATGTGACGAGATAACCTTTAGAAAGTACGTTTCGACCACAAATCTCTCATGTCACTCAGAAATAAAACACTCAGAGATTGGGCACTCAGTTTATATGTGAGGAAAATGATATAAATTATGGAAAATGCAAACGTCTCACATATAATCATCATAAAAAACGGAATTTTCAAAGAGTGAAATGAATATGATCTCATGGACAGGAATATTGATTACTTTTGAGAATGTTGAATCAAACACCGTAGTTCTTGCCTATTCAATCTCCACATCTATTAAACCAACTTTCACTTAAGATCAATTAGGTCTTTACTAGGTTATAATGGGGCTTGGATTATGACAAACAATAATGGACAAAAAGGATACAAGAATTTCCTGAGAATGGCTACACCCTTGAATAAACACATAGGGCATTGAAGAACAAATCAATGTTGTACACCATTAACTTTTTCTTCATTATTTTCTTCTGCAACCTTTTTTTTTTTTTTTTTTGTTCAACCCCTTTTTTCAACTTTTTTTTTTGTATGTTTTTCCCCGTTGATACAATTCAGCACTTTTACTTCGAGGGCACATAAAATATCTATTTTCAACTCTTTTTATTTGCCCATTCCATAAATATATCTCACTGTATACATTCTCAGAAAACTGGGTAAGGATAAAATAATAGAGATATTACTCCTTGATTGGAGTAGGTATTGGGAATGGGGATAACAAAAAGAAGGCTATTTAAAGGCTCAAAGAGCTGCAAATGGATATTTATTATTGGGTAGGCTAAAAGGCTAAAAAAAATGGTTTAAAGAAAGAAATGCCTATATCACTTCATAAGTTCTAGTTAGTACTAGGACATCTCAACTAAATAAAGCAAGAAGTTATAGTGTAAAGATTCAATTTTTATGTCATTCTTAAAGCAATCAATAAGAAAATCAAGAATAATGAGATCATCAACGAAATAATGCGGACTCAAGAAAAATCAGAGTGTAATTAATAACCCTCAATAAATAAAGAATGGCTCAAAACTCACAAGGGTTAAGTCTCCACTATTATTCTAAGGTTTTCTAGTTCAATATCTCACTAATCAACTTCAAATCATGTTGACTTGGCTTATAGTGCACGAATAGTCGAGTTGAAAAGTCTCATGAAATACATCTAACATAAGGATAATGTCAAATATCATATTTTCTACTAATATAACTATGTGACACGTGTTAGTATGTGTTTTCTCAAAATTAAAGGCAACAAAAATATTCTCTAAAATTAGAAAAAGACTCAAAACCCTTTTTTCACTTTTTTTTTTATTCACCAAGAGTTAAGATTTCGAATGCATTTTCATAAAGAGTTTGCACAATTACCGTAATCATCTAAGTATTCAATGGATATTGAGTAGAACACAAAAATGACTCGGTTTAATTGTAAAATACGTTTTAAGCTCAAAGATTTTTTAAAATTGCACAAAAAATCTAATAAACCACACCCCCAAACCTAAACCAAACATTGTCCTCAATGTATAAAATAATAATCATGACAAATGAAGGAAAAAGAAAAGATGAGGGTTAGAGTGATATTACCATGGTGAAGCTTTACCAATTTCAAATAGACAATGTCCTCACAGTCACCAAAATATAAGAAAATCATACCGACGGGAGAAAGGAACATATGGGATGAAGGGCTCCTAGTGACTCCAGTAGCAACACCTAAAATAACCTGAAACACTAAAAGAAAAACATAAAAGCAAAAACCTAAACTAAACTAAAAAAAATAATAAATGAAAAATTAAAAAAAAATAAAAACCTAAACTAAAGATAAGGTGGAGAACATCAAATCAAGTAGACAGAGGCAACCAGAGAGATCTCTTTTGGTACCTCTACTCGCTCCACATAGTGCTTCAATTGTTGCCCATTTACTCTAAATACTCTCTCATCTGTTGGATCTTCAATTTCTATGGACCCATTGGGAAAAACTTGTTTTACCATGAATGGGCCCGTCCATCTCGATCTTAGCTTGCCAGGATGAAAATGAAGTCGTGAGTCATAGAAATAGACTCGTTGGTTGGGCTCGAAATGTTTCCTCGGAACTTGCTTATCATGAGTTGTTTTCATCTTCGCCTTGTATATTCGGGAATTGTCATAGGCATCATTCTGCAACTCCTCAATTTCAGCTAACTAAAGTTTCCGCTGAATACCTGCATCATTGAGATCAAAGTTAGTGTTTTTTACGGCCCAATAAGTGCGATGTTCTAACTCAATAGGTAAATGACAGGTTTTTCCATATATAAGCCGATATGGAGACATCCCGAGAATTGTCTTATAAGCGGTAAGGTAAGCCCAAAGTGCATCAGGAATGCGCAAGGTCCAATCCTTCCTATCATGATTCACCATCTTCTCCTAGATTTGTTTCATTTCTCGATTTGCCAACTCAACTTGGCCATTTGTCTGCGGATGATAGGCATTGGCAACCTTGTGATGAACTCCATACCTGCACATCAAAGCTTCAAAAGAGCGATTACAGAAATGAGTCCCCTGATCACTAATAATGGCTCGTGGTGTACCGAAACGGGATAGAATGTGTTCTTTGATAAACTTGACAACAGTGTTGTTGTCATTGTTTCGGCACGCCACAGCCTCAACCCATTTGGACACATAATCCACTGCAAGCATAATATACAAATATCCAAAGGAAGGTGGAAAAGGTCCCATAAAATCAATCCCTCAACAATGAAATATCTCAATGACTAGGATGGGGTTAAGGGGCATCATGTGTCTCCGGGACAGTGCACCTAACTTCTTGCATCTATCACAAGAACGACAACAATTGTTAGTGTCCTTAAACAATGTAGGCCAATATAATCCAGACTGTAAAAATTTTGCAGCGGTCTTTTTCATAGAAAAATGGCCTCCACAAGCTGCACTATGACAAAAAATGTAAGACACTTTCAATCTCACCTTCAGGGATACAACGCCTCATGATTTGGTCGGGGCAATACTTATATAGATAAGGATCATCCCAATAAAAATTTCTTACCTCGACCAAAAATTTGCGCTTATCTTGAGCACTCCATGATGATGGAACTTCGCCGGAAACCAAGTAATTAACAATGTGTGCATACCATGGTACTTGAGTGACGACGAATAGGTGTTCATCAGGGAAGTCATCACGGATGGGTGGGCCATTGGCAGAGTCACTGAACTCCAAACGAGACAAGTGATCCGCCACAACATTCTCGACCCCCTTCTTATCCTTTATAGTTAGATCAAATTCCTGCAGAAGTAAAATCCACCTAATCAATCTTGCCTTAGCATCCTTTTTAGAAAGAAGGAACTTAAGAGCCGCATGGTCAGTAAAAACAGTGATAGGTGTACCAATCAAATAAGCACGAAATTATCTAAAGCAAAAACTACAGCTAGCAACTCTTTCAGTAGTCGAATAATTCTTTTGAGCATCATTAAGTGTTCGACTAGCATAGTAAACAACAAATGGCTTCCCTTCCCTTTGTTGTCCCAAGACTGCCCCCACAGCATAGTTGCTTGCATCACACATTATCTCAAATGGTAAAGTCCAATCAGCTGGCTGCATGATAGGGGCAGAGGTGAGCCTATCAATGAGTTTTCGGAAGGTGTCCTCACACTCTTGTGTCCATTGGAACACGACATCTTTGACCAGTAGGCTGCTTAATGGTATAGAGATGGCAGAAAAATTATGTATGAACCTCCTATAAAAACCCGCGTGCCTTAGAAATTATCTCACATCCTTGACACTTTTCGGTGTAGGTAATTTAGAAATTCAATTTTAGCTTTATCAACCTCGATTCCTTTATTAGAAACTATGTGTCCCAGAACTATTCCATAGGAAACCATGAAATGACATTTTTCCCAATTAAGCACCAGACCCTTCTCTTCACATCTACTTAAAACAGCCTTCAAGTGAAGTAAACATGAATCAAAGGAATCACCAAAAACAGTCAATTCATCCATGAAAACTTCCATTTATTTTTCAACCATGTCACTAAAAATACTCATCATGCATTGATGAAAAGTAGCCGGTGCATTACACAAACCAAATGGCATACGACGAAAAGAATAAGTACCAAAAGGACATGTGAAAGTAGTCTTATCCTGATCCTCTAATGCAATCTCAATCTGATAATATCCTGAATACCCATCTAGAAAGCAATAAAAAGAATGACCAGCTATTCGCTCTATGATTTGGTCTATGAATGGAAGTGGGAAGTGATCCTTGCGAGTGGCAAAATTAAGTTTCTTATAATCAATGCACATGCGCCACCCTGTAACTACCTTAGTAGGAACAGTCACCCCCTCATCATTAGTCACCACTGTTATTCCCGATTTCTTGGGAACTACTTGAGTTGGACTCACCCACTTGCTATCAGAGATGGGATAAATGATGCCTGCATCTAACAATTTTAAAACTTCCTTTTTCACCACCTCTTTCATAGTAGGGTTAAGTCGTCTTTGAGGATCTCTACGGGGGTTAGCTCCTTCTTCTAAGTGGATCCTATGGGAACATATTAAGGGGCTAATACCTTTAATGTCAGCTATAGTCCAACCTAATGCAGATTTGTGCTCACGTAACATATTAATCAATTCTTCTTCTTGTGAGCTATCAAGCATGAAAGAAATAATAACAGGAAAGGTATCACCTGGTCCAAGGAATGCATGTTTAAGTCCCTCAGGCAGTGGAGCTAGGTCAACTTTCGGAGTTTCCACGGTGGATGGTTGTGGTTTCTAACTTTCCTTTGGCAACTCCTCAAAGCATGGTTGACATTGTCGCCCTCCTTTATCCTTTAACCCTGAAACAACAGAAATATCAAAAGCATTGTCAGGATAAAGTGATTTCTCAAAATCAGAAATAGAAAGGAGGTACTCTAAGGTTTCAGAATCTGCGCTCAGGAGCGCCTCCTCTGATATCAGCGTGTCTATCATGTAGGTATGATGACACTCATCATCATCACGTGGTTGCTTGCTAATATTGAATATGTTGACCTCCAGAGTCATGTTCCCAAAAGACAGCTTCATTAGACCATTCCTGCAATTGAATAGAGCGTTAGTTGTGGCAAGAAAAGGTCTACCTAAAATAATCGGAACGGTAGACTCCATATTAACCGCAGAATGAGTATTTAAAATAAGAAAGTCGACGGGATAGTAAAACTTATCAATCTGAAGCAAGACATCCTCGACTATTCCTCTTGGCTTCTTAACCGATCTATCGGCCAATTGCAGTACCACGGATGTGGGTTTAATCTCTCCTAGACCCAGATTCAAGTAAATAGAATATGGCATCAGATTTACACTTGCCCCTAAATCCAACAAGGCATGGCCGAACTCATGAGTCCCAATCTGGCAGGTGATTGTAGGACACCCTGGATCTTTGTACTTGGGTGGTGTCCTCTGCTCAATCACCGCGCTTACCTGTTCTATCAAGAAGGCAGTCTTCTTGACATGATGTTTCCTCTTGATAGTGCATAGATCCTTGATGACCCTCGCATAAGTTGGTACCTGTTTAATCACATGCAGCAAAGGTAAGTTAATTTTAACCTGTTTCAAGTGTTCTAGAATCTCACCATGCATTTCCGATTTCTTTCCAGTAGGTCGTAGTGCTTGAGGAAAAGGAACTGAAACTGGAATGTTCTTGTTGGGTTCATCCTCAGGGATGCTCTCCTTTGCACTTGGGGAGGTGCCTATAGTCGTGGACGAGCTTGACCCATCTAAAATCTTACCACTCCGAGTAGCGATGGAATAACCTCTTTGACATTCTGAGAGTCTGAAGTAGAGGTTTGTGCCATAAGTTGGCCCTTCGAATTTGCTTGAGGCTGTGATGGAAATTGGCCCCGCTCTTGTACTGTTAATTAACTTGTTAGCTTGGTTATCTGGCTTTTGATCTCCTTGTTCTCTTCTGCCAATTGTGTCAATGCAACCTCAAATTTTTGATTAGTTTTACCTTGTGCCTCTATAAATGCATGTAATGTGTCTGGTAAGAAACTTCTGTTAGATTGCGCATTGTATGGAGATGTAGAGTATGACCTAGGTGGTTGTGCCTGTGAGTGTGTAGGTTGTGGTCTGCCTCGAACCTCCAGCCAAAGTTAGGGTGATCTCTCCAGCTAGAATTATAAGTGTTAGAGAATGGTGAATAAGGCTTCTTGTACATCCCTAAGGCGTCACATTGTTCCTCATAAACCCCTCTCATCTCAGTCAAGGTTGGGCAATCATGTACGAAGTGTTCAACTCCCCCACATATAAAACAGGCGTCCTGTAACTCAACTCTGGCAACAGTATGTGTGGGCCTACCATCCTTGGTCTTAAGTGCCTCTAACTCCCTAGTTACTCTATCCAATTGGGCTCTAAGGCTGTCCTCTTCCCTAAGTTGGTAGACTCCAACTGGGCGTGTTCTATTCGTGCTCTCAGTAGCAGTTGGACCAGTCCAAGTATGAGCCTTTTCAGCCAGGTCATTCAGGTACTCAATGGCCTCGTCAGGGTCCTTATGCAAAAACTCTCCATTACACATCATCTCAACGAAATGACGCTCTCTACTGGTGGCCCCTCATAAAAATAACTGACTAAGCGCCAACTCTCATACCCATGGTGTGGACATGTATTCAAGAGATCCTTGAACCTTTCCCATGCTTGATATAATGTCTCGCTATTCTTTTGGGTGAAGATAGAAATCTGTCTTTTTAGACCGGTTGTTTTGTGGTGAGGAAAGTATTTATTAAAAAATATTTGGGTCATCTCCTCCCATGAACCTATAGACCTTGGTCGCAAAGAGTATAGTCAACTCTTCGCTTTTTCCTTAAGGGAAAAAGTAAAAAACCTTAGTCTAACCGAGTCTACAGCCTCAACTTTGTTGTGAAAAGTGGCCACAACTTCCTCGAATTCCCTAATGTGAACATAAGGATTCTCACTCTCTAGGCCATGAAAAGTGGGCAATAATTGTATCATACTCGGCTTAAAATCTAGCTTTGGTGTACTTGGTATAAACATGATACATGATGGAGTAGCAGTGCGCGTGGGGTGGAGATAGTCCTTTAGTGACCGAACATGGTCATCTTCGTGATTACTCATGCTGTTAGAATTAGAAGTAGAACTTAATTTGGTCTCAATGTGAATTTGTGGGTGTTCTAAATTTGGGACCCTAATTAGTCTCCCTAAGTGGTCTCTATTCCAACTCACTCCCCCAATGTCTTTTTTTTTTTTTTTTTTTTTGAAAATTTGTTTTTTTTTTAGAAATAGAATAAAATAAAATAAAACAATGAGCAAGAAAGATAATACCCAGAACCTCCCTTGTAGAATGACGCTTGTTCCCCGGCAACGGCGCCAAAATTTGATTACGCCCAAACAGTACACGCGGTCAATTGCAGAACAGATTGGGGTGTCGATCCCACGAGGAAAAACGATCTACAAAACAAGGTCAAGGAAGAAAAACTATGCGAAACTAAATGTAAGAAATTTTAGCAATTTTAAAATATGAAATTAAATTTAGTTTAATAAAAATCAAGTTTGGAGAAGTCACAAGGTTCCAAGAATCACTCCTAGATTTCACGCGAGTACTGATTCACTATGATGACTCGATTACGTGTTTCACATCCCAAACAATATAATCGGAAAAATAGTCTTTAATGCATTCATATATCCTAATGTAAATGGATTTTAGATTTCACTTTATCTAGAAAGCACAAAGGTTGGTCATATGTGATATCCTAAACTTACGATATATCCGGAGACAATATATAACGTAATAAAAGACGATAACATATAACTAACCTACCGGAATCAATTGGTCCTTAAAAATTTCACACATAAGAAAAGTGTGACTAAACTTATATGGAGAAGAAAACGACAACCACCGGAATAATAATCTACGAAGAAATTTATGAAATCTTTGTCACTAAAATAACATAAATTCCTATATTAAATAAAAGTGAGAATCATAAACACCATTATTCATCGTGAAAGCATAAAACAAATCAAATACTAATTAAGTGCATTACATCTAGGAGTTCGCCTTTTCACCTTGCGTGGAGTTTAGTGACACATGGCGAAGGTGAGGACAGCAACAGCGGCGTGGAGCTTCATCGGCATGGCGGCGCGTGGTTGATTAGCGATGCGCACCCTGCTGGACGACGTCTTCGCTGCTGCTGCGTCCACTGCTGCACTGCTGCGTTGTCGCTGCTGCTGCGTTCTGGACAGCCCTGTTGCGTCGTCGTTGCCGCTGCGTGTCCACTGCTGTTGCGTTCTTCTTTGCTGCTGCTAGACAGCACCTTCTCCTCTGCTGCTGCGTTTTTGTTCCAGCAAAAAAACTTAAACTTCCTCCCAATTGGCTGTTGTCCTATTTGTGTTAAAAACCAAAACAAAAACTTCTCCAAATTGGCTATTGTTGCTGTATTTGTGGTAAAGAGAAAACCATCATTGGGCCTAATTAGAAACCCAATACCCAATACAAATGGAAAAACCCAATCCAATTTGGACCCCAATGGAATTTGGAAACCCAATAGAATTTGGAAGCCTAATTCGCAAACAAATGAGTCCCACCCCTTGAAAGGTGAGTTTGGCTATGTTCATCCATACTACTTATTTGTACCACCAAAATTCAAAACTAATTTCCTTTTTTTTATTTCTTTGGCTTGAGTGTCTCCTGCTCCATTTCGTCAATTTGCCTATGAATTTCCAAATTCGCCACGCTAATGCACTTTTGTCATTTAAACTCCAAATCCTACAAAAATACAAAAATAGAATAATTAAACTAAAATACACTATTCGAAACACTAACAATCATAAGTTAGGAGGAATATTATGTAATAATTATGTGAATATCAGTTAGCAGGTCAAGGTCAAAGCAGGAAGCGAAAATTGTCTGCATCAGGTTGGCATCGTCTGTGGGAACGACAAAGTTCCTAACCAATCATTGGCATCGTCTCTCTTCAGAATACAAGGAGATGGTAACCACCAGATCACGCAACAATGGAGAACAAAAGAACACGTCAAACGCCCAAACTAGCGCTATACCACCACTCCCAGCAGTGCCGGTGACGCACGGGCAGCAGGCTTACACCTCCACAACCAGCAACAGCAAGCACAAACCCCACGATGGATTTAAAGTCGTCACAAATACATCAGATCGCTAAAGTAGTAGAGGCTCTCATTTAGCTGACCCTCCACCTGCCAATGAAGATCAGGAGCAACACAGACCCCAATATCCAAAAGACAATAGAGAGCAGACACAAGAGAGTCAAGCCCTTGTTAATTCTCATTGGACTAGAAGAGGCGGCGCAGTTAACGCGGACCCGACCTTCAAGGTAGACAGGCTTGTCCCACAGAACCCCCTCCGCCAAGGGGCTCACGACCTAGACTTGCTATACCGCCTCTTTGTTCCACTGTTTGTAGACCGCATCATGAACGAACCTATTCCAAATAAGTTCGCCCCTCCAAAACTCGATTTCTACGATGGAACTGGCGACTCGTTCGATCACTTGCACCATTACTAGCATGTAATGATGCTCAAGGAAGGTTCCGAGTTGGTGATGTGCAGAACGTTCCCTATAGCCTAAAGAAGTCAGCCTTGACATGGTTCCACATCCTCCCACCAAAGTCGATCGACACTGGCCAAATAACTTCTGATGCGCTTTGTCGGAAGCCAACGGATCAGGAAAGGCCCACGCTACATACTCTCTTAGGTAGAAATCTAACAAAATGCCAAGAGGGTATGTCGCGCGTTTCAATGACGAGCTTACGCTTATTGAAAGTTGTAGCGGTGACACAGCAATGACGGCTTTTACCACGGGTCTAAGAGAGGGAAAGTTCTACGATTTTCTCACCTTGGACCCCCTGGATATGGCAGAACTCTTGAAGGGCGCCCAAAGGTACATCACCCTGGAAGAGATGAGAACAACAAAGAAGGAAACTGAAGTAGAAAATAAACCTTCCATTTCTAGGGACAGAAGAAGGGAAAAAACGAGAAGACGAATAAAGGAACAAGCGAAAGCGCAACGACAACAGGTCGGACTCTGGTCGGGCCACGCCAGAGAAAGCTTCCAACTACGTTGGATCCAGATCCATGACCCCTCTCAATTCTAGCTTATCAGACGTCCTAATTACATGAAAAACTGGGAAGATCTAAAGTGTCCCCCAAAGCAGCGGAGACCCCTCCAAACGTGACAGCAACAAGTATTGCTCATACCACAAAGTGGGTGTCCACAACACCAATGCCTGTAAGTGTTTAAGGTATGAGATTGAATACTGGTTTCACAAGAGCAAGCTAAAGGAATTCTTGGGTTCAGAGAAATGACAAGATCGACCCAGGAAAAGGGAAGAGGGGGTCAAGGAGATTGAGAAGGAGACTCCGAACATAATATATGTCCTTCACAGAGTCGGATCAGAAGAAGACCAATCGAACAGGTCCCACAAACACACTCTAATGGAGATGCGGACATAGCCTGTGAATGAGGACAAACGCGTATACTACTCGAGGGTGTAGAGCACTACCCCCACCTTGACCTTTACAGAACAAGGACCTCGAAAGAGTTCGCGCACCACACAATGATGTTCTTGTCATTTTGGTTTCTATTGCAATGTCGGAAGTGAAGAGGGCCCTGGTTAACATAGGAAGCTCCCTCAACGTCCTATTCTATAACGCGTTCCATTGTATGGACCTCAAAGAGGAGAATCTGACATCCTCCAACTACCCGCTGGTTGGATTCAATGGAGAAAAATGCTTCCTGGTCGGGAAGATAAGATTAGCAGTGGTTGCAGGAGAGCCACAACTAAGAAAGGTCATGTTCTTGGACTTCATGGTGGTAGACGGGCCGTCTACCTATAACCTCAACCTGGAAAGATCGTGGCTTCACCAGATTGAATCAATAGTTTCCACTTTTCACCAGTACGTCAAGTATACTGGTAACCACTTAGAGGGGACAATTCGCGAGGTCCAACCATTGACACGAAGTTGTCATTATGCTGCTTTGAAACAGATAGAATGTTCCCAGATCCAATTGGAGCCCGTAAAACAAGTTGAACAGAAGCCAAACCCAGTAACTATGGAAAAGTCACTCCACCAACACGGAGACAAAATCCCAATAGCAGTGGTTCAACTTAGCGGCGAAGAACATTCAAGCATTACAAAAGCAATCCACTCTTCAACCCGACAAAACAGAGAGGTCATTTGCAGATGGGAGCACAACCCCACGAATATCGGTGGGTGCAGAAGGAACCTCCCACGCAAGGTTTACTTTTCAGTAACCTCAATGACGTCAGCAAAATTTGGCAGTTCGTTGGAGGTAGTAATGATCCAGAAAGGGCCATGTGAACTCACTTCAGAGTCGGGTCAACCTCTCTCCACCAACAGTCAATCTATTCAGTTGTTTAGTTTTCTTTCCATAACCAATGTAGAGTTTTAATTCTTAGGAGCCTATCATTTAAGAAATAAAATAGAATTACACAAACATACTCTAATTATTACTGGAAAGATGTAACAACGATTGCCTAGAGGCGGGTACAAAAGACTACAAACTACAAGCATCTAAATCTGATGCAACATACAGTCAAGACCAGCTTAAACGGTCCGACTCCAGAAGAAGACTCAGATGCGACAGCAAAGGTACTCAATGCAGACTCCGTCCAACAACTTCTCCAAAAATTATTTTCCATGAGCAAGAACAGGATGAAAGAATACATTCAATTCAATGCCTCTACGGACACACCCCTCAAATATGGCTTGAGGTGGTACAAAATCAACAATTGCAGGCCTCGCAAAATGCCAGCCGTAGTCAATGGCCAACTTAGGCCGTGTCCAATTCCACTCCACCCCGCAATCCCGAACTCCATCGCAGTACGACATGACGAAACTAGCTAGGAAGGGAGGAAAACAACCGTTCCAAGGTTGGTTGCTGGTATTATCTCTGAAACTAAACGGTTTGAAGCACTGACAGGGCACCAGCACATAAACGAAAAAGTCATCCCTTGGGAGATAGTATGTACTTCTCTTATGCAATACGAGAAGAAATTACAAGGTCTCAACGAACCAATTGGGTGCTCACCTAAAGCAGGTGACCGCAGATAATCGAAAGTCTTATCATGACTCATCGGCGCAAATGTCAGAACATTCAAAGGCTCCAACGTTGGAGATCTCTCTTCAGCCTTTGGAAAAGCCAAAGCATATCTTTTGAATAAGAGCATCTGGAGTGGTGCGCTCTGTAGAAGATAATGCCTACAACGATGAAGGAACACCATTATATAGACGTAGTGGTTCACCAAATAGGCACTTCAACATTAACTATCAGCATTGAATACCATATGGGAAATGGAAAACCGCACAGGACCACGTTCATCCAATTAATAATGCTGCACACAACCCCATTAATTGGGGGGAGTAATTGATACTCAACCGTCTCCTGATCTACGCCGTACGCGTGTCAGCATGCAATCTATGATGTACACGTAGTGTCTTGATCCCATTACAGGCTCTAGTTTTTCTTCTACATGCCCATGGGCTCAGCCCACTATTCAAGCGGTATTCTACCACGTGCCTGACACAAGCAGTAGAAACCCTAGTCACTTTTGACACATGGATCACACCTGCACATCACCAGCTGATTTAAGGTACTCAATTCTCTTCAAAAGGAAACAATTCTGCATGATGCACTCCGCCTGCGGATGTAGGCTCGCACACCCGTAACATGCGGAGCCCCGACCTAGGCAAGCTTAGTCAGTTTTTACTGATGACGAAAACTTCTGGTTCGTTCTGGCTGTTAGTACGCCTGGAAACGAAGACTCGTCAGGGAATGTCGCCCCCTTCATGGACAATGGTCGCCGAACCTAATCAGGTAAGCCTAGCAAGTGATGATTGACAACGACAGCTTTTGGTCAAAGCCTAGACCTGTAGCTCACTACGTGCGGGTGTAGATGGTTTGGAAGGTGGGAGCCTAGTCAATTTCGACTAATGTCGACGGTTCACCACGGGACCACTGCTCTTCTACATACCATGGTTGCCGAATTACCAACTGCCAAGCTTGTAGCCCGCTCCGCGCGGGTGTAGATGGTTTGGAAGGTGGGAGCCAGTCAGACCCGAACTAATGCCGACGGCTTGCCACGGGACCATTGTTCTTCTACCGACCATGGTCGTCGAAAACTCCCAAATTTGTTGCTCAATGTGCACGGGTGTAAATGATGTGGAAGGTGGGAGCCTAGTCAGTCCCGAACAGATGCTGACGGCTTCCCATGGGACCATTGCTCTTCTACAGACCATGGTCATCGAATCTCCTTGTCCCAAACTTGTAGCCCGCTCTGCGCGGTTGTAGATGGTTTAATGGAAGGTGGGAACCTAGTCAATCCTGAACCGATGTCGCCGGCTTGCCACAGGAACATCGCTCCCTGTGGGTATAGATGGTTCGAAAGGTGGGAGCCCAGTCAACTTCGACTGATGTCAAGGGCTCGCTACACGACCACCGCTCCCTCTCAAAACAACGGTCGCCAAAATAAATTGCAGCTCAAGTAGTGTATTCACGCTCACATAGGCTGACATTCTATTATCAGCAATGGCCACTCAAGCCAACATAAAAATCAACCCGCTGACACGCGAACGGACGCTACATGGAATGTCACCCGAGCACACGAATCCTTACTCAGGACTAGCGTTCTAGCTCAAATACAATGCATGTGTTAGGCTACCACAGTTCACTCATGCCAGCAACCGCAAGTGACAATTAGATACAAAAATAAGTCTCCAACGACTTACCTTAAGGATGAGCTACGACCTGGTAGCGTAGCCCACGACCAAACCATCCACAGAACACCCACTATTGGATGTAACCGAGCGATGGTGACTTTGAGACCTTACAAAAGAATAGGTTATAATCATTCGTGACATAAATGATCAAACTCTCAGCAGCAGGCAGACTACTTAGCTTCTTGCTAACCCAACCAGACCCGTGTCAAAGTAAAACAACAAGGCAAAATGTAAAGTGCACAATAGGGGGACCGAACATAATATGAGTGAAAAGCGTACTCAAAATAAACTTGTTTTCATTAACAGTTAAAACAAAAACTGCAAATGTACAAAATCTACTCCTCATCAGGAGGGGGTACAAATATGGGGGAACTAGGATTGGCAGGAGAAGGAGTAGGAATTGCATCCGTACGTGCCTCAATCTGAGTGTTATGATCCGGATCGCTTTCTTCTTCTGATGACGCAGAGACCACTCCGAAGTTTGCGTAGGGCGTCTTCTTATAATAAGCAAGGTCCCATTCCGGATGCTCTTCCTTCATCAGCGCCAACGGTTCTAATCTCCCATGCAGGATCCAGCGGAATTCACACTTACCTTGCGCCTTAAGAAGTTTTTCCTCGCGCACCTTTGCTTCAGCAAGTTCACGCTCCAACAGCTTTAGCTTGTTGGTCAGCGCATCAAACTGAGACTGTTCCATAGCCAGGCTACTCTTAATTGAGCTGAGCTCATGTTGCTCCCAACGAAGTTGGTCCCCAGCTTTCTGAGCATTGAATTCCACATCGGCCTCTAATTGTTGTTTTTGGGCAACCCATTCAGCCTCTTTCATGGTGATCTCCTCAGCAAAAAACCGCAACTCATAGCGCATCTTAGCCGTAGCTTCCTGCTCAACCTCCAGATCACGGTGGACCAGGTCCAGCTCTTGCTTGAATCTGTCCCTTGCGGACACCGCCTCTGTTAAATCAGACTCAAGGGCTTTCTGACGAACCCTTCGAGTCTCGGGAACAACGGCTGACTGCTCCAGCCTCCTCTCCTCAATCTGCTTCCTCGACAACTCAATCTCGAAAAGTGCATCAGAATACAACTTCTGCATAGTCGACAAGACACGCTCCATGGTGTACACCCTCTCACGAGCCGCCTCAACTTCCAATCCAGAGATGGACACTTGGCTTAAATGAGACATCCCTAGCATAAGGTGCTTTAAACCCTTATCCATACGCCCTTCCAACATATCCTCCTCGGGCATCGGAGCATGGTCCATCAGGTAGTTGTTAAGCCTGCTTATGTGCTTCCTCGAATCATAGTCAACGTCAACCTCTCAGTGCTAGGCCTGGTTATTCATCTTCACTACATCCGGAGCAAACAAACTTATCCGCGCATTCGGATGGAGTTATCCCGAACGCGTAATCACGCCAGCACTACCCTTTGTGGTCACCACCGCACCTTGGCCCTCGTCCATGACCTTTCCTATGTCACCAGCAGCTAACCCTTTATTGCGCAACGGCCTAGCGGAATCCAAAGGAATAGAAGGAAGCTAATTGTCCAACGGACCCTCCATCACCCTGATATGCATCCTAGAACGAGATGTGGAACAATGTGGACTACAAGATGGATGGCTTGCGCTACCGCAACCGCTGTCAGACGATCCAACAGCGGAACGATTGAACTCTGGGACCTCGGGCAAATCCTCATCAGAACCTTCCAATAAAGTGGTTCTGGATTTGCAGCACTAGTGGAAGCCGCCATAACAGTTAGCATCAATTTCTCGCTCAAAGCTTTAGCCTGCTCGGTACTCAGCTTCGATGCATCATCAACCCCTGCTAATTGCAGGTGGTGCTTTTCCTAGCCAGATACTTCGACCTCCGCCCTGGCAGGCTGGTCAGGTTCACGCTCCTCCCTCACAGGAGCAGACCGTTTGGGAGCCGATTTGGTCCCAGCGCGAGACCTCTTCGAGCTTAAAAAATAGGCGAGCGTCTCAGAAAGGCCCTTCGTGTCGAACGCCATCATCATTTGCTCTAATCAAAATAAGAAGGATAATCCTGTATTTATTGGGTACCAACTAAGCATGAGGGATTCCAAGGAAATCCAAGAAGCCCCATGTCTAGTGAAGAAAAGGAAAATGAACTCCAATTTGAAGTATCCCGCGATACAAACAGATGAACCCTTCCGAAAAAAACATCGGCGTCTGATCATCATTAAGAGTATAAAATGGCAGGTCCTCAGGAACCCCGAACATCTTTCAGATTTTAGCGAGGCCCAATTCGAAAACCGACCTACCTTCAAAGAACTGGAAGAAGCCCTTGGCTAGAAGCTCATCATCCAGATGGTGTTGGCGAGCAATGAAAAAGGTGAACAAACTTTCAATCAAAAAACGAACAAAACAACATCTCTAAAAACAAAGAAATGGAATAATCAATATTTGCAAAAAGGAAGATCTAAATAGGGATTGGTTTCCCGCCTCTTATCCATTGAACTGACGCATGCTAAATTAATGAAGTGTGCGGCTCAAGCAATTGTTCAGACTCGATCATCATGAGCGGCGTATCTTTTCAAGAAATGACTTAGTGAACCGATGCGATGACCCACTAACTCGGAGGGAGTAGTTGATAATACACCAAAATGACCTCTCTTCTAAATCGTGCATATGTCATGATGATCTCAAGAAATAACAGGCCCAAGCGTTAGCCCAACACTGATCCGGCCCTAGTCGTTTCAAGCCCGCACAATGTAGTCCGCCAAATAGACCCAAATCCTTACAACCTGCTAAGCCCACACATCTCACAATTATCAGCAATACGCGTAAGCCCTATTAAGGCAAGTATTTCGGGGATCAGCTTCAGACAGGCAAGATAACAACACTTTGCTTCCAACTAGGAAGCAAATACTAGAGTATACGTCGCACATGAAAACTTCTATCTATGGACAACACTCTGATTGGGAACTATCTCCCGCGTATCTAGGAGCACAAGTCTAACAGGGAAACTTCCCTTCATAATATTTCTACTTGCGCGAATCTTAAGGAAAGAGATTTTTGTTTCCCACCCGAGCTGAAACAATATGCCAATGGCTTTTGTAAACCAAAGCCATCGTTTAATAGCTATTCTGCTTCAACTTCTACAAACAAAAAATTGAAGATCTAGTTACGATTAGAAGTACACTTTTGTATCTTCCTCCATGGATTCTTTACTCATACTTATTCAATTGTAAGTTTTGATTCAACTAAAAAAAAAAACATAAAAAAAAAAATTATGCTTCGGGATTCCATACTCCAATGTTCAAATTTCTAAGAGACCTTTGGGTACAAATCGCGAAAATGTATATTCACCACCCCTTTGCGGGCTCCATAGCAGGAAATGATAACTCCTAATTAGAAAAGGATCTCCACGAAGATCTTCTTCTATAAATTACGCCACCGATGACCTGGTCGAACCAAGACTCCAGAACTATAAATAAGATATGAGGTTGGTAAGCTAAAGTACACTACAAATTCCCTGTTTACAACATTACACCTTCCTCAAATCCCTGTCTGAATTTAGCATCAGAGTGTCATCAACCACCACAATGGTGGTTAGTGGCTCACGTGTGTTCCTTGTGCGGGTCAGCAGGTCAAGGTCAAAGCAGAGAGCAAAAATTGACTGCATCACAAATGTTGAAAAATATTAAAAAGAAATATTGTTTACCTTCCAATACATTTTCCCTCCTCCTTTATCCGGGCTTGGGACCACAATGCAAAGTTAGAACTTTGCACAGGCGGAGTTAAAAAAGGTTGAGTGAAACAATATCCCCCTTCAAATCATCATCATTAATATGTATCTTCCAAAGTGGCATTAGAAATAAATAAAATTAACATCCATATAATCTACTAAAATCCAATACTACCTAGTACCTACTAAAACATTCCACAATAAACAAATCTAAAACTACTAAACACCTACAATGTCTTATCTAATAAGAAGATTCAAACATCGTCATGAAGTTATATATATTAATCTTTGATCACTTGGCCTAGCCACAAACGACCCCACGTCATCCTCAATAGTCTTCAGTGCATTGTTCCCCCAAACAAGTATTGCATCGCCTTTTGCAACAACTTCAACACAAACCTTTGACATTCCATCACCCAAAGGTACACATGGACAAAATTCGTTGGATTGTCAGTCAACGAAAAACCAGTTGCCACAATATCACCAGGGCTTAGTTTAACAAATTGACATTCCACTTGGTTTGTTGTATAAATGCGTGTACGCTAGAGTTTTGGTTGTATTGTTCAGGGGAGTCTCCACCTTCAAGTGGAACTTCATTATGGTCTTCATCAAAATATTTGTGTTGCTAGTACGCAGTAATGATTACAATAAAATAAGGATAAGAAAATAAAATAATGTGTGTTAAATTAGCTGAAATATACCTATGATGCCAACATATCAACAATTTCCTTTATTGCTTCAAAATCTGACCTCATGGTGTATACGACTCCTTCCAAATGATGCACTCTTACTAAACTTTGTCAAATACCAACTAAACTAGACGTTGTTACACCAAATCCCAAAGATGTCACACAACCATGACGTTTAGGACCTAGGACTTGTGTAAGAGAATCTCCATTGAAGTCTTTCCATAAGCTTATTAAGCTCTACCTGAAAATAAAAAAGTATACACACAGATGTCAAATATTAAAATAGTTATTTTATGGGCTTGATGAGATAGTAAAAATATTCATACCATTTTCTTTGATACGATCATTTACTTGTTCTCCGTTCTTTTTTGTATGAGCTCTTGTCCATTACATACCCCTAGTAATTTGGTAGATTCTTTGAGATCTTTGTAAAATAAAATTGTAAACATGATCATATATATATAAACATCTTATAATCATAAATGTTGTGTAATATTACCATTTGCTTTTCCATTCGAGCATAGCCCAAACGACTTTATTTGTGAGCCTGTGAGGTAGTATGTGCATTTTCCTAATCTCTATAAACTTTGCATCCTTTCCTATACATGATAAAGTCAATAATATGTATAAATTTTTTTTTCAGATCATTATGATTTTGATTTGAACACTAAAAATTTAAACTTTATACCAATTGTTTGGTATTCATTTCAAAACTGAAAAAAGTTTTGCAATCGTCGTGTTTCACATCTGGTGGACAACGCTGCATAGCCTTTTCAACACTATTACAGTAATCAACGATCTTTCTCAATTTTGACTTAAGGTCACGAGCCTTGTTTATTTTGCTCAATATCAACTTCTTTAGGTCCTCAAAAATAACAAACTTTTGCTGTAAAGAATCAACATAACAAAGTATCAACATCAAAAATAACAAAGGATTGCCTTCAATGGTCCATAGTTTGATCTTTAGGTGTTGAGGCACATTTCCCACTCCTTAATGCCTATTGGAACAACCTCTCTAGCTAAAGGACCTAAATATGTGCTAAGCGTAACATAGTTTTTTCCTATTGGTTGCCTCCTTTAGTTGGCTTCAATAGGTAACAACTCCCAAGTGATTTTACTTTATCTAATCATTGTTTCCAAAAAAATTGACGATTATGACAAGGATAGAGAAAAATATGCAATCAATTTGTAGTTATGACAAACTAAACTACCAAAATAAATAATCTAATAACATTTCATCGATAATCTTAAGATTAACAAAAGTGTTTCAGACCATATACAAGACACAAAACAAAGAAATTGATTGATTTTGCAAGAGTTTGATCTGATTCTGTTCCTATTAAATTGATCCGGTGAGGGTTTTATCGAGGTTCCCGGTTCACATGGTTTTGAGTTGATTTTGGTCTACTCGAACTGATCTCATTTCCGAGGGCTTCTGATGAATCAGAAAACACTTGATTTACAGGGGACCAATCTAGTCATTTTGATAGATTGGTCTAATTTAGGTTTAGGGTATTTTCTTCCGAGCGGCGGCAAGCCGCAAGGTAAATCTGATACGCATGTCTCATGCATGTGAAGAAAACTACGAAATTGGGTGATTATTAGGTCAATCGAATGGTTTGCAAGGGAACCTTTCATATGGATACAATACATATCGAAAGAAAAAAATAATAAATAAATTATATATATATATATATAGTTAATCATCGATCAATTAATTCACAGCAATCGAGATCCCTCTTAAGTTTTTGATCCGTGCCCGTTTCATGGTGGAATACTTTCGGTATTTATCCCTGAATTGTATATTCTATTGTTGTTTAGCGGAACTTTAATAGTTTTGTTTGTAAGTTGATGTTCAGATGAACTATATGGCATTTGAAAATTTTCCAATTAGGCTGGAGCATAGAGGGGTTACTACTGACTAGCTAGATGGGCAACTCTAGTATAACTTTTAACAACATAGATGATTATGAACATCCCATGTGATGATACACAAAAATGGTCACATCCCTGAGCCATACACGTGTCACAATGATCTCGAGGAATCACGGGCCCCAGCATCAGTTTAACACTGATCTGGCCCAAGCGGTACCAAGCCCGCCTAATTCAGTCCGCCGGGCGGACCCGAACACTTACATCATGCTAGGCTGACACGTCTCACAACTATCCTCAATACACGTAAGTTCTACTAAGGCAAGTATCTTGAGGATCAATTTCGGAAAGGCAATTACCGCAGCTCTATGTTTCCAACTAGGAAGCAAATACCAGAGCACATTCCATGCAAGAAAACTTC
The DNA here is from genome assembly GCA_963556465.1 of Berberis vulgaris. Lineage (NCBI taxonomy): Eukaryota > Viridiplantae > Streptophyta > Magnoliopsida > Ranunculales > Berberidaceae > Berberis > Berberis vulgaris. Next base: position 58,363,104 of record OY747133.1, read on the forward strand.
CTTCTACGGATTGTTCTTGGATTGGGAACTATATCCCGCGTATCTAGGAGCACAAGGCTAACATGGAACTTCTCTCCTACAACACAACTCCTAATAAGATAAGGATCTCCATGAAGATCCCCTTCCTAAACTACGCCTTCGATGGCCTGGTAGAACCAGGACTCCTATACTATAAATAAGACATGAGGTTGGTAAGCTAAGGTACACTACAAATTCCCTATTTACAGCATTACACCTTCCTTAGATCCCTATCTGACTTTAGAATCGGAGTGTCATCGGCCACCACAACGGTGGTCCGTGGCTCACGTGTGTTTCTTGTGCAGATCAACAGGTTAGCGGGACTAGGTCAAAGCAAGGAGCAGAAAACGACTACATCAGTTTGGCACCGTCCTTGGGGACGACAAAGTTCCTAACTTTTCACTAGAACCATCTCCATTCAAAACACAGAGAGATGGTGACTAGATCAAGCAAAGAGAAAGAGCGAGGGGAAGCGTCAAGCATTCAGCCTATCACTGCTTCACCACCCTCGATAACGCAGGCTTTATCAGTGATGAGGACACTCACATCCATGAAGAAAAGGCCTGATGAGACACTAAAGGCGTATTTGACCCATTTTAACAGAGGGTTAACCACTGTCAACATGTGCAACGACACAACTACCATCTCGGCCTTCATCAATGGACTGCAGAAAAGAAAGTTCTACAACTTTCTGACACTGGATCCTCCTGCAAGTATGACAGGCCTAACAAAGGAAGTGTAGAGCTTCATCGCCTTAGGAAAATAACGGGCCACCCGAAGAGAAACCGAACCGAGGGAACAATCTATCGACAGAATATGCGTGCTTCATGGAGTCTATTTCGAGTCTGAACTATCCAACAGGTCCAGGAAAAAGGCTCTATGAGGTATGAGGATCCAAGCAATATGCGACAAGCAGCTGATATCGCATGATCGGAACTACCTCACAATGACGCTCTGGTGGTAACAATTTCCCTAGCAGGTTGGGAGGTTAAAAGGTCCTTAGTAGACATAGGGAGCTTGATGAACATCATGTTTCTTTGTATGTTCCACAACATGCAACTAGAAGAGACAACATTGATCCCTGATAATCGTCTGATGATAGACTTCAGTGGAGAGAGATGGTCCCCTGTGAGAAAGATATAGCTAATTGCAACAGCGGGGGAGGCATCAGCTCAGAAAACCCTGTTTCAAGAGTTCGTAGTTATTGACGCGCCCTCGGTGTATAATGCGGTCTTAGGGAGACCCTGGATACACCGGATGGAAGCGGCGATCTCCACTCTACACCAATGCGTCAAGTATCCAATGAACCGAGCGGTTGGTACATTGAGAGACGACCAGATAGCTACCAAGGAATGCATGTGCATGACGACCCTGCCACCTGGCGATTCTCAATCAATGGCTAAGCCAACGGTTAAGATGACCCTCCGTTCTACCCGAAGCACAAGAGGAGAACAACCGAACCCGGATAATGAGGCACCAGTAAGTCCTCAAGGCAGGCCCAATGCTGGGCTACCATAAAAAGAGACCATTACTATCTACCTGGATAGCCCCCACAACAACAAGGCTTTCCAGATCGGTTCCCGCTTGAACGAAGAATTAGTGGAGAAAGTCATGGAGCTGCTACAACGCAACCAGGTCATCTTCACATGGATCATGCAGGACATGGTGTGGATCGACCCGTCGATAATTACCCATCGCCTAGAGGTGGACCCCTCGAGGAAAACCATCAGGCAAAAGAAGAGGCATGTAGCACCCTAAAGGAACACGATCATAAACGAAGAGGTACAACGTCTACTCAATGAGGGCATTATAAAGGAAGCACGATACCTCGACTGGCTGACGAACACCGTTCTTGTAAAGAAGAAAAATGGGAAGTGGAGAGTATGTGTTGACTACACTGACCTCAACAAAGCCTGCCGAAAGGAAAACTTCTCACTCCCCCGCATCGATCAAATCGTAGACGCCACTTCCAGGCACAACTTACTCAGCTTCATGGACACCTATTTAGGCTACAATCAAATATTGATGCACCCCCTAGATCAAGAGAAAACCTCTTTCGTGACAGAAAGGGGAATATACTACTATAGGGTGATGCCATTCGGCTTAAAGAACGCAGGCACTACATACCAACGACTAGTCAACTGGATGTTCAAAGAATAGATCTTCATAAGTATGGAGGTTTACATAGACGACATGATGGTCAAAAGCCTTTGCAGCCGCGACCATGCGTGATCTCGTTGAAGCGTTCGACCAACTCAGGAAATACCAGATGAAGCTCAACCCACAAAAGTGCATGTTCGGAGTCGAGTCTGAAAAATTCCTAGGCTATATTGTGAACAAAATGGGGATCTTAGCCGACCCAAAACAGATTCAGGCCCTTCTCGATATGAAAGCCCCGGCCAGCATCAGAGACGTTCAGAGCCTAACTGGGAGGGTAGTAGCACTCAACAGATTTATATCAAAGTCGTTAGACAAATGCCTTCCTTTCTTTAAGATACTAAGAGGAAACAAAGGATTCTCTTAGAATGGATAGTACGAACAAGACTTTAAAAGCCTAAAAGCATACATGGAGAGTCCAAAGCTACTCTCGAAACTTGCGATAGGAGAAACACTCTACTTGTACCTATTTGGCACTGGTCGTGTCTTCAAAGAATCTCAGGCCCACTCTATAACGGTCCTGACCAAGCATCCACTTCGCTCGGTATTATATAAACCAAGCTATCGGGCAGGATGGTGAAATGGTCAGTAGAGCTCGAAGAGTTTGACATAAACTACGTTCCAAGAACCACCATTAAATCTCAGGTGCTGGCAGATTTCATTGTGGAGTTCACCGGCAAAGAAGAACTGAAGACAAACCACCTGCCTTCGGAGTCGAGTCTTCAAGCGTGGATCTTGCGCTGCGACGGGTCCTCCACCGGGAACGAAAACGTAGTCGGGATCACATTCCGCTCCCCCAGCGGCTTCACCCTCAAAAAATGGGCAGGTTCAGCTTCCCTGCTTTAAACAATGAGGCTGAATACGAAGCTCTCCTATCCAGCCTAAAGCTAACATTAGGGATCAGTATAGATCGCCTAACAGTATACAACGACTCAAAACTAGAAGTCAACCAGATCAAGGGGGACTTCAACAGCAAAGACCCCCTCATGATAGCCTGCTACGACAAGGTAATTGGCATGTTCAAGAACTGCGAACTCATACAGTGCCCCCAAGACGACAACAAAAGGTCAGATGTGCTAGCTCAAGAAGCCTCAGCCTCCGACAAAAAATCCGATACAGACCTAAAGGATGGACAAGTGGACGTTAGCTATACCCCCTATCCTCTGACGAAATCTTTAACGGCCTCATTGAATACCAAGAGCAATCAAGCCTCGACGAATAAGAGCATTGAGACGTCTTTGTTGTGGAAACACAATCAAATTGGAAGACTCCTGTACTGGAATACATTGCAATCAAATCCTTAACGATAGATAATGTCAAAGTGAGAATACTAAAAAATAGAACAGCAAGGTACGTTCTCCTAAATGACAAGTTATACAGGAGATCGGTGACAGGACCCCTGCTTCGATGTTTGTCACCTTCAGATGCAAGCCAAGTCTTGGGAAGCAATCATAGCGGTGTATGCGGGCATCATCCGGGTACTAGGGTACTATTGGCCGACCATGCAGCAAGACGCCAAAGATATTGTCTGCAGATGCGACAAATGTCAGAGGTTCGCGCCATACACGCACATGCTGGCCCAACCACTATCTCCGATGACTAGTCCATGACCATTTGCGCAATGGGGAATGGACATCGTCGGACTGCTCCCGACATCAGCATGTAAAAAGTTCCTTCTTGTGGCCGTTGACTACTTCACCAAGTGGGTCGAGGCTGAGCCCCTATCCAAAATCGGACAAGTCCAGATCAAAATATTCATATGGGCCACCATCGTCCGTAGATTCGGCATCCCCAAAATATTGGTCAGTGACAACGAAACCCAATTCGAAGGTAGCAAGGTCATGAAACTGTGCAAAAGCTTGAGTATTGATCACCACTTCTCCTCGTCAGGGCACCCCCAAGCTAACAGCCAAGCAGAGGTTACCAACCAGATGATCCTGGAGGCCATCAAAAGAAAGCTTGATGCGACCAAAAAGAAATGGGTTCCAGAGCTATCAGGAATACTCTAGGCATATCGGACAACCAAAAGAGTCCCTACCGAAAAGACACCTTTCGCCCTAGCATACTGGTCGGAAGCTATGGTTCCAGTAGAACTCGAAGTGCCAACCTTCCGAACGGAGGAGTTCAGATCTGACGGTAACGACGAAGCCTTGAGCATAGGGCTAGACCGCCTTGACGAAAAGCGGGATCTAGCCTCTACCAAAATAGCCGCCTACCAACAACGAATGGCACAATATTACAACAAGAAGGTCAAAACAAGTGAATTCAAGGTGGGAGGTCCTTACAGAGTCACCAAGGTCAATAGGCTGGGAACGTACTGGCTGAAAGATGTAGATGGCGACGGGCTTAAACGACCATGGAATGTAGAACACCTCAAAAAATATTATCAATAAAATATTTGCTTTTACCAAAACTTCCACTAATGTCCGTTACGGCCCTCGACAATCCCGGCTATGACAAAACTCGAATATCATCCCAACGCCTAGTCCGCTTTGCGCGGACCACGATGGCCGAAGAAGTGGGAGTCTAGTCAGCACTTGTTCACTGATGACGACGACTCGCCAAGGGATCATTGCTCTCCAACAGACAATGATCGCCGAACTTTCCAGGTAAGCTTAGTCAATTCGTGACTGATGACGACTACTTTTGGTGCCCAACGCCTAGTCCGATGCACGCAGACCATGACGGTCAAGGAAGTGAGAGTCTAGTCAGTGCTTGTCCGCCAATTACGACGACTCGCCAAAAGATAATTTCTCTCCAATAAATAATGATTTTCGAACTTGCCAGGTAAGCTTAGTCAATTCGCGACTGATGATAACGGCTTCTGGTGACCAATGTCTAGTCCACAACGTGCAGACCACGACCACCGAGGAAGTGGGAATCTAGTCAGCGCTTGTTCGCTGATGACGACGACTCTCCAAGGGATCATTTCTCTCCAACAGACAATGATCGCCGAACTTGCCAGGTAAGCTTAGTCAGTTCGTGACTGATGACGACGACTTCTAATGCCCGACACCTAGTCCACTGCGCGCAGATCAAGACGGTCGATGAAGTGGAAGTCTAGTCAGCGTTCGCCCGCTGATGACGACGAGTCGCCAAGGGATCATTGCTCTCCAATAGATAATGATCGCCGAACTTGCCATATAAGCTTAGTCAGTTCGCGACTGATGATGACGGCCTCTGATGCTCAACACCTAGTTTGAAGAAGTGGGAGTCTAGTCAGCGTTTGTTCACCGATGACGACAACTCACCAAAAGATCATTGCTCTCCAACATACAATGGTCGCCGAACTTACCAGTTAAGTTCGATTAATTCGCGATTGAGCGCGATAGACGCCAAATTAGACTCAACCGCACTCAATTGAGATTTCATACCGAAAAATTCCACTTCGGTGATAGAGGTAGTACCAGAATTCTACAGCTGGCTATTCAGGAAATCCTCCCGATAAAGGGCATTTGAGTATGACATTCGCTAATTCGTGAAGGCCTTCTCCAAGGTGAAAACTCTCCTGTGGGCTTCGGGGTGCAGCGAAACAAGACTATATGACTCAAAGACACGGGCAACCATCTCAGGACCACGGTGACGCAATGCATCGATGCGCGATCTAATTTTCTCTTCTCCTGAGTCAACAAGGAAAATATAAGCATTTGGAGGGAAGCCATGACCCCCCGAGAGTGTCGCCTGTGTAGATCGCGATAACCGAACAGAAGGAGCCATCCGGTCAGAGGGTTGCCTCTTCCTCGGAACAACCATGGGAGGCACAATCGCCTTCAATTCAGCAAACCTGGACGGGCTAGTTAGGGACAAACTTATCTTCCGCGTACGACAATTGACAACCCCTTCAGCCGATGAACCTGGAACGAGGCGAACACCATGAGAACATCTCAGCAACCCTGAGCGCACAACAATGCCTGGCATTATGACCTCCTCAACGGATGTCAAAAGAAGCTTGAGAAACTCCTTCTCTATCCGCCTCTCTTCCTCACTAAGAGACCGAATAGTGAACTTCCCTGAAACAAGGGAATAACGTCAGAACCAGTGCCGCACAAGGGATGTACAAAAATATGCATATAATACGCCAACAACTAGGAAACTCACCAAGATCAAACTTAAAGTATCAAGACATTCTGCGAATCTCAAGCTTGAAGTACGCAAAATCCACTAAGCCAATAACTAATGTTTCTCCCAAGATTCAGCACCATCCTTCACCAAGTGCAAATAAAAGGACAATTTAATATGCAGAGACCCCTGGAGTCCAATCGAGCAATGGTCATGTGATGGATTTCCATCGGGGTCAAATGGAGACCAGCATCATGAACCCTCAGAATAATAGCAAGCAAAATCTTGAACCCACTCGGAGCCATTTGGGCGGGAGGCATATGAAAATTAAGAAAGAAGTGCCAGACATCATCTAGATTTGGAAATTGAAGCCCAGACTCAAACATACCTCGGTGCAAACTTATGTACCCCTAAGGAGGTGTAGTCGAGCCCAAACCTCCAAACGCGGAAACAATTTCCAAATCTCCCGAAATACGGTACAGACTACGAAGCCCGGTCAACTTGGTTTTATCAACCAAGCTAACTTCGAAAAACTCGATGCAAGTGAAAGATAGTAGATCCTTGGGGGAAAGTTCAACATTGTCAGCCATCGGTAGAAAGGACGAAGAAAGTTTCACAACAATACTATAACTCAAAATAACAGTACGGATAAGAATGAGAAAATCTTCATCGAAGCGACAAATATTTATAGGAAAGGAAAATCGCACTTTCCCTCTTTGAGCAGTAGCGTACCCATTAATGACTTGTACCACTCAAGACAAACGCTTTAAGTTCAATCATCACAACGGTACAGTTGTTTTTTCAAAAAAGTCAATGGACCGACTTAACGCCCAACTAACTCAATAGGGGTAGCTGATGATACACAAAAATGGTTACATCCTTGAGCCATACTCGTGTCACGATGATCTCAAGGAATTATGGGCCCCAGCATCAGTTTAACACTGATCCGGCCAAAGCGGTACCAAGCCCGCCTAATTCAGTCTGTCAGGCGGACTTAAACTCTTACAACATGCTAGCCTACACGTCTCACAGCTATCATCAATACCCGTAAGTCCTAATAAGGCAAGTATATCGAGGATTAGCTTCGGACAAGCAATTACAGCAGCTCTATGTTTCCAACTAGGAAGCAAATACCAGAGCACATTCCACGTACGGATACTTCCTTCTACGGATTGCTTTTGGATTGAGAACTATCTCCCATGTATCTAGGAGCATAAGGCTAACATGGAACTTCTTCTACAACACGACTCCTAATTAGAGAAGGATCTCCACGAAGGTCCTCTTCCTAAACTCACCTTCGATGGCCTGGTAGAACAGAACTCCTGCACTATAAATAAGACATGAGGTTGGTAAGCTAAGGTATGCTAAAAATTCTCTGTTTACAACATTACACCTTCCTTAGATCCCTGTCATTACTTGTGCAGCTCAGCAGGTCATGTGCGTTACTTGTGCAGGTCAACAAGTCAGCGGGACTAGGTCAAAGCAGGGAGCGGAAAATGATTACATCACCATGTATAGGGTAGAGTTGGCGTGCATTATTTTTTTTTCTTCTAGAAATGAAGCAAAGAATTAATTAATTCTTGTGTTGCTATGGCAAAAATGTTTCTGATAATCCTAAAGTGGGCTCTTTAGCAACGACAACTGTATTGTCTGAAATCCTTTTATTGTTTCTTCCAAATATTTGTTTCATATTGCCAATTTTTGTATTTTGATTAAAGCAGAAATGATGACTACAATGATGAGACAATCATGACCAAAACTTTTTAGTTCTTTGAAATCTTTACGAAATGTAAACTTTTTAAGTCATTTGTTTCTTCCAAAACATTTTTTCATGAGATATGAAAAGTTAAGGATGTTATATTCATTCTTCAAGGATTTATTGTCTTCAGTTAGATGATTCTATTTACATTTTCCTAGTCTCTGATATTGATTCAAGTTAGAAAACTCATGTGAGTACTAATTCTATTGTCGTTTGTTGATTGCAAGTTTTTGATTGTTTATTGATCATGTATCAATAGAGATAACAATCTGCTTCTCGTTTAAGCGTCTCCAAATTCTTTACTTTAGGGTCGAGAGAGGGAAAATTTCCTCAAGTCACGTTTCCATCCCGGATTGAAAATTTTGCTAATGCAATTTGTAATGATATAAATTTGTTTAGGGCTTTATGTTTCTAATGAGGTATTCCCCATAAAAACCATTGAACCGCCCTAGTGTTTTCTATTGAACGGTTGAGATTCCCTTTTATTATATCTCCGGAACTCCATCTACTATTTCTCTCTTTCTTCCTAAAATTTCTTCAAGCCACCCACTCACCCCAACAAACACTTCTTCTTCTCGTCCTTTTTTTTCTCCCTAAAATCGAAAAAAAATAAAAATTTACTTGCCAAGCTCGCAGATGCTTCTTCTGTTAATCCAAGTCAAAGCATGTGTTATTTAGGTTTTTTCATTATTTTGGATCACCTCTTTTTATAATCCGTAGGCTTTCAAATTTTTTTCATTGTACAAATCATTATTTATTGTATTTGCTTGACAAGGAGAACAGAAACAATAGTAATTTTACTTATTTGAGATCTGTAAGACACTTTTGCAACAAAATGAGGGATTTTTTTTGGGTTTTGGGTGTCTGGGTGTCTTCAATTCTTCGTTTGCAGTAATGGGTATTTTATGGCGGTTGAAGTCCATGGTGAAAGGTGGTCGATTTGACAAATTCTTTAGATCTTATTCTTGCTGGTGTCAAATTTGATTATGGGGAAAAAACCCAGAAGAGATATGTTGTGGTAGAGAACAAAGATACTTTAAATTTATTGTCAAATTTTTTTTGATAGACTCCTAAGAATTAAAACTCTACATTGGCTATGGAAAGAAAACTAAACAACTGAATAGACTGATTGTTGGCGGAGAGAGGTTGACCCAACCCTGAAGTGAATTTGCATGGCTGATACGGATTTTATTAACCTAAATTAATATTTTAATTTAACTCACTTGTAATAACCGCAAGCAGAGGCGGACCCAGGATTTTAGTCGAGGGGGGCGAAATGGAAAATACTTATTAGTTGATAATAGTAGTTATCAATGGTAAAGCCAATTTTTTTTCTACCGAAGCTAGTAACTAATAAAAAAATTTCAATAATAAAAAATACAATGCATATATCAAATTGGATCCAAGTGTAGTCCATTTTAAGCCAAAATAAGGTCACTATTGATAACCTTAGCAAAGAGCAAACAAGCATAATAACTAGAATATATAACTAATATCACAAAAGAGTTTGTCTAGGCAACCAGACTTTAAAGCCATTTTTGGCCAAGCTAAAGTATTTTTACACCTTTACCCATTCTCTTTAAAATACAACCACAAACATTATCTATAGAAGGGATAGAAGTGTAAAAAACTTAAAACCTGACCAAAAAGTGGCTATAAAGCCTGGCTGTCTAGAATTGAGAATCACAAAATAATTAGGATAAGTTATATGTGAAGCTAAAATTTTTTTGAAATTTGCGAACCTAATATGATCATAATACAAGTTCAAAGAAAAAATAGTTTATATGATGCTCAAATTTTATACGAGTTGACTGATGGTATATATTTTCATTGAATTCTATCGTTATTATTTTAGAAATTAATTTTAAATATTTTTTTGTTAGAGGTTTTATATTACTTGCGAAAAAAAATTCATTTATTTAATGTTAATAAATTTTTATTAAACTAAACATTTTTTAATGTTTGCAATTACTAATAAAATTGCATTGAAAATAAAATAAAAAATGCACTCGAAGAGTTTCGAACTCAGGTATTTTACTAAAAATGATAAACCTCCAACCACTACACCAACAAAGACATGTTTGAATATTTGCATAAACAATTGTCATATTGTATTCTACATTATATAATCGATTTTTTAAGACTAAAATATATATACTAAAAATATTTTAAAAGTTGAGGGGGGGCAGCTGCCCCCCTCTCCCCTTAGTAGGTCCGCCCATGACTGCAAGTGCACGGTGTCTAACTGGTAGACAACGGCAAGTACGGGTCGATCCCACGAGGAAGGTGGATGCAATTGAATTTAATAATTTAATTAAACTAATTTGGAGGGAATGGGGTTACAGCATTTTTAAAACTAAACTAAAAATAAAATAAAAGAAAAAGATGGGTTTTGTGGGCTTGGACTCACCAATGAGTTAGCAAAAAGATTTAAATCTAAATTACTGAAATTAAAACGAGAAGCTTTAGGGATGAGAATCCCTTGCTTACACCGAATATGTAATTGTTAAAATCCAATTTGAAATTATATCATGTTTCTATCAAACATTAACAAATCATTTCAAGCAAAAGCATCAACTCTTACCAAGCATTAAGTGTCTTTTTAGGGCACACTTAATCAAAGTTTAAGCTTAATATTTTTAGGACATGCTTTGAATATTGATAAAGGGTAATTCTAACTACCAAACATATCAAGTTTAATTTCTCGAACATGAAAGGTGAAAGCAATTTATCAAAAAAATTCAGAAATAAATTGTAATTAACAATTAAGCGTTTAAGTCAGTAAAATAAATTAAAATGCATTATGCAACCCTTTTGGTTTGTCGCAAACTCAATGTGGTGGTACTCAGCAGATCAGCAGGTGGTCCGAATGCAAATCCGAGGAAAGGTTCAAAAAGGCTCTGTGGTGGTACTCAACAAAACCGGGGGTGTGAATAGTGAAAAACAGAATTTGACTCATTCTTGCGACGGTGGTCGTGAGAGAGGAGGACGGGAAGGAGGTCGAGACGAAGAGAGGCCGAGAGAGGGGAGGAACAAGGTCTGTGGCGAGGCGGAACAGAGTCGCGGTGAGGCTCTGTCTCGCGGCGATGATGGTGGTGGCTTTGCTTGTGACGATGAGAACAGGGGCTGATGGCGGTGGAGTGGTGTGCGAAGCTCGGTGGCGAGGTGAAGGTCTGATGCGAAATAGGGTTGTCACTCCCCTGTTTCGTGGTGGTGGCGGTGCTCGCACGGTGGTGGTGGCGGTTGTGCTGTCCGGAGATGGTGGTGGCGGAGATGGCGGAGTGATCTGGACAGAGTGGGAGTGAGAGATGGATAGGTGGTGATGGGTGTGATGAAAATCACTTTGTGAGGAAGAGGGTTTGATTTTGGCTATTGATGCTTGATTCCCTTCTCCTCCTTCCCTTTTCTCACTTTTTTCTCCTGTATTTATAAAGAATGAGCACAATGAATAGAGATGAGATAAATGGATGATTCATGGAGAGAATCAAGGTATAATGAGAGAATATTCTTTGGGTAGGATTGGGCTTGGGTTTTTGGGTTAGGTTTTTGGGTTTAAGTTATGGGCTTGGTTTTGGGTTTAAGGGTTTAGACATGTGACCCTTTACTTTGTACCACCGCTAGAGTCGACTAATTGTCAATCCTTAAATTGTCGCCTTAATAAGATTTCATCGTTCACGCTCAAATTCCTACAAAGACATGAAAATGAAATAATTACTATAAAATATAATAATCGAAACACTAACATATATAAATTAAGGGATATATTATGTAATAATTATGTGAATATCAATGGCCTTTCCTGGATCATTAGTACCTTCAGCAAACTGCCAAATTTTGCTGACGTCATTGAGGTTACTGACGGGTTGTGCTCCCATCTGCAAATGACATCTCTGCTTTGTCGGGTTGAAGAGCGGGTTGCCTCTGTAATGTTTTAATGTTCTTCGCCACTAAGTTGAGCCACTGCTTTTGGATTTTGTCTCCGTGTTGGTGGAGTGATTTTCCACAATTACTGGGTCTGGCTTCTGTTCAACTTGCCCTTTGAGCTCCAGCTGGATCTGGGAATATTCTATCTGCTTCGGTGTAGCTTAATTGCAGCACCGTGTCGTTGGTTGGACCTCGCTATTTGTCCCCTCCGAGTGGTTACCGGTATACTTGACGTACTGATGAAGGGTGGAAACTACTGCTTCAATCTGGTGAAGCCATGGTCTTTCCAGAATGAGTTTATAGGTAGATGGCCCGTCTACCACCATGAAGTCCAGGAACAAGACCTTTCTTAGTTGTGGCTCTCCTGCAACCACTGCTAATCTTATCTTCACGGCCGGGAAGCATTTTTCTCCATGGAATCCAATTAGCGGGTTGTTGGAGGATGTCAGATTCTCCTCTTTGAGGTCCATACTATGGAACACGCTATAGAACAAGACGTTGAGGGAGCTTCCCGTGTCAACCAGGGCCCTCTTCACTTCCCACCTTGCGATAGAAACCTAAATGACAATAGAGTCTGTTTGTGGCTCTACACCCTCGAGTAGTATACGTGTCTGTCCTCATTCACGGGCTATGTTCGCATCTCCAATAGAGTCTGTTTGTGGGACCTGTTCGACTGGTCTTTTTCTGATCTGACTCCGTGAAGGACATATATTATGTCCGGAGTCTCCTTCTTAATCTCCTTGACTGCCTCTCCCCTTTTCCTGGGTCGATCTTGTCGTTTCTCTAAACCCAAGAATTCCTTTAGTTTGCCCTTGTGAATCCAGTATTCGATCTCATACCTTAAACACTTGCAGGCGTTGGTGTTGTGGCCACCCACTTTGTGGATGAGCAATACTTGTTGTCACGTTTGGAAGGGTCTCCACTGCTTTGGGCGACACTTTAGATCTTTCCAGTTTTTCATGGAATTAAGGACGTCCGATAAGCTAGAATTGAGGGGGGTCATGGATCTGGATCCAACGTAGTTGGAAGATTTCTCTGGCTTGACCCGGCCAGAGTATGACTTGTTGTCATTACGCTTTCCCTTTATTTGTCTTCTCATTTTTTCCCTCCTTTCTGTCCCTAGAAATGGAGGGTTTATTCTCTACTTCAGTTTTCTTCTTTGTTGTTCTCATCTCTTTTAGGGTAATGTACCTTTGGGCGCCCTTCAAGAGTTATGCCATATCCAGGTGGTTCAAGGTGAGAAAATCGTAGAATTTTCCCTCTCTTAGACCCGAGGTAAAAGCCGTCACAGCCGTGTCGTCGCTGCATCCATCAATAAGTGTTAGCTCATCATTGAAACGCGTGACATACTCTCTTAGCATTTTGTTAGATTTCTACCTCAAAGAGAGTATATAGTGTGGGCCTTTCCTGATCCGTTGGCTTTCGACAAAGCGCGTTAGGAGTTATTTGGCCAGTGTCTTGAATGAGTCGATCGACTTTGGAGGGAGGCTGTGGAACCATGTCAGTGTTGACTTCTTTAGGTTGTAGGGAATGTTCTACACATCACCGACTCGGAACCTTCCTTGTGCGTCATTACATGCTGGTAATGGTGCAAGTGATCAAACGAGTCGCCGGTCCCATCCTAGAAATCGAGCTTTGGAGGGGTGAAATTTTTTGGAATAGGCTCATTCATGATGCGGTCCACAAACGGTGGAACAAAGAGGCGGTATAGCAAGTCTAGGTTGTGAGCCCCTCGGCAAAGGGGGTTCTGTGGAACGAGCCTGTCTACCTTGAAGGTTGGGTCCGCGTTAACTGCGTCGCCTCCTCTAGTCCAATGAGAACTAGTAGGGACTTGACTATCATGTGTCTGCTCTCTGTTGTCTTTTGGATATTGGGGCCCGTGTTGCTTCTGATCTCTATTGTCAGGTGGAGGGTCTGCTGAATGAAAGCATCCACTACTTTAGCGATCTGATGTATTTGTGACGACAAAAAATCCAACGTGGGATTTGTCGTTGTTGTTGCTAGCGCGGGGGTGTAAGCCTGCTGCACGTGCGTCATCGGCACTGCTGGGAGCAGTGGTATAGTGCCAGTTTGAGCGTTTGACGTGTCCTCTTGTTCTCCATTATTGTGTGATCTGGTGGTTACCATCTTCTTGTATTCTGAAGAGAGATGATGCCATTGATTGGTTAGGAACTTTGTCGTTCCCACAGACGGTGCCAACCTGATGCAGTCAATTTTTGCTTCCTACTTTGACCTTGACCTACTAACTTGTTGACTTGCACAAGGAACTTACGTGAGCCACGGACCACCTTTGTAGTAGATGATGGCATTCCGATGCTAAAGTCAGATAGGGATCTGAGGAAGACGTAATCCTGTAAACAGGGAATTTGTAGTGTACCTTAGCTTACCAACCTCATGTCTTTTTTATAATGCTGGAGTCCTGATTCGACCAGGTCATCGATGGCGTAGTTTAGGGAAAAAAATCTTCGTGGAGATCCTTCTCTAATTAGAAGTTGTGCTGTGAAGGGAAGTTTTCCTATTAGACTTGTGCTTCTAGATATGCGGGAGATAGTTCCCAATCAGAGTGTTGTCAATAGATAAAAGTTTCCATGTGCAACATATACTCTGGTATTGCTTCCTAGTTGGAAGCAAAGTGTCGTTGTCTTGCGAGTCCGAAGCTGATCCTCGAGATACTTAACTTAGTAGGGGTTATGGGTATTGGAGATAGTTGTGAGACGTGTGGGCTTAGCAGGTTGTAATGATTTGGGTCCGTCCGACGGACTGCATTTAGCGGGTTTGAAACCGCTCGGGCCGGATCAATGTTGGGCTAACGCTTGGGCCTGTTATTTCTTGAGATCATCATGACACATGTATGGTGTAGAAGAGAGGTCGTTTTGGAGTATCATCAATTTGTAATTATGTATTTGTCATAGCTTGAAACATTCTCTTTTGCAGAGAACTCGAGTATCAGGCCGACTATTCTAAACATCAGGCTGGTTGCTCTAAACATCAGGTCGGCTACTCTAAACATCTTCCATTCTCAGCCAATGCATGTCGAGCCATCGAACAACCACAAGGTATGAACTTTATATGAAATTATTTGTGTTGATAATTCAGTTCTTTTTCTTCTTCTTCTACTTCTCTGTACTGGGGTTCTCTTATTGTGAGTAGGGGAAATTTTGAAAATTGGGAGATAACTTCAAAATTTTGAGGCATTTTGGAATTTTTTTGTTCACTTGAATCACTTCTAATATGATATTCTACAGCTTGATACAACATTCAGGTACACATTGATTGGAGAGATCAGTATGACCATTTTTTGTTAGGTCATAAGTATTTGAGACAATGTTCAAACTTTTGCAGATTTTGTTGTAGACAACATTTGATGTTGCATTTAAATTTCGGGCAGACATTGAGAAAGCTTGCTCAGAATAATAGGCAGCAAGGAGAAGCAGACTCAGAAGGTTCATTTGTAGTAGACTAGCAGTCAATGATAAACCATTAATTGTTTGTTGTTGTACAAAACTTCACTACTGTTTGTGATTCTCTAATCAACATTTATTGATCAAGTCTTTGTTTCTCTTTTGGTTTTTGTCAGGCTTATTGCAGCAACTTGAGTCAAGTAGAATCAAGATCACTTAGCTTGAACAAGAGCTTCAAAAAGCTAGGGCTCAAGTGAGTCACAAAACCTTCTTTCTTAATTTGAAGTTTTAGCTTTTGAAAATAGAATGATAAAACATAAAAAAATAGAATGATAAAATATAAAATAGAGCTTGTCAGATTGGATGAAGTGAAAAACATCATAATAAAGGGAAAAGGAGAAGAGAAAACCTTATGAACTGATACTGCAAACAGTTGCTGAACAATTCAAGCTACTGGATTGTACTTTTCAAGAATCAAACGAAAAAGTTTTGAGAAAGAAGTTTCAACATCTTACAACCGCAACCACCGCAGTAATTATTGCTCACACACGAAATTATATTTACCTATAACAGTTCAGTCACCTTTAGCAATCTACTAATGTGCTTCTCAGTAATGCTTTCAAATGTCTGTATCTTCAAATATTCATGCTAACTTGCCAACTGATCGCTTTATACTTCGTGTCTTACATTGCAACTGCCTTCAAATGTCCATAGCTTGAACTTAGTGTGTCACACACCTTCTACACTAAACTGCATCCAGTTCCTCCAACTCTAATCTATTGCTAAAGGTTCATGTTTACAACAGCTTTGTCAAAGTACATTTTTCTAATAATGTATGCACTTTCATAATATTCAAGTTTATAAAAATCCCTCTGAAATATCAAAATAAGGCATCCAAACAACGCATGTATCCTCTTTTTAGACCAGATTAATTCTCACTAATCATGGAAATAAAAATGAGGATCCAACAAGTGTTCCTCTCTGAAACCCAAGGTTAGAGGTAGATAAGGAGCAAAGGCCATATTGGTGGGTTCTGAATTTGAACCAGAACATCATAGCAAACATAACAACTATTTACTAAGCTTACAAAAGAAAAAAGAAAAAATGTTTACTGAATTAATATATGTTTGATTTGATATAATTATATCAACATTGGCATTCTTCTTCCAATTTAATTCACGTGGTACTACAACATTAGGTGGAGCAACTTTGTACTTTGCACATACAATAAAGATCAAGGAAGCTGAAGGCATTAGGTAACTTATGCCCACCATAATAGTTCAGTTACCTGTTCAATTGTTGAAAGAAGTTGTTTAGGACCCATATTGTTCATTTAGAAATATGGTACTACAATTTGCTTCTTAGTTCTCTGCTTGCTGTATTGATGACTAAAATGTGGTGTGTGTTGGGATAGTGTTGGCTTAAATAGTCCAACATCAAGTAAGGAAGAGTTGTCACAAAGGTTTATAAGGAATGGTCCACTCCTTAATAGCAATGAATCCTTTTAGAGAAAACCCCACACCACCTAAGCCCAGATGGAAGGCCCAATATGGTGGTGTTTAAGTTGGAGACAATATCGTTGCTATGTACAGTAGACCAAGGGGTGCGTGCAAGTGCCCAACGCTCCAACAAGTGGTATCAGAAACGACGGTTTGGTAGGGACTTGGCGAGGTGGAGGTGCAGGTATCCTACAAGTCCGGACGAGGTGGAGTTGGTGTGGTGGTTGCGACTAAGTGAAACCAACAACGTCGGGAATAGTCGAGCTCGTACACCGAGTATTACTCTCAGGATCGTGGTTGCGCAAGACACTTGAGGATAAGGTGTACTTCAAGATATTGCGGACCGGGTGGATGGATTGTAGGATGTTGTGATGATTCGCGCTAAAGATGGAGATTTTTGGAATACTATTGGCTTGAATAGTCCGACATCAAGTAATGAGGAGTTGTCACATAGGTTTATAAGGAATGGTCCACTCCCTAATAGCAATGAGGCGTTTTATGGTGGAAGGCCCAATATGGAGGTGTTTAAGTTGGGGACAATATCGTTGATATGTATAGTGGATCAAGGGTTGCGCGACGCCCCAACAAGTGGTATCAGAGTCGACTGTTCGGTAGAAACTTGGCGAGGTGGAGGTGCAGATGACACATCGTTCAAGGAGAGTAGGCAGAGGGTTGCAAGCCAAGTCCAGGTGGAAAACAGGTCTTCCGAATAAATGATGATAGGAGCATAATTAGGTTATTTTTAATACCATATTTCTATATGTATTTTTTACTATTACTTGTTAATCATGATACTAATTGCTATTTTTCATGTTTGTGTAGGTTTCCAATTATAAGATTCCAAAATAGAAGCTAAGTAAAGCAAATTGGGAATTTAGAATTATTGATTGCAAAAGGAAACCACGCAAAGAAGGAAACCGAGAAGAAAACAATTATAAAAGGGATGATACCTTGCTTTGGAAAAATCACCCTTCCATAACCTCCTCATCCTCGCAGCAGCAAGCACCCGTCCACAACCTCCTCTTCCCCGCAATCAAAGCCACACACCATTGCCATCTCCATCAAATAACCATCGAGTATCATCACCAAGTCTCGTCGTCTCTTTCTGTTCATCACCATCAAATCCTTCATTCTCCATCTCCGTCTGTTCCATCACCACCGTCATAGTCGCCTGCTCATCTCCTTATTCCTATGTTCATCACCAATCACAAAATACCCTCATCGCAATCTCGCAGCCACGGAGCAATCATCCCTCCATCTCTGTAACCTTCACCATCCCCCACTTCTTGCCTTTGATCATATCTTTCTCACCTCTACCACATTGCCACTTTGTTCACCTCCTTCCCTCTTCGTCCCTTCTCATTCTCAGCCGAAGCCCTCGCCTACATCCCCCTCGCAACCTCTTCTTACCAGAGCAAATAGCCCAAGGAGCAAAAGAATAGGGGGAGTAAAGAAGTAGACATCAAAAAATAAGATAAACTTATTTCTATTCCTCTCTGCTATTCACACCCCAGCAGACCCTCTCGCACCACAATGGATCAGGTGACGACAGTGTTTTGTTTCTTCTCATCTCTTTACTTATTTTAGTTTGATATTTGATTATGGATTACTGCTTGAACATAATTAATATGT
Organism: Berberis vulgaris; assembly: GCA_963556465.1. NCBI lineage: Eukaryota > Viridiplantae > Streptophyta > Magnoliopsida > Ranunculales > Berberidaceae > Berberis > Berberis vulgaris. The sequence continues at coordinate 58,381,553 of OY747133.1, forward strand.
CTAGATAAACTCCTCTTAGTTAGGGGTTCGAAGCCCCAAACATGTGTTTTATAAATTAATTGAATTTAATCTTCCTTACTATTAGTGATTGTGTTTTGCTCAACTGCTTTATAGAGAACTTTTCTTTGTATGTTTGTTAAGGTGCCCAACTTAGTAAGCATGCTAGGATCTGGGGCTAGAGTATAAGAGAGTTTCACCTATTCGTTACAATCTTGTACTCATAAGTAGTAAATACCAAGGAACGTTGGTAAGGTTAAGTAAAAACCTAGGTAAGAACAAGATGCTGACCATACTTGTAATTGCCTAGTCAGTGTTCATATTTTTCACAAAACTTAATGATCTTGGATTGTGTATCTAACTTGTGATTCCTTATTAGATAGCATGATAAGAATAGTTTGAAAGCGACGCTAAGTTTAATTCAACGAACTTGGGAAAATAATAAGATTAATGCAGTGCTGATCACGATTAATCTTGAGCATTGTCTCACATGAATTAGCAAGTGATTATTGAAGATTGATTTATGAGCATACGTTTGGTGTGTGGAGATAAACCCTTAGCTAATTTCTCATCTTTGTCATCCTTTTAGTTCTATTATCTTTACAGTATTTTTCGTAGTTATTTTCATAGTTGAACTTAGAAAATCCAATCCCCCATTATTTACTTAATTAAGTTGTTAGTTGTCTTTTAGCTATTCTTAGTGTTAATTGGCAATCCCTCTAATCCCCGGTCCAGAACGATCCCTACTTATTCTATACTACAATCACAAAGCAGGGTATTAAGTTGTCAGGGATTAGTAAAATTGTTAATTACTTTATTAGTTTTTATTTTTTTTTCTTTTTATTGATTTTTTTTCTTCTTTTTGTCTTTATCTCAGGTACCAGTTCATGGACAATAGGAGATCAAGTGAAAACTTATTAGAATACAATTCAGAGCCTGAGAAAACATTTAGAAGACGAATGAGAGAAACAAAAGAGTCACAAATGTCTAGCTCTGAATCTGAATCTGAAGAGTTCGACATAGGAGACAATAGATCTATTAAAGAACTTTCGGCGTCCACCTTGGACAATGTCGCACCCCTGTGCATTCAGTATCCAACGGCCGTGCAGGGCAAGACAGAGTCATTCGAGCTGAAATCTAGCCTACTTCATCATATTCTGAAGTATCATGGTCTTTCTATGGAGGATCCAAATAAACATTAAAATGAATTTGAAGTTGTATGTTCCAGTATGATGCCAATGATTGTGGATGAGATGGATGAGAACATCCTGAAGCTGAAAGCATTTCCCTTTTTCAGGTTGATAGGGCTAAGGACTGGCTCTATGAACTACCTTTTGGAACAGTATATTCTTGGGATAGCATGAAGAAAATGTTTCTAGAGAAATTCTTCCCAACATCCAAAATTATCTTGTTGAGGAAAAAATCAGCTGTATACAGCAAGGTCCAAAAGAATCATATCCAACTTACTATGAGCGTTTCAAAAATCTCATAGCATCATGTTCGCAGCATCAAATGAAGGAGGAGCTCCTGATTCAATACTTTTATGAGGAATTATTTCCTCTTGAGCAACAGATGTTAGATGCAGCGGTAGGAGGAGCTTTGGTTGATAAAACTCCAGCAGCAGCAAAGACTTTGATTGCAAACCGAGCCTTAAATGCCCAACGATATGAAGGAATTTGAGAGCCTTCACACAAAGTCCATGAGGTAAGTACTAATTATAGTTTGGAAGCTCAAATGGCTAATCTTACTTCACTTGTGACTCAGGCTCTAGGGAAGCCGAATGTGCTAGGAGTTGCACAAGTTTGTGGCGTGCGCACTAAGCCAGGACATCCATTTGATCAATGTTCTCAACTGATTGAGAATGGTGGTTGGGAGAATGTCAATGCAATAGGTTTTCACGGGTAAAATCACTATAGGAATAATCTTTATTTGAACACTTACAATGAAGGTTGGAGAAATCACCTCAGCTTTGGATGGAGAAATTTGGAACAACCTCAACAACAAACTTCGAATCGTTCACCCCCTGGTTTCGTCCAAAGGCCGCCAGAACCACCTCTTCACAATTCACGTATACCCATTAATTATGATGAGATTTTGAAATCGTTAACTATTTCTCAGCAGAACCAATCAAAAGATATAGCAGATTTGAAACTACAAATGGGAAAGATAGCTGAGTTTATTGGACAAATTCTCGAACAAGGAAAACTTCCTAATTCTACAATTCCAAATCCGAAAGGTGGGTTTGAAACCGCAAAAGCAATTACATTGAGGAGTAGTAGGCAAATTGTGAATGAGCCAATAATCCCTAAACATAGTCGAAATAGGGAAGCTGAGTTACAGAAGGATGATCCAGCCATCGTTGAAACACCAGAGCTCCAAGGTAAGAAGGTGAGCATTCCAAATTCAGTTTCTACTAATCTTTTTCCACCTTTTGTTTCTTTTTCAGGTAGGTTTGCCAAATATAGGAAAGATGAACAGGATAAGGAAATTTTAGAAACCTTCCGAAAAGTCTAAGTCAATATTCCTCTTCTTGATGCTATTAAGCAAGTGCCTAAGTATGCAAATTTTTTTAAAGAGTTTTGCACAACAAAGAGACGACTTCAAGATGGAGATATAGTTAAGGTAAGTGAGAATGTCCTCGTAGTTCTTCAAAGAAATTTGCCACCGAAGTGTAAGGATCCGAGTAGTTTCACTATCCCTTTTGTTATCGGTAATACTAAAATTGAAAATGCAATGTTAGACTTAGATGCATCAATTAATGTTTTGCCGTATTCTATTTATCATTCTATGAATCTCGGGGAGCTAAAAAATGATGATGTAATTATTCAATTGGTTGACCGTTCTAATGCATATCCTCGAGGTTTGTTGGAAGATGTGTTGGTGCAATTAAATCATTTGATCTTCTTAGCAGATTTCTATGTGCTTGAAATGGAATATTCGGCATTGTTAGCACCTTTGCCTCTTATTTTAGGGCACCCCTTCATGAAAACCACAAGAACAAATATTGATGTGCATGCGGGGAAATTGACCATGGAATTTGATGGTAATGTGATTGGCTTCAACATCTTTGAAGCCATGAGGTATCTTGTTGATAATCATTCTTGTTTTTCTATTGACGTTGTGGATATTTTGTCCCAGGAATTTCTTGACGACATAAACAAGGATGAACTTGAAATCACCATTACTACTACCGCCAGATATGAGAGAAATGGAGTTCTTTGTGACAATAAGAAGATCTCGGCCAATAACACGAGGGAGGATATCATTGAAACTGTGGCAACCTTGGAATCAATGCCACGAATTGTTAGTGAGTTACCTCCCCCAATTATTATTCCCTCATCTACTAATAAACTTTTACCTTCTGTGACTCAGGTACCTACACTTGAGCTTAAACCGTTACCGGATCACTTGAAGTATGCGTATTTGGGAGATGATGAGACACTGCCTATCATCATATCATCATCACTCACAATTTTAGAGGAGGAAAAGCTTATTCGAGTTTTGAAGGAATACAAGACTGCAATTGGGTGGACATTGACCGACATTAAGGGTATTAACCCTACCACTTGTATGCATCGTATACTTCTTAAGGAAAGTTCAAAACCCACCAGAGAAGCTCAACACCGCCTAAACCCCCCTATGATGGAAGTTGTGAAGAAAGAAATCATTAAACTCCTTGATTGTGGCGTGATCTACCCTATTTCAGATAGCAAATGGGTTTCACCAGTGCAAGTAGTGTCGAAAAAGTCTAGCATAACTGTGGTAAAGAACGAGGAAAATGAGTTGGTTCCCACACGAATGCAAACTGGGTGGTGGGTTTGTATTGACTATAGAAAGTTGAATGCAACTACTAGGAAAGATCATTTTCCTCTTCCCTTTATTGAGCAATTACTTGAAAGGTTGGCCAGTCGTGTTTTTTATTGTTTTCTTGATGGTTATTCAGGATATAATCAAATTTTCATTGCTCTAGAGGATCAAGAAAAGACAACCCTCACATGTCCATTCGACACTTTCACATATAGAAGAATGCCATTCGATTTGTGTAATGTCCCAGCTACCTTCCAGAGATGCATGGTAAGTATATTTTCAGACTTTATTGAAAAAATCATTGAGGTTTTTATGGATGATTTTAGTGTTTTCGGTGATTCTTTTGACCATTGTCTGGATAATCCTGCATTGATTCTGGAGCGTGCATTGAGGTTAACCTTGTATTAAATTGGGAAAATGTCATTTTATGGTTAATCAAGGTATTATTTTATGTCATGTAATTTCAGCTAGGGGTATTGAGGTTGATAAAACTAAAATAAATCTTGTACGTTACTTACCCTCTCCTACTTCGGTGAGAGAGGTTCGTTCTTTTCTTGGACATGCAGGATTCTATCGGCGATTTATCAAAGATTTTTCTAAGATTTCTGGACCACTATGTCGACTCATACAAAAAGATGTGCCATTTGAGTTCAATAATGACTGTCAGACAGTGTTTGACAAGCTTAAGGAGTCGTTGACATCAGCACCTATCATTGCACCACCAGATTGGAGTCTTCTATTTGAGCTTATGTGTGACGCATCATATTATGCCTTAGGAGAAGTTCTAGGCCAACGGAGGAACAAAGGTCTTCACGTCATCTACCATGCCTCCCGAACTTTGAATGATGCTCAATTGAATTATTCCACGACTGAAAAATAATTTTTAGCTGTTATATTTGCTTTAGAGAAATTTCAGTCTTATTTAATTGGAACTAAGGTTATAATTTTCTCTAATCATGCAACTTTAAAATACTTGCTTACGAAGAAAGTGACTAAACCGAGATTTATACGGTGGATACTTCTTCTTCAAGAGTTTGGTGTGGAGATCATGGATAAAAAAGGGAGTGAAAACGTGGTAGCTGACTACATGAGCCGTTTGGTACGCAATGAGGAACCCCTACCAATTCTTGAGACTTTTCCTAATGAACAACTATTTTTGGTCGAGGTAAGTGAACCACGGTATGCTGATATTGTGAATTACCTTGTATCCAAACAGATTCCGAACACCTTGACTCGAGTTCAAAAGGATAAGCTCAAGAAAGTGGCGAAACAGTTTGTATGGGATGATCCCTATCTGTGGAAGCATTGTACTGATCAATTGATTAGAAGGTGCGTGTTCGAATCTGAATTTAATTTGATATTGACATATTGTCATTCCTATGCTTGTGAGGGACACTTTGGAACTCAAAGAACAGCTCGTAAGGTTTTAGAATGTGGATTTTATTAGCCCACTTGTGACCAATGTCAAAGAACAAATAATTTAGGCCCTAGAAATCAAATGCCACAACATCCTATATATAGTGTGGAAATTTTTGATGTATGGGGTATTGATTTCATGGGTCAATTTATTTCTTCTAATGGTTTCATTTATATATTACTTGCTTTGGATTATGTTTCAAAGTGGGTGGAAGCAAAAGCAACCCGTACTAATGATTCCAAAGTTGCTGCAAAGTTTATTCGTTCTAACATTTTTGTAAGGTTTGGAATACCGCGAGTGATTATAAATAATGGAGGTTCTCACTTTTGCAATCGTACAATTGAAGCTTTGCTTAAGAAATACAATGTCACACATAAGGTTTCGACAACTTATCATCCCCAAACAAGTGGACAAGCCGAAGTTTCAAATCGTGAAATCAAGGGAATACTTGAGAAGACAGTAAAGCCCACTTGCAAAGACTGAAGCATGCAACTTGATGATGCTTTATGGGCATATCGGACAACATATAAGACACCTATAGGGATGTCTCCCTTTCGGATTGTATATGGGAAACGGTGTCATTTACCGGTTGAGCTAGAACATAGGGCGCATTGGGCAATTAAAACTTTCAATATGAACATTGATGAAGCTAGCCTTCATAGAAAATTGCAGCTGAACAAGCTTGAAGAGATTCGGAATGATGCATATGAGAGTGCCAGGATTTATAAGGAGAAAACTAAAGTTTTTCATGATCGCCTGATCCATGGAAAGACTTTTATTGTGGGCCAGAAAGTCTTACTTTTTCAGTCACGCCTTAAACTTTTTCTCGGTAAGTTACGTTCTAGATGGGTTGGTCCTTTTATTGTTACTAATGTTTTTCCCCATGGTGCTATATAGGTGAAAAGTGTCACAACTAAATATGAGTTCAATGTGAATGGGCATCGACTTAAGCCCTATTATGAGTCATTTGTGAAGCATGACGTGGAGGACGTATCACTCCATGTTCTCACTTATTCTGAGGAGTGATTGGAGATACTGTCAGGCTGCACGACATTAAAACAAGCGCTTCTTGGGAGGAAACCCAATCATATTTGTTTTCTATATCCCTTTATTTTTTTTTCGTTATTTTTGCTTTTGTTTGTTAGTAGTTTGTTTTTCTTCTTTTAAATTTTTCATTGCATGTGCTATAATCTATTAACATTGAGGACAGTGTTAGGTTTAAGTGTAGGGGGAACAAACATTGTTTTTATTTTTACAAAATAAATAAATAAATAAATTTAAAAATAAAAAGTGTCATTCCATTAAAAAAAATTAAATAAGTGTTGGTTTTTTTTTGTTGGTATTAGTGTCAATAAAAAAAGATTTTTATAATTGTTTGAGTCTTAGGATACTTTCCAACACAATGATGAAATTTAGTTTTTAATTGCATGACTTTAAGATGATTTATAAGTATGAGTTAAGATCTAATATTATTCTTTGGTTAATGTTTATTCATGGCTATCATATGTAAATTCACTTTAATCAACTTAGTAATTGGTATTCGTAGCATGCTTAATTGAATTTAACTCATTATTACCCATATGTGAGTTTTGAGCCTATTGTTTATTTGATTTTGAGAGTTTTTAGTTAGCTCATCTTTCATTTCTTTTGTCAATAATAATTCGTTGAATGATCTCAAATTTGTTTGCTTTGGTTGCTACTTGGATTGCTTTCATAATTAAGGATTAAACACTAGAACTTGTATTAATTTCGTTCAAAGCATTATATTGAATTGCATAACATGTTTGACATGATAAAGGCACCTAGTTTCCACCATTGCCGAATAAGCATGATCCATGATATATTTCCTTTAGGTTAACCCCATTGAGCCTGTTATTAGTTTCATTACCCTCATTTTCTATCCCTAACCTAATCAGAAGAGTGGAGCATAATTTGATTTGCAGACACTTTATTGTGGTTCAAGGTATGTTGAAAAGCAAGTATGGGGGAAGAACCTTATGGTAGACAGTTCAAGAAGAAAGGGTTGCCAAAAAAACAAAAAAAAATGGTACAAAATTACATAAGGGATACAAGTCCTTGTTTATATCCATTCAGTATTTCTGTACCATACAAATAGTTCAGTTCTTTTCATTCAGTAGATACAAAATAATGGCTGAAACTCTTCATTATCAGGGGACCACCTCTTCATTTTCCTACTTATGTCTTGAACCATATGATTCTTTGCTAATGTCTCTAATCTTATTGCATGCTTTCACCATTTCTTTAAGCCCTTTGAAAAATCCCTATTCGTTCTTTCTCTTCCCTTGACCCATCGGCCTCATACAACATGAATTAAGACCTTTTGATTGAGTGTGTCTTGCAATGTCACGTTGTGGAGATTCGAATGAGGTATGAGCATATGGTGTCACTAGTTATTGCATTCAAGTAGTAGCATTCCTTCCATGAGATCATATATCTGGAAAAAAAAAGTCAGAAAAATGTTTTTCTTTCTTGTTATCATATGTGAGCTATTTTTTTCCTTTTTTCCATCAATCCTCTCACATATAACTAGAATAAGAAGAGTGATTTTACCAAACAATTGGAGAAAAAGAAAAGAGTGCACCCAGGGAGATTTTTGCGTTAATTCTTCTTGGCACGCGCTTGAGTTTCACAGTCACTTGGATTGCTATGATCGTGTATTAATTTTCCAATGATGTGGATTTCATTTTGTGTTTACAAAGAATCTTAACGTGTCATGATCCGTTGAAAATCTATGAGACAAATGTTGGAAAGTATAGATTGAGACATTTGAGTATTTTATTTTTGTTTCTTGGGTTTGCTCGAGGACTAGCAAAAGATAAGTGTGGGGGAATTTGATATGAGCATAATTAGGCTATTTTTAATACCATATTTCTATATGTATTTTTGGCTATTACTTATTAATTAATGGCATTAATTGCTATTTTCATGTTTGTGTAGGTTTCCAATTACAAGATTCCCAAATAGAAGCTAAGTGAAGCAAATTGAGAATTTAGAAATACTAATTGCAAAAGGAAACCACGCAAAGAAGGAAACCGAGAAGAAAGCAATTATAAAGGGATGATACCTTGCATTGGAAAAATCACCCATCCATAGCCTCCTCATCCTTGCAGTAGCAAGCACCCATCAACAGCCTCCTCTTCCCCGCAATCAAAGCCACAGACCATTGCCATCTCCATCAGATAACCATCGAGCATCATCACCAAGTCTCACCATCTCTTTTTGTTCGTCACCATCAAATCCTTCATTCTCCATCTCAGTCTGTTCCATCACCACCGTCATAGTCGCCTGTTCATCTCCTTATTCCTATGTTCATCACCAATCAGAAAACCCCATCATCGCAATCTTGCAGCCACGGAGCAATCATCCCTCCATCTATGTAACCTTCACCATCCCCTACTTCTTGCTTTGATCATATCTCTCTCCCCTCTACCACATCGCCACTTTATTCACTTCCTTCCCTCTTCGTCCCTTTTCGTTCTCAGCCAAAGCCCTCGCCTACATCCCCCTCGCAGCCTCTTCTCACCGGAACAAATCGCACAAGGAGCAGAAGAACAGGAGTAAAAAAGCAGACATCAAAAAATAAGAGAAACTTATTTCTCTTCCTCTCTGCTATTTGCACCCCAGCAGACCTTCTCGCACCACCACGGATCAGGCGGCGACAGTGTTTTGTTTCTTCTCATCTCTTTACTTATTTTAGTTTGATATTTGATTATGATTACTGTTTGAACATACATAATATGTCTAGCTAAACTCCTCTTAGTTAGGGGTGGATTCGAAGCCCCGAACATGTGTTTTATAAATTAATTGAATTTAATCTTTCTTGCTATTAGTGATTGTGTTTTGCTTTACTGCTTTTTAGATAACTTTTCTTTGTATGTATGTTAAGGTGCCCAACTTAGTAAGCATGCTAGGATCTGGGGCTAAAGTATAAGAGAGTTTCACTTATTCATTACAATCTTGTACTCATAAGTAGTAAATACCAAGGAACGTTGGTAAGGTTAAGTAAAAACCTAGGTAATTACAAGATGTTGATCATACTTGTAATTGCCTAGTCTTGGATTATTTATCTAATTTGCAATTCCTTATTTGATAGCATGATAAGAATAGTTTGAAAGTGACGCTAAGTTTTATTCAACGAACTTGGAAAAATAATAAGATTAATGCAGTGTTGATCACGGCTAATCTTGAGCATTGTCTCTCACAAATTAGAAAGTGATTATTGAAAATTGATTTATGAGCATATGTTTGGTGTGTGGAGATAAACCCTTAGCTAATTTCTCATCTTTGTCATCCCTTCAGTTCTATTATCTTTACAGTAATTGTTGCGGATTTTATTAACCTAAATTAATAAGCTAATAAACCCACTTGTAATAACCGCAAGTGCACGGTGTCTAACTGGTAGACAACGGCAAGTACGGGTCAATCCCACGAGGAAGATAGATTAAATTGAATTTAATAATTTAATAAACTAATTTAGAGAAAAATGGGGTTACAGTATTTTTAAAACTAAACTAAAAAATAAATTAAAAATAAGAAAAATAAAATAAAAGGAAAAGATGGATGAGATGGATTTTGTGGGCTTGGACTCACCAATGAGTTAGAAAAAATATTTAAATCTAAATTACAGAAATTATAAACGAGAAGATTTAGGGATGAGGATCCCTTGCTTACACCGAAGATGTGATCATTAAAATCCAATTCCTATCATATTAAGTTTCTGTCAAACATTAACAATTTATCTCAAGCAAATATACTTTTACCAAACATTAAGTGTCTTTTTAAGACACACTTAATCAAAGTCTAAGCTTAATTTAGCATATGCTTTGAATATTGATAAAATCTGAATCTAACTACCAAACATATCAATTTTTTTTATCGAACATGAAAGGTGAAAGCAATTTATCAATTTTCAGAAATAAATTGTTTATCAATTAAGCATTTAAGTCAGTAAAATAAATTATACAACCCTTTTGGTTTGCCGCCGCCTCGGTGTGGTGGTACTCAGCAGATCAGCAGGTGGTATTCATCTCTGCACGAACACAAATCCCGAGAAATTGTTACAAGTGTATTGTGGCTGCTCAAAGAGAAGCTCGGGGTGCCAATAACGTCATCACTAGCCCAGTCGGGGTGCTCTTATGCGCTACTGGGTGCCAGTAGTGCCCCTATCTTTTCTTCTTCGATTTGAATCAGGGAGATGGCGGGAATGGCGCCACTGAAGCAGGAGCCCGCGAGAGAGAGAGAGAGAGATCACCGAAGGATCCGGTGATGCTCTGGAGGAATCGACTGAGATTTGAGGATGGAGGAGATCATCCGGTTCTGATTTGCGGCGTTGTGACTGCCCTGCGAGAGAGAGAGATCAGCATGATGGCGTTGATGCAGGAGGACGACGTGCTGGTCTGTCCGGTGATGATTGTTGTGTCTGCGCAGGCGTGGTCGGGGGACGAGCCAAAGAGAGGCCGAGACGAAAAGAGGCCGAGAGAAAGCTCGGTGCTGGCTGCTGCACGGTTGCAATTGAGGGTGGTTGCGTGCCTGCTGTCCGGCTGCGCGTACGGTGTGGATGGTGATGACTCCGGCTTGTTTCTAGGTGGCGGAGAGAGTGAGGGACAGATGGTGGATGATGGTGGTGCTCAGGTGATGGTGGTGGCTCTGGTGGCGGTGATGGCGGAGTGATCTAGACAGAGAGGGAGTGAGAGATGGATGATGATGGGATGGGTGTGATGAAAATCACTTTGTGAAGGAAGAGTGTTTGATTTTGGCTATTGAGGTTTGATTCCCTTCTCCTCCTCCCCTTTCTCACCATTTTCTCTTGTATTTATAGAGAATGAACAAAATGAATAGAAATGAGATAAATGGATGATTCATGGAGTGAATCAAGGTAAAATCAAGGGATAATTGGGAAAATATTCTTTGGGTTGGATTGGGCTTGGCATTGGGTTTGGGTTTATGGGTTAGGTTTTGGGTTTAAGGGTTTGATTTTGGGTTTGGTTTTGAGTTTAGGTTATTTTCACCTCCACTTTCTCTGAGGTCACCATCTAGGATTGTTTATTGCATTTTTCTCTGATTTCTTCATTACAGCTTCACATTCTACAAAAACACAAAAATTTAATAATTAATCTAAAATAAGATAAAAATAAGGATTAACAAAAATATAATAAGAGGTAAAAATGTTATAATTATGTGATTATCAAATACCCCCAAACCTATATTTTGCTAGTCCTCGAGCAAAACAAAGAAGAAAACCAAAAAGAAAATCCTAACTCACTTTCGCAAGCATCATCGATTGCACTTAGCTTTGAAAATGTGCAACAAGGCTTTGAACCCCTAGATTAGCTCTAGGGGACGAGTTATAGTCTCGTGAGGGTTTCCAGAAAATGTTACCCACAAACATTACTGACTCAACAAAACTTGGTCAAACAGTGTTCATTTTAAAACTTCAAGAAATGCAAGAAACCAACAGTGTCATTTTAGTGTATCAACCAATCTCCAAATAATTTAATATTCTCCAAAGATTATAAAAAATTCACAATCGTCCTCAACTCAATGTGTGTGTGTGAAAAGCACTATCAACATAACTTTTCATTTCAAAGTAAAATAATGACTAAATTTCCTACAGAAAGTTTGTTTTGACTTCAAACCTCTCATGTCACTCACAATAAAGCACTCAGAGATTTGGTATTTCACTCAGTTTATATGTGAGGAAAGAGTAAATAATGGAAAACAATCATCTAACATATAGTATTATGAATAACGGACTTTTCAAGAATGGAATGAACATGATCTCATGGACAGTAATATCAATTACTTTTGGGAATGTTGAATTAAACACCATAGATCTTGGTTATTAAATCTCCACATCTACGGAACCAACCTTTACCTAAGATCAACTAGGACTTTGTTGAGTTGTAATGGGGCTTGGGTAATAGTTAATAAGGAATGTCAAAGGATTCTAACAAAAATTTCTAGGAATGTATACACCCATTCAACGAACAATTAGGGTTGTCAAAAATAAACCAATGTTGCGCACCATCAATTTTTTTCTTCATTCTCACATCTTTATCCTCATTGAAGAATTTTATTTTATTTTTCACATAGAGGATTTATGAAATATCTCATATTTTGCTCTTTAATGCCCTTTTTACACCAAGTATATCCATCCATACACATTCCCAGAAAAGTTGGGTAAAGGTTAATGGGTTAACAAATAAAAGTTATTCTAAGGCTCAAAAGGCTACAAAAAGGTTAATGTTATGGGTAAGTTAAAAGGCTAGTTAATGGTCTAAAGAAAAAAAAGGAAAAAAAATGCCTAGATCATTTCCTAAGTTCGGGTCAGTATTATGACATCTCAATTGAATAAGCCAAGAAGTCTAGTGTAATAATTCAATTTTGATGTCATTCCCAAAGCAATTGATCAGAAAAATGAGAATAATGAGATCATCAACGAGATAATACGGACTCAAGAAAAATCAGAGTTTATGTATAACCCTCGAAAAAAATAGAAAGGTTCAAAACTTTCAGGGTTAAGTCTCCACTATTATTCTAAGGTTTTCTAGTATATACTTCACTCATCAACTTCAAGTTATGCTAACATGGCTTATGGTGCAAAGATAATCGAGTTGAAAAATCTTATGAACTAGATCTAACTTAAGGATCATACTAAACTTACAGCCTTTATCAATATACCAATATGTCAAGTTGGCTTGCATTTTCTTGAGCATAAAGCATTTAAAATCCATTTTCATAATCGCAAAAGACCAAGTTTTCTTGATAGAAAAGCACAATTTTTTTTTTTAAGAATAAAAATAGAAAACACTACGAACGAAAAATTCACTGACTCATGAACCCTACCCCCAAACCTTATCCAAACATTGTCCTCAATGTTTAACAAAATAATTCTGACAAATGAATGAAATAAGTACATGAGAGGATGTTAGAACAGTATTACCGCGGTGAAGATTTTACCAATTTCCACAAGTAATCCACCGATGAGAGCTCAGAGACAAAAGAATTGTGGATTAGTTAATAGAAATAGATAAAATACACACTCAACATGCATTTTTACAACAAAAGTTGGGTTATCTCCCAGTAGCGCTTGGTTTAACGTCATCAGCTTGACAAATATTCTTCCTAAAAAATGGTGTATCGAAAAGTTGAGAGGAAGAACATGACAAACACTTAGTCCATGGTCGTATATCAACAACCTGAACAGTTGAGGATCAGTCCACCCAAATATAGCAATCACATGGGGCACCAAATACACGAGGACATCCCAAAAGTGACCAGTAGTCATACACAGATTCTTGCGTGCTCCAAAAAGGGAACATCCTAGGTCTGGTTCCAAATCAGAAGATTGAATAATTTTTACAATAGGATGGTGAAAACTGAAATCCTCACTACAGAACAAGGGATCAGTGAAAGTAACCTCAGTAAATGGGAATGTGATGCAAGTAGATGAGACGATGGATATATCAGGTGGTACAGGCTCATCACATGAATCACATAGAGATATTGGTCTCGACAACTCAATGACACCCATATCAGGCATTTCTACCTGATTTTCAACCAGTTTTTCATTTTTAAGGGTAGTAATGCATTGGACATCTTCATCATCTGGCTCGAATGTGCCACTAATTTCGAATTGACCCTTTTGATTAAAAAGATGTTGATTAGGGAATTTTTCTGACTCTATCTCAGGAAGTGACTCAGTTATCTGACTCACAGTCATCTCAAGTTTCCGGATAGCTTGGGAGTTTTGTTGATAAATAACTATCAATTCTGTGATATCCTGAAAATTTTGCTCAAGCATTTTTCCTGTTCGCTCTATAAAAAGGTTCAAAATATCTTCTAACCCTGATGTGTTGGATGGAGGAACAACTTGATGAAATTGAGACTCATTATCAGGAATGAAAGCTTGAGGAATCTGAGGAGTGTCTAGAGGGCCTTCATGGTACTGACCATGAGCCCATGAGAAGTCAGGATGATAGGCTAAACTTGGGTTGTAATAATCTAAATATGGATCATAATCAGGTCGTTGCATATCATAAAATGAATTGACTTGCTCGGAAAAATAGGCTGGATAATCCCTTATGTTCATTTTTTTTAAATCACTTAACTCTAAAAATATACACAGACTTACACGCAATCAGCAACCAATAAATGCACAAGTGCCTCCCTAAGCAATCAACGTTTTTGAGATCAATTATCTTTTTATCTTTGGGGACAATTATTTCTTATGTAATCTTTATGACAGAGCAATGGGTGCTACAAGTTGATCCTAAGAGTGTACACTTTACACTGCAAAGTTCAAAATCAGTAGGCTAGAGTTTTGTTTCAAAGAAACTAGATTATTGCACAAGATAAGGAGGTCACAATGATCCAATTAAGTACTTCCTTGTGCTACCGCTCTGTAAGCCAGTAGATGTGAGAACGATGTGACGTTAGATGTACACTTGAGGCTTGTGTTCCTAACCAAAACTGTTGGTTACACCAATTCTTTCTGTGGATCGTAGCTTACTTATGACTCGGCGTACCGGGTAAATTACCCTTGTGGCAGTGGCCTCTCGGAGTTCATTGAATGATTAAACTCATCGTGACTTTTAGCTTTGATCAACACAAAATTATTGGATTCACCATGGTCTTGGTTGTCCTATGAACACCGTACCTAAAAGATGGCTCTATTTAACTTGCTAATTGATTTTAATTATGTTTGGCTATTGGTTACACACAGCTGGAGTGATGAGGTGGGGATATCAAGTCCCACCAATTTCTATTTAGAAGTCGGGTCTGCTTATTATGAATTACTAAAGTTTAGCATCCACAATTACATAATTTAAACAACCAACACACAATTGCAAACAATTACATAAAGCACCCGGTCGCTAATACATTGCGTAAGTTAAAAGTACTTACAGTCTGCGCATTCTGTTCTGCACAAAAAGTTAGCACAATTCAAAAAAAAATGTCCGACTTCTTTTTATCCGTTTCACTCAACACACAAGCACATGCAAATAAATTTACTGGTCTTGGTCTTAGAAGTCGGATTTTTAAATCACAAGAAATTATTAGGTAACAATTAAAATTATTTCCCTAAATTTTCTTTTGACTTAGAGAATTTAGGGTTTTTTTTTGTGATTAAACAAAATGAAAAATAGTAGAGTTCTCAAAAATTATTACACCCCACACTCGTAAAACGAGGTGAAAATAAAATTAAAACTCTCCTCACAAAATAAAATAATTAATTAATTAAAATTAAAATTTGCTTGATGTTTGCAGGATCGTCCAATTTTCTCGAGAAGCATGTATTCTGCAAAATCAAACAAATAACACAAAATGAGTGTAAAAAGAACTTAACAAATAAAAATAAATTTTTTTCTGAATTTTTTTTTTAAATGGTGAAAATAAATCTTAAATTCAATTACACCGCTACCTTCCCCGGCAACGGCGCCAAAAACTTGTAGCGAATTTTATTAACCTCAATTAATAAGCTAATAAACCCACTTGTAATAACCGCAAGTGCACGGTGTCTAACTGGTAGACAACGGCAAGTACGGGTCGTTCCCACGAGAAAAGTGGATTAAATTGAATTTAATAATTTAATTAAACTAATTTAGAGAAAAATAGGGTTACAGTATTTTTAAAACTAAACTAAAAAATAAATTAAAAATAAGAAAAATAAAATAAAAGGAAAAGATGGATGAGATGGATTTTGTGGGCTTGGACTCACCAATGAGTTAGAAAAAATATTTAAATCTAAATTACTGAAATTTTAAACGAGAAGATTTAGGGATGAGGATCCCTTGCTTACACCGAAGATGTGATCATTAAAATCCAATTCCAATCATATTAAGTTTCTGTCAAACATTAACAATTTATCTCAAACAAATATACTTTTACCAAGCATTAAGTGTCTTTTTAAGGCACACTTAATCAAAGTCTAAGCTTAATAATTTTTAGCACATGCTTTGAATATTGATAAAATGTGAATCTAACTACCAAACATATCAATTTTTTTTTATCGAAGATGAAAGGTGAAAGCAATTTATCAATTTTCAGAAATAAATTGTTTATCAATTAAGCATTTAAGTCAATAAAATAAATTATACAACCCTTTTGGTTTGCCGCCGCCTCGGTGTGGTTGTACTCAGCAGATCAGCAGGTGGTATTCATCTCTGCACGAACACAAATCCCGAGAAATTGTTGCAAGTGTATTGTGGCTGCTCAGAGAGAAGCTCGGGGTGCCAATAACGTCATCACTAGCCCAGCCGGGGTACTCTTATGTGCTACTGGGTGCCAGTAGCGCCCCTATCTTTTCTTCTTCGATTTGAATCAGGGAGATGGCGGGAGTGGCGCCACTGAAGCAGGAGCCCGCGAGAGAGAGATCACCGGAGGATCCAGTGATGCTCTGCAGGAATCGACCGAGATTTGAGCATAGAGAAGATCCTCCGGTTCTGATTTGCGGCGTTGTGACTGCCCCGCGAGAGAGAGAGAGAGAGATCAGCAGGATGGCGTTGATGCAAGAGGACGATGTGCTGGTCTGTCCGGTGATGATGGTTGTGTCTGCGCAGGCGTGGTCGGAGGACGAGCCGAAGAGAGGCCGAGAGAAAGCTCGGTGCTGGCTGCAGCGTGGCTGCTCTGTTGCGGTCGAGGGTGGTTGCGTGCGTGCTGTTCGTCTGCGCGTACGGTGTGGATGGTGATGACTCCGGCTTGTTTCCAGGTGGCGAGAGAGTGAGGGACAGATGGTGGATGATGGTGGTGCTCGGTGGCGAGGTGAAGATTTGATGTGAAACAGGGTTGTCACGCCCATGTTTCGTGGTGGTGGTGGTGCTCGGGTGATGGTGGTGGCACTGGTGGCGGTAATGGCGGAGTGATCTGGACAGAGAGGGAGTGAGAGATGGATGATGATGGGATGGGTGTGATGAAAATCGCTTTGTGAAGGAAGAGGGTTTGATTTTGGCTATTGAGGCTTGATTCCCTTATCCTCCTCCCCTTTCTCACCATTTTCTCTTGTAGTTATAGAGAATGAACAAAATGAATAGAGATGAGATAAATGGATGATTCATGGAGTGAATCAAGGTAAAATCAAGGGATAATTGGGAGAATATTCTTTGGGTTGGATTGGGCTTGGCATTGGGTTTGGGTTTATGGGTTAGGTTTTGGGTTTAAGGATTTGATTTTGGGTTTGGTTTTGAGTTTAGGTTATTTTCACCTCCACTTTCTCTGAGGTCACCATCTGGGATTGTTTATTGCATTTTTCTCTGATTTCTTCATTACAGCTTCACATTCTACAAAAACACAAAAATTTAATAATTAATCTAAAATAAAATAAAAATAAGGATTAACAAAAATATAATAAGAGGTAAAAATGTTATAATGATGTGATTATCAGTAATTTTCGTAGTTATTTGCATAGTTTAACTTAGAAAATCCAATCCCCATTATTTACTTAATTAGGTTGTTAGTTGTCTTTTGGATATTTTTAGTGTTAATTGGCAAGCCCTCTAATCTCTGGTCTAGAACGATCCCTACGTATTCTATACTACAATCACAAAGCAGTGTATTAAGTTGTGTACTACTAAAATAGTGCATCAAAGGATCCAAACTCTTGCCAAGTGGGTATCCTACAAGTTCGGACGAGGTGGAGTTAGTGCGGTGGTTGTGACTAGATGGAACCAACAATGTCGTGAATAGTCGATGAATTGTAGGATGGTGGTTGCGCAAGATACTCGAGGATGAGGTGTACTTCGAGATGTTGCGGACCAGGTGGATGAATTGTAGGATGTTGTGACGATTCGCACCAAATGTGAAAATTGTTGGGATACTGTAGGCTTAAATAGTCTCACATCAAGTAAGGAGGAGTTGTCACAATAGTTTATAAGGAATTATCCACTTAATAATAGCAACAAGGGCTTTTAGAGAAAATCTCACACGACTTAGGCCCAGATGAACCACTCAATATGGTGGTGTTTAAGTTGGAGACAATATCTTTGCTATGTATAGTAAATCAAAAAGTGTGCGCAGTGCGCGACTCCCCAATGCTTTCTAGTTAGCATAGCATTGCAACCATTACCCTCACTAGAAAAAAAAATTTATTTCAAGGAGAATGTTGTTGCAGTGTTAGTGAATATAGATGATTTTACCCTACTACAACTTAGGTGTTATAGGATGAATAGCCAGCACATACTACTAAAACTTATGTTCCACGCCACCAAACCCTACCATTATCTTCCACACCACCATTAAGAAAAAAAAATCACATTAATCCCCCACCAACCAAACAACACCATTATATTATTACGATAAACATAAATCCCCACAACACAACATGCTCTCCAGATAGAGCACCCAAATGTCTCTGTTTCACTTCCCTCATCTCGTTATTCCTCAGCTTTTTCTCTCCATCACAAAGGGAGACATCTAAAAAAAAATCGGTGTCAACTATGGTCAACTGGGTAACAAACTCAATGGTCTAGCTCTCCTTCCTCACTTTCTTCCTTTTGTGAGAACACAGCATACCCACTTCAATTTTCATGATTATTGAAGCACTAATTGTTTAGGACTCTGATCTTCATAACAACAAGAACTTGAAGAGCTCACTTCTTGAATTTGGATTTTTATAAGAAGGAGAAAAATCCCCATTTTGTGTAATTTTATTTTGATAACCTAAAGTTTTAGTTTTGGGGTTTTGGGATGGACAACATTGATATTTACAGAGTTTCAAGTCTTCGCTAGAGTCAGAATAGTTGGAAAGGTGATGATGTCTTCTAAAGATCATCTAGAGATGAAGATGGTGAAGAATCCTTGAAATGGGTTTCTCTTGAGAAGCTTCCTACTTATGATCGGGTTCAGAAAGGGATATTGAGTGGACCACATGGGAAGAGAAGGGAGGTTGATGTTAAACATCTTGATGATCAATAGAAGAAGACCTTGATCATCACAAACAGCACCACCGCCCCCATTCCCCCATCTCATCGCTTCAAAGCTGATCGACTCCTCTTCTTCTTCTTCTCAGTTTTTTTCTTTTCATTTCCATCGCCCTAGCCAAGGATGTTGCCAGGATGGGTTCTCCACTCGTCGAGGACGTTGCGAAGATGGGTTCCCCACTCGCAATGGCCTTTGCAAGGGCAAAAAAATTTGCCATCTTCGCAGGGGGTCATGCGAGGGCCAAAAAAATTTGGCCCTCGTGGAGGCCGCCGGCAATTAAAAAAAACCTTGGCCTATAATAGTGTGGCGAGCTTGGCCGGCAGTGACATGGTGAGCTTGGCTAACAGAGAGGAGGAGATTGAGTAACATAAACTAAAATAGAAAGATTGAAAAAAAGTCCTTGAGTTAAGTCTACTCCCATTCCCCTCTTTCTCTTTACCTGTTGTTGTTGTTGTTGTTGTTGTTGTGGTTGAGAGAAGAAATTTTAGTTGAAAGGAGGATATGGGTAAGAAAAAAAAGAGAAGAAGAAAAAGAAGGCGGGGTGGGGAGGGATGTCCGGCGAGTTGATTGGAAAGAGGAAGATGAAAATTAGAGATGGAGAGAGGCGAGTTAGTTTTATTTGGTTTTTTTCTTTCATTCAGAGAGGCATTTGAGTGGAGAAGAAGATTGTTTAATTGGTTTATCGGTATTGGTACGGGAGACGAGGGGGGGAAGAAATAAATATTTTAATCTCTGTATATTTTAACATGTTATAATGTTATTTTACTATCAAAAGTTTGTTATGTGATTGATTCTTATGTAGTATTCAGTTTGTATGACACTACGAGTCGTGTGAGACTTTTTATTTAGTATTTAAGAGATTAAAATGCATAATTTTACATTTTTTCTACACAAAACGAAATATTTCTTAAAATCAGGGGCCCGAAATTAATTGAAAAGCGAAATCACAATCCTTGAGATGAATCATAGCTCAATTTGAAATCACGATCGAAATTTTTACTTTTTTTCTACACAAAACGAAATATTTCGTTAAAATAAGGGTCCAAAATTGACTCGAAAAACAAAATCAAAATCAACAATTCTTATTTCTTAAGAGCCAGGCCTCCACTGCCAGGAGAGCCTCAAGACCCTCCTTCATCCTATTTTCTTCATCTGTTCTTCATCTTCATCACGTTCTTGAAGCTCCCCTAGCGCTAGGGGCGTGGCTCTTAAAAAAGACT
Source organism: Berberis vulgaris (assembly GCA_963556465.1). Taxonomy (NCBI): domain Eukaryota; kingdom Viridiplantae; phylum Streptophyta; class Magnoliopsida; order Ranunculales; family Berberidaceae; genus Berberis; species Berberis vulgaris. The sequence goes on from OY747133.1 coordinate 58,401,932, forward strand.
CAATCACAATCCTTGAGATGAATTATATCTTCAGAATAATACATCTGAAAATAATTCAATCAATCACTGTACATTGAAATGGTGGTTGATGAAAGATTCAATAAATTTGAATGTTAAGTATTAAGGAAAGACCCAGAAGAGATCTGTTGTGGTAGAAAACAAAGATACTTTAAATTTATTGTGAATTAAGGAAGCTTTACTATTGAATTGTGGGCAGAGGACAAAAATTGACTTGGCCCCGGCATTGGTGTCGGAGATTCTCCGTTACCTTGATGCAAATAAGCTCGAGATTGTTTCTGGACATTTCTTCATAAGGTTGCATCTGATCACCAGGGTTGTAAGAACTTTTATTGTGAGTGATGGGGCTCCCCATTAGGTTTAGAGCAATTAGAATTGGATGTTGGTCTTTCGGTGGAGAAGTCGTGGAAAGACCTCTTTGTGAAGAGGGAATTCAGAAGTAGGCATTTGATGCAGGAGGGTTTCTAGGGTTTCAAATTTGGGTTTCTAGGGTTCCTAATTTGCTCTCAAAATTATTTACTAAATAACTTATTCGTAATCTTTCAATTTAATTAGGAGTCTTTTTAGTTTCCTTTTAGGATTAGTCTTTACTTTTTCTTTTAGGAATAGATTGCTTGTTATTTTAGTATTTGATTCTACTTTTTCTTTTAGGAATATGCTGCTTATTATCCAAGTTATTTGAGCACTATAAATAGAGTTATTCCTCAATATTGTAGTAGACTTTTGATTTGCATAATTTTGAATTGACATTAGAGATATTTGTCTATGTTTTGGGTGATTCTCTTGTGTTGTTTCCTGTGAATTGTCTGTTAGCGCTAGCCTGCAGGATAATCGCTATTATGCCCGGCGTCAGTTGGTATAAGGGTTTCAGCATCTTTTTGTGGTGAGATTTCATCAGTTTCTATGGCTGGTGGTCGTGGTCGTCGCGGGCAGGTTCTGAACGAGGAAGCCCCAAACCGTGATCATAGCATTCAGGATGTGATGATTGAGGATTTACAGAGGCAAGTTGCAGAGTTAACCCGACGTCTAACGGTGCAGGATTTTGGTGATAGTGAGATGGAAAATCACGATTCTGATTCCAGTTTCAAAACCCCATATCACAATCATGCTCGATTCTGAGAGCACCGTGGTCGGGAAGATTGTCATGGAGACCTCGGATTCAGAGTGGATCTGCCCGAGTTTTCTGGTACGTTACAGGTCGAAGGATTCGTTGATTGATTGAATGAAGTAGAGCATATTTTTTAGTATAAGGAAGTTTTAGATCGTGTCAAAGTGAAATTGGTCGCCATCAAACTCAAAGGCAGAGCATCTGCGTGGTGGGAGTAGTTGAGGCGATCACGAAACAAGTAGGGCAAGGCCAAGATCACTAATTGGGAGAAGATAAAGAAGAAGATGAAGGGTCACTTCCTTTCGGCTACACTCAAACTTTTTTTCAGCTACTTCACTTGTTGAGGCAAGGCACACGATTGGTAGATGATTACACGGAGGAGTTTTATCAATTGATGGCCTAGAATGACTTATCTGAGACGGAGGAGCAGATGGTGGCATGGTATTTGAAGGGATTACAACAGCCCCTGCAGGATGTCCTCAGCATTCACTCGCTATGGACCGTTTCTGAAGCATACCAGCGTGCACTTGCTATGGAAAAACAGCATAACAGAAGACCAGTGATCAAAGTAGTCGACCAGTTCGCCTTCAAGAATCCCGTCCTACCCAGCATCCATCGTAGGGTAATTCTAAATCAAATATTAGATGTTTCAGATGTGGTTAACATGGACATAGAGCGACTGAGTGCAGGAAGCCTGCTATTCAGAAGAGTAACAATCTCCTGATTAAGGAAGACGTGGTGGACGAAACTGAGGAGCTTGGAGAGTCTGTGTATGACACTGATAAATATGGAGATGTGCTGTATGGAGATGACCATGAGACTCTGATCGTTCGTAAGAGTCTACTGACCCCCAAGGACGATTCAGAGGACGATTGGTTGAGAACCAATATTTTCCACACGACCTGCGCAATTGCAGATAAAATCTACAAGATGATCATTGACAGTGGCAGTTGTGAGAACGTAGTATCTGAAGAGGCTGTCTAGAAATTGCAGTTGTAGACAGATCGTCATCCCAAGCCATACAAATTATTGTGGCTGAATAAAGGCAGTGAGGTAACAGTAGATAGGCGATGCCTAGTGTCTTTTTTGATCGGAAGAAAATATTTTGATAATGCTTGGTGTGATGTTGTGTTTATGGATGTTTGTCATGTATTGTTATGCAGACCTTGGCAGTATGATCGCAGTGTTATTTATGATGGGCGGGAAAATACATATTCTCATAGCATCAAAAGGAATAAGATTGTGTTGGCACTTCGCCGAGAAATGACCATTCCTACCCCGATAGCCAATAATATTAACCTGATTTCTATATCCAGGTTTTTGGGTGAGATTGAGCGTGGAGTGTTAGGGGTTTAACCGGCCTAAATAAACAGGCTAATTTGACTCACTTGTAATAACCGCAAGTGCACGGTGTCTAACTGGTAGACAACGACAAGTACGAGTCGATCCCACGAGGAAAGTGGATGCAATTGAATTTAGAATTTATCTAAACTAATTTAGAGAAAAATGGGGTTACAGTGTTTTTAAAACTAAACTAAAAAATAAATTAAAAATAAGAAAAATAAAATAAAAGGAAAAGATGGATGAGATGGATTTTGTGGGGTTTGGACTCACCGATGAGTTAGCAAATATATTTAAATCTAAATTACTGAAATTATAAACGAGAAGCTTTAGGGATGAGGATCCTTTGCTTGCACCGAAGATGTGATCATTAAAATCCAATTCCAATCATATCATGTTTTTGTCAAACATTAACAACTTATCTTAAGCAAATAAACTCTTACCAAGCATTAAGTGTCTTTTTAAGGCACACTTAATCAAAGTCTAAGCTTAATAATTTTTAGCACATGCTTTGAATATTGATAAAATGTGAATCTAACTACCAAACATGTCAAGTTTTAATCGAACATGAAAGGTGAAAGCAATTTATCAAATTTCTAAAATAAAATTGTAATTAACAATTAAGCATTTAAGTCAGTAAAATAAATTATACAACCCTTTTGGTTTGTCGCCGCCTCGATGCGGTGGTACTCAACATATCAGCAGATTGCAAACAACGCCAGGTCCAGTGGGGTGGTACATCAGATTTCTAGGATGTCAATAACGTCAGGCCATGCCTAGCCGGGGTGCTCTTATGCTTCACTGGGTTCCAGTAGCATTCATATTCTTTAAACAGTGGTGGTACAGCTTCAAGGTGTGGGTGCCAATATCCACATACTCATCCTCTTCTTTTTGAAATCAGTTAACAACTGAAAATGGAGGGAAGAGACCGGTTGCGCAAGGGCGCTGATGGAGGGCCTGTTTGGGCGTGCGGGTGTGCGAGCAGGTGAAGCAGGGCGCTGCCAGCAGGCGGACTGCGCAGGCGTGGTCGGAGGGCGAGACGAAGAGAGGCCGAAAGAGAGCTCGGTGATGGCTGCTGCTTGGTGTTGGCTGCTGCTCGGTGTTTGGTTGCTGGACAGGGAAGGTGGCGGAGGGAGTGAAAGATGGATGGTGATGAGATGAGTGTGATGAAAATCACTTTGTGAAGGAAGAGGTTTAGATTTTCTGTAATGTTTTCTTTTCCCTTCTCTTCCTACCCTTTTTCTCATTTATTTTCCTTGTATTTATAGATAACTAGAAAAATGAATATGGACAACTTAAAGGGGAGGATTCAATGAATGATTTAAGGCCTAAATCAAATCAGAATCTTGGATAATTGAGAGAATATGCCTTGGGTTTGATTGGGCTTGGCATTGGGTTTGAGTTTATGGGTTTGGTTTTGGGTTTGGTTTTGAATTTAGGTTATGGGCTTAGGCTATTTTCACATCCACTTCCTCTGAAGTCACCGTCTGAAATTTGTTCATTGCATTGTTCTCTGATTTCTTCATTACAGCTCCACATTCTACAAAAATACAAAAATTTAATAATTAATCTAAAATAAAATAAAACAAAGATTAACAAAAATATAATAAGAGGTAAAAATTGTTATAATTATGTGATTATCATGGAGACGTGGTCTATGCTCTGCTGCCTTGTTGGAATAGTGCTGCAGAAGTGCAGCAACTGCTAGCAGAGTTTTCTAACCTGATACCAGAGGATCTTCCTCCTGGGCTGCCGCCAGAGGATTCCGATGAAGCTGTTGTGAACTCGAAGACGAGTTCTTTCCAACTCGGGGCGACTGATGCAGGAGAGTTTCTATGGTTCCTAATTTGGGTTTCTAGGGTTCCTAATTTGCTCTCAAAATTATTTACTAAATAACTTATTCGTAATCTTTCAATTTAATTAGGAGTTTTTTTAGTTTCATTTTAAGATTAAGCTTTACTTTTTCTTTTAGGAATAGACTGCTTATTATTTTAGTATTTGATTATACTTTTTCTTTTAGGAATATGCTGCTTATTATTCAAGTTATTTGAACACTATAAATAGAGCTATTTCTCAATATTGTAGTAGACTTTTTATTTGCATAATTTTGAATTGACATTAGAGATATTTCTCTTGTGTTCTTTCCTGTGAATTATCTGAATAATCGCTATTATGCCCGATGTCAGACTTTCATGGAGAGGCACAATATTGATGTTCTGTACGGTCATACTGAAGCTGATGTTCTATACGGTCATACTGAAGTTGTTCGGTCAGTATTTATGCTGGCTGCTGCAAAGGTTATAGTTACAGCTGGTTATGATTCGGATGTGGGATATGGAAGATGGTTTGTCAATTGCATCCTCAAGACCCTTGGGGTGCACCATTTGAGCGGTGGCTGCAGATGTTAAGCTTTTGGTGGTTGGGGGCAGTGATGGTTTTTTCCATTGCTAGAAAGCAGTTGAAGGGCTATCGTATTTGTTTGACATCAAGGATTCTCAAGATCAAAATTTTGAATTCCGCCTTTGGGAACATCAAGGACCTGTAACCTGTATTGCCTTGGATTCGTCTTCGATTTACAGCAGTTCATGGGACATGACAATATGTATTTGGTACCGTTCTCTATTCAAGTGTGTGAAGGTCCTGAAGCATAAGGATTGGGTTTGGAGCCTTGCTCCTTGTGGATCTATTGTCGCTAGCAGCGCTGGTGGTGATGTCTATATGTGGGATGTCGAAAGTGGAACTCTGCTCACTGTGATTCAAAATGCTCATGGTGGGAACACTTGTTATTTGTCACGTGGAGATTTATTTTTCACTGGTGGAAAAGATGGGAAGATTCATATGTTTGATATTACAGACAGATGCCCAGGTGACTACAAGGTTTTGCATGTAGCAACTTGGATTCCACGTGCAGGTGCTGTCAACTCTCCTGCATTTGAGTTTCCTTGGCTTGTTTCAGTCTCTGTTGATGGGAAATTTTCATTGATTGATGTTAGAAAGCTTTTGAAATCAAGAAGGCGTTCTTTGTCAAAAAGAGTTACTCGAAGAGAACTTCATTTAACATCAGCAAGCATGGAAGCCCTACAGAGGATGCTACATGGATTTAGTTGTAATTTGTTGTCAGTGGACATTGGCGCTGGTGATGAAGGTGCTGTTAGGCTTTGGAACTTTTCACAAGCGTTGGAGATTGAAAGAAGGGTTCGAGCCTTAAGAGGCATAAGACTGGAGAATCGGATGAGACGGCGCAGGATTCAAATAGAGATGAACACCACGGGAAACCGTGGTGATCAATGTTCAATTGCAGCTAAGAAGAATCAGATCAATGGTGATAGGAGTGGTGTCTGGTATTGTAGGCGTGTGGTGACTGGAAAGCTAAAGACGTAAGAGTCAAATCCTGTCGGTAATGTTTGCAAGTAGGGACTTCTAATAGGTTAGTGATTTTGTAGCATGATGACATTTTCATTGAATGATCAAGTATAGTAAATCCTATACTTGTTTCTGAAAAACCTTTGTTTTAGACTTCATGGTTTTCTTTTTTTCCTTTTCTGAGAGCTCTCTCTCTCTCTCTTTTCTTCCGCAATCTCAACTTCTTAATGGTAATCCCTATAACATCATTATCTTGGTTAACGTGAAATATAGGCTTCATTGGGTACACTGTAAAATGATGCATTTCGTAAATTAATGCATATGCATTAGTTTGCATTGCATTAGTTTGTAATGCATTACTTTACTAACGCTTGGTATTAATTAATGAAAATCAATGCAAATCAGACAAATGATTGTGAGTGGTGTTGATAATGGTAGTAGTTTTAATTGTGGCATGGTCATGGTGGTTGTGATTTTGGTTATGGTGATTGTGAATGTGGACAATGATGGTGGTGGTAGCGGCAATGGCGGTGGTTGTTGAAATGGTGGTAGCGGCGGTTATTAAAATGATGTCGGTTGAGCTGCCAATTGTGGTGGTGGTGGGGCGGCGGCTGTGATGATTGCGGTGGCTATGGTGGTTATTGCGGTGGTAGTGTTGGTGGAGGTGGCGGCGACGGTGGTGATTATACTATGGTAGTTGTAATGGTGGAGGTGGTTGCGGTGGTGATTATACTATGGTAGTGGTAGTAGTGGTGGAGGTGGCAGCGGTAGTGGTAGTGGTTGTGATGGTTATGATATGGTGGTCATGGTAGTTGCGACGATGGTAGTTGTGAAACTGATGATTTTTGGGGTGTTTATGAAGGAGTTGAAAGTACTCGAGGAGATGATGAAAGTTTTGCAAAGTAATGCGGGAGAATTTGCCCCGTAAAATTTTGCAAAATTTTATAACTAGGAGATGCAAAGGTCTTAAATTCAAATTCCAATAATCATTTTCCGTAAAGCCAACCAAACACCAAATTTATGTAACTGCCGTAAACTTTAGCATTATGCATTATTTTACCGTATACCAAGCGGAGCCATAGTCTAATCCTTAAAGAGTCTGTTAGAATGAAAAGCAAGCTGAAATGCATTTTGGTGCATCTCATTATACAATAGAAATAAAAAATAATATATATAATTGAATGATTTGTGCTTGAATTGATTTTTCTTCCAGTTAGAAATTGAGTTGATGGATACACTCTTTGAGATGAATTATAGCACCAGAATAATACACCTGAAAGTAAACTCAATCAAACAATGTCTATTGAATGGTGGTTGATGAAAGATTCAGTAAATTTGAATGATAAGTATTAACGATTTCCGCAGGAGGCTACGAGAAGTCTCTTAGTGGCTAGAACATATATCAGGTTAAAAAAAACACGGTTAGCATTGTTGAGGTCTAGCCCATTAGGGTGGATCCAACTTTGGTAAGTAATCAAACATAATTTCAAGTTTGGTTGATTAAGGAAAAAAGGTTTTCAATAAGAAACAAAAATAGAAATAAATAGAAACAAAGTTTTATTTGAGGCGGTGTTAATTAAATAGAAACAAAGTTCTATTTGGCAGCTGGTTAATTAAATAGAAACAAAGTTCTATTTGAGGCGGTGTTGGGCGGCTGCAAACAAGTATAAATAGGTGCATAAAACAGAGTTTTATTTATAGTGTTTTCAGAGAAGTTGTTGCGTGAATAAGCAACAGAGAACATAGTATTCTCTTTGGTGTTTGGTGCGGCTGTGTGCGCGTGGACGGTGACTTTGTGTCTGATTCTTTGGACGCGATTTTGTGCGACTAAGTGTGACGCGTGGCTGTGATATCGACTTAGTTTTGTCGATTGATTTGGTAGAAGAAGTTGAAGGAGCTTTTGGGTTAATTTGTTGTGAGGTAACCTGTGTTATTTACTCCTTGTATTACTCAAGCTTTGGGCAAAAAGCTTGAAAAGTTATTGTACTTCTTATTTGATTAGTGGATTCTCTCGGATTTGCCCCGTGGTTTTTCCTTCACATTGAAGGGTTCCACGTAAATCTTAGTGTCTCATTTATTATTGCTTTAGATTATTTCCTTGGTATTGTTTTATTGGTATTTGTCCCAACAAAGTGGTATTAGAGCAATTGTTGGGAGATTGTCAATTAAGAGAGTTGACATGGAGAATAACAACAATACAAGGATGATTAGCCTTAATGGAACTATGTTATTTGGAAAGCCAAGATGGAAGACATATTATACTGTAAAGATTTGTACCCTCCAATTGAGGGAAATGCAGCTAAACCCAAGGATATGTCAGAAGAAGAGTGGAAGAAATTAAATCGTAAGGCTATTGGTCACATCAGGTAATGGTTAGATGATTCGGTATTTCATCATGTGTCAGCTGAGACGTCTGCACATGCTCTTTGGACCAAACTCCAGAATTTATATGAAAGGAAAACCGCTGCAAATAAAGGCATTCTTGATCAGGAAGTTAGTGAACTTGAAATTCAAGGTAGGTAGTTCTATTGCTGAGCACTTGAATAAGGTGTAAAGTGTGGTAAATCAGTTGTCCAACATGAAGATAGTGTTAGATGATGAAATGCAAGCACTATTACTTCTTAGCTCATTACCAGATAGTTGGGAAACATTGGTGATGTCGGTTAGTAATTCGACACCGAATGGACAGCTTACCATGGAGTTGGTTACCGGTAGTTTATTTAATGAAGAGACTAGAAGAAAGTCTATCGGTGCTGATCATTCCCAAGCACTTGTGACTGAAAACAGGGGGAGAGAAAAATATAAGAAATATCATGGTTATGATAAGAACCGTGATAAGTCAAGAGAGAGATTATAGTCAAGAGATAGAAGTTTTAAGTGTCATTATTGTGGTAAACCAGGCCATTTCAGAAAACAATGTTATAGTTACAAAAGAGATTTGAAAGAGGGTAAAAGTGAAGAATGGTGATAGTAAAGAAGCTACAGCTGTTGTTAATGATGAACCCGTGGCTCTTTTGTATGGTGAAGGTGAATGTTTGCATGTTGCAAATGAAGGAAGCGAAAGGATTATTGACACTGGTGCATCTTATCATGCAACCCCAAGGAAAAACTATTTTACTACTTATAAAGCAAGAGATTTTGGCAGTGTGAAGATGAGAAACACTAGCAACTCTAAAATAGTTGGAATAGGTGATGTGTGTGTCCAGACTAATACGGGGTGCACGTTGACTTTGAAAGATGTACGTCATGTTCCTGATCTTCGTCTGAACCTGATTTCTGGACTTGTTTTGGATAAACAAGGGTATATTAATTATTTTGGTAATGGTGCATGGAAGCTTACCAAAGGTTCACTTGTTGTGGCAAAGGGTAAGGCGTGTTGCACACTATACAAGACTCAGATGAAATTGTGTAAGACTGGTTTAAATGCAGCTGAAGATGGTTCTTCTACAAACTTGTGGCATAGGCGACTTACACACATGAGTGAGAAAGGTATACAACTCTTAGAAAATAAGAAATTAATTCCCTCCTTGAAAGGTACACCTTTTAACCCCTGTGATTATTGTTTATTTGGTAAACATCATAGAGTTGCATTTCGTAGATCATCAAAAAAAATATTGCTTATTAGATTTGGTTTACATTGATGTTTGTGGTCCCATTGAAGTAGATTCTCTTGGTGGTAGTAGATATTTCTTGACATTTATTGATGATGCATCAAGAAAGGTGTGGATATATTTTCTCAGATCTAAGGACCTGGTTTTTCAGCTATTCCAGCATGTTCATGTCAAGGTTGAAAGAGAAACAGGTAGAGTTTTGAAGTGTATCCGCAGTGATAATGGTGGCAAGTACACATCAAAAGAATTTAAAGCTTATTGTAGTAAGCATGGTATACAGCATGAAAAGACAGTTCCTGGCATAATGGGGTAGCAGAAAGAATGAACCGAACTATTGTAGAAAAGGTGAGATGCATGCTTCGCATGGCTAAATTTTCAAAAGAGTTCTGGTCTGAAGTTGCTAGTACAGCTTGTTATCTCATCAACAGGTCTCCTTCATTTCCTTTAGATGGTGACATTCCAGAAAAAGTGTGGAGAGGGAAAGATAGTTCATACTTTCATCTGAAGGTATTTGGTTGTAAAACATTTGTTCATGTACCGAAGGAGAAGATATTAAAGCTTGATGAGAAGGCATCTCCATGTATTTTAATTGGTTATAGAGATGAGTAGTTTGGCTACAAATTATGGGATCCTAAGAATAAGAAAATTATTAGAAATAGAGATGTAGTATTTTATAAAGATCATACCATTGCAGATTTTGAGAAATTGAAAAGCCCAAGCAAATAAATAATGAGGTAGCAGATCTTACACCACTTCCTCCTCCTTTGTCGCATGTTGAAAATGGGGGAGAGATGCCAGATGATATAGATGGTGACCATATGCCAGAAAATGAAGTTGTTAATGATGATCATGTAGAAACAAATGAGACTGCGCATAAAGAGCAACCCCTTCAGCAAGAAATTAGAGCCTCAATTAAGAAGGTCTACCAGATAACACCAACCTTTAAAGAGGTATCCCAATGATGAGTATGTTTTCCTTATAGAAGAAGGTGAACCAAATTTTTTTTCAAGAAGTACTAGATCATAAAGATAAAAATAGCTGGATGAAAGCTATGCAAAAAGAGATGAGTTCCTTGCATAAGAATGGTAATTATGATTTAGTTGAGATTCTAAAAGGTAGAAAACCTTTGAAGAACAAATGAGTGTACAAATTGAAAAAGGATGGTGATGGAAAGAATGTGAAGCACAAAGATAGGTTAGTGGTAAAAGGCTTTGCGCAAAAGAAGGCGATAGATTTTGATGAGATATTTTCACCCGTGGTAAAGATGACATCCATTAGAGTAGTGTTAAGTCTTGCAGCTAGCCTGGATCTTGAGATTGAGCAGTTAGATGTTAAAACTGCATTTCTTCATGGGGATTTGCATGAAGAAATTTACATGGCACAACCAGAGGGTTTTGAAGTGAAAGGGAAAGAACATATGGTTTGCAGATTGAAGAAAAACCTTTATGGATTGAAACAGGCTCCGAGATAGTGGTATAAAAAGTTTGACTTCTTTATGGTAGGACATGGCTACAAGAGAACACTTCTAGATCATTGTGTTTATGTCAGATATTTTTCGCCTGATAGCTTCATTATTCTCTAGATTTATGTTGATGATATGCTAATTGTTGGAAAAGAGGTTGATATGATTGGTAGGTTGAAAAAAAATTTGTTTAGCTCTTTTGATATGAAAGACTTGGGGCCAGCTCAACACATCCTAGGGATGAAGATTACACGTGACAGAAAAATTAAGAAGTTGTAGTTGTCACAAGAAAAGTATGTTGAAAAAGTACTTGAAATTTTCAACATGAATGATGCTAAGCCCGTGAGTACTCCACTTGCTAATCACTTCAAGTTAAGTGCAAAGTTATCTCCTCGTACTGATGAAGAAAAGAAACATATGTCAAGTATTCCATATTCCTCTGCTGTAGGGTGTTTGATGTATGCTATGTACAAGACCAGATATTGCTCAAGCAGTCGGTGTTGTGAGTAGGTATTTAGAAAATCCCAGAAAAGAACATTGGGCTGCAATTAAATGGATTATGAGATATTTGAAAGGTACTTCAAAGCTTTGTTTAAGCTTTGGTAATTCATGAGCTGTGTTAGAAGGGTACACAAATGCAAATTTTGCAGGTGATTTAGACAAGAAGATGTCGACTTCAGGTTATGTTTTCACTTTTGCAGGGGGAGCTGTAGTTTGGCAGTCTAGATTGCAAAAGTGTGTTGCTTTGTCAACTACTGAAGCCGAGTATATTATCATTAATGAAGCAGGGAAGAAAATGTTATGGTTGAAAAGATTGCTCAAGGAGCTGGGTGTGAATCATAATAAGTATGTGGTGCATTGTGATAGTCAGAGTGCTATTGAGTTGAGTAAGAATGCCACATACCATGGACTTACCAAGCATATTGATACATGTTACCACTAGATACGTGATGTGCTTGAGAAAAATTGTTTCCAGGTTGCAAAGATTCATACTAGTGAAATCCTTCCGACATGATGACAAAAGTAGTTCCAAAAGGAAAACATGAGTTCTGTAGAGAACTCATTGGAATGGCCTAATATGATTAGGCGGTGATTCTTCCCTAATGGTCTGGAAGGGGAGATTTGTTGAGGTCCAGCCCATTAGGGTGGATCCAACTTTGGTAAGTAATCAAACATAATTTCAAGTTTGGTTGATTAAGGAAAAAAAGTTTTCAATAAGAAACAAAAACATAAATAAATATAAACAAAGTTCTATTTGAGGCGGTGTTAATTAAATAGAAACAAAGTTCTATTTGGCAGCTGGTTAATTAAATAGAAACAAATTTCTATTTGAGGCGGTGTTGGGCGGTTGCAAACAAGTATAAATAGGTGCATAAATCAGAGTTTTATTTATAGTGTTTTCAAAGAAACTGTTGTGTGAATAAGCAACAGAGAACATAGTATTCTCTTTGGTGTTTGGTGCGGCTGTGTGCGCGTGGACAGTGACTTTGTGTCTGATTCTTAGAACGCGATTTTGTGCAACTAAGTGTGACGCGTGGCTGCGATATCGACTTAGTTTTGTCGATTGATTTGGTAGAAGAAGTTGAAGGAGCTTTTGGGTTAATTTGTTGTGAGGTAACCCGTGTTATTTACTCCTTATATTACTCAAGCTTTGGGCAAAAAGCTTGAGAAGTTATTGTACTTCTTCTTATTTGATAAGTGGATTCTCTCGGATTTGCCTCGTGGTTTTTCCTTCACATTGAGGTTTTCCACGTAAATCTTGGTGTCTCCTTTATTATTGCTTTAGATTATTTCTTTGGTATTGTTTTATTGGTATTTGTCCCAACAAGCATCTCTAAATCATGGATGAGAAATATATAGTGCTCTCTAGATATATTTTGCTTAAATCATAGTCCTCATACTCCTTGGGAATGTCATTTTTTATCAGAATGTTTTTGCTTTGCACTCTTGGCAATTGGCAGTGTTGACATCTACACCTTGTGTTGCAATAATGGTGAATCTCAGCATGATGGGATAAGCTGAGTAATAAAACAAAAGATGTTCTGGTTGCTTTGCCAGCAGTCCTGTAAAAGCTAAGGGCAGGGTAAAATGTGTTTTTCACTTATTTTGTATCTACAAATGTGCATCCTATGAAGCTTTGTAGAAAGAAATACTTCAATTTGTTGTATTTTGATTCATCCCATAATAGGGGTATATATACAATGGAGTTTCTTGTCTCACAAGAAACAATCTTACAGAATAAGAAACAATCTTACGAAATTAGAATATCCTAAATATATACTTGTTTCGATAATTAGAGTATATACAGCTTTCTATACTCCCCCTCAAGTTGATGCATAGATGTCTATCATGCCCAACTTGTCAACTGAGCTGTCAAACACTTTCTGAGATACCCCTTTAGTAAGAACATCAGCTAATTGCTCCTCTTAGGTTACAATGGAAAGCGAATAACTTTCCTGTCAAGATTCTCTTTAATAAAATGGCGGTCAACCTCCACATGCTTTGTTCGATCATGATGAACTGGATTATGTGCAATCTTAATGGCAGCTGTATTATCACAATGTAAATCCATAGGCCTTTGTAGCTTGAAACCCAATTCCTTCAGGATATTACGGATCCACAACATTTCACAAACTCCATGTGCCATACCTCAAAATTCAGCTTCTCCACTTGATCTAGCAACAACTTTCTGTTTTTTACTACGCCAAGTTACAAGGTTCCCACCAACAAAAGTGAAGTACCCTGATGTAGAGCATCTCTCAGTTTTATCACCAGCCCAATCCGCATCTGTGTATCCAACAACTTCCAATTCATTTTTTTTTTTGAAACAATAATCCCTTACCAGGCGCCATCTTCAGATATTTCAAGATACGAAAGACTGCATTCATATGCCCTTCACTAGGACAATGCAATCCAACATCCCTGTTTCAGCGAGCAAATCAAGAACATACTTCCTTTGTGAAAGTAAAATCCCTTTCTTCGACCTTGCAACTTCAATACCCAGAAAATACTTCAGTTGCCCGAGATCCTTCATTTCAAATTCCTTCGACAGATATTTTTGCAAATAATTTATTTCTTTCGAATCATCTTCTGTAACGATCATGTCATCAACATACACAATTAGAGCTGTAATCTTACCATTCTTGTGTTTGATAAACAATGTATGGTCAGTTGCTTTGTTTGTACCCAAAAGCTTTCATGGACTTCGAAAATCTTCCGAACCAAGCTCTTGGAGACTGTTTCAGGCCATACAAAGACTTCTTCAATTTACACACCTTACCAGCGTCTCTTGGGTTATTCTTCACGCCTGGAGGCATATCCATGTACACTTCTTCCTCCAAATTTCCATTGAGAAATGCATTCTTCACATCAAGTTGATGCAAGGGCCAATCTTTATTTGCTGCAAGTGAAAGTAAAATTCGGATAGTATTAATCTTCGCCACTGGTGCGAAAGTCTCCTCATAATCAATTCCATGGCGCTGTGTATATCCCTTGGCAACTAATCTTGCTTTGTATCTATCAATAGTTCCATCTGCATTAAGCTTCACATTAAACACCCAACGACATCCTATAGTCTTCTTTCCAACAGGCTTGTCTACTACCTCCCAAGTGACATTCTTCTGAAGAGCTTCCAATTCTTCATTCATTGCTGTTGTTAGACATAAAGTTAGCTATAGGGTATTTAGCTTGGGCTTTGATGTCTGGTTCATATTGCTTTTTAGGAACTCCCTTAGTAACCCTTTGTGATTTCCTAGGTTCAACACTTTCTAACACAGAAGACTCATTAGAAGGTAAAGATACCTGAGGTGGATCATTCTGGGCGAGATCTTCAGTTGCTGATGTAGAAGGGGAAATGTCGTGTGTGTGAGTTTCAGATACATTTTGATCATTTTCTTCTGTCTCATGAGAGAATTGATCGCTAGGAACTAAGTGGTCAATTGTCTGCCCATTGGAAGTGTCTATCTCTCAAGACAAGTCATTTGATGTTGCTGCGTGAACAATTTCTGCTGTTACAGGAACTTCAAATTGTTCCTCCAAGTGTTCCAAAAAAAAAATTGTTGTCGGAAACCAGATTTGCAGAATGATGAACTGGGTTTCAGATTAACTGGGTTTTCGAAATTCTGGGTTTCAAATTCTGGGTTTCGAAATTCTGGGTTTTCGATTTCAGTTTCAAACTGGGTTTTCGAATTCAGTTTCAAAATCCTTGCTGCTTTGTTTCGTGGTGGGTGATGGATTCAGGGTAGTGTGAATGGATTCAGGGCGATGGTGGTGTGATGGATTCAGGGTGGTCTCCGGGATTCTGGATTCAAAAGAAAAAATAAATATGCAAAACAACTTCAAAGGATTGAACCTGCTCTGATACCATGTAGAAAGAAATATTTCAATTTGTTGTATTTTGATTCATCCCATAATAGGGGTATATATACAATGGAGTTTCTTGTCTCACAAGAAACAATCTTACGAAATTAGAATATCCTAAATATATAAAATATCCTAAATATATACTTGTTTCTATAATTAGAGAATATATAGCATAATTAGAGTATATATAGCTTTGGTCAGGCATATTTTGCTGGTCCGCTGAGATGATCTCTCTAAGTTCTTCACTTGCTCTGTGTCTGCAAATGTGTCACATGATGCTTTGGTTATACATAATAGCTGGTTTGATGATTTATGTATACCATGTTGAAGATTCTTAAGCAAATCACGTATAATGGGTAGTTGGGGGTTGGCTTAGTCACCACTTGCTAGTGTTAGATAACTTCGCTCAGAGCCTTTGCCACTTGCCAAAGTTTGGACCAGCTAACTAGCATCTATCTTAGATCCTATCAGAAGTTGTATACTGAGCATGGGCTGTATTTGATAAATCGAATTTCTAATCTTTTTATTTATTTATTTATTGTAGTTATGTAATGTGGATGTTCAGCTTCAGCCATGGCTTGGTATAAGTGACAGTCGCTTGATTTGTACAACTCTTATTGGAAGAAAGCGTCACTGTACTTTGAACAGAAAATAAGCCAAATCCACACACAAATACTGGAACTGAGATCAACCAATTTGTAAGACTAGAAAATGCTCATTTTATTCAATTATCCAAACCAGAAAAGAAAACAGGAACAACGAACTTATGTAGATTGTCTATTACACTAGAATACCAATGAATAAATGTTAAAACTCAAGACAAGCAAGCCCCTGATGCCTTTTTAGCTCCCTCCTACTAGGGCTTTGGTGTTAACAAATTTTTGATGTTGATTGGGTGAGAGATGTTGAGTGGTTCACCTAACCATGCCCAATTAGCAATCAGGGAGTTAACAGATTGCGTAGGGTTGTACATGTCCCACCAAATACTAGTAAATGGTTTAACACAGGCCATCTTGTTAGCTATGCATCCAACCTTGGCACCATACGGTCCAGACCCACAGCATGCTCGTCTTGTAGGAGAGAACCCTGCATTATAAGACACTTATAAGCCTCTCTACAACTTTAGTAATGTTTCACGTTTAGACTACAGATCAATTAGGTTACATACCGAAGTGTCTGGGATTAGCTATTATCTCCATCATCCCTTGGTATACGTCCAAAAATATTATATGTGCATCAGCTAACTTGTGATTGAGGTCCTGAAGCTCCTTAGATAGCAATGCATTGTATTCTGAGATGATCTCATTGATCTCATTGATACAAGATCCTTGACTCACATTTACTTCAACTCCAGAAATGGACGACTCCCAAAACGCACGAGGTGTGCACCCCAGTGGTTGTATTCCCATGCAGATGATCCTCCTCGCATTTGAATTATAAAGTTCCTAGGACAACAGTGTTTTAGCTCCCTAATTTTTATCAAGACAGGTGTGCATGAAACTAGACTTTGGTTTTAAAATCGTTAAAAACACATTAAATAGAAAATTGCAGAAAAATATCACAAAACTGCATACCTTGACACTGTTAATCATCTGTTGAACTAGGAGGCGTGCAAATGCTTTGCTATCATAATTGTGCCTTACAGCAGAGGACTTGGGGAGAAAGAGCTGAATGTAGTCATCTTTGCCCAGCGAGATGAAGAACAGAGACGATGCTATCAAATCTTTGGCCGTTTTCTGGCCTAACTCCAGCTGCAACAATTGTAGTGTCTCAGATACTTGGCGTAGCTGCTTATTGAGATTGACTCCCGCATAACTCTTCTCTCCGGTACTCATGATTGTCGCATGTGATGAACCGAAATTCAGACCATTAACTAGGCCGTCAATGGTCCCATTCTCACGGTCGAACAGAGGGATCATAGGCAACCCCAGGTTCGATGCTGCAACAAATGTACCTATGTGTTTTAGCTTCGGTGATCTTTCCATTCAGGAGCAGTTTTAGTTTAGAACAAGAAACATAACTAATTGCAATCATATCTATCAATTCTGATTTTAATCAAAGTGGATTATTTTGGTTAGGACTTCACAGAAACCCAGGCGGGATTAATCCATTCAAACTCTGTCAAGTGTGACAGGCAAATTGAAGGATCAAAAGAATTGAGAAGAAGAATGAGAAGAAAAATAGGGCTACGCCCCTCTCAATTGAAACCAATCGAGCCTCCAATTTACAAATAACAGAAATGCCTACTGTTTATTCTGTTCTTCCCCTTCTTATAGAGGATTGTAACAGAATTTGTTCTAAGAACCACTCACAATAGGACACGTGGCTTCTACAGTGTTCTTAACTACCTCTTATAACAACATTACAATTCTACCCTTCTTAACTACATTTTGAATTTCCCGCCAATTCTGAATCTCTCAAACTACAGTTTGAATCTCCCGCCAAGTCTGAATTTCCCAATTCATGACAATACCCACTACTCCAATTGATCCTTGTCCTCAAGGATCGAACGAAGGAAACTTGGTGGAAATGGTCGAAGCGTCTTCCCAAGTAGCCTCGTCTGGGGTACCATTGGACCAGTGGATTAATTATTGCGTAACTGCCTAGTTGTTCCTCGGAACCATGCGTCTGGCGAGGACAACAATTGGAATTGCGATGAAGTCTCCTTGTTGATCAACCAAGGGCAAGGTTGGGGATGGTGTAGTGGAGGCCCCCAACTTCAGTTTGAGCTGAAAAGTGTGAAAAACAGGATGTATCCTGGATCCGTCAGGTAGGGCCAGTCGATAAGCGACTTTGCCTATTGTAGCAGTGACTTGAAATGGACCATAATACTTAGCTAAGAGCTTCCTGTTCTTGCGGAGTTGGACAAAGATTTGTCGATAAGGCTGGAGTTTTAGATAAACCCACTCACCAACAGAGAAGGTATGTTCCTTCCTGTGTCTATCCGCATAGTGTTTCATCCTCTCTTGGGCCTTTGTGAGAGAGAGTGAGTTGTAATGTTTGAAGGTTGAGTACAATGTTCCCAAAGGGCTTGAGCCAATCCCCTCCTAATACCATGTCATACCCACCTAGAGGAAGGACACGTATTAAACTCTAAAACTGGTGGTGTTGCATAGTCCATTGGAGAGGGTTACAAATGGAAGAGCTAGTGAGTAGTTGACCATTAGCAACTTTAACCATCATTTGGGGAGTAAGAGAAATAGGACAATTGGTTGCTTTGATGACTTTGGGGTCAATGAAGGAATGAGTACTCCCCGTATCAATAAGGATGGAAATAGGTTTACGTTTGACAAAGCCTTTTAGTAAGATGGTGTTGGAGGAGGAACTTCCATGTAAGGCATGGATCGAAAGTTCCATCTCAGAGAGGATTTCCTGACTAAAATCAGTAGGACTGTCAGGGTCAGGAGATGGTTCTTCCTGTAACTCTTCATCAGCCACTAACATAAACAGTTGTTGATTTGTGCACAAGTGACCAGGCTTGTACACCTCATCACAATTATAACACAGCCCTTTTTCCTGTCTAGCTTTCATTTGGGCATAATTAAGACGTCTAATAGGAGGGTGTGTTACTGGTCCCTTGTTATGGTATGATGTAGTAGGCTGGGCAGGTTGGGAGGGGGTAGGTTGTTTAGGATGTGGCACTGTGATAGTTGTATTAGGAATGGATGGCCATTGTGAGTAGGGTAAGGAAGGCTTAGACCAAGTAGTTGAAGAAGTATGGGCAGGGAATGGGCGTCTGGTGTGGGCAGGGGGATATGTAACAGGAGGATGACAACCTTCTTGCAGACGAGCAAGGGAGAAGGCCTGAGCTACTGATTGAGGCCTAAACATTTGGATGACATTCTTAATCTCAGGTTTTAAACCACTGAGAAAACTCAAGATGAAGTAGGGCTCAGTGAGGGTGGGGTTGTGTAATAGCATGGAGGATTTAAGTTCCTCAAATTTATCATAATAGGCTTCCACAGTTTGGGTCTGAGAGAGCTTGTTAAAAGCATCTACGTAATTGTCAGATATGGGATCCTCAAACCTAACACATAGATCATGCACAAGTTCAGGCCACTGGGCATGGGGTTTGCCAATTTGGTAGTCCAGGAACCAACTATCAGCTTTGCCATCCAGGTGTATAGAGGCAATGGGAATTTTATTGGCCTCTACAACATTATGTAAGCAGAAATAGCGTTCACACTTCTTCACCCAGCAACGGGGGTTCGAACCATCGAAATGCGGAAAATCAATCTTAGGAAAGCGAAAGAAATTACCTCCACCTTCACTGGGAGGGTGGGAGGGAGTCCTCATTTGATAGTTATGCATCCCTGGCCCCTGCGGTGTGCTGGATTCCCCTCGATGGTGACCTCCTGCAAACCCTTGGATCATCTGAATCAGCTGATCTATCTTTGAGTCCAACCTCTTTCCTTGTTCATCGCTGGCTTGCACAATTCGTATCATCTCCATTTTCATTCCATCCATCTGTCCCGAATTCTCAGTGATGTACTTCTTGGTTTCTTTCATGAAATTCTCCAATTCTCTAGCTCTCGTCTCCATCCTGTGTTTCTAGGGTTTGGATCAGAGAGGCTCTGATATCAATTGTCAAGTGTGACAGGCAAATTGAAGGATCAAAAGAATTGAGAAGAAGAATGAGAAGAAAAATAGGGCTACGCTCCTCTCAATTGAAACCAATCGAGCCTCCAATTTACAAATAACAGAAATTCCTACTGTTTATTCTGTTCTTCCCCTTCTTATAGAGGATTGTAACAGAATTTGTTCTAAGAGCCACTCACAATAGGACACGTGGCTTCTACAGTGTTCTTAACTACCTCTTATAACAACATTACAATTCTACCCTTCTTAACTACATTTTGAATTTCCCGCCAATTCTGAATCTCTCAAACTACAGTTTGAATCTCCCGCCAAGTCTGAATTTCCCAATTCATGACAAACTCTTAATCTATTGTCAAGAAAAAATATCTTATTTAACCAAAAAAATTTGACCCATCTATCCAACTAATTAAACTAGAAAAAAGAAAAAAAAAATATATATATATATACAAGTAAGAAGTAGGGTTACCTAGCAGATGAGGAACACTTCGGGATCCATAGCATGGAGGAGTTTTAAAATGGTGACGAGTGGAGAAGAATTTGTTGTTGTGACATAGGACAGAAGAGTCTCCAAGGCTAAACATGGCAGAAAAAGGGAAAACAGGGGAGGTGGTTTTGGTTTTGCTCCGTATGGAAGTTGTCGCAGAACTAAGGAAGCAAAACTGCAGAAGAACAAGCATCATCATCCCTGCACATCTTCTCTCCATCTTCTTCTTCTTTTGCTCTCTCTCTTCTTTCTTTGGTTGCTTCATGCAAACAAAAGGCTATATTTATAGGAACAGGAATTCTACTTATCCTAATTGACAATGTACAGCCAAACCACATCCTAGTAGGAATTTTTTTTTTTTTTTTTCCTTGTCCTAATGAACAAAGAAACGCCATCCAAAAAATTAACTTAAAAGAGAAGAGATCGAAAAGATGGTAAGAGAAAGATTAGAAAGAACTTTTTTTAGTTCTAAATAAAACTAATAAATAAAAGAAAAGAAATTAATACAAAGATCAGAGAACTCACATGTCATGCTTAAACTCCTAATTCTTGATGATTTATGAATACCAAGTTCAAAAGATTCTTAAGCAAATCTTGTATAATGGATAGTTGTGGGTTGGCTTAATTATAAGATGTGATAAACTCACACGTCATGCTTAAACTCCTAATTACATAATAAGTAGAAATGTGTTTGACTATAGCTATCAAATGTTGATGTTCAGTCTTGGATTGGTTGGTGAACGTTGTTTCGTTTGTGCTGCTCTTTTAGCTGGTTGTAGTAGAGAGCCCCGCATTATAAGGCACACTTACAAGCCTCTCTACAACTTGGCAATGTTTCTTGTACCGATTAGTCTGGGATTAGTTAATGTCTCCATTATCCCTTCGTATATGTCGCAGAATATTATTGTGCGTCATCTAACTTGTGATTCAGGTGCATAAGCTGTTCTGATAGCATTGAATTGTATGAGCTCATTGATCTCTTCACTACAAGGTCCTTAGACTCACTTTTACTTGAACTCCATAATTGTAGGACTCCCAGCGCGCACGAGGTGCACATCCCAGTGGTGCTATTCCCGTGCAGATGATCCTCCTACATTTGAATTGTGTTTTAGCTCGCTAAATTCTATGAACACAAGTATAAGAATTTCCTTTTGAATCATTAAAAATGCAGAAATATAAATTTACAGAAAGAATCACAAAACTGTATACCTCAAGACTCTGAATGATCTCGTGAACCAGGATGTGCGCAAATGCTTTGCTATCAAATTGCGCCTTATATGGAGGAATTAGGGAGAATAAGCTGAATATAGTCAACTTTGCCATGAAACTCCCATATCCAGTGCTCATGATTGTTGCCTGTGACACACCAAAATTCAGACCATTGACAATGCTTGCGTTCTCACTGTTTTAGGATGGGATCATAGGCAAGCTTAGCTTCTCCACTGCAACCAACATATATGTGTTGCTAGCTTTGGTAATAATTCCAAGAAACATATCTAACAGCATGTAGATCACCCATTCACAGAAACCATATGGGATCAAAAGTCTTCATTTATTGGCAAGAAGAAGAGAGAGAGAGAGATGCAGTGGGGTTACATAGCAGATGAGGGAGAAGCCACGTTTCGGATCCAAAGAGACATGGATGCAAAGAAGAGTAAGCAGGCAAGTTGCTGTTGATGTTGCCACAGCTGACAAAAGAGTCTCCAAGGATAAACATGGAATAAACAGTGGAGGTTTTGCTTGCTCTCCTCCATTGAAACTGATGAAATGGGTGGTCCGTGTCTGAGCAGAAGTGACGATGGAAAACAGGAGAACAAACATCCACTCCCACGCCCATCTACTCTCCATCTTCTTCTTTCTATGCCTTTTTTGCTTTCACAGGTTCTTCCTCTCTGTTTTCTTTCTTATTTTGTAGAGAGATTACACAGCAGAGGTCGAATGTTACACCTTATTAACCATGCCAAACTCACAATGTTCATGCAGTTCAGCAGTATATCTTTGCAGCAATGCAACTGTGCGTATGTTTTCAATAAAATATTTTGATCTTTCTAAAAGTCTATTTCTGACTAATTACTCAATGGTTGCAAAACCCCCAGTAAAACAAATGTTTTTTTACGCATTTTTTCAGATAGTTTGTAATTGTTTGCTTTTATTTATTTATGTTAATGTCATGTCCGAACTCAGGAGTGAATTTTCCAATAGCTTTTGGTGGAAAAAGATTTACCATGATCATAGCACTAGAACTGACATTTACAATCACAATATCAAAATACTACGCTAAACCATAGTAAAAAAAAAAAATTTAATTAAAATAAAAAATAAAAAGGTAGAGATGCATTGTATGAGGCCATCTAAGCAATGCTGCTTTCTCCTCACGTTCTATTTAGCAGAAGCACAAATGAAAAAAATAAAATAAAATAAAATCGACTCATAAAACAAAAAGGCTCCAATCTATTTTTGTTGAACAACTGAAATTGTCTCTGGACACTGAGATTTAAACTGTATAAGTTGGGGGCTGACTGACATCCAAATTAACCTGTGTGTTTTGGTTTCTAACTAGTATAATTTCTATTTATTGGTGTACAGTTCATGGATGCTAACAAACAACTAGCAAAGGAACAATTTGCTGCAGATGTATCATATCAATCAGGTCAAGCAAAGGTAATCCGACGAACCTCAGGCTCTGACTAGAATCCCTATTCATGTACATTCTTTTGTTTGTGAACTGTTTTTGGTGCATGGTTGCACAGTGCATACATGGAATGATAAGATTCTAATCCCATTTCGTCCTTAATTTTACTCACCAGTTGATTGCATTCCTCTAGAAGCACCAACAATTGCTGCGCAATGTTTGCTTTCCCTTCCTCATTGAATTTAAATGAATTGGATGAATTAGATGGGGACTCTTGATTCGATCTAGTAGTACCTGAAGAAGAAATCTTACTCCCAAACTTCACCTGGTGTGGCTTTCGTTTATCCTTCTTCCCTTCTGGATCCAAAGTTTTCAGGCACGATTTTCGAATCGGAGATGATGGAGCTGATATGTTGGTAGTTTCCTTTCTTGAGTGCTCTTTATCAAGCCAACACCGGAGCTTTACACCACCCACAAATATTTTATTTCTCTTCACATACTGGAAAGCAGTTTGTGCATCAAGGAAGCGTAAGAAAGCTACCTGAGCAGAACCTGTATAGAAGAAAGTCCTGGTTTTCAAATAATCCAACTGCCCAAATGGACGAAACTTCTTAATCAACTCTTCCTTAGATGGAACTTCAAAATCCTTTGGGAACTTTATGTGCAAAGTTGTGGGACCACTTGGGGCAGAAGTTTCTGCTGACAAAGGAGTTGCATACAGCATACCTGGTGGGTACTGAATCTTAGATGGTTGAAACTTCAACAAATCATCAGTAGTAGACCTAGTTTGCCTCCCACTTCTATCCAAACTGCCTTCTGAAACTAATCTCAATTTCACTTCGTTGCTAACAATTTTAGCTGCAAAACCATCATCATTGCTAGGATCCATCTTGTGGAGGTAATTCGATCGTGACGGGGATTCACTGGATACACGCGATGCAACACCAACTCTACCATCAAAGTTGGTAGCATTGGCATCCTCAAGCATTTTTTTACTGACGAAAGGTTGTAGCTCATCATGACTCAGAGTGTCAACAATCATACCTGGACTCCTAATACCACCTTTATTAGAAGGCTGGATTTCACCAAGATTTTCTGGATGATCAGAAGAGAGCTTAGGTTCCTGTCCATCACTTTTTGCAATTGATAAATTATCAACATGCTCTGATTCTGCAAAGCGCAATACAGCATCTTCAGAGTTTTTTGGCCTTTCAATGTCATGTTGACAACCAAGAGTTCGTTGTGTAAGGTCAGCAGCATTTATAACCAATGGCTCCATAGAAGATTTATCTGAAAAAACAGAATCATCCTTCATATAATCACTCCCTTCCTCAATGATGGCTTTGTCTTTATGCTGGTCCCAGACACTAGAGAAAAGTCGAGATTCTTCAGTCTCATTGCCATTTTCCATACTAGGACATGCCACTGAGTTCTGTCTATTGGTTTTCCACACCTTGCTAATTTCTGCTTCATAGTTATGCTCCATAGGGGCTTGATCAAGGACTTTCGCGAATACCAACTCTCTATACCTTAATATCTTTCGGCACACGGCTGCCGAGTTCTCCATCAAAGAGCCCTGAGCCCCTGAGTAGAATGGATCCAGAGCAAGGCCATATAAATGTCTGACGAGTTCATGCAGAGTCCCCATATTACTTTTCTTGCAGATCACCAACTCATTCTTGACTTGCTCAGATAATACCTCAACATTGCCTTCTTGGTCATCATCTGAAAAATCTGCTTCTTGACTCGCCAAGTGATCTATCTCATAATCAGAAGAGGAATGTGATCTCCTTTCTTGACTAGTGCCTGATCAGCAGAAAAACATTATTGTGAGAAATGTAACAAACTAACAACATTTGTGTAGCAAATTTAATACTACATACAGTAAAACAGCTTCTCAAGCTGATCCAAAAACAAAAGAAAGTGAGAAACAACAAAAGCAACTGAAAATAATAATAAGAATAACAACAATAATAATAATTAATGTAGTCGAATCCTGCTATCCTTGACCTTGACCTGCACAGGAAACACGGTGAGCCAAGGACCACCGTCGTGGTGGCCGATGGCACTCCGATGCTAAAGTCAGACAAGGCTTGAGAAAGGCTTAAAGTTGTAAATTGAGTTATGTAGCATACCTTTGTTCATCAACTCTGTGTCTTATTCATAATGTGAGTCTTTGTTCGGCTAGGCCTTTGGTAGCGTAGTTTTGGGAAAGAGATCTAGCTAGAGAGTCGTCCATGTAGGAGAGTTTCCTTACATGACTTGTGCTCCTAGATCTGCGAGAGAGGTTTTCCTTTTAGAGTGTTGTCCACACAAGGAAGTTTTCATGCACGACTTATACTCGTGTTTGTTTCCTAGTCGGACCCAATATACTGCTAGCCTGCCCGTCTTAGGTCGATCCCCCAGATACTTGCCTGATTAGGCCTTATGGGTATTGGTTTGACCAAGTGACGTGTGGGCTTAGTAAGGCGTTGCAATTTGGATCCAACCTTCTGGATTCTGCCAATATAGGTTTAGTGTTATCTGGGCTTTGCCAAATTAGGTGGGCAATCAGGCCCACTTTACTCTGCTGACAAGATTATCGTGACACGATGCGGATTAAAGGACGGTTTGGTATATCATCAGTTGCTCCCCCGAGTTAGTGGGTCATCACGTCGGTCCACTAAATCACTTCAAACGGAACTGTATAGTCGTAATGATTGAGCTGAAACATCGTCTCGAGCGGCACATATCATTAAATGAGTATGTGACTGCTCGAGAAAGGGGCGCGAATCCCTAGCTTTATATAAGTTGTCGTCTCTGCAGAGGAGGTTTATTTACTTCTGTATTTTTTTTTTCTAAAACTCCTTGCTTTTGGCTTCGTAAGTGCATTCAAAAGTACACACTTTCTTTCATGGCAGACAATGTCGAACTCACCCCTAGACAGGAGTTGTCCTACATTTGCCTTGACTTTTATCGGGATAAGAAGGTTGGCGAATTTTATTTGGCTAAGCTCCGAGATCAATAGCGGATTCCCGAAGACTTGAAAGTTACCCCCTTGGGCGCTGACCATAGTCCGTTAACGCCTCCGCAAGGATTCATCGCCTTGCATAAAGGCATGTTTCATCCGAGCTTCGTTTTCCAGTTCCGGAGGATATTTGGCGCTTCCTGGCGTTTCTTTGCATTCCTCCCGCTCAAATGGTACTGAACGAGTTCAGGACTTTGAATGTTGTCCTTATCAAGGCGAAGGATGTTGGCCTTCGGCTAACTCCTCAAGTGATCCATCTACTGACTTCCCCTCAGCTGAACTCTCACTGAACCTATCGGCTAAGTACGCCGGATTGCTTAGGTTCACTGTTGGACTACTTCAAGTTCTGGCAGAAGTATTATTTTCTGGCTTCTTCGTACTTTAAGCTGGAAGGGCGTCTGATTGTCAGATACTTCAAATTTGATCGCAGTGAGCATAATATCCCTCCTTTTCTTTCATGTATAATCTTTGCCGATATTGACGTGTCGTTTTATTCTTTTTTGCAGAGGAATTTGTAATTCCAACTCTCACCGAAGAGGAGTCGATGAAGAAGGCGTTCAATAAGCTTTTTTTTATGACCAACGACGAGGTTATGGCTTCGAGCAACATTGTGCGAAGTGGGTTTTTCGAGCACTTCCATGTAGCTCCTACTTTGTTTAGGTCATTGTCAAAATAGGCAAGCAGTAGTCGTTCAAATAAGATGAAAGCTCACGATGCCTAGCCCTACAAGGCAAGCTGAGCTGGAGGCGGCCTTGCCACCCATCGGTCGGCCCAAGAGGAAGCGAGTTGGTCGCCAAACTGATTCCTATTCTGATCCACTGATTCCGCTAGAGAATGAAGTAACCGTCGCGGAGTTCGGACTTAACCAATCCACCCGAGAGAGTTCTGGGTGAGCAGGGTGTTGTGCTTGAGCCTCCTGCTTCCGTCATTGTCCTGGAGGGAGATTGTTTGGAGGTGGCAAACCTCAGCGAGGTCGGGGCTTTGCGTCTTGCCGGATGTTTGGATATGAATCTTGCCACCGAATCTGCCGATGCTCTCCGTTCTACTGAAGCTACCGCCATTGGGAGTAGACCTTTTCCCTCTCTCCCACCCTTAGACCCCGATGTTAAGCATTGGACTGGGCCTCTAGTTGAGAAGGCCTCGGCTGTGGAACCAGTGTCTTTGAAGGGCCCCTCGGGGTAGTGTTGACATCCAAGGGCGAGGCGAGCGTGTTATTGGATCGAAGTGAGTTGCATCCCGACGTTTGCAGTAGAGTACATGCTTTGGAAAAGGCTTTTGTTTTGGAGTATGGTACTGGACAGACTCTGAATTGGTGCGGGGCGCTCGAGCAGATCTTGAGGCCAAGCTGGAGGCCTCGAAGGCTAAGCTGAATCTAACCAAGGTTGGCTTGGCGACCGCTGAAGCGGAGTTGGGGCACACTCGAGAGGAGTTGAGGCGCATGGAAGAGGTGGCAGGCAAGGCACAGTCTAATCTGCCCGAGCTGTTGAACAGGAGCGAGCTGCTGAGTCAGCATGGACTACTCCGCACCAGGAGCTTGAATCTGAGGTGGCTGATGGGCATCGTCGTATCCATAAAGCGAAGGATCAGGCTGCTTTTGCGTTGTCTGAGCTAAATCTACTAAGACAACAACTGACAGAAGAGCAATCTCATGTCGTTGCGCTTTCAGACGGGTTGAAGAAGGCAGAGGCAAGCTTAACAGAGTCCGAAGCTCGAGAACAAAAGTGGCAGGCAAACCGCAGGCTGGAACTGCTATGGTTGATCGAAGAAGAGAACCCCGACCTTGAGCTTGACTTTGCACGCTACAAGACAGCTGGTTATTACAGGATTAACGAGGTAGAAGCTTCTGATCCTGCGCCCTCGACATGCAATTTTGGACTGGCCTCGAATGATGCTGACTTACCCCCCATAGTCCCTTCTGATGTAACTGGCCCTTCAGCCTCTGGAGCAGATTTAACAAAACAGTTGTAATCTTTAAGATATGATTTAAAGAAAGCTTGTTAAGTAGTATTTCGTACTTGTACTTTCTATAGCTTAGTTGTGTTGTCGTGTTGTTGCATCGATTTTCTAGACGTGTTACTTGTTAGTTTACTCTGAAGTCATTGTACTTCAGGTTTCTTGGACCATTTATACCTGCTTAGTGGCAGTCTAGACAGTGGTTCGGACAAGAAGCTATCATCATCACACGAAAATGACTAAGCTTTTGGTCGAGTTCGGCAATCACTGTCTGCGGAAGGACATTGATCTCTGGCGAGCCATCATCATTAGGCTCGAAGAGCACTGATTAGACTCCCACTATCTAACCCATCATCATCCACGCTTGGCGGACTAGGCGTCAGAGCGGACCAGAAGCCATCATCATCAGCCAGAACTGACTAAGCTTTGTCGGGTTTCACGATCACTGTCTGCGGAAGGACATTGATCCCTAGCAAGCCATAGTCATCAGGCTCGAGGAGCACTGACTAGACTCCCACTTTCTAACCCATCGTCATCCGCACTCGGCGGACTAGGAATTATAGCAAACCAAAAGCCATCGTCATCAACCAAAACTGACTAAGCTTTGGTCGGGTTCGGCGACCACTATCTGCGGAAGGACATTGATCCCTGGCAAGCCATCCTCATCAAGCTCGAGGAGCACTGACTAGACTCCCACTTTCTAACCCATCATCATCTGCGCTCGACGGATTAGGCGTTGGAATGGACCAGAAGCCATTGTCATCAGCCAGAACTGACTAAGCTTTGGTCGGGTTCGATAAGTCTGACTCCGGTGTCCTGACTTATACAATTCACTGAGTGGTCTGACATGGGGAGTGGTTCAGCGGATTTGAGACAGGGGTCGGACAGCAATATATTGATTGGGTGTCAGGCTAGACATTTAGTAAAAGCAAATAGCCTTTATTGATAATTTTTTGAGATGTTCTACATTCCATGGCCACTTAAGGCTTTCACCCTCCACGTCTTCCAACCAATGTCCCTGGCTGTTGACCTTAGTCACTTTGTAGAGCCCTTTACAATTCGGGTTCAGCTTGCCTGCGCCTTGTTCTTTTGTGTTTTGCTGAGTTTTTCTGAATACACAGTCTCCTAGTTTGAACTCATGTGGTTTGACTTTCTTGTTGTAGTACTGAGCCATTTTTTGTTGGTAGGCGGCTATCCTGGCGGAAGTCTGATCTCTCCTTTCTTCGTTGAGGTCTAACCCGACTCATAAAGTTTCATCGTTGTTCTCCGACCTGAATTCCTCAGTTTGAAAATCAGTATTTCTAGCTCCACCAGGACCATCGCTTCCGACCCGTAAGCTAAGGCAAAATGTGTTTCCCAAGTGCGGCTTTTTTTTGTGGTTTGGTATGCCCACTTTCCCTTAGCCGTGTCAATGTAGCGCTGAGACCCTTTTTCCTGGTAGCATTGAGACCCACTTTCCCTTGGTCGCGTCAATTTTTCTTTTGAGCGCTTCCAAGATTGTTTTGTTGGTGACTTCCGCCTGGCCGTTGGCTTGTGGATGCCTTGGAGAGGAGAAATGATGGCTGATGCCAAGATCTTTGCATAGTTTTTCAACCTTATTGCCTTCAAATTGGGTTCCATTGTCTCTGACGAGCGTCCTTGGAATGCCGAACCTACAGACGATGGAGGCCCATATGAATTTCTCAATTTGATTTTGGCCTATCTTGGATAAGGGCTCTACTTCGACTCATTTGGTGTAGTCTACAGCTACAAGGAGGAACTCCTTGTTGGCTGAGGCCGGGAGTGGTCCGACGATGTCCATTCCCCATTGCACAAACGGTCATGAGCTGGTCAAAGGTTAAGCGGGCATGTGTGTATACAGGGCGAACCTTTGACATTTGTCGCATCTGCAGAAGGTATCATTGGCGTCCTGTTGCATCTTCGGCCAATAATACCCTAAGGTTAGGGCTTTGTGGGCCAAAGTTCTCCCGCCTGAGTGGTTCTCGCAAGTGCCATCATGAATCTCTCTATGAACACGGTTCGCCTATGAGGGAGTAAGGCATCTGAGGAAAGGTTCCGTGTCCGACCTTCTGTCCAACTTTTCATGTAAGAGTATGTACCGCGCTGCTCTGTTTTTCAACTTTTTGGCCCTTGTATTTTCAGCTGGGAGGAGTCCATTCTTGACATACTCAATTATGGGATTCATCCAGCTTGACTTTACATCTATCGCGTGGACTTCGTTTGATTCTTCTTCTTCAAGACTCGATTGTTCTTGGAATTCAATGAGCCCATCGGAGACCTCGGTTGTAGCTGAGGCTTGTTTGGCCATTGTGTCGGCTCTTTGGTTGTCGTCTCGGGGACACTGTAAGAGTTCGAACCTTTTGAATCCGCTCATGGTGTTAATGACCTTCTCACGATAAGCCATAATCCTGGGATCTTTGTTATTGAACTCCCCCTTGACCTGGTTAACTACCACACCTGAGTCATTATATGCGGTTAGCTCATCTATCCCAACCCTTTGACGAGCTTCAAATCGAACAAGAAGGCCTTGTATTTTGCTTCATTGTTTGAGGTCGGAAAGCCAAACCGACAGCTTTTTCCAGAATGAAACCGCCCGGAGAGCGAAGTGTGATTCATGTTCCGCTTCCTTTTACTGTGGATAACCCGTCACAGCACAGGATCCATCCTTGGTTGACAGACCCATGTTCTTTGTCACCAACTCTTGCTCCCACCGCTAGTAAATTTGGCAATGAGGTCCGCCAATGCTTGAGCTTTGATGGCGGTTCTTGGAGCATAGTTGATATCAAACTGCCCCAGTTTCACTGACCATTTAACCATCATGCGCAACAATTATGGCTTGTGTAACACTATGCAAAGTGGATGTTTGGTCAGAACCGTTATGGAGTAAGCCTGGAAGTAGGGTCGCAATTTCCTGGAGGAGACGACCAGCGCCAGAGCTAGCTTTTCTAGGTCCGAATAGTTTACCTCTGCTTATATGAAGGTTTTGTTGGTGTAGTACACTGATCTTTGTACACCTTTATTGTTTCGCACGAGGGCTGAGCTGACGGCGTGTTTTGAGACTGACAGATATAAGTAAAGTGTCTCTCCTAGCACCGGTTTTGAAAGCAGTTTTGTACTTGCTATGTATGCTTTCAGACTCTGAAGGCTTGCTCACACTCTTCATCCCATCTGAAGCCCTTGCTTCCTTTTAAAAATTTTGAAAAAGAGGGAGCACTTGTCGAACGATTTGGAAATAAATTTGTTGAGTGCTACCACCCTCCCAGTCAGGCTCTGAACTTCCTAACGGTGGTCGGGGACGTCATATCGAGAAAACATGAATTTACTTTGGATCGGTTCACTATGTAGCCGAAGAATTTGCCTAACTCAACCCCAAATGTGCATTTTTGCGGGTTGAGCTTCATCCGATACTTGCGGAGCTGATTGAATGCTTCGGCGAGCTCGACGATGTAATCTGGATTGCGAAGGCTTTTGACCAGCATATCATCTATGTAGACCTCCATGTTCATGCCGATTTTGTTCCTTGAACATCCGATTCACCAGTCGTTGATATGTTGCTCCTGCGTTTTTTAAGTCGAACGGACATCACCCGATAACAATATATCCCTCTTTCAATCATAAAAGATATATTCTCTTGGTCTGGGGGATATATCTGTATGGGGGATATATCTGTATCTGATTATACCCAGAATAGGCGTCCAGGAAACTCAAAAGGTTGTGTCCGAACGTGGCATCCACGATTTGATTAATGCGGGGAAGCGAAAAGTTGTCTTTCGAACACGCCTTGTTCAAGTCTGTGTAATCTAAGCAAACTTTCCACTTTCCGTTTTTCTTTCTTACCAGGACGGTGTTTGCCAGCCAGTCTAAGTATTGTGCCTCTTTGATCATGTCAGCGTTGACTAGTCTTTGTAACTCTTCATTTATGATTTGCCTTTCAGAAGCCATGGGTCTCTTCTTCTGCCAAATGGTTTTCCGCACGGGGTCAACCTCCAATCAATGAGTGAGCACGAGGGGGTCAATTCCCATCATGTCCCGCATCGTCCAGGCCAAGACATCTTGATTCTACCGTGAATGATTTGTCAGTCGTCTGCCAATTATTTGCTTAGGCGAGAACCTATCTGGACGGCTTTGTTGTTGTTGGGGCTGTCGAGGTAAATCGTGATAAATTCCTCCTCTAGTTGACCAACATTGGGTTTTCCTCTTGGGCTAAATGGAGTCTCATCATCTATGTTGGAAGATTTTTCTTCGATATTCGGGGTCGAGCTCTGAGAAGTCATAGTCACGAGCCCGGACTGTAGTTGATAGTTGTCCAGTTGCTTCAAGGTTGCGTAATAGCAGTCTTTGACTTTTGGTTGGTTTCCTCGTATGGTGCCTACTGCTTGATTGGTGAGGTACTTGATACATTGATGCAAAGTAGGAACTGCCATCTGCCTCCATCTAGTGAAGCCAAGGCCTTCCCAAGACGATGTTGTAGGTGGACAGACATCGACTACCACAAACTCTTGGAATAGAACTTTCTGAAGTTGTGGCCCTCCCGCCATTATTGTCAATTTGATCTTCCTGACAGGGAAGCATTTCACCTTACTGAACCCGACCATGGGGTGACCGGCGGGCATTAGGTTCTCTTCCTTCAGCTGCATGTTGCATAACGCATTGAGGAATATAACATTCAATGAGCTCCCGGTGTCTACCAAAGATCTCATCACTTCCCAGTTTGCTATGAAGATTGAAATTACCAAGGCATCATTATGCGGAGATTGGATGCCTTGGAGGTCTGTGAAAGTCAGGGACAAAATCGGGCTCTGGGCACGAGCGTGCCGCACATGTTGGTCCTCATAAGTTGATCGGTTCACATCTCTCGAGAACGCTCTCTTTCGGGATCTGTTGGATGGTTCATCTTCCGAGCATACTCCATGCAAGACATAAGCAACATCCGCCGCCTCACCTTTAGTTTCGATGACAGCATGCTCCTTTTCCTTCACCCAATCATGTGTGACGTTCGGTATCCTTGTTGTTGTCCTTGTGAAATGAGTATTTTCCATTGTTCCGTTGCAAGGGGTTTCCCTTTGGCGAGCCACTTTACTTCTTTCCAATCCTTAATGGCCTTGACGTCGGATAGGCTGGAGTTGAGGGGAGTAAAGGATTGGGAGTCGACGTAGCTGAAGTCTATCTCGCCCAGTACGGCTCGTGTCAGACTTGTTTTTCTACTTCTTCTTACCCCGTCGTCGCCCTCCTTGTTGTCTTTGGAACCAAAATTTCTCTTCAGACTCCGCCTTCTTCTTGGCGGCTAACATCTCATCGAGAGTGATGTACTTTTGAGCACTCTTCAGCAAGTATGTCATATCGGTTGGAGACTCCAGAGTGAGAAAATCATTTAACTTGCCTCTCCTCAGACCGGAGGCAAAAATCGTAACTGTGGTGTCATTACTGCAGTTGTCGACGATGGTTAGCTCATCATTGAAGTGTGTGAAATATTCCATCAATGTATCGTTCGGCTTCTGTTTGATGGTGAGCAAGTAATGCGGGCACTTCCTGATCTGCTGGTTGCCGACAAAGTGTGTGAGAAACGATGTTGCCAGTGTCTGAAATGAGTCGATGGACTTCGAAAGTAGGCTGTGAACCAGGTCAGCGCTGACTTCTTCAGGCTGGTAGGGAATAACCGACACATTACTGCTTCGAACCCTTTTTTGATCGCCATTACGTATTGGAAGTGGCGTAAGTGATCCGACGGGTATGTTGTTTCATCCTAAAACTCCAGCTTGGAGGAGTAAATTTCTTCAACTGAGGCTCGTTCATGAGGTGCTCCATGAACAGGGGGACCACTGTTATGGTAGCCGATGGCACTTCGATGCTAAAATCAGACAAGGCTTGAAAAAGGCTTGAAGCTGTAAATTGAGTTTTGTAGCGTCCCTTTGTTCATCAATCCTGTGTCTTATTTATAATGTGAGAGTCCTTGTTCGGCTAGGTCGTTTTAGGGAAAAAGATCTAGCTGGAGATCCTTTCCTAGTTGGGGAGTCGTCCATGTAGGTGAGTTTCCCTACACAACTTGTGTTTCTAGATCTGCGGGAAAGATTTTCCTTTTAGAGTGTTATCCACGCAAGAAAGTTTTCATGCACAACTTATACTCCTGTGTTTGTTTCCTAGTCGCATCCAATATATTGCTAGCCTGCTCGTCTTAGGTCGATCCCCCAGATACTTGTCTGATTGGGTCTGACACGTATTGGGCTTGACCAAGTGACGTATGGGCTTAGTAAGGCGCTGCAATTTAGATCCAACCTTTTGGATTCTAGCAATATGGACTTAGTGTTGTATGGGCTTTGCCAAATTAGGTGGGCAATCAAGTCCGCTTTACTCTGTTAACGAGATTATTATGACACGCGTACGACACGGATTAAAAGACGGTTTAGTGTATCATCATAATAATAATTGATGATACATCAAAATAGACTAATCATCGCGACCATACACGTGGCAGAAACATTTGTCGCGAGGATATGGTGTCCCATATACTATACCAGTTCGTAAAACCCAAGAATAATAAAGTCAACCATAAAGGCCCGGACAAGACCCACTATATGAAGATATAATCAAAGCCCAAATCCAAGCTCGACACGAGTTCTCTCATAAAGAAGAGGAATGTTGCGCAAAAAGAGTCGTGGAGGGAGTTACGCCTCCACAGACGCATCTCCATCAAGGAGGAGACTGTTACGAGAAACATCTTCCGTTGCGCCTCACATGCTTAAGTCACACAAAGAATTAACCGCAACCATTATAAAAAGGTAATGGGAACACTCGACACAGATATGCAACTTTAACTGAGTTTTTGTCCAGATTTACTTCCTTCTTCAAACAGAGTTGCTGAATTAAGCATTAGAGTGTCTTCGGCCATCAAAAATGTGGTCATTAGCAATCTAACATTTGTTTTGCAGTCAAACTCACAAGAGGACGATTTTTGGTTGCATCAGTTTGGCACCGTACGTGGGGAACGACAAGTTTCATTTCTAAAAAGAAAATCCACAGTGACGAAGTTTACCAAAATCTGACAAACGATCAACAAGCTGTCAGAACAAATGACGCACCTTACAGATCCTCAACCCAATGGCGATAACAATAACTCTCCTATTGGCGACAATGTATCACTAGCAGCCCTTGAACAAGATGCAGCCCAAATCATTGGGCCAATAGCACCCGAGAATCAAGATCCACATTATGTGATAGCCTAGACAACCCAGACATCCGATGACACTGCCACAGATCCTCGAATAGACTTGCTTATGGTCCAAATGAATTACATGACGAAGATGCTAGAAAAAATCACCCAGGAGCACATCCGGCCAGTTGATCATGTCCAAGCACTGCCCTAGCAAAACTCCACCAACCGAACTCAACGAAGTGACGAAGTCACAGCAGAACCCCAACAGGGAAACCTCGAAAGCAATAAACTCCTCCAAGACAAGACGCCAATGTGACGGGACGCTTGTCGAAATCTCATTCAGAATCGGAGTCACTGATCCTAACGTATTGTACGAATTAGCCAAGCTGTCGTTCTTTGACACCCTCATGATAACTCCCATGCCGAAAAAATTCACTCTGCCAAAATTCGAAGTATAAGATGGTACCACCGACCCAAGAGATCACCTAAGACACTTCCACCACATGATGGCATTGAAGGAAACCACGGAGTCGATCCTGTGCAGAACATTTCCGACTAGTTTTACCTCCACGGCAATGACTTGGTTCAACAACCTACTACCGAGGTCAATAGACTCCTTCCAGGCGGTGGTGGCCTTTATCACGAGATTCACCGGGAATGGATGAGGAAATGACTACACTACCTCCTCCATGTCAAGCAGAAGTCCGAAGAGACGATACAGGAATACGTCACTCGTTTCACCAACGAATTGACAATGATAGATTGATGCAGCGATAACACAGCCGTCGCAACTCTCACCGCCGGGCTGAAGAGAGGCCCATTTTTTACGCTCTCAACTTGGAACCTCCAAAAAACCATGGCGATTTTGCTGAAAAAAGCCCAAAAACACATCTCTTGAAGAAATGAAAGCTAGCAGGAAAAATAATGAACTAGAAAGGAAAAATCATTCAAGGAACAGGAAAGGAAAGAAGAGAGAAGACAAGATGGACCACGAGAAGATAGTGGTCCATCAAATAAACATCGAAATGGCGGAAGGACCAAATCCAACCAGCAGGAATCCAGCAAGTCACAATCGGCACGACCCAATCACGAGCGGATAACCAGCGTAATGAAAAAGGCATACAAACCATACACGACCCTGAAGACAAGCCGAACAAACATTTTGAAGACGCTTGCACCAATCGATTCAAGGACTCTACCAACGGATGCAAACCCAATCCGAATTACCAACTAAGAATTAATGACAACGGACTCCATCAAACCTAAGCAAGTGACGCCAAGCAATGTACAAACGGGAGCATGATCGGACAGTTTGACACTGACATGGGCATAACCGATCAAACCAATAACGGTTGGCTACTGGATCAGAAAGCACATCGAGTCAATTAACATCAATGATGAACGACGAGCATGAGCAATAGTGGATCAAGCGACCGAGGACATAGATTAAACGAGAAAAAACAACAAAGGTGTGAACCTCCAACACGAGGATAGACATCAATCAAGCAATAATCAAGAGGAAAAAGAAAATCACTTCCCAATGTAACGTAACAGCTTC
The DNA here is from genome assembly GCA_963556465.1 of Berberis vulgaris. Classification (NCBI taxonomy): domain Eukaryota; kingdom Viridiplantae; phylum Streptophyta; class Magnoliopsida; order Ranunculales; family Berberidaceae; genus Berberis; species Berberis vulgaris. The sequence continues at coordinate 58,438,580 of OY747133.1, forward strand.
AGAAAAATTACCGTTAGGAACGGTCGAAACTTCCTAAAAGGGAAAATCAATAAAATTACAATTTCGGAATCATCATCCCACGAAGGATGAAAGCGTCGAAATGCAGTCATGCAAAACAATCAACATATAAAGTCAAAAGGAATCAAGACTAAGTCAGATACATATAATACACTTCTGGTCTGATTAACCAACGAAGTAAAAGTTGGACGAACGAGTCAACCAAGTAAAAGCAACTTCGGGTCGACTAGAACGTCGAACCAACAAAGTAAAAGTCGGACGAACGATTCAACTAAGTAAAAGGAACTTCAGGTCGACCGAAACGTCGAACCAACGAAGCAAAAATTGAATGAAACAACTTTGGGTCGACTGGATCGTCGAATTAACGAAGAGTTGAGCAAATAAGCCAACTCGAAAAAACAATTTCGTTTTGATTAGAGTATCAAACCAGCGGAGCAAAAGATGAAGGAACGAGTTAACACAACTCAAAATAGTCTCAGGTCAACTAACGCGCCAGATTGACAAATTTAAAGACAAACGATCAAAACAACTTTCTCATGAAAAGTTTCAAGATAACCAACACAGGGTTAAGACGGGCGTATCGGAGCGTAGGAGAATTCAAATCAACAAAATTCAGACAGGATAAAAAATATAACTGTAAAAATCAAAGCTAGAACGCAAATCATTTCGACAATAATGATCAACCTACAAAAGGTACAGACAACACGAACGCAGTCAACAAGATGAACCACGACTACGAAGAAAAGTACAGGAGAAAATTTATGTTCTTTAATAAAACTATTCTATTACATTCAAGGAAGAAAGTAAAGGAATAGGAGGTCAAACAGAGGGATCCATAACATTGTCAACAGCACCATCTAACGGATGAGGGGCAGCCAGACACTGGCAGGGCTCTCTCTTCAAAAGGAGAAGGCAATGGCTCTTCAGTCAATGGATCATCCAGAAGGTCTTCGGCACCATCTTCATCCTCGAAAGTTTAATAACCAAGTGACGATATTAAGATAAATTAACACCAAGACCCTCAATATAGTCGAGAAGATTAGTCTGTCCATCAACAATTCGTTGTCAATCCGCCACTTCCATAACGTGAAGCCTGTCCTTAACAGCAGCAAGTTCACTCCTAGCCGCGATAAAGTCAGCCCTCAGCAGTAACAAGCATCGCAAAGGTATCTGCCATGACCTCATCAAGTGTAGCCGTTAATTGCTCCACCCTTTTCTCGACAATATCATGGTTGGTAGAGTGCTCTATCACGGCACGCGCAGCCTCGTCATGAAGTGCCTTCTCGGTGGACACCACTTTTTCCACATCATGTAAGCGTGTATAAACACCATCTAACTCAATTTTTTAAGATTCAAGTATGGTCGCAGACCGATCCCATGCACCCTCTACTTCGACCAATGAGGCTTGAACAACCCCGGCCGCTTTGACCTGTTCCGAGCATCGCTCTCTTAACAAGTCGGATTGATAAAGAACGTGGAAGAACACCAATAGCAACACGGCGTACTTCCTCTCCAGAGAAACCACCAGATTATGACTGGCTTGATAACCCGAACCCTTCACCCCTGCGTAGGCAAGATGACTCGTCCCATCCATTATATGCCTAAGGCCATCATCAGCATGAAGGCTCGGATCCAACGGGCATCAAAGGCCTCTCCACCGACCGTTTGTGTCATTCATTGATCAACTTACGCGCACCACCCTGCACGTCAAGCCGGGGAAACCAACAAAACTGATCCGCAAATGAAGAACACGGGGATCCGATAGCACAGAGAAACCACCAACACCAGTCGGGAAGGAGGGAACGACAGGAGAAGCATCCTCACCTTCTCGTTGCATAGTAACCACAGCAGAAGCGGAATGAGTGGCAGTTTCAACAAAAATAGAGTCTAAGCGGGCAGAAGAAGGCGGGGCCTTCCACCCCATCATCAACAGGAGAATAAAGAGAACGAGGAGACTGCATCTCAGGAACTCAATTATGACCACCAAGCTCCTTCGACTGAACAACCGCCAGTTGGAACATCTTATCATCGATGGCCCTAGGATCTTCATTAGAGCACTTGGCAGCGTCAGGACCACCATAAGTAGAGAGGAGCCTTTTTTGCCATCATCCAGCGGACGAATGGTCTCCTTTTCGCTCCTTTCCAATGCCAACTTCATCTCTTCAGCCTCTTACAGACATAAGCGGTCCTCCCTCGCAGGCTCCCTATCAACAGAACTCAAATAAAGAGAAGCACGATGAGTATAATCAAGGAGTTGTTTCTTCTTCAAAACTCGATCAGAACTTGGGAACAACCGCTTCGACGAACTAACAGGCCTCGAAACTTTTCTCTTCTTGGAAGTTGGACCAGTAGCGCCAATGCAAACAGGAGCATCGAGATCTATAACATCCAAACTCACTTTTCCATCAACAACAGCATTACCACCATCAACAAGGATAGCGCGGGCAGCAATCTCCGCAGCTTGCCTCTCAGTTAGTAGAGTCTGCTCACCTTCATTCATATTATACAAGCCGCTGCGCTCCACCGTGACATCAATAAGATGGGTGTCTAAAGGAACCATAGGAAGCTTCAAAAAATGCTCGTTGATAATCTGTTCATCCGCAGTCAATTGCAGATTCCTCCGTTTGTTGGGAACCCAAAAAGACCTCACTATCTGCCGACCCCGCAAATCAAAGTAGCCAGAACGAACAGAAGCGTAGAACCAATCACGTGATCAACTTCTGATGTCACCGTTAAGATTGCCCAAACACGCGAGAGAACGAAGAAAACAAATACTCTTGGTCGCCAACAAACCGACCACCGAGTGCAAGATTCTAGCAGTCAAAAGAATACAAGAAAGAATGGCCTTTGCATATGTGGAAACCATAACCCTCCAACCGTTAGGGCCCATCTGAGCAACAAGAATACCCAAGAGATCTAAATAAGCCCAGAATAACTGTGAAGCTGAAAATCGAAAACCGGAGTGAAACATACGTGGGTAAAGTAATATACCCTTTCCTCGGACGACAAGGATCGTCGTTCTCACGAGGTATAATGATCTCAAGGTCAGAAGGCAAAGAGTAGTCGGAACGGACGTTATCCAAGGTCGCCTAAGAAGTCTTCTTGGGGAAAAAAAATGGACTTCGCAGGTTGCAAGCTGCTCACCATCTAGTAAGTCACTGGCAGACATCGTGAATGGGCAAGAAAAGATGGAAGAAGACGATGGAAAAAAAACAACCCTAATATCAAATATGGCACAAAAAAGGAAACAAACCCGTCACAATCTCATTTATACAACTGAGCAACGAAGAGACTGTTCGTGAGGCGACGTGCGGGATTTAATGGCACGCGAAATTTAAAAACATGTGCGCGAAAATGATCGGATAAAGAAATGATCGAGACGATCGACCGAAAGTTGCTAAACAGCATCAAGTTCAAAATGAAAATATAATTGGAATATAAACCGCCACGAAGTTAGTGGATACATGAACGTACCCACTAGCTAATGGGGAGTAGCTGATGATACATCAAAATAGACCGATCATTGCGGCCATTCACGTGGCAAAGAACATCATTGGCGAGGATATGGCGTCTCATCTACTAAACTTATTCATAAAACCTAAAAAGAATAAAGCCCAAACAAGGCCCACTATATGAAGATATAATCAAAGTCCAAATCCAGGCCCGAACAAGTCAAAGTCCAACTCCAAACCCGACACGAGTTCTCTCATAAAGAATATGAATGTTGCACAAAAAGAATTGTGGAGGGAGTTACGCCTCCACAAACGCATCTCCATCAAGGAGACTGTTACGAGAAACATCTCCTTCTGTCGCGCCTCACATGCTTAAGTCACACAGAGAATTAACCGCGATCATTATAAAAGGTAAAGGAAACATTCGACACAGGTATGCAACTTTAACTGAGTTTTGTCCAGATTTACTTCCTTCTTCAAACAGAGTTGCTGAGTTAAGCATCGGAGTGTCTTCGACCACCAAAAATATGGTACTTGGCAGTCTAACATTTGTTTTGCAGTCAAACTCACAGGAAAACGATTTTTTGATGCATCAAAGTAATAATAATAATAATAATAATAATAATAATAATAATAATAATAATAATAATAATATATTATTATTATTATTATTATTATTATTAACAATAATGATGATAACGATAATGATGATAATAATAACAAAGACAATCAAGAATGTTAAAAGTAACAAGGATATCAACTCTCCCCTAAAGAAAATCAAAAATCAATTTTGTCTCGTTCAGCATCTTAGTGCTGGCCCTAATGTGTCACAACGTTACACCAACTGTCCATGCAATACGACAGGTCAATATAAGGCATATTAGGTGTGTTGTTTCCCTCTTCTTCCCAGCTAATGTCTTAATAAAAGAACAGCCTTTGTAAATACTTAATAGTCCAATATACATATGTTAGTAACAATCTTGTAAAGTTTTCCAACATTTCCTCTATGTTTTCTATATTTGATTTATTAATCAATGGTATGGGTTCCTGTATTGTTTAATTTCCTTGCATGTGTGAATGGCTATCCTAGTAAAGGTCTTGACAAGATCTTAAATAGATACAATCTACAGTATCTTCATATAAGCCTACCACAAAATATTTCCATGCAACCAAAGACGCATATACATTATGCCTTTAAAGCAAATATCCATGCCTTAAATAGGTATCAGTAATGGGACACATTTCTTTCTGCCCTAACATCTATAAACCTCACCCATTTCAACTCTAACATCTTCAATCAAACAAAATCTGTTATTAAATTCACGGGAAAAAATGTACCAAAAGGCCGCCTATTTATAGGCGAAGAGTTGCTAGACGCCCTAACCACTGATAGAAACTACTAACTGACTCAGTAACTCATTCTAACTGTCTAAGCAAAGAAATAAAGACCAAGACAAACCAAAAACCGGCTCTAAGTCTAGAGCACCATATAGCCCACACTAATTTTGAAACTCTTTCATTTTTCATGTTCTCAAAATCTAACCTTTTCTTTGACAACACATTCACTTTGTTTTTTGTTTTTTTTTTTTACTATTTAAACTGTCAGTATTTTATTATTTGCTAAACAAGAATCATGTGTTTTGAGCAATATGCTAACGACGTGCCTAGGTCAAAGTATAGCACACAGCAATTGAGATATCATTGGTTGTGTGTGTAGCAACATGCCATATCGATTAGTACAGAAATCTGTGGCATCAAAGCAAGAGGTTGAGCCCTTGATGCAATCATGCAACACAACCACGAGATCTAACCTCTCTCCCAGCCTTTTCACTTAATAAAATTTTCGAATTTTCAATTCTGAAACATACAAAGGAAGTAGTTTCATGATTGGCTCTAAGATTGTGCTCAAATGACAACTATAACACTCAAAATGCTCTAATTCAACCTTCTCCTAAGAGACTTTAGAACCCTAGTTTGAATCTACTTTTCTCCTGCTAGAAAGATACAAATACAATACTTGTTAATGACAATAGATCACTGATAACAAAATTTGAACAACTCCATCATTGTCAAATGATTCAGCGATTTCAAAATGCAACGTGACTAGTAACTAGTGCATGCAACTATTCAAGGAAATGTCATAGGATTTGGTTTTCTTGAAGCACTGAGTGAGTTAGAAAAGGAAGAAAATTAATGAAGAGACATTATGCTCTGTATAATTATATTGGTGATTCGTCACTGACCAATTGGAGATTAATCACTAATTGGACTTTTCGAGCCGATTAAATCACAATCAATCGGCAAAGTTGTTGACTAATCCCTAACATGAAATCCAATTAAGCGATTAACTAGACTGTCACATCTATAACCCTAAATCTTACGTTTTAACGTAGCAATATATTTAGAAAGAGACCTAGATCAACCATACCCACCTTCCAAATTCAACCTAAATGAGTGCAACTTGCTTTTGATTAATTTTTTTCTATACAGGGATAAAAATTCCGTATCGCTCCTTCCTATACTGATTAGAGACCAGCAACCATTTAACTGTATAGATAATGCAATGCTTCTAGGAATGATTTAAATGTCATTATACATGCATTAAATGCATACCTAGCATGTAAATATTCGCAAATGTTTGCAAGAAAAGTTAAAAATTATTGGTATTGTGCGTGCACAGTTCTTCTCTCCTCCACTTGCACGAGTCCACACAACACATCAACTTTATCAAGATCCATGTTCAAAAGCACGTCCAATGATCATGCAGTTTGTATGTGACTACACAGTGATTACGGATCAACATTTAACCTAGGAAATTTAACAACCTATCCGCAGCTCCCTTAATAAAAACAGGAGACAAGAAAACTACACAAAGTAAAATCAGCAGAAATTTAAGAAGACCCTAAAGATATGCAGCAGTACATTCAACTCCAAATCTCCAATACAAATCATGTTTCCCAAAACAAAACAAAACAAAAAACAAACCTATGGCATCCACATGCAATTCACATATGTAAATCAAAACTGTCAAAAAATACATGCAAATACAACAAAATGTAATGCATAAACAATGAAAAGATTGCAAACAAATGCATAACAAGTATAAAAGTAAAATCCCATACTCTTATCACTCGCGGTGCTTCCTCCTTGAGAAATCCTCATAGTTTCGCGGTAAATCCAATCCCGCTTGATCGAATTATAGCGTCTGAACGCATTCACCTGCGCGCCTTGTCTAACCACACGTATGGTTTCACCTTCCTCAATCCAGGGGCAAACAGCAACCCTGTGAACAAACTCCAACACTTTGACTGGATCATACTCCTCCTTCCTCACTACACCAATCCCTTTGATTTCACATTCTCCCGCCTCTTCCTCATTGTCCTCCAGGCAACAACCACACAGAAACCCTACGACCATTCTACTACTCAACTCCACCACAGCAGATTCAATTGCGGCTGCCAACTTAGCAGAAGGAATTATCCTCTCCTGCAACATTTCTTCGAAATTATTCTCGAAAGAAAGCACTTGTTGTTGCGGAAACCGCAGAGTTCTCCGCTGGTACGCGAAGAACGTCACCAAAACCTCTCCGTTGGTGCTCGATCGAACCCAACCTGGGCACCATTTCCCCGGAAAAGCCTTCGCCCAAACCAAATCTCCAGCCCTAAAATCAGAAACCCTAAATTCGCTTCCGATATCATTTTCTTCTTCTTCTTCTTTGCCTCCTCGGGGACGTTCTGCACCGCGATCATCAGAAACCCTAGAAACCTCTTCTTCCAAGCCCTTATTCTTCTTCTTCCACATTTCGAGCTTTTTGGGTTCGACGAAGAGCGAAAGCGGCGTGTCGTCGTCGTCTTCCTCGCCGTCTGAGATGACTACGCCGCGGTGGTTTCTACCGGATCGGCCCATGAATTGTCCTCGGGATTCGTGTTTCGTCCTCGGAAGAACGAAAGCAGAAATAAGCGTGTGTTCGACTTTGAGCGAGAGATAGAGAGGGGAGAGAGTGATGAATAATCGACTCCCGCCAAAAGAGAGCAAAAAGGCACCCCAGTGAACGTTGCCCTTGCCCTTGCCCTTGAGGCTGGTGTTATTAGCACCCACCCTGAGATATGCACATCGGCACTCCCAGTAAATGAACTAGCGCACCCGTGAGATTTTATTTTCTATTTTTATTTTTATTTTTGTTATGCACTAGGGTATTTCCCGTGCCATTGACACGATAAAAGTTTAAAACTTGTCAAAACATGATCACCCTTAAATTTTCATCATTCATGCTTACATGCTTAATCACCACTATCAATAATTGAAGAAAAATAAATAAATATCAAAATGTTGAGTATGGAAATCGAACCCATGCATTTTTTGTGATTTAAGTTCTATACGATCTGTTCGATTTTTATATTTAGGTAAATCTCAGCCGTCTTTTATATTCAACCTCAACCATCATCCTAATTTGTAATATAGACTAGGGTATTCTCCGTGTCGTTGGCACGATAAGAGTTTAAAACTTGTTAAAACATGTTCACTCTTAAGTTTTAATCTTTCATACTTACATGTCTAATCACCACCATCAATAACTGAAGAAAAATAAATAAATATCAAATGTTGGGTATGGGAATCGAACTCATGCACTCTTGATGTTTTAAATTTTATACGATCTGTTAGATTCATATACAATATATATAGTACTAGGGTATTCCTCGTGTCGTTGGCGCGATAAAAGTTTAACATAATAAATAGAGTTTATCATGATAAATAAATATCAAAATATCAATATTTGAAATTTAAATATCAAAATAACATGATAAAGTTTAAATATTAAGATAAATAAATATCAAAATGTTGGGTATCGGAATCAAACTCATGCACTCTTGGTGTTTTAAGTTCTATGTAATCTGTTAGATTATTATATTTGGATAAATCTCAGCCGTCTTTTATCTCCAACCTCAAACATCATCATGTTCTGTAATATAGACTAGGGTATTCCCCGTGTCATTGGTGCAATAAAAGTTTAACATGATAAATAAAGTTTAGTTTACTTTAAATACCAAGATAAACCCATGCACTCTTGGTGCTTTGAGTTCTATATGATCCGTTAGATTCATATGTTTGGGCAAATCTCAGCCGTATTTTATCTCCAACCCCAAACACCATCCTGATTTGTAATATAGATTGGAGATGCTCCAAATTTTCAACTCACTTGACGATTTTGATTTATAAGCGTTTCAAATACAGTTGAACATATGGTTAAGAGAGCATTGTTTTAGCTGCCAAATCTAAAAATCTGAGGAGGTTGAGAATGAGAATGAGATTGAGCGACTTATCAATCAAGAGAAATTGGAAAAGTAAAATCTACTATACAATAATAAAGTTGTGAACACTACCTTGGAATAATTTCAAAAGCTTCATTTGGTAAATCATTTGGCCCGATGAAACATTTTGTAAGATTTTGCTGAAAGTTGTGAATCTCCAAAAATCGTCCTCCTGAGAGTTTGACCTGCAAAACCACTGTTAGACTGCCAATGACCACCTTTTTGGTGGCCGAAGGCACTCTGATGCTTAAGTCAGTAACTTTGTTGGAAAAATGAAGTAAATCTGGACAAAACTCAGTTAAAGTTGCATACATTTGTCGAATGTTACATTTACTTTTTATAATGGTTGTCGCTAACTCTCTGCGTGACTTAAGCATGTGAGGCACAACGGAAGGTGATGTTTTTGTAACAATCTCCTCCTTAATGGATATGCGTTCATGGAGGCATAGGTTCCTCCACAACTATTTCTTGGTGCAACGGTCTTCTTCTTAATGAGATAATGTGTGACGGGCTTGGATTTGGGCTTTGATTCGTCTGGGGCCTGGATTCGAATCATGTTTACACCTCCTTAGAAGTGGGCCTAGTTCGGGCCTCTATAATTGTCGTCAATCTTTGTTGGCTTTGTGAGCTGACACAATGGATCGGGCGTTGTATTCTCGTGATAAGGTTTTACGCCACATGTATGACCATGATGATCGGTCTATTTCGATGTATCATCAACTACTCCCCCCTTAGTTAGTGGGTATGTTCAAGCATCCACTAATTGTGTGGCGGTTTTGTTTTTTTGATTACAGCATTACAACTTGGTTAGTGCCCTTACTCTCTGTCACTGTTGTTTTTTTTCCGTTGTTCCATCCACCTATTCGTTTTGGCGCGATTTCTAGGATTTCGTGCGGTTGTCAAACTCTACACGTTCTCCAAGGGTGGTCCATTCGTTGCCCATTCCTATAAAAAAAGAGGGTTTTTGTGTATGTTATTCTTCCTTTTGCATCTTCTCGTTTTCTGGTTGTTAACCTTTTGATCCTTCGAATTCGTCATGTAGTTATGTCTAACTCCAGAGTTTTGACTGGTGATTTTCCTGTCGTTTGCGAAGCTTTCTTCATGCCCAAGAGGGCGTCGCGCGTGACTCTAGACAACATCCGTCACGACTACTCATTGCCTGATGATTTGGAGATTGGTCTCCCTGAAGATGACGATAGTCCTTGTCGTCCTCGGTCTGGATACATTGCTTTGTATCCAGGTATGTTTCACGCCGGTTTCAGACCTCATGGTTCCTTCTATCATTTGGGAGTACTTGGATTTGGTTGGAATTGTTCCGGCTCAACTTGTTCCTAATGGTTGGAAGGTATTGACTTCGACTTTGGCGAGAGTTGCTGCTGCTCACATCCTTGTGCATGTTAGGGTTTTGCATTCCCTGATAGGGTTTAGCGTGGACCCTAGTTACTCTTGTCACTTGCGTTCTCCTCTCTGTTTCGAGGACCTGCGAGAGGAGTACGTGGGTTGGTCGAGGTCTTGGTTTTACGTCTCTCTTTCTTCTAACCATTTTAGGTTTCACGAGGATCAGATTCTGCGATCGTTCTGGGAGCCTAAGAAGGTTGAGTTGTCATTGTCTTTGGAGGAACAAGATTTTCGTCGTCGATTTTGTGATTTTCCCCAAGTATCGGTAGAATATTTCCTTTATTCGGACATTGTTGTCCGTGGTGGTCTGTTTTTGCCAAGTAGGGCAGGTGTTGCTTCTGAGGTTACTGTTGCACGTGTTGGCGACGTAGGAGTCCTTGCTTCTATTTTTGCTCGAGGTCCTAGGAACATTGGTCCCATTGTTAAGAAAAATAAAGTTCATAGGCCTACTAGCCCCTCCAAGATATCGACCGCTAATTCTGGCCGTGTCTCGAAGAAGAAAAAGCTTGCTCTACTGTTCTTGACTCCGCTTGGACCCCTTCTCATTTTCCCTCTCTTCAGAAGGGGGTCTTGGTTCGGGTGATGACTCTTCTGCTCGTGAGGACAAAGAGGTAAACTGAGTCCTCGAGGTAAGTAAGAAACATGTTTCCTGCCTTCTGGATGATCATGATAAAAAACTTGTTGCTGCTTATGGCTTGCCGGATTCTGTCAGCCTCTCGATTGATGGTTCGCGCATCATCGAAAATAAAATGCTTCAGATGGGCGTTTGGCTGTCGAGTAATCCGAATGGTGCTAAGACTTTGGATGATTTTGATTATGATCTGTCAGTAGAGGATCAAGTTGTTGTTTGTTGTCCAGATCACAAGCTTACGGTTTTTTCTGTTGTGGCTGGTGTTTCGGGAGCTCGTGTTGCTCCTTCTGCTTTCGACCTTCTCCTTCCGGTTCTTGCCCCCTCCTTCCGATTCTCGCCCTGCTCCTCCTGTCCTTGGTGAGACCTTTTGGCCCTTCGAGGATGATGTTCAGGATAGTGCTCGCAACCTTATTGGCGGCTGTCACTACCAATTGGCTAATAAAGCTCCTATGCCCATGCATCAACCACGTCGTCATATTGACGATGGCCTCCAGCATCTTGTGGAGGGGATGACGCATCTTACTTATGCAGTCGTTATGGGGTCAGACAGTAAGGTGTCTCGTTATCTCGCTGCTCATGTCGAGCGGAAGCTTTTGGGACACATTTTGGTTTTCTCCCATGTTTTTCATCGAATGGATTTGTTGAAGGCGCAGTGCGCGGAACATGAGAGGGTTGCGGATTCTGTGCGGGGGCTGCTGAGGGAAATCGAGGCTACGCGTGATGTGTTTGCTTTCGACCTCGAGACATCCGAGGTGGAAAAGGGTAGCTCAGACGTCAATAATTTTCTTGCTGCCTCGAGTCTTCTTTTAATTGAGTCCAAAATTGTTTTGTTAGTGACCTTGGCTTGCCCGTTTGCTTGTAGGTAAGCTAGTGTGGAGAAGTGTTGCTGGATATTCATGATCTCGCATAATTCCCTCATCTTTTTTCCTTCAAACTGTCTCCCATTGTCCGTAACGATTACTCTTGGGATCCCGAATCTGCATATGATATCTTTTCAGAGAAATTTCTCGACTTGAGCTTCCCCTATCTTTGTGATGGGTTCTACCTCTACCCATTTGGTGAAGTAGTCTACTGCCACGATGAGAAATTTCTTTTTGTTGGATGCTGGGAGTGGCCCTACGATGTCCATTCCCCACTGTGTGAATGGCCAGGGGCTGCTCATTGGAATTAGATTTTGTCTTGGCATGTGAATGTATGGGGCGAATCTTGGGCACTTATCACATTTACGAACTAGCTTCTGAGCATCTGCCCGCATCGTTGGCCAATATTACCCTAACGTGAAAGCTTTGTGGGCCAATGTTCTTCCCCCCGGGTGATTCCCACACGTGCCATGGTGTATTTCTTCTAGGACGTATTCAACATCTCCTGGTGCTAGGCATCTTAACAGCGGGTTCGTGGCAGACCTCTTGTACAATTTGTCATTTATCATTGTATATCTAGTTGCCCGATTCCGTAATTTATTGGCTTCCATCTTGTCTGTTGGTAGTTTTCCGTTTAAAATGTACGCAAGTATTGGAGTCATGCATCCAATTGACACCTTGGTTTACGGCGCATGCTTCTTCTAATTGATTTTCTAGTATGGAGCTACCTTGCGTCATGATGAGCGGATTGCCATTATCCCTTGACGTCAAGTCTTCTTTAGCAAGCTCGTTGATGGAGTTTTTATTAACCTAAATTAATAAGCTAATAAACCCTACTTGTAATACCGCAAGTGCACGGCTGTCTAAATTGTAGACAATGGCAAATACGGGTCGATCCCACGAGGATTGACGAGACAGTCGAATTCTAAGACTTATTTGAACTAATTTAGAGTTGGGGGTTACAGCATATGAAAATTACTAAATTAAGAAAATGAAATTGACAACTAAAATTAAACTGATAAGATGATAGAAAGGGGACCGAGACATCGAATCCACCACAGGTTCTTCGAGATTTGTGTAATCCAAATTATTGTTTTCAAGAATTACCATGACTAACCTAAATATTAATCTAAGCTCGCAATTGATTTCAGCAAAGGTATAACCCCTAGCATTGCGTGTCTTCTTACGACACACACAATCATAGGTTTATTTTAACTAATTCTAAACCCCTAGCATTGCATTTCTTCTTACGGCACACACAATCACAGATTCAGATTAATTGATTAAAACAGGCTTTGAATATCAATAAAGGGTACTTCTAACTACCGAGTAGTCTAGATAATTAATCCAGATATAATCGGTGAAAGCAAATTATTGAAACTCAGAAATCAACATTGTTTAACATTCAAGTATATAAAAAACAATGAATTCAAATACAACAAACTCTAGGAAACTCTGTGGTTTCATCTTCGCCTCGGCGTGGGGTCTAGAAGATCATGGTGGCAGTGATCATAGCACTGGTGGAAGTGGAATTCATCTCAGCATGAACGCGCATCCCGAAAAATTGTTGCAACTACACTGTGGTGGTACAGAGAGCAAGTATTCGGGGTGTGAATAACCAAACTGTTTGAAAAACAGTTTTCTCCCACCAAAAGCCGCGCATCCCTCTGATCTTTGACTCCAGCGAGCCGCGCTCCTCGCGAACTCCTTCTTCCTTCGACCGTCGCCGGTACCTGCAAAAGAGAGAGAGAGAGATGGAAGAACAGATAAAGAGGCGCAAAATAGAACAAAAATGAGGGGAGAGAAATAGGGGCAATGCTCCCTGTTTCTGCTCCTGTTGTGGTGGTGGTGTGCGAGCTGGTGCGCCGCTTGCGACGGTGGTAGTGAGAGAGGGAAACAGTGAGAAAGAGAGAGGGACACAGGAAGGAGGGTCAAAAAAATGGGAGAAACAGAGGGGTGAGGGCGAACAAAAGAGCAGGAGTGGTGGCGGCTCTGTCGCGAGATGGAACCGGGTGGTGGCGGTTCTGTCTAGCAAGTGAGGACGAGCGGGTGAGGAAGGAAGGTGAGGTGGTGGTTGCTAGAGAAAGAAACATGGGAGATGAAGGAACAGAGTGTGGGTGGTGGAGACGGCTGGCTGCAAGGTGGTGCGTGGGTCTATTTTGGTGGTGATGGCTAGGTGAGGTTGTGACGGCGAGATGATCGCACTGCCGGTTCTCCTATCGAGAGAGAGGAAAAGAGGAACGTCCAAGAGAAAAGAGAGGTTTTCTCCAAAAATGGGAGAACCTAAATAGGGTTCTCCTATTTTTTTGGGCTTGGGTTTTTAGGTTAGCTTTTTGGGCTTGGGCTTGGGCTTAGGTTAAATTAGGTGGACCTAGGTTGTTTGGGTTAGGTTTAAGTATGTGACCCTCTACTTTGTACCACCGCTAGGATCGACCAATTAATATATCATTTCCTCAAATTGTCGCCTTTATGCGATTTCATCGTTCACGCTCAAATTCCCACAAAAACATGAAAATGAAATAATTAGAATAAAATATACTAATTGAAACACTAACATATATAAATTAAGGGATATATTATGTAATAATTACGTGAATATCAAATACCCCCAAACCTATATTTTGCTAGTCCTCGAGCAAAACAATAAAAATAAAATTCTAACTCACTTTCGCAGGAATCATCGGTTGCACTTACCTTAAACGTGCAACAAGGCTTTAAACCGCTAGATTACCTCTAGTGGACGAGTTATAGTCTCGTGAGGGTTTCCAGAAATGTTACCCACAAACATTATGACTCAATAAATTTTCAAAACATGGTAACTTAGTCACTCTATCTATTATCCTCAGAGTAATCATCTAATTGCCAAAATTTTCAGAAAACAACTAACAATGTCAGAATAATATATCAAAGCGTCTAACAACAATTTAATTGTATCCAAAAGTTAAATAAATTTCATCAATTTTTCTCAACTCGAAGTGTGTGTGTGTGAATGACCTTATCAACATAACTTAATTTTTCTCAGTAAAGATACGACTAGATAACTTTTGAATATTACGCTTCGACTACAAATCTCTCTTGTCACTCAGAAACGAATCACTCAGAGATTGGTTAGTTATCACTCAGTTTATATGTGAGAAAAAAGAATAAATTATGGAAACACAAATATCTCACATATAATAATCATGAAAAACAGACTTTTAAAATAATGAAATGAATATGATCTCATGGACAAGAATATCAATTACTTTGAGAATGTTGAATCACGCGCCATAGTTCTTGTTTATTTAATCTCCACATCTATGAATCAGACTTTTACTTAAGATCAATTAGGTATTTATTAGGTTGTAATGAGGCTAAGATTTTGGCTAACAAGAATGGAAAAGGATACGAGGAAAATTCTCTGAGAATGGATACACCCTTTAATAAACACGTGGGGCTCTGAAGAATAAACCAATGTTATACACCATTAATTTTTCTTCCTTCGAAATTCTTCTTCATATTTTTCTTTTTCTTTTTCTTCAAAGCATCAATTTTTTTTTATTTTTTTTTTATAAAATCAACGACTTGTTTTCCCCTTCTGCACAATGAAAGATTTCAGTCCCAAGGATTCATGGAATATTTAGTTTCAGCTCTTTTTTTATTTTTTCCTTCCAAAAATATATCAAACATACACATTCTCAGAGACATTGGGTAAGGATAAAAATAGTATGGGATATTACTCCCTAAATGGAGTAGGTACTGGAGATGGGGTTAGCAAAGAAAAAGTCTATTTAAAGGCTCAAAGGGCTGCAAACGGTTATTTATTATTAGGTAGGCTAAAAGGATAAAGAGCAGTTCAAAAAAAAAATTGCCTATATCACTTCTTAAGCTCTAGTCGGTATTATGACATCTCAACTAAATAAATCAAGAAGTTATAGTGTAATAATTCAATTTTAACGACATTCTCAAAGCAATCAATAAGAGAAACAAGAATGATGAGATCATCAACGAGATAATGCAGATTCAAGAAAAGTCAGAGTTTATTTAATAACCTTCAAGAAAAATATAATGTCTCAAAACTCACAAGGGTTAAGTCTCTACTATTATTATAAGGTTTTCTTATTAATATCTTACTGATTAATTTCGAATTATGCTAACTCGGCTTATAGTGCAAGAGTGGTCGAGTCAAAAAATATCATGAAATATATTTAACTTAAAGATAATATCAAACCATATGTTTTCCTATTGATATATAATAGTGACAAGTGAAAGCATGCATTTCTCGAATTTAAAGGCATACTTGAAAGCATATTCTCTTCATTGGAAAGGAGCTTAGATTTTGAATGCATTTTAAAATTGAAAAATTTACACACATTCATAATTAACTATGTATTCAATGGAGATTGAGTAGAATACAATAGTCAATTGTGAAATACATAAAAAAATTTGAAGAATGCAGAAAAACTCATAAACTCACCCCAAACCTAAACCAAACATTGTCCTCAATGTATAAAATGATGATCATGACAAATGCAGGAAAAAGAAAAGATGAGAGTTAGAGTGATATTACCATGGAAAAGTTTTTAACAATTTCGACGAAATCGTCCACCAATGAACGCTCAGATACATAAGAACTGTGGACTCATCATGATAAATTGATAAAAACAATACGGGACACAAATGAAAAAAAATAATAATAATTACATGTATCAGTTGTAAGTCAAAATTGTTACGAAGCTAACGAGTATGAGTAAAATGCAACTAGAAAGAACTCGAAAATCAATCCAGACTAACCATAATGACACAACTGAAGCTAGGTTGCCTCCTAGGAGCGCTTGATTTAACGTCGTCAGCCCGACATATATTCTCCCTTATAAATGATGTACCATGAAATGATGAGGAAGAACATAGCAAACACTCATTTCAAAAAGAGGCAATGAATCATATAGCAACAACCTAAAAAGTTGTGGATCCGTCCAACAAATAGTAGCAACCACATGCGACACAACGTATACTAACGCATCCCAAAAACTACGAAGGCGCCATGCAAAATCATAGAGCAAATGCAAATGAACTCGCATTTTTAGAAAATTCGTGGGAACCTTGAGCAGAAAGGGGTCACAAACAATGATATTTAGCAAATGATTCCTACCTACTCCTAAAAAGGGACATCCTAAGTCAGGTTGCAAATCAGAAGATTGAATATGTATCACAATAGGGTGGTCAAAACTGAAATCATCTCTTACAAACAATGGATATACATAGGTAGCATCAGTCAATATGAAAGGGATGGAAAAATGTATGTCTATAGATATATCGGGTGGTACAGGCTCATCATAACAAAATGAACCACACCAAGATGATGAGTTAGACAACGCAACAACACCCCCAAACCTAGAATTGGCACTACCTATGGCATGTAGTCTCTCATTAGATGCGTCCTCCGATAATGACTTGACTATTTCTTGAATTATGGGGTCATTCGTATCGTGAAAATAGTCGATGCTTGACTCCAAAGAACATTGAGAATTAGACTTCATGCAAGAGTCACTAGGAAGGCATATCTCGAGTGGGTCATCATGAAAATGTGGGGAATGGAATGGGTCAAGAAGCAAAGTAGTTTCGATCACATTATCCTCAAAAACACCATCTGACTATGTTCCGATGTGCTACCAGTTATGAATTGACCCTCTGAATTTTGAACAGAGTGACTAGGAACTCTTCCTAACTCACTTTCAGATAATGCCTTAGTAATATGATCCACAACTATCTCAAGTCTATTGATGGCTTGAGATTGGTGTTGAATCATGGCTTTTGACTCTAACATAGCCTGAGAATCATGTTCAAGCAGTCGTTTTGTGCGCTGCATAAAACGGTTAATCGTTTCCTCTAAACTTGATGTGTTGGATGGAGGAGCTAGGTTAAATTGAGGCATAACATGATTAGGGTATTGAGGAGCCTGAGAGAAACTATGTCCCCCTTGGTGTGAGTTATGAGCCCAGGAGATATTTTGATTATTGGCAAAACTAGGGCTGTAATAGTTGGACTTTGAATTATAACCAGGTCGCCAATTGGCATTAAAAGAATGGATTTGCTCTGCAAAATATTCAGGATAATCATATTGCAAATCACAATCAGTTGTAGAATAACTAGGACTCGAACATGCAACACAACCCTCAAATGAAACATTAGTGGGAGGTAGGGGTTGAGTCAAATTCATAATTGCATCTAATTTCTGAGTCATCGTCATAAGAACTGTTTCGAACTTTGAGGCAGAAGTGGGTTGAACAGATGTATCTCTAACTTCATATATACCACCCTTACGCCTATCATACTCCTTTCTTGAATAATCCCATTGCTGAGAATTTTCGAAAAGAGTTTCAAAGAATTCTCATATCTCATTGACACTCATCTTCATTAATGACCCACCACTGGTAGCATCAATCATACGACGGTTTTGAGGGGTTAAACCGTCTTGGAAGTATTGAACTAGTCGTCACTTCTCGAATCCGTGATGGGGACACCTGACAATGAGCTCATTGAACCTTTCCCAACATTCATAGAAATGTTCACCCTCTTTTTGTTGAAAATTAGATAAATCTCGTCGGAGGGCATACGTTTTATGAATGGGGAAGTATTTTGTCAAGAACTTTCTTGACAACACATCCCATGATGTGATGGATCCTGTCTCTAATGCATTTAACCACGATTCGCCTTATCTTTCAGAGAAAAAGGAAATAACCTAAGACGGACCGAATCATAAGAAAAGTTTTGGTACTTCAGGGTAGCACAGATGTCAAGAAATTCTTTGACATGAAGATAAGGGTCCTATTTCTCAAAACAATAAAAAGTGGGCAAGAGATGAATAATAGATGGTTTGAGTTAAAAACTGTTTGCATTTGTCTCAGGTAAGACAATGCAAGACGGAACACTACTAGGAAGATGGGCGAAGTAATCCTTAAAGGCCTTCCCCTTAGCCATCTCAGTGGACAAGGATGATGAACCTAAATAAGTAATGGGGATTTCAAAGAACTCCTCGAATTCTTGTCGGACAAGTCTACTCTTAGAATCACGCACCCAGATATGCATAAACTACTGGATAACGAAGGTTCAAAGTCAACACTCCTAAACAGGCTTCAATTTTATTTTATTTTTAAATTTTTTTTATTTAAATGCAAGCCTAACCGCTATATGAAGTTGACCTAACTCTGAACTAAAAACAACGGGACCCCCTAAATGACACCTAAATGATGCACAAACAAAATGAATGGCAGACAACTTTAGAGTTTTCCTTTACTAATGCAGGGCTGATATTCAATTCAATTTACCTAACCGTGGGAGAAGCACGGTAATTTCCTATCAATTCGCCACTACAGAGTTGTTTCTACCTCTTTTTCCACTCTCTAGCTCAAAGAGAAATGCCAGTTCAAGAACTGATCCCATATGGGATATGTTCATTCACTCGACCACTTTAAGCTGTCAAACATCTAAAGAGGGTTCCTATGAGCGTCACACCAGTCCTAGATAATTATCTTGCTACAAATTTTAAATAGTGAAGGCCTAGGTTCCTAACCCTAAAATAGATGGTGATTAACCTATCCTCGGGAGAGGGCATGGAATTTCAACTCAATCCTGACACTATTCAAATTTGCATGCAATACTACCTAGAACAAGCTAAACACAAATGATCACACAGAAACCGCGTGCAGATGCGGTGGGTAGAAGTTACCTCCGGCGTGAACCTCTTTCGGGTTACTTGCGACGCCGGGTAGAAATCGTTTTCTGAGAGTTTCCTTGCGACTCGCAATATTTCACTTCGTTCCCACTTGAGCTCCTATGTGTGTGACCGCCTGCAAGATAAATGCAAAATTAATTCAAACTCAAGCAAATAAAACAAATAAGAAAGTGACTCGTAACACTGTTCCTAAAAAGAAAATTAAACCTAATTTATAAACTAGCAAAAACAACCCTAGATTTCGATTGTACCGTTACAATCCCCGGCAACGGCGGCAAAAACTTGATGGAGTTTTTATTAACCTAAATTAATAAGCTAATAAACCCTACTTGTAATACCGCAAGTGCACGATTGTCTAACTGGTAGACAGTGACAAATACGGGTCGATCCCACGAGGATTGATGAGACAGTCGAATTCTAAGACTTATTTGAACTAATTTAGAGTGGGGGTTACAGCAGATGAAAATTACTAAATTAAGAAAATTAAATTGACAACTAAAATTAAACTGATAAGATGATAGAGAGGGGACCGAGACATCGAATCCACCACAGGTTCTTCGAGATTTGTGTAATCCAAATTATTGTTTTCAAGAATTAACATGACTAACCTAAAGATTAATCTAAGTTCGCAATTGATTTCAGCAAAGGTATAACCCCTAGCATTGCGTGTCTTCTTACGGCACACACAATCACAGGTTTATTTTAACTAATTATAAACCCCTAGCATTGCATGTCTTCTTACGGCACACACAATCACAGATTCAGATTAATTGATTAAAGCAGGCTTTGAATATCAATAAAGGGTACTTCTAACTAACGACTAGTCTAGATAATTAATCCGGATATAATCGGTGAAAGCAAATTATTGAAACTCAGAAATCAACTATGTTTAACGTTCAAGTATATAGAAAACAAGGAATTCAAATACAACAAACTCTAGGAAACCCTGTGGTTTCATCTTCGCCTCGGCGCAGGGTCTAGAAGATCATGGTTGCGGTGGTCACAGCACTGGTGGAAGTGGAATTCATCTCAGGACGAACGCACGTCCCGAAAAATCGCTGCAACTACACTGTGGTGGTACAGAGAGCAAGTATTCAGGGTGTAAATAACCAAACTGTTTGAAAAACAGTTTTCTCCCTCCAAAAGTCGTGCGTTCCTCTGGTCTTCGTCTCCAGCGAGTCGCACTCCTCGCGCTGCCTCGTCTTCGCTCCTTCTTCCTCCGACCGTCGCCGGTACCTGCAAAAGAGAGAGAGGGATGGAAGAACAAAGAAATAGGCGCGAAATAGAACAAAACGGAGGGAGAGAAACAGAGGCAGTCCTCCCTGTTTCTACTCCTGTCGCGGTGGTGGTGTGCGAGCTGGTACGCCGCTTGCGATGGGGGTAGTGAGAGAGGGAAACAGTGAGAAAGAGAGAGGGACACAGGAAGGAGGGTTGAGAGAGTGGGAGAAACAGAGGGGTGAGGGCAGACAAAAGAGCAGGGGTGGTGGCGGCTCTGTCGCTAGATGGAACCGGGTGGTGGCAGTTTTGTCTAGCGAGCGAGGACGAGCGGGTGAGGAAGGAAGGCGAGGTGGTGGTTGCTAGACAGAGAAACAGGGGAGATGAGGAACAGAGAGTGGGTGGTGGAGATGGTTGGCTGCAAAGTGGTGCGTGGGTCTATTTCGGTGGTGATGGCGAGGTGTGGTTGTGACGGCGGGATGATCGCACTGCCGGTTCTCCTATCGAGTGAGGATCGCCGACAGGGTGGATTGGCGTGGTGGCTGGAAAAGACAGGTGAGGAGAGGAGGAACGTCCAAGAGAAAAAAGAGGTTTTCTCCAAAAAAGTGAGAACCTAAATAGGGTTCTCCTATTTTCTTGGGCTTGGGTTTTTAGGTTAGCTTTTTGGGCTTGGGCTTACGTTAAATTAGGTGGACCTAGGTTTGTTTGGGTTAGGTTTAAGTATGTGAACCTCTACTTTGTACCACCACTAGGATCGACCAATTAATATATCATTTCCTCAAATTGTCGCCTTTATGCGATTTCATCGTTCACGCTCAAATTCCTACAAAAACATTAAACTGAAATAATTAGAATAAAATATACTAATTGAAACACTAACATATATAAATTAAGGGATATATTATGTAATAATTACGTGAATATCACTCGTCTGCTCTTATGTTTTCCACTCGTGCACATTGTCAGATAGTGGCGTTTAGGAATCCTTTTATTAGTTCTGTGGTTTTCTGGTGGTAGGCTTTCATTTGAGTGTCTTTTATTTGAAATTCGTCGTTTATTTGGTTGACCACGAGCCTAAATTTTGTAAAGACATTAATGTCCCTTATTTCGAGTTGTTTCGCTAACTGTAGTCCTGCTATCACTACTTCGTACTCGGGTTCATTATTTGAGGCTTCAAAATTGAATTTTATCGCCTTTTCTAATGTGATGCCTTTCGAGTTGTATAAGACTATTCCGGTTCCGCTTCCTGCCTCGTTAGATGCCCCGTCACAACGGAGGATCCATCCTTCAAGGATCGGTTCAGGTTGTTCTACTTTGTTTTCTATGTCCCCGGGTTGGATGTTGCCTCGTGTGAACTCGGCGATGAAGTCTGCTAATGTTTGGGCTTTGATAGCAGTTCTGGGGGCATAAGTAATGTCGAATTGCCCGAGCTCTATTGCCCAATTCACCATTCTTCCCGACAAATTTGGTTTGTGTAATACTGATCGAAGTGGTTGTTCGGTCATAACCGTGATCGGGTGTGCCTAAAAGTATGGTCGCAATTTCCTCGATAACATGATTAGAGCAAGCACTAGTTTTTCTAGGGCCAGATTGTTGATCTCTGCATCTGCAAGTGTTTTGCTGATGTGGTACACCGGTTTTTGTACCCTTTTATCTTCTCGTATTAGCACTGAACTCACTACGTGATTGGACATGAACAAGTACAAATACAGTGTTTCTCCCGTGTTTGGTATTGTTAGCAGTTTCGTACTTCCCATGTATGTGTTTAGGTTTTGAAAGGCTCCTTTGCATTCGCCATTCCATTTGAATGTCTTGTTCCCTTTCAAGATCTTGAAGAAAGGTATACACTTGTCTGATGAACTGGAAATAAATCTTTTTAGAGTTGTTATCCTCCCGTTAAGACTTTGAACACCTTTGATGTTTGTCGACGATTGCATGTTTAGAAGCACTTGTATCTATTTTGGATCGGCTTCAATTCCTTGCTGGTTGACCATATATATACCCGAGGAACTTCCCTGATTCCATTCCAAAGGTGCATTTCTCTAGGTTTAGTTTCATCTTGTATTTTCGAAGTTGTGCGAAAACATGTTCGAGGTCCGCAACATGGTTTGTTCTGCGTGAGCTTTTGACGAGCATATCGTCGATGTAAACCTTCATTGTTTCACTGATCTGATTTCTGAACATCATGTTTACTAGTCGTTGATATGTTGCTCATGCGTTCTTCAACCCGAATGGCATTACTTGCTAACAATATGTCCCCCTTTCTGTTATGAAAGATTTTTTTATTGGTCAGGGGGGAGGGTACATTTTAGCTTCATTGTCTAAATAGACCTCGACTGTTTCTTCTTCCGGTTGCTCGGTGTTGGGTCGATCTCGCGGACTAGTAGGAGCCTTGTTGTCGTTTGGAGAATTCGAACTCATTTCATCGGATTGTTGCGATGACTCTTTCAGTAGTTGTGGTAATTTGCTATTTGTGAGGAGTCTTTATAGCAACAAAATGACACTATTGGGCTGCTGGTTGGCCCCCTTTTATTCTTTCGACGCGTTATCGGTGTGGTACTTCACGCATTGGTGTATTGTGGAGGATACTGCACCAATCTTGTGTATTCATGGTTTCTCGAGTAGCATGTTGTATGCAGTGGGAGTGTCGACGACAAGAAAATTTGTCATTAGCACTAGCTGCTTCCTTGGTTCTCCCGCATCTACTAGTAATCAAATCATTCCTAATAGGTTACATTGTTCCCCACTAAATCCTACCATAGACTGATCACTTGGTGAGAGCATCTCAGTGGTGAACCGCATCCTTCTGAAAGCTATTAGGTATAATAGGTTTGTTGAGCCGCCAGTATCAATCAATACTCTTTTGATTTCCCATTTTTCTATCATGACCGAAATCACTAAAGCATCGTTGTGTGGGAAATTAATTCCATCAACATCCTCATTTGAGAAGGTTATAGTCCTTTGCATTGTCTTTGCACGCCGTGCGGATGATTCTTGGAATCTAATCTTTGTGTGTAAGTCCCTGACTATGCACTTTCTGGATCGATTGGATTGCTCATTTTCTCCGCCTGTGCTATGCAAGACGTAGATTGTTTCCTTCGCTTGCTCCTTTGAAACGAGTGCTTCATTCTTGAGTTTGGTGAACTCTTTGAGTCATCCCTGTCTGATATGGCATTCAATTTCGTCTATTAGGCTGCGAAAATCTTCGGTATTGTGGTCGTAGTCATAGTGGAAGAGACAATGTATGTCCTTATTCCGCTTCTCCGGATTTCCTCTCATCTTTGGCAGCCATTAGACATCTTCTCTTCTCGCCATCACCTTGAGGATCTTGCTTCGACTTGTTCTCAAAGCCGAGAATGTTCTTTTATATTTGGGTGTTCTCTGATTGCATTTAGAATTGTTGTTAGCCTGATGTTTCTTAAGCTGGACGATTTCTTATTGAAAGCGGCTGCCTTGTAAGTTTTGGATGATCATATCTTTCATTTCGATCACGCTAGCCATCTGAGCCATAAGCATTTCCACTCAAAAACCCAAGGGGATTCCTCATGACGTCAGAGATGTCTGAACTATTACCTGCTAGAGTTCTATGCCGGTAGGTATAATTGTCTCGATGGTTGTCTTTGGATCAGTATTTAGTAGCATGTCGTATCTGTCATTGTCAGACCGAAGATTTGTGGAGTCCTCCATTGATCTCTTGTCAGGTTGTGTGAGCTTTGTTAGTGATTCTTGTTTTTAGGAAAAATGGAAACTCGTCGTTCCCCACGGACGGCGCCAAACTGATGCGTCCAAAAATCATCCTCATGTGAGTTTGACCTGCAAAACCACTGTTAGACTACTAAGGACCACCGTTTTAGTGGCTGAAGGCACTTCGATACTTAAGTCATTTGGATTTTTTTTCAATTCCTATTGGATTGATACACTATTGGCATATTTGATTTAGGAGAATGTCAAAAATGAGGTTTTGCAAAAAATTCAAATATGTCAATAGTGTATCAAACCCATAGGAATTGAAAAAATGGAAAGAAAAAAAATCTAATACAAAAAATCACAAATTTGGACAGAGTCTTTTTCTGTCCAAACGCAACGGCCACTATGAATGGAATAAAGATCCTCGCAATGAACAGTGATTCAAAATACCAACTTCGTGTGAGCCACTGCGTTTTCTGTCATTGACTGTTGATTAGTTTTTAGGACCCAAATGCAATTTAGTTTGCAATTGGGTTTACTATAACCGCAGCGGCCACTGCGATTTTATTGTCATACTCGTAGCAGCTCATGCGATTGAAGTCTTCAATTTTTTTGACAGCAGAAACTTTTCAGACTCTGAATTTTTTTTCAACTTTTGCCTTCCATTTTTGAGTTTGAATTTTTTTTCTCATGTTTAAGTTAATATGAGTTTACTTTTACCCATTACCATAATATAAAACATCTATACAACTACTCATCCAGAAAATATAAAACCAATACTAATCTTCATGAAATGTAAAATATAATTTGTGAATATTTAATGATAAAAAAGATATAAGTCAAGAGTACAAAAAGTTGACTTCTCTTACAATTTGATCATCGTATGTATACAAAATGTGATTTACAAAACGTCCAAAAAATTACAAAATGTGCTTCAATCATCTAGTACAACAACTTCTACCTACTTTTTCTTTGCTTTTAATGCATTGTATTTCTTAACCATCACCTCATTTATCTGCGGTTGGCCATCGAACAAAGTCTTCCATGAGATTGCTTCTGGAACATGCGTGAAGGCCAAGTCGGTACTATCCGAGGCAGTGGTGGCCTTGGTGTCATATGAAGCTAGACGAAGTGTTCACTCGGGGAAAGGTGTGCCATGACTCAAATCCTTTAATCGTTCAAGTTTGACGATGGTGGAATATACGGAAAATATGTATTACTCTGATTCCAATAACACACAAAGACACAAATATAACGGTTGGCTGGCAGCTCTAACATATCCGGTTGAATCAATCATTTTTCCCTTCCAATGCATACAGTGCCTTCGAGAATTGTCAGAGCATCTTTCACAATCTTCACCCCTCCGTCACTCCACATTCGAACCCACAAGTCATGGTTACATTCCATCTCCAATAGTAGCTCATGTCTCACTTGCTTCCAACCAATATTCTCGTCATAACCTAAGAAGTTTCCTATACGTCTGAATCCACAATGGCCATCGGCGAGTACATTCTGAATGTCCTCAACATAATCCCGAATTCACAAAGAAATTTGCTTCATAAACGTAGTTTTCCACTTCGGCGCTTTCTGTTTTGGCTTAGAAACACTATCTTGCCTTCTAAGTTCCTCTTGTGTCTTTGCGTACTCATGACCATAGGGGTCCCTTTTGGCGGACTTCTCATGCTTAGACAACTTCTTCTTTTTAGGTCTCCCCTTTCCCTTTACAGGTTCAACTACTTCAATCATGACATGAATCAAGGTAACTCAAATCTAGTAGCTTCCTCTTCAACACCAATTGTTGATCAGAAGTGGATTATAAGAACTTTTGTTTGATGACATATATCACAACATCTATAATCACATACGCAGTTGCACGGAGAGGTAATTTGCCAAGTTGGATCCAGTGCTTGTGTAACATAGATAGTGAAAGTTGACCATTAAAAGTGAAATATTGTGTAATTTAATGAGCACAAGGCAACCCAATAGTAGTTCTTAGCACACATCAACACTTGACTAGGTCAGCGCTCACAAATTCAACATCAGACAACCAATTTCAAATAGCATCAAGTCAAGAGCCTTATGAGGCATAGACCCATGAATTTTTCCAAATAATGGAACAATGTGCTTTTTCTTGACCTTCGTGAGACTTTTTCGGAAGGACGTTTCAATCTTTACAAGTTGGACCTAGATCATGTCATGCATTTTCGTCCATACATTATAAAATGTCCCTTGGGAATTCTCCAACATCTTTATCAACCTAAAGTGTGCGCATTCAACGCGACTAGTTGTCCGTTTCCAAAATGCATGAAATTGTCGGTCCATGCATTAACAAAGAACTCCTTATGCAGATACCAAACAGTCCGCAAATAGTCCAAGCACTTGGGATGTGATGCCCATCTTCTCTCGAACTCAATAATGCCCTTGTTACATTCTTGTTTTGTAGCTGATCTATACAAGTTCGAGAAAAATTCAATAAACTCCTGCCATCTTTCATTATCCTCAAATTCATTTTTTGCAATTCTTTTCCACATTTGTATTTATGTGCCAACTACACAACAACCTCCTTGCTTCTGGAAAGACTCACTCAATGGCTTTGATCAACTCAATCTCTCTGTCTATCAAAAACACCTTTAGCAAGTTATCTGGCTCAAACACTCCCAATAGCTTTTCTAATGCCCAAGTGTATGACTGTTCAGTTTCAGACGACATAAAACAACAACCAACATTGAAAGTCATGTCGGTTGATGTCACGCCCACAATCTCAAATAGCGACATCCTGTACCGATTGGTTTTGTAGGTGCAATCCATAAGCATCACCGTTGGGAAATACTTAGCAAGTAGAATTGACTCGCGATGACACCAAAAAATATTTGTGACTATGTTCTAATCATATATTGTATATCACTCAATATAACCATTCTCGTTCAACAAGTGCATTGTGGCCTGCAAAGCAATCTTGCCTTTAAGATGGAGTGTTTTTAGCTGTTGAATGACATTGTAATTAGTCTTCAAATATGACACGTTGTTTAGGAATATCTCTTTCAAACCAGACAATATGTACCGAAGGGTTACACCATATGTGGACATGTTATGCAAATAAGTCATCTCAGCTTCATTCAGTCTCCCAGCAAAGGAATGATCAAAACGAAATTTTGATCATGGATGATTGTGGGCTCCACAGGTCACTTGCAGCTTCCAACGATCATTACCTTGTGGCACCACTCTCAACTGGAATGGGCACCCACACTTCTTTGAACTTATCGATCGACCCAACCTCCAATTTTTGCTTTTGATTTTTTTTTCATCTTCCCTCCCCTCTCACATCCCAAGTGGAGCCCTCCTTTGCGTTTGCTATCAGCAGGTCCTGATTTTATGATAATGAGAACAATGTTATTCTCCCTGCCAATACCTTAACACCAAGCTATGAAGGATGACTTTGATGGAAATACCTAAAAAATCAATAATGCATATTGTCCTTAGGAACACTAATCAATCAA
This sequence comes from Berberis vulgaris, assembly GCA_963556465.1. Taxonomy (NCBI): domain Eukaryota; kingdom Viridiplantae; phylum Streptophyta; class Magnoliopsida; order Ranunculales; family Berberidaceae; genus Berberis; species Berberis vulgaris. The sequence goes on from OY747133.1 coordinate 58,466,361, forward strand.
CTTGTGAAACAAGATTAAATGATATCATACCTACAAGAGTTAACCTTACCTTTTACGTCATAAACAAGTAGCCATCATCAACTACTTTTCTGGGGCTTGTTCATCATTCGCTTCAGCATCATCATCATCATCATCCTTCTACATTAAATAAATAAAAATATTTGTTATTCTAACTGATGATACACCAAAACGGTCCTCTTTTACACCGTACATGTGTTATGATGATCTCGAGAAATAGTAGGCCCAAGCGTCAGCCCAACACTGATTCGGCCCAAACGGTTCCAAGCCCGCACATTGCAGTCCGTTAGACGAATCCGAAACCATTACAACCTATTAAGCCCACGCGTCTCACAGCTATCCTCAATACCTATATGCCCTTATAAGGCAAGTATCTCGAGGATCAGCTTCGGACAGGCAAGGCACCAGCACTTTGCAAATTCCAGAGTATATATCACACATAGAGAATTCTATCTATGAACTACTCTCGGAATGAGAACTATCTCCCACGTATCTAGGAGCACAAGTTTAAAAGGGAAACTCTCATTCTCAACACAACTCCTAATTAGAGAAGGATCTCCATGGAGATCTTCTTCCCTAAACTACGCCATCGATGGCCTGGTCGAACCATGATTCCAGCACTATAAATAAGACATGAGGTTGGTAAGCTAAGGTACGTTACAAATTCCTTGTTTACAGCATTACGCGTTCCTCTGATCCCTGTTTGACTTTAGCATCGGAGTTCCATAGGCCACCACAACGGTGGTCCGTGGCTCACGTACATTCCTTGTGCAGGTCAGCAGGTTCGCAGGTCAAGGTCAAAGCAGGGAGCGAAAATCGACTGCATCAGTTTGGCGCCATTCATGGGGAATGACAAAATTCCTAATCTTTCACTAGCATCATCCCTCTTCCGAATACAAAGAAATGGTGACCACCAGATCACACAACAATGGAGAACAAGGGGATATGTCAAACGCTCAAACTAGCGCTATACCACCATTCTCAGCGGTGTCGGTGACACATGAGCAACAGACTCACACCACGCCGGCAATAGTAATGATGAAGCCAAGTATAGATTTGTTGTTGTCTCAAATACAACAAATCGCCAAAGCAGTGTAGGCTCTCATACAGTAGAACCCTCCACCTGCTAATGGAGATCAGGAGCAGCACAAGCCTCCCTCTGCAGTAGACAACAAAGAGCAAGCACAGGAGAGTCAAGCCCTCACTAGTTCTCATTGTACAAAAGGAGGCGGTGCAACTAACGTGGAACCGACTTTCAGAGCAGATAGGCTTGCCCCGCAGAACCCTCCGCAGAGGAGCACACGACCCAGACGTGCTATATCATCTCTATGTTCCACCGTTCATGAACCGTATCATGAATGAGGCTCTTTCGAAGAAGTTCGAGCCTCCAAAGCTCGACTTCTACGACGGGATCACTGACCCATTCGATCACCTACGCCATTATCAACATGTAATGACTCAAAGAAGGATCTGAGTCAGTGCTTTGCAAAACTTTCCCTACCAGCCTCAAGAAGTCAACACTAACATGGTTCCACAACCTCACCAAAGTCGATCGACTCATTCAAGACGCTAGCGAAGGAGTTCCTGGCACGCTTTGTCGGAAGTCAGCGTCTCCGGAAAGGCCCACACTACATAATCTCTCTGAAGCAGAGATCTAATGAGACACTCAGAGAGTATGTCACGCACTTCAATGATGAGTTGACGCTCATTGAGAGCTGTAGCAACGACACAACCATGAAGACTTTTACCACAGGCCTAAAAGAGAGAAAAATTTATGACTTCCTCACCTTGGAAGCCCCTTTGGATATGACGAAACTCCTTAAGGGCGCCCAGAGGTACATCACCTTAGAAGATATGAGAACTGTGAAGAGGGAAACAAAAGTTGAGAAAAAACCCTCCGTTCGTAAGAACATGAAAAAGGGAAGAAGGCAAGAGAATAACGAAATGAGCAAGCGAAAGCGCAACAGGTCAAACCCTGGCCGGGCCAGGCCAGATAAAGCTTTCAACTACGTTGGGTGCAGATCCATGACCCCCCTCAATTATAGCCTATCGGACGTCTTGAATTTCAATTAAAAACTGGAAAGATCTAAAGTGGCCCCCAAAGCAGCACGGAGACCCCTCCAGACATGACAACAACAAGTACTACTCATACAACAAGGATGGTGGCCATGACACAAATGATTGCAAGAGTCTAAGGTACTAGATCAAGTATTGGATTCGCAGGGGCAAGCTAAAAGAATTCATGAGCTATGAGAAATGACCAGAATGACCCAGGGACAAGGGAGAGACAGTCAAGGAGATCGAGAAGGAGACTCCGGGCATAATCTATGTCCTTTATGGAGTAAGATCAGATGAAGACCAGTTAAACAGATCTTGCAAGTGGACTCTACTGGATATGCGAGCGCAACCCGCAAATGAGGATAAATGTGTTTAATACTCGAGGGTGCAAAGCCCCATCCCCACCTTGACTTTTACAGACAAGGACCTTGAAGGCATCCACGCACTGCACAATGACGCTCTCGACATATCGGTCTACATTGTAAGGTGGGAGGTGAAAAGGGCCCTGATAGATACGGGAAGTTCCCTCAATATGCTGTTCTAAAACGCGTTCCGCATATAGACCTCAAGGAGGAGAGCCTGACGTCCTCAGACTACCCGATGATTGGATTCATCGGAGAGAAATGTTTCCCGGTCGGGAGATAAGGTTAGCAATGGTGGCGGGAGAGCCACAACTGAGAAAAGTCTTGTTCTTGGACTTCATGGTCGTAGACGAGCCGTCTACCTACAATCTTATCCTAGGAAGACCATGTCTCCACCAGATGTAAGCAGTAGTCTCCACCATTTACCAGTGCGTTAAGTACACCGCTAACCACTCGAAAAAAATAATACACGATGCTGCCATTATGCTGCACTAAAGCAGATAGATTGTTCTCAGATCCAACTAAAGCCCACAGGACAACTTGAACTTAAGTCAGACCCAAAGACTGTGGATAAGTCGCTCCACTCACATAGAAACAAGATCCTAACAATAGTGGTTCAACTTAGTAATGGGGGACATTCAAGAAATATAGGAGCAATCCACCCTTTGACCCAACGAAGCGAATAGGTCAATGCAAACGGGAGTACGACCCTCCCGACAAACAGTCGGCACGGATATAAAATCTCGGGCAAGGTTTACTCTTCAGTAACCTCAGCGACATCAGCGAAACGTGGAAGTCACTGAAGGTATCGACGATCCAGCAAAGGCCATGCGAATTCACTTCAGGGTCGAATCGACCTCTCTCCGCCAACAGTTAGTCCAATTTAGTTGTTTATTTTTTTTCCATAGTTAATGTAGAGTTTTAGTTCTTAGAAGCTTGTGTGATTTGCAATCATTTAAGAAATACAAAAGAATTACGCAAACACACTCTATTGATTACTGGAAAGATGTAACAACGAGCGCCCTAAAGCGGATACAGAAGACTACATACTACAAGCATATGAATCTGATGCAACATAAAGAAAAGACTCGCTTAAACAATCAGACTCCAGAAGCGACAACAAAGGTACCGAAAGTAGACTCAACGTTGCTCCGAAGGAAATGTCCCAAGATCTAGGACAAATGTGCAGAAAGGGGGCTGAAAGGATTAGAGCGACTAATCGTTAATTGCTCCGCCAAATCACCTCGAAATAATAGTATGTCAACGACAATGTAGACCTCACCACGAATTGTAGAAATCTTCAACCCGACACTCAGCCTTCCGAAGGAGGTAGAAGAGGACAGACAAAGATGGCTGCAAGTGGCAAGGAAGTTAAGGTCTCACAATGCTCCCAAGAGAGAACACTTTTCCCATGCACGATACTCGAGGTGACTCAAAGATATCACCCCCGAAGGGAACGACGCATCTTCCAATATTTCGATCAACCCTGAGCTATCCGCAGGGAACGTGTCTCCCGACATATAGAGAGGCACATCGTAACACCAAAGTGTTGGCGAACAAACGATAGACTCATCCCTTGGGAGGGAGTTCGTACTTCTTCTTTGAAATATGATAAGAAATTACAGAATCTCAGCAAACCAATTGGGTGTTCACCCAAAGCAGGTGACCACACATAACAACAAGTCTTATCGCGACTCATAGGCGCAAATGTCAGAACATTCGAAGACTCCAACATTGGACATCTCCCTTCAGCCTTTGGAAAACCCAAAGCATGTTCTTCAATTAAGAACATTACAGGGGGTACGCTCTGCAGAAGATAATGCCTACAACGATGAAGAAACACCATTATATAGACATAGTGGGTCACCAAACGGGCGCTTCAGTATTGAATACCGTATGGGAAACGAGGAGATGACAGTTCCCAAGGAAACTGCACAGGACCACGTTTGTCCAATAACGAGGCTGCACACAACCCCATTAATTAGGGGGAGTAACCGATACTCAACCGTCTCGCGATCTACTTCGTACGCGTGTTACCATGCAATCTACGCTATACATGTAGTGTATTGATCATACGATTGATAGGGGCATAATTAGGCTATTTTTATTACCATATTTCTCTATATATTTTTTATTATTACTTGTTAATTATAGTACTAATTGCTATTTTCGTGTTTGTGTAGATTTCCAATTACAAGATTCTAAAATAGAAGCTAGGTAAAGCAAATTAGCATCTAATTGCACAAGGAAACCACACAAACAAGGAAACCAAGCAAACAAGGAAACCAAGCAAAGAAGGAAACCAAACAAAAAACAATTATAAAAGGGATGATACCTTGCTTTGGAGAGAATCCATCCAACAATACCATCCCCATCCATAGCCTCCTAATCCACCGCCGCAGCAAGCCAAACATCTTCCCACAGTCGTCGTCCTGAACCCGTCATCAATCATCCTCACAGATCCCTCCTCCTCGCAACAGCCGATCGCCTCCACCATCGTCGATAAACCCTCGTCTCAGTCCCTCTCTCTCTGTCCTTGATCGTCGCCAACCCAAAACCCATCGCCACCGTCTTCATCTCTTTCTCAACCGATCGTCGCCCTTCCGTCGCCACACATTCGCAGACCAATCTCACAGCAGAAGCATAGATCGATAAGGAAGAGAAGTGAAGCAGATCGCGAAGAGAAAAAGGATTCTCTTCTGCTATTCGCAACCAATCAATCCACTCAGTACCACCATGGATCAGGCGACAACGTTTTCATCTCTAAACCTCTCTTTTACTTATTTTAGTTTGATATTTAGTTATGTATTGCTATTCGAACATGATTAATATGTCTAGCTAAACTTCTCTTAGTTAGGGGTGGATTCGAAGCCCCAAACATGTGTTTTATAAATTAATTGAATTTAATCTTCCTTGTTATTAGAGATTGTGTTTTGCTTAACTGCTTTATAGAGAACTTTTCTTTGTATGTTTGTTAAGGTGGTCAACTTAGTAAGCATGCTAGGATCTGGGGCTAGAGTATAGGAGAGTTTCACCTAATTGTTATAATCGTGTACTCACAAGTAGTAAATACCAAGGGACGTTGGTAAGGTTAAGTCAAAACCTAGGTAAGAACAAGATGTTGATCATACTTGTAATTGCCTAGTCTGTGTTCATATTTTCCACAAAACTTAATGATCTTAGATTGTTATCTAATTTGCGATTCCTGATTAGATAGCATGATAAGAATAGTTTGAAAGCGGTGCTTAGTTTAATTCAACGAACTTGGAAAAATAATAAGATTAATGCAGTGCTTATCACGGTTAATCTTGAGCATTGTCTCTCACGAGTTAGCGAGTGATTATTGAAGATTGATTTATGAGCATCTGTTTGGTGTGTGGAGATAAACCCTTAGCTAATTTCTCATATTTGCCATCCCTTTAATTTTATTATCTTTATAGTAATTTTCGTAGTTATTTTCATAGTTTAATTTAGAAAATTCAATCCCCAATTATTTACTTAATTATGTTGTTAGTTGTCTTTTAGTTATTTTTAGTGTTAATTGGCAAGCCCTCTAATCCCCGGTCCAGAACGATCCCTACTTATTCTATATTGCAATCATAAAGCAGGGTATTAAGTTGTGTGCTACTAAAATAGTGCATCAATTTTTGGCGCAATTGTCGGGGATTAGAAAAATTGTTAATTACTTCATTAGTTTTTATTTATTTAATTTTCTTTTTATTGATTTTTTCTTCTTTCTTTCTTTATCTCAGGTACCAGTTCATGCACAATAGAAGATCTAGCAAAAACTTATTAGAATACGATTCAGAGCTTGAGAAAACATTTAGAAGACGAATGAGAGAAACAAAAAAGCCACAAAAATCTAGCTCTGAATCTGAAGAATTTGACATGGGAGATAATAGATATATTAAAGAACTTTCGGCATCCACCTTGGACAATGCCGCACCCTTGTGCATTCAGTATCCATTAGCCGCGCAGGGCAAGACTGAGTCATTCGAGCTGAAATTCAGCCTACTTCATCATATTCCGAAGTATCATGGTCTTTCTATGGAGGTTCCAAATAAACATTTAAAGAAATTTGAAGTTGTATGCTCCAGTATGACGCCAATAAATGAGGATGAGAACATCCTAAGGTTGAGAGCATCCCCCTTTTCTTTGGCTGATAGGGCTAAGGATTAGCTCTATGAACTACCTTCCGAAACAGTATATTCTTGGGATAGCATGAAGAAGGTGTTTCTAGATAAATTATTCCCAACTTCCAAAATTATCTTGTTGAGGAAGAAAATCAGTGGTATACAACAAGGTCCAGGAGAATCATATCCGGTTTACTATGAGCGCTTCAAAACTCTCATAGCATCATGTCCGCAGCATCAGATGAAGGAGGAGCTCCATATACAATGCTTTTATGAGGGATTGCTTCCTCTTGAGCGACAGATGTTAGATGCAGCGGCAGGGGGAGCTTTGGTTGATAAAACTCCAGCAGCAAAGACTTTGATTGCAAACCAAGCTTTAAATGCCCAACAGTATGAGAGCCTTCACGTCAAGTCAATGAGGTAAGTAATAGTTCTAGTTTGGAAGCTCAAATGGCTAATCTTACCTCACTTGTGACTCAGACCCTAGGGAAGCCGAATGTGCTAGGAGTTGCACAAGTTTGCGGTGTGTGTACTAAGTCAGGACATCCATCTGATCAATGTCCTCAACTGATTGAGAATGGCAGTTGGGAGAATGTCAATGCAATAGGTTTTCAAGGGCAAAATCACTATATGAATAATCCTTATTCGAACACCTACAATGAAGGTTGGAGAAATCACCCCAGTTTTGGATGGAGAAATTCAGAACAACCTCAACAACAGACTTCTAATCAGCCACCCCCTAGTTTCGTCCAAAGGCAACCAGAACCACCTCAGCACAATTCAGGTATGCCCCTTAATTATGATGAGATTTTGAAATCGTTGACTATTTCTCAGCAGAACCAATCAAAAGATATAGCAGATTTGAAACTACAAATGGGACAGATAGCTGAGTTTATTGGACAAATTCGCGAGCAAAGAAAACTTCCTAGTTCTACCATTCCAAATCCGAAAGGCAGGTTTGAAACTGCCAAAGCAATTACATTGATGAGTGGTAGGCAAATTGAGAATGAGCCAATAGTCCCTAAACAGAGTCAAAATAGGGAAGCTGAGTTACAGAAGGATGATCCAGCCATCCTTGAAACACCAGAGCTCCAGGGTAAGACGGTGAGCGTTCCAAATTCAGTTTCTGCTAATCTTGCTCCACCTTTTGTGCCTTTTCCAGGTAGGTTTGCCAAATCTAGAAAAGATGAACAGGATAAGGAAATTTTGGAAACTTTTCGAAAAGTCCAAGTCAATATTCCGCTTCTTGATGCTATTAAGCAAGTGCCTAAGTATGCAAAATTTTTGAAAGAGCTTTGCACAACAAAGAAATGACTTCGAGAAGGAAAGGTGGTTAAGGTGAGTGAGAATGTTTCCGCAGTTCTTCAAAGGAAACTGCCGCCAAAGTGTAAGGATCTGGGTAGTTTCACTATCCCTTATGTTATCGGTAATACTAAAATTGAAAATGCAATGCTTGACTTAGGTGCTTCAATAAATGTTATGTCATATTCTATTTATCGCTTTATGAATCTTGGGAAGCTAAAAAATGATGGTGTTATTATTCAATTGGCTGACCGTTCTAATGCATATCCTCGAGGTTTGTTGGAAGATGTGTTGGTGCAAGTTAACCATTTGATATTCCCAGCAAATTTCTATGTGCTTGAGATGGAAGATTCGGAATTTTCAGGACATTTGCCTCTTCTTTTAGGACGCCCCTTCATGAAAACTGCGAAGACAAATATTGATGTGCATGCGGGGAAATTGACCATGGAATTTGATGGTGATGTGATTGGCTTCAACATCTTTGAAGCCACGAGATATCCTATTAAAAATCATTCTTGTTTTTCTATTAATGTGAATGACAATTTGGCTCAGAAATTGTCAGACGTCAGAAATGAGGATGGACTTGAGACCACCATCATTACTGCCGTTGGATATGAGAGCAATAGAGTTCCTTATAACACAAATAAGCGGAAGAAATTACAATTGAATGAGCTCGAAAAGATTCAAGATGAGGCCTATGATAGTAAAGGCAATTATAAGGAGAACACCATAGTTTTTCATGATCAGATGATCCATGGAAATACTTTTGTCGTTGGAATGAAAGTCTTGTTTTCCAATCATGTCTTAAAAGTGGTAAGTTACGTTCTCAATGGGTTGGTCCATTTATTGTTACTAATGTTTTTTTCCATGGTGCCATACAGATTAAGAGTGTTACAATCGGGAAGGAGTTTAAGGTGAAACATCATCGGCTTAAGCCCTATTATGAGTCATTAGTGGAGCATGACATGGAGGACGTATCACTCCATATTCCCACTTATTCTAAGCATTGATTGGAGATACCGTCAAGCTGCACGACGTTAAAACAAGCGCTTCTTGGGAGGCAACTCAATCAGATTTGCTTTCTCTATCCCTTTATTTTCTTTTCGTTGTTTTTTTCTTTTTTTTGTTAGTAGTTTGTTTTTCCCCGTTTAAATCTTTCATTACATGTGCTATAATCTATTAACATTGAGGACAATGTTAGGTTTAAGTGTGGGGGGAACAAAACGTTGTTTTTATAAATAAAAAAAGATTAAAAAAAAAAGTGTCAGTCCATTAAAAAATAAAAAATAATAAATGTTGGTTTTTATTTTCTTTGTTGGTATTAGTGTCATAAATGTTTTTTTTAAATAAATAAATAAATATATATATATATATATATATAATTTTATAGTTTTTTTAGTCTTATGATACTTTCCAATACAATGATGAGATTTGATTTTTAATTGTATGACTTTAAGGTGATTTATAAGCATGATTTAAGAAATAATATTATTCTTTAGGTAATGCTTATTTATGGTTATCACATGTAATCAACTTAGTAATTGGTACTCATAGCATGCTTAATTGAATCTAACTCATTATAACCCATATGTGAGTTTTGAGCCTATTATTTCTTTGATTTAGAGAGTTTTTAGTTAGGTCATCTTTTATTCTTTTGTCAATAATAATTCGTTGCATGATCTCAATTTTGTTTGCTTTGGTTGCTACTTGGATTCCTTTCATAATTAAGAATTAAACACTAGAACTTGTATTAATTTCGTTCAAAGCATCATATTGAATTGCATGACATGTTTGACATGATAAAGACACCTAGTTTCCACCATTGCCAAATAAATCTGATCCATGATATATTTCCTTTAGGTTAACCCCGTCGAGCCTGTTATTAAGCCTTTTGTTTCATTACCCTCATTTTTTATCCCTAACCTAATCAAAAGAGTGGAGTATAATTTGATTTGCAGAGACTTTATTGTGGTTCAAGGTACGTTGAAAAACAAGTGTGGGGGAAGACCCTTATGGTAGACAGTTCAAGAAGAAAGAATTGCAAATATATATATATATATATATATATATATATATATATATATATATATATATATATTATTTTAAAAAAATTATTACAAAGTTTCAGAAGGGATACAAGCCCTTGTCTATATTCATTCAGTATTATAGTAGCATACAAAAAGTCCAGTTCTTTAAGTAGATACAAAATAATGGCTGAAACTCTTCATTATCAGTGGGCCACTTCTTCATTTTCCCACTTATGTCTTGAACCATATGATTCTTTGCTAATGTCTCTAATTTATTGCATGTTTTCACCATTTCTTCAAGCCCTTTGAAAATTTCATATCCGTTCTTTCTCTTCCATTGACCCCTGGCCCCATTACAACCTGAATTAAGACATTTTGATTGAGTGTGTCTTGCAATGTCAAGATGTCGAGATTCGAATGAGGTATGAGCATATGGTGTCCCTAGTTCTTGCATTCAAGTAGTAGCATGCCTTCCATGAGATCATATATCTGGAAAAAAAAAATTAGAAAATACCTTTCTTTCTTGTTATATCATATGTGAGATATTTGTTTCCCTTTTACATCAATCATCTCACATATAACTAGAATAGGAAGAGTGGTTTTACCAAACAATCAGTGAAAAAGAAAAGAGTGCACCCAGTGAGATTTTTGGGTTAATTATTCTTGGCACGCACTTGAGTTTCACAGTCACTTGGATTGATTTAATTGTGAATTTTTATATCATTGCTATGAACGTGTATTAATTTTTGAATAATGTGGATTTAATCTTGTGTTTACGAAAAATCTTAACATGTCATGATTCGTTGAAAATCTCTTAGACAAATGTTGGAAAGTATAAATGGAGTCATTTGAGTCTTTTATTTTTGTTTCTTGAATTTGCTCGAGGACTAACAAAAGATAAGTGTGGGGGAATTTGATAGGGACATAATTAGACTATTTTTAGTACCATATTTCTATATATATTTTTGGCTATTACTTGTTAATTATGGTACTAATTGCTATTTTCGTGTTTGTGTAGGTTTTCAATTACAAGATTCTAAAATAGAAGCTAAGTGAAGCAAATTGGCAACTAATTGCACAAGGAAACCACACAAACAAGGAAACCAAGCAAACAAGGAAACTAAGCAAAGAAGGAAACCAAGCAGAAAACAATTATAAAAGGGATGATACCTTGCTTTAGAGAGAATCCATCCAGCAATACCATCCTCATCCATAGCCTCCTAATCCACCGCCGCAGCAAGCCAAGCATCCTCCCACAGCCGCCGTCGTCCTGAACCCGTCATCAATCATCCTCACATATCCCTCCTCCTCGCAACAGCCGATCGCCTCCACCATCATCGATAAACCCTCATCTCAGTCCCTCTCTCTCTGTCCCTGATCGTCGCCAACCCTAAACCCATCGCCATCGTCTTCATCTCTCTCTCAGCCGATCGACACCCTTCCGTCGCCACACATTCGCAGTCCAATCTCACAGCAGAAGCAGAGATCGATAAGGAAGAGACGTGAAGCAGATTGCGACGAGAAAGAGGATTCTCTTCTGCTATTCGCAACCCATCAATCCACTCAGTACCACTACGGATCAGGCAACAACGTTTTCATCTCTAAACTTCTCTTTTACATATTTTAGTTTGATATTTAGTTATGTATTGCTATTCGAACATGATTAATATGTCTAGCTAAACCTCTGATTCGAAGCCCCGAACATGTGTTTTATAAATTAATTAAATTTAATCTTCCTTGCTATTAGCGATTGTGTTTTGCTTAACTGCTTTATAAATAACTTTTCTTTGTATGTTTGTTAAGGTGGCCAACTTAGTAAGCATGCTAGGATCTGGGGCTAGAGTATAGGAGAGTTTCACCTAATTGTTATAATCTTGTACCCACAAGTAGTAAATACCAAGGAACGTTGGTAAGGTTAAGTCAAAACCTCGGTAAGAACAAGATGCTTATCATACTTGTAATTGACTAGTCAGTGTTCATATTTTCCACAAAACTTAATGATCTTAGATTGTTATCTAACTTGTGATTCCTGATTAGATAGCATGGTAAGAATAGTTTGAAAGCGACGCTTAGCTTAATTCAACGAACTTGGGAAAATAATAAGATTAATGCAGTGATTATCACGGTTAATCTTGAGCATTGTCTCTCACGAGTTAGCAGATGATTATTGAAGATTGATTTATGAGCATATGTTTGGTGTGTGGAGATAAACCCTTAGCTAATTTATCATATTTTCCATCCCTTTAATTTTATTTTCTTTATAGTAATTTTCGTAGTTATTTTCATAGTTTAATTTAGAAAATTCAATCCCAAATTATTTACTTAATTAGGTTGTTAGTTGTCTTTTAGTTATTCTTACTGTTAATTGGCAAGCCCTCTAATCCTCGGTTCAGAACGATCCCTACTTATTCTATACTACAATCACAAAGCATGGTATTAAGTTGTGTGCTACTAAAATAGAGCATCAACGATAAACCCTAGCTCTCACTCTACGGGCCGATACGATAAACCGTAGCTCTCACTCTAAGGGCTCATGGGCTCGACCCATTATTCAAGCAGTATTATACCACGTACCTGACACGAGCATTAGAAATCCTAGTCATTTTTTGACACGCGGATCACACCTGCATATCACCAGCTGATTTAAGGTACTCATGTCTCTTCAAAACTCGTATGCACGATGCATTCCGCTCGTGGATGTAGGCTCGCACTCCCGCAATAGGCGGAGCCCCCACCTAGCTGGGCAAGCTTAGTCAGCTTTGGCTGACGACGACGGCTTCTGGTTCATCCTGACACCTAGTCCGCTCAGTGCGAATGTCGATGGTTTAGGAAGTGGGAGTCTAATTAGCACTATTACGCCTGGTGACAACAACTCGCCAGAGACTATCGCACCCTTCACGGACAACGATCGCCGAACCTGATCAGGTAAGCCTAGCTGGTGACGACTGGCAACGACAGCTTCTGATCAAAGCCCATACCTGTAGCCCCCACTGCGCGGGTGTAGATGGTTTGGAAGGTGGGAGCCTAGTAAGTTCTGACTGATGTTGACGATTCGCTATGGGACCATTGCTCTTTTACAAACTATGGTCGCCGAATTACCAACCCTAGACTTGTAGCCTCCACTTCGCGGGTATAAATGGTTTGGAAGGTGGGAGTCTAGTCAGTCTCGAACTGATTCTAACACTTGCCATGAGACCACTGCTCTTCTACAGACCATGATTGCCGAAAACCCCCAAATGTGTAGCTCAATGCTCATGGGTGTGAAGGTGGGAGCCTAGTCTGTCCCGAACTGATTCCGACGACTTGCCACGGGACCACTGCTCTTTTACAGACCATGGTCGTCGAATCCCCTCAACCCAAACTTGTAGCTCGCTTCGCGCGATTGTAGATAGTTTGGAAGGTGGGAGCCTAGTCAGTCCCGAACTGATGTCGACGGCTCGTCATGAGATCATCGCTCTTCAACAGATCATGATCGCCGAATTCCCACATCCCAAACCTGTAATCCACTCCGCACGAGTGTAGATGATTCGAAATGTGGGAGCCCAGTTGTGACGACCCCCCTCTCGCACTATACCGATATTGTCCGCTTCAGGCTTCCATCCGGCCCTCACGGCTTTAAAACGCGTCGATACAATGGGGAGCCGACCACGCACATATAAGGATCATCCTCCTCCCCCACCCAGGTGATATGGGGCTATGATTCCCCTTGTAGCTTGTCCAACCCCTCTCGACCTATTGGGCATGTTGGGCTCCAACCCTCACCCTCACCCTCACCTCAGGTCCGCCCACTCAGGGTCTCACACCAGTCAGCCACGACTGATGTCAACGGTTTGCCACTCGACCACCGCTCCCCCTCAATATAGCGATCACCAACCTAAAATCACAGCTCAAGCGACGTCTACACGCTCACATAAGTTGACATTCCATTATCAGCAATGGCCACCCGCTTACACGTGAACAAACGCTACATGAAGTGTCAGCCCGAGCTCACAAAACCTGACTCGTGATAAGCGTTCTAAGACAACGCATGTGCTTGACTGTCACAGTTCACTCATGCCAGCAACCACAACCTACAGTCGGATACACTAATTAAGTCCCCAGTGACTTACCTTAAGGATGAGCTACAACCTAAAAACTATAGCTCATTCTAAACCATCCAAAAAACACCCACAATTGGATGTAACTGAACGATAACGACTTCGAGACCTCACGAAAGAACATATCAGAGTCATCTGTGACGTGAGTGGTCAAACTCTCAGCAGTAGACAAACCATTTGGCTTCCGGCTGACCCAACCAGACCTGTGTCAAGTTAAAATGACAAGACATAATGGAAAGCGCGAGACAGGGAGACCGTACAAAATACAGGCATAAAGTGTACTCAAAATAAACATGTTTTCATTAACAGTTGGAACAAAAAAGTACAAATACACAAAGTCTATCCTTCTCTAAGAGGGGGTACAGAAACATGAGAACTAAGCTCAACGGTGGAAGGAGAGGTAGTTACGTTCGTGCGCACTTCAATCTAGGCATTATGATCCGGACCGCACTCTTCTTCTGATGACGCGGAGACCACTGCTAGGTCTGCGTATGATATCTTCTTATAATACTCGAGTTTTCATTCTGGATGCTCCTCCTTCATCAGCGCCAGCAACTCTAATATCTCATGCACAACCCAGCGGAATTCATACTTGCCCTACGCTTTGAGAAGCTCTTCCTCACGCACCCTCGCCTCAGCAAGCTCACGCCCCAACAACCCCAGTTTGCCTGTCAGTGCATCGATCTGAGATTTCTCCGTAGCCAGACTACTCTTAACAGCACTGAGCTCATGTTGCTCCAGTTAAAGCTGCTCTCCAACCTTCCTCGCTATTCGAGCATTGAATTCCACGTCGGCCTCTAAATAGCTGCCATTGGGCAGCCCAGTCAATCTCCTTCATGGCTTGCTCCTCAACGAGAGACTGAAATTCAGAACGCGTCTTAGCCGCAGCTTTCTACACAACTTCAAGATCATAGCGGACCAAATCTAACTCTCGCTTGAATCTATCCCTTGCAAACATCGCCTCTGCCAAATCAGACTAAAGGGCCTCCAGACGAACCCTTTGAGTCTCAGCAACGACTGACTGTTTTAACCTACCCTCCCCAACCTGCTTCCCCAACAGCTCAATTTCAAAAAGCGCGCCAGAGTACAGTTTTTGCATGTTTGAGAAGACACGCTCCGCGGTGTATACCTTCTCACGAGCCGCCTCAACCTCCGTCCTAGCAACGACCACCTGGCTCAAGTGAGATATCCCCAACATAAGGTGTTTTAAACCTTTATCCATACGCTGTTCTAGCGTATCCTCCTCAGGTTTTGGAGCATGGTCCATCAGCCAGCTATGATGCCTGCTTATGTGCTTCTTTGAAGCATAGAAAACGTCAACCTCCTGGTGCCAAGCCTGGTTGCTTATCTTTGCTACGTCCGAAGCAAACAAGCTTATCCGCGCATTCGGATGGAGCTCTCCCGGATGCGAATTATGCCGCACCACCCTTCGTAGTCATCACTACACCCAGGTCTTCCTCCGCAGTTTTCCCTTTATCACCAGTGGCCGACCCTTTATTGCGAGACGACCCAGCGGAATTCGAAGGAAGAAAGGGAAGCCAATTGTCCAACGGACCCTTCGTCACCCTAATATTGCAGCCTGGACGAGATGGGGAACAATGTGGACTACAGGAAGGATGACCCACTTCACCGCGACCACTATCAGATGATCTTTTAGTGGAGCGATTGGACTCTGAAACCTCAGGCAAATTTTTGTCAGAAACCTCCAACGAAATGGCCCTGGAGTGGTCAGCACTAGTAGAAGCCGCCACAGCGGCCAACATTAGCTTCTCACTCAAAGCTTCAACTTGTGCGATACTCAAATTCAACACACTTTCAACTCCTACTAATCGAAGACGGTCCCTCTCCCAGTCGGATATTTCAGCCTCTGCTCTGGCTGGCTAAGTAGGTCCACGTTCCGCTCTCACTGGAGCAGACCGTTTGGAAGCCAACTCAGTCCTAACGCAGGACTTCTTCAAACTCACAAAGGAGGCGAGCGTCTCAGAAAGTCCTTCCGTGTCAGATGAAGCAGGAACCTTAACTTCGGAAACCTTCCTCTTTCTAGAAGGAGCTCCACCCTCAGACTTGACTTTCAGCATTCGGAAAGAGTGGCGACCACATGATAGTTGGCCCACAAACCACTGCGGCTGAAGTTAGCAGGACATATGACTTCCTCCACACTCATCTTAGGCAGGTCACGAAATGTCTTCATTGTGTTCCGCTCCTCTGGGAAAAAGCAGTAGGGAACCTCCCAGCAAAGAAACGAATGCAATGATCAGCGTACAATCAGTGCAACGAATTCAAAAGATGAAGCTATACTTACCAAGTGGCCTGAACTCCCACTCAAGCGGACGACTCTTGTACTTGAAATACTTCGAGTCTGAATGAGCCAAAAAACAATATTTTTTTACAGAACTTGAAGTCATCTGGCAACTTCCCGAAGCAGGCTGACAACGTCATTTTACAAACGGCGTGATCATTCAGCCGATGAGAAGTTAGCAACTGAATCACCCGCAGAGTCACGCTGACACCAGCATCCTTCGCTCTGATCAAAATAAGAAGGATGATCCTGTACCCGTTGGGTACTAACTGGGCAGGAGGGATTCCGAGGAAATCCAAGAAGCCCCAAATCTCATCAAGAACAGAAAAGTGGACTCTGGTCTGAAGTATTTCGCGGTGCAAACAAATGAACACTTCTGAAGGGAGCATTGGCATCTGATCATTTTGCAGAGCGTACAATGGTAGGTCCTCAGGGACCCCGAACGTCTTTCGAATGTCACCAAGGCCTGACTCAGAAAGCAACTTATCTTCAAAAAACTCGAGGCCCCTGGCCAAATTTTCGTCATCAAGATGGTCTCGGTGAACCATGACAAAGATGAACAAGCTTTCAATCAAAAAATGAACAAAGCAGAATCTCTAAAAGCAAGAAAATGGAAAAGTCAATCTCCACAAAAAGGAAGATCTAAATAGGGATTGGTTTCCCGCCTCTTTTCCATTGAATCGACGCACAGTTAATTAATGAAGCGCACGGCTCAAACAAACGATTCAGACTCGATCATCATGAGCGGCGTATCTTTTCAAAAAGTGACTTAGTGGACTGACGCGATGACCACTAACTCGGGGGAGTAGCTGATGATACACCAAAACGGTCCCTCTTCTACACCGTACACGTGTTATGATGATCTCGAAAAATAGTAGGCCCAAACGTCAGCCCAACACTGATCCAGCCCAAATGGTTCCAAGCCCGCACATTGCAGTCTACCAGCGAACCCGAAACCATTACAACCTGCTAAGCCCACGCATCTCATAGCTATCCTCAATACCCATAAGCCCTGCTAAGGCAAGTATCTCGAGGATCAGCTTCGGACAAACAAGAAAACAACATTTTACTTCCAACTAGGAAGCAAATTCCAAAGTATATATCACACATGGAGACTTCTATCTATGAACTACTCTCGAAACAGGAACTATCTCCAGCGTATCTAAGAGCACAAGGCCTACAATGAAATTTCCCTTCTTAGTACGACTCCTAATTAGAAAAGGATCTCCAATAAGATCTTTTTTCCCTAAACTACGTCATCGATGGCTTGGTCGAACCAGAACTCTAGCACTATAAATAAGATATGAAGTTGGTAAACTAAGGTACGCTACAAATTCCCTGTTTACAACATTACGCCTTCCTCAGATCTCTGTTTGACTTTAGCATTGGAGTGCCATCACCACCACAACGATGGTTCGTGGCTCACTTGTGTTACTTGTGTAGGTCAGCAGATTCGCAGGTCAAGGTCCAAGCAGGGAGCGAAAATTGATCGGATCACTAACCATATATTAAGTAAGGTAATGAATAAAATCATTAAGGGCAAAGTTTACCTCTAGAAGGTTCGTATTTTCCAAATATGCTTTAAGTGCCTCCGGGTCGTTTAGATTATGTGAAGGTATCTCGAAATCGATTAGATTGGCGATGACATTTTGTGCACAAAATAACAACAATCAACAACAACAACAACGATCAAACTAACCCTACAAATAAGCAAATTCTAGGGTTCAAACATTAACAACTAACCATAAAAATAACAAAGTTGCTTCAAATAGACAAAAAAGAAAATTAAACATGACATTACGATAATGACAACAAAAAATACCCATGCAAGCTCATCTCAAGTTGAAAGTGTACCTCGAGTAGAGTGGGTCGTTCTTTGCCTTGAAAATGTTCATCTTCTTCGTTCACACCTATAAATGGAGTGGAATGTTGACTCTCAACTGCAGCATTATTATCTTGAAGCCTACCAACCTCATTTTCACTGAACTCGTCCATTTCTATATACAAACTTCACCAAAACCCTAATAAAGAAAGATGAATAAAGAGACAAACAACTAGACGTAAAAGGGAGGGAGATAAGCCAATGTTGGGGTCGTTCGACGAGCTTGGAATGGAAGACAACTTTGATGGATAATGAACGAGGGAGGAAGAGGTGTTTTCTCGAGAGAGAAAGCAAAAGAAATAGTAGAGAAGGGAAAGGGATGATGAAGGCGAGTAAGAAAAGGAAATGGAGGCTGAAGACAGTGGCTGGCGATTATATTTTCGACGAGATTGGGAGGAGAAGGGCTGATTCGTGTGAGTTGGAAAGGAGTCGCTGGATTTGGGAGAAAAGAAAAAAAATCAATTTTTTATTATGTAGTGGTGGTGTCCTTTTGTAGATTTAGAAAAAAAAAAAAAAAAAAATGGTGTTGGTGGTGTTATTTAGCAAGGGACATAAAAGCATTTCTATTATTCTTCCACTTTTTTTCTTTCCCTATTTTCTCTCCACTTAATTTCTCTATCTTTATTCATCTTCTATACATAACACTACAACAACACACAAATAAACAAACCCATAGAGAACACGAACAAACTCAAGCTCTATAGAAAAAATATAATAATAATAATGTACACGTCGAGTCGACTTAAAAATTTTACTAAAATATAACTGGCCAAAAAATGTTTTTTTTTTAAATTTCTTGGTTAGCTCGAGACTAGATAAAAGTGTGAACAAAGTTGATTTTTATTTTCCTGTATTTTGTAGTTGGCGCGTTTATTTTTTGTATAGTTTGTTTGTAGTTTCTAGGATATACACAGAGAAATTGAAAAGGTGAAGAGAAAATAAGGGAGCGAAAATTAGAGAAAATGTCAGGAATTACTTTTATAGATTACTTCTTTAAAAACAGGGATTCAAATCTAGATTAGTTTAACTGTAGTGAGATGATCAAAACAATCCAATGGCCAATATTGCTAGACCCTATGACTCTGATTCACCACAAGATCGACAAATTTGAACTCCAAAATCACTAGTTTCCTAATAGGATTTTGAATCCCCAATTCCAAAAATTTGGATCCGATGGATATTGATAGATATAGTTTTGGAAAATTTTGGATTCAAAATTAAAGTAAATGGTTAAATGGACATTCGGAAATGAACATCTTATAATATCAACCGAGACAAAACTAGGAAAATTTGACAAAAGTGAGAAAGGAAAGGAGAGAAAGAGAAGACATGAATTTGTGATGATCTTTTTATAAAATTGTGGATTTTTTTTCTTATGGGAGTGAAGTAAATGGTCGCCCAAAAAAAGGTCATCTTCCACCTCAACTTGGAGAACTTTCAAGCTCTCTCCAATCTCTTATTGCTCACCCCCTCCCCCTAAGAAAATATTTTTCACAATTTTGTAACAAATGATAATCACAAATGCATTCCTTCCTCTCCTTTCTCACTTTTGGCAAATTATCTTTGGAAAATTTTCCTTGAAATCAAACACACCCTAATATACTTTTAACACTCAGAGAAGCATAGGTACTACGAACTACCGAGATATATTTGGGACAATTAATTTTAACAATCAATCCTACTTTTAGAGTAATTCTCTAGGTGCCACGAATCCATCACTCAAATGTCGAAACAAAATACCTGTAATTGCCCAGGGTTAGAAAAGCAGATCTTTCTAATAAACAATAAACAACATTTCTCCACTGTCATGTGTTTCCTAATATTATCTCATGTGTTCAGACAAAACATCAATCCGCGTCCAGACATCTGATGCATTCTAACTGAAAATAGTACACATGAGAGAAAGTTAGATGTGCAATACAGGTCTTTGACTTTACTAAACAAAGTTGAAATGCCCTAATTATACTAGCTGCATTGACACTCAAAAGTAATAACATGCATAAAAGAAATACGAGTTTCAGCAATTCACCATACTTCATCATTGGGTGGTTACACTCTTTGCAAGGTTCCTCGGCTGATCAACATTGAATCCCCGTAAGACAGTAAGATGGTATGCTAGTAACTGCAGAACACAAGACATCACAATTCACACATAACAAATCCACGGTTGACAAACAAAAACAACGAAGAAACAAACAACAACAGCAACTCTAATATATTTCCTATGCCAAGTTGCTGGCTATCTGAAAAACTAAAGCTCATATTTTGAATAATGTGAAATACATGCATCTAGCTTTGTCAGACCAAGAACCTTGTCATAAACTTCTGATTGTAGTTTTACTTTTGAAGAGTTGAGCCGACAAGACGTTCTGTATGAAGTGTCCGTGAAGTAAGTGACCCTGTGTTCTCTTGATTAGCTGGTTGCTGAGCAGTCTAACAGTAAGCTAATTGATCTAATAACCCATTATTTTACATCAACACCCCTCTATTATAATTTTTCCATTGATCATATTACATCTATTATCCCCTTAACTTGTAATCCCCTAGGTTTTTCTGCAATGTCCTTAACCTCAAGGATAAGAGTCATTCTAGCGAACAGTCTCTACACGGTAAACTGGGTCAACATTGTCAAAGGACCCAGAATCTAAGCTGATGGTTTTCTCCCTACATCCAACAGTTACAATCAAGTTTATAAAATACAGTTGGTTCTGTGACAACAAAGTTTAACATATAGATTTTAAGGTTGTATGTCACTCAAAATATAATCTATGGAAGACATACCTGTAAGGGGATTATGTTAACGACTGGTTGAAGGCAATCTTCAACCTGAGGAACTTCAATAACTCTACAGGATCCTCCAGGGCATACCAAAGATGCCTCTCCTTTTGAACACATAACTATCAAACGACCTTTGCGTGCATGAAGTTGCTGGATAACTGATTGTTGCTTGCTGTCAGGAAGTAAAGATATCAGTATCAGAAGAAAGAACAATTTTCATACAAGTAATCTTATCCTTCTTAACCTCAAAGAAACTCACCTGAAACAAGCATCATGAGTGGCAATGACAAAAATAGGAAGGTTTTCATCAACTAGAGCTAGAGGACCATGTTTCATTTCCCCTGCAAGTATTCCTTCACTGTGCATAAGTGCAACTTCTTTCACTTTCAAAGCACCCTCTAGAGCAGTTGCATAGTTGTAACCTCTTCCAAACACAAGTAGTGACTGCTCATCTATCAAAGATTTCGCTAAATCTTTCATTTCCTGGTCAAGTTTCAGCACCTCTCGAATTTTATCTGCACATGAGACATAACAAAAAAATAACTGCTCATAAATCCTGTGTAGAAATAAAATAAATATTTTCAATATGAAAAGCACATCTTAAGAGATTCTATAAGATTATAACGGAAGAAACCAACTGAAGCATACTTGGCAAATCAAATAGACAATCTATGATAGACTCCCTCTGTGATTGACTGGAAATTGTATCATCTCCTATGGCTAAAGCCAGCATTGCCATTACTGCTATCTGACTTGTATATGCCTGTTCACCAAAGGTAACAATGAAATGAGAACCCCAAACACTAATCTTTCAAACCAAAGATGAAGAGAGGGGCTCTTACCTTGGTACTAGCTACACCTATTTCACAACCAGCATTTATATGAACACCACAGTGTGTATTTCTGGCTATTGCACTACCAACAGTATTTGTAATGCCAACACAAAGTGCTCCATTCTCCAAGGCATATTCTAATGCATGTAAAGTGTCTGCAGTTTCACCAGACTGACTGACAAAAACAGCTGTATCTTCCCGGTATATTGGACCCTGTCTGTCCAGTAAATCGCTTGCAATTTCCGTTGTAACAGGAACACCTATTCACAAGAGAGAAATTAGTAAGAACAGATCTTAAAACCCGTCAGCTTAAAGAAATCCAGGATAGTCAAATAATATTTACCAGAAAGCTCCTCTAATATAGGTCTTGCAGCTAATGCTGCATAATAGCTTGTACCACATCCAATGAAAACAATTCTCCTGCTTCGCCTAATTGTTTTCAGATGATCTTTGAGCCCGCCCAGAAGAACACTCTTGGCCTTACAGGAACCTCCACGTATAAGCCTTCCCCTCATAGTTGTTGTTAAAGACTCTGGTTGTTCATGAATTTCTTTCTGCATGTAATGTTCATAACTACCTTTGTTTATTTGCTCAACTTCCATCTCAAGAACAGATAAGGCACGTTGCACCGATGCAGGTCTCGGGAACCCAGCAATGTTTTTTGCCTTGTCATAATCGCACTTGAGAACTGAAACAGATCCATCCTGGAGTCATCACTAGCAAGAGTAAACATTATGCTGTAAAATTAATGATTGACATCAGTTAGACGCATGGTACAGTTCATAACATCTTAAGGGTAAAAAAGCGAAGTATAAGGTAATCTGTTATTGCAGGATCATGTTCAAGGAGAGAGCAATAGTAACTAGTAAGTACATCATCATAAGTAATAACGTGATAGGTCTTTGACTGTAGAATTAACATATTAAAATGAGGATAGGCATAATCAGTAGGTCTTCTGCATCCACATAGACTTAAATCTTATAGGCAATGCGATTTGAAGGATGATGGTTCGCCACCATTGAAAGACGTAACCGAGTAATTTTGCTTATCTTTTAGTGTCAACCATCAAAAAATTTACTATATTATATAAATAATTTCTCACTTGACAATCTTACAAGGTCCTAACAAAAGAAACAAGCAAGTCACAAGTTGGCTGTTGATATAGGAATCAAGAAACTAAAAGATGACACTGAATTGATAACCATACACAGAAAATCATTAAGCAAAAAATCCAGGCAATGGAGGTCAGCTTTCTGGTGTCCCAGATAAAATCCATTTTGTTAGAAGGTTGGATGAATGGTGCATTTCCATATTTCTGGAGTAGAAAGGCCAACAAAGTGGCAGACTAGTTAGGGTCTTAGGGACCAGATAGGAATTTTACCATATGGAGAAAGTAGTGTGCCTAGACTCTAACAACATTATTTATTCTATACATATCTTGAAGTGGCATAAATATCCTAACGGTAGGAAACCCAGCTTTCTCTGGAAAAAAAAAGTTACTGATTGAGGCTTCATCTACAACCCTCTATTCTCATCCAAAGAATAATAGGAAGATCAGAGTATGAGGTTGTGCTACTTTTTTGGAAAGAAAGTTGTGCTACTTGTTAGTAAAAGTTTGATATTTCATTTGTAACTTGCAAACCAAGAAAGATGCACCATGTCAAGAGTTTTTAGTCTCTGTTTCCATCTTTTTCAACTTAATTTTTCTTCGTAATGTATTTGTTAGGGTTAGGATCAAGTGACAAATTTGTGGAAAAAAAAATTTCTTACAATAATTTTCATTGATTCATCTAAAAGTTGAATGATCTATGCTGAGGACAATCTGTGAAAAAAAAAATCAGTCCATCATAATGTTACAAACCGCTCATATGTGGCTCACAATTTAAAACCGATAAGGAATGGTTTAGAATTGTTCAATTTGTAGACCAGTCTAGGAATGTCGAATTACTTGAAAGATGACCTCCTCAGCCTAGAGATTATCCCACTAAAGACCCACTGATCCAAAATTAATGATCTCCAAAGAACAATAAAACTAAATTAATAAAATTAATGAAAATAAATACTGAAGGAAATAAAGATAAAATAATCTCTCAAAAAGAGTTTTTTTTAAATTCAATCCAAATTAATGAAAATAACAGTAAAGATAAAATAATCTCTCAAAAAGAGTTTTTTTTTAAATTCAATCCAAATCCGAAGGATGGCTTTAAGCCTTTATATAACTTTAGCTTGCTAATCAAGCCAAGAAAACCCGAAACTTCTAAACAAAGCCCTAACACTAATTATTAATAAGGGGTTTACTGCCCGACCCTACAATAAACATTAATTAAATAAAGACTAACTGACCGCAATTCCATAAAAAGTACTTAACCAATGTATTTGACCATGCTAATTGATTGTGTCGAATCATGTTCTCCTTGACCTTGACCTATACAGGGAAGACACGTGAGCCAAATACCACTATTGTGGCGGTCGATGGAACTCCGATGCGAAAGTCAGACAAGACTTGAGAAAGGTGTAATGTTGTAAATTGGGTTTTGTAGCGTACCTTTGTTCCTCTACCTTGTGGCCTATTTATCATGCGTGAGTCCTTGATTGGCTAGGCCTTTAGTGGCGTAGTTTAGGGAAAGATATCTTGTTGGAGATCTTTTCCTTGCTAGGAGTTGTCTATGTAGGAGAGTTTCCCTACACGACTTGTGCTCCTAGATCTGTGGGGGATTCTTCCCTTATAGAGTGTTGTCCATGTAGGAGAGTTTTCATGCATGACTTATACTCGGGTATTTGTTTCCTGATAGGAGTCAGTGTATTGCTGGCCTACCATCTTAGGTCGATCCTCAGATACTTGCCTTATTAGGTCTTACGGGTATTGGGCTTGACCATGTGACGTATGGGCTTAAAAGGTCGTTGTTGTTGGGTCCAACCTCTTGGACCCTGCTTAAATGGCCTTCAAGTTGTCTGGCTTTGCCAGATTGGGTGCGCAATCAGGCCCACTTTGCTCTGTTGACGAGATCATCATGACATGTGTACGGCGCAGATTATTGGATGGTTTGGTGTATCATCACTAATTATTTTCAGTTATAAGAATTTTTTAATCACCGCTTGTCCCAAGATCCTAACCTTATTTGGCTTTCCTTTTCTAAACTCGGAACTGGACTCGAGTTGATCTTGAGCCTCTTCTTCTTCAAAACTCATTTACCAATTAAGGGGACATCCACCTGCATACAACTGCATCATCGAAACCCAAATGAAAATGTATTCCAAATGGGAAAGAATAGCTACGAACCACACTACAAGGTGGTGTTTATTCTTGAAGTCATAATTAAGAGTTTTACCTAAAATGGGAAAATTGATGAACTCGGTGCCACATTATATTATCTTTTTTTAGCTTCGCAAGTTATTCACCCACAGTATATTACATGGATTGGATTTCACCCAACAATCAACAGTTCTGCTTGAGGTTTTACAAACTTGTGTTATTAAGTACTTTGGTTTAAGTTAAGAGATGGAATAAATAACCCAGTTGAAGCATAGTAATCACACCTTTTGTATGGAACAGAATAACCAATTTTTCTACCTGTTCCCAGAATCGAAAATCAGTCATAGCCATTATGTTGACACTGAAAAGGAGTTTGACCCAAAATTTATTTCTGTCCTAGTTGATATTGATTTGACATTAAAAATAGTCATTGGTCCCAGTCATGTCAATCTTATATTTACTTTTATCTCATCTACTTCAGTACTTCCCTTGTATTTTACTTCATTCTTGTTTTGGATCTATTTAATTTGGGCACCATGATAGCAACAATTTAGCTACTCCACAGGATCTATATTCAAGAGCACAAAGAAAAGACTTGGATTTCCACACAAAATGAATCAACTTCCTGTTTGAAAAATCAAACTCTATATTGTAACAATGCACGTGGGATCATATAGGAAATGTAACAGTTGAAATCAAAGAAAAAAGCATATATAAGCACATGCTGCAAATGATGCAAAAAAGAACAGGCGATACCTTCAAATGTACCACTTCACCATCCTCAATGACCAAAACTGTTTTCGTATGTTCAACAAGAGCATGTGCATCACTAGAAAAGAAAAATTCTTTTGGTAGCCCATTTGTCATGGGGAAGTTGACATCATGGTATGATGATCCATTATTGTTCATAACTGCAGTCAACTCCTGCAGTAAAAGAAATGTGCATCTTTACGCCAGCTTCACACACATCAGTAATCAAACAGGAGCAGAAAAAATGTAACCATATTGAAGATGACTAAGGTAATTGGACATGTCATTGCCGTTCTTCCATTATAAGTTTTCTCTATGAGGTATCTTGATAGTTTTTGGGATTTCCTATTAATTATTTAAATAACATCAAAAACAAAAACAAAAACAAAAACAAAAACAAAAACAAAAACAAAAACAAAAACAAAAACAAAAACAAAATGATGAACCTATTGCCTATTTGCTAAATGTTTGCTTTTAAAGGAAATCTTTCTTTAAAAACTATCAAGATACCTAAAGATGGGCAAATAGAAAATAGGTTCATGTGGGGCACTGAAAAACAATGGAGCAGAAATCATTTCAACCTAAAGATGGCAATGCTTTCGCTATAGATAAATGACATATTCATGATAAATTTATCAAGGTCATCAAGAAAATGTACTCTAAAAAGTATTAACGATACCAATGGGATGCTTTTGCGAATACGAGTAACTCGAGGCCAGTGAGGACCATTTACTAAGGACATGTGGGGCACTGAAAAGCAATGGAGCGGAAATGCCCAATGCATGTAGCATAGCGTATGCGCTGAAGATACTTGAAATTTGTTTAGTAGATTCCATGGTTTTACATTTTAGGGACTTCTACAGCATATAGATGGCAACTGGGCGGGGCAGGGTGGATTTGCCCATACCCGTCCCCGCCCCGCCCAACCAAAAGTGATTTCTTTTCCAGTAAAAACAGGCAATATATTGATAACTGAATACAGAAATAAGGTTCAAAGGTGTCTGAGCACAGACAGATTACAAAATGAAAGTGCTAGCTCCAGATCATACAGACATGGAAGGGAACCCCATCCAAAATGTCCCAAGTGTAACCTCAATACCACAGTAAGGATTTAATATCACTGGTAACTGAGTCCAAATCCTTCTTGACACCTTTGAAAATTATGTATTTCTAACAGAGATTAAGAGAATACTTTCTTGTGTATTTCATTGGAAGTATTACATGTATTTATATACAAACTATTAATCTAAACTAGGAAACTATATCAATTAGAATCTCTAATTGACAGCCTAACTGACAACTATATACACACCGTAACACTCCCCCTCAAGCTGGAGCATAAATGTTAATCATGCCCAGCTTGTTACAAAGATAGTCAACCCGAACCCTATTTAATGCTTTCGTGAAGATGTCCCCTAGTTGTTCTCCAGTTTTCACATAACCAGTAGAAATCGAGCCTTGTTGAATTTTCTCACGAATAAAATGACAATCAATTTCAATGTGCTTAGTCCGTTCATGAAACACAGGATTAGATGCAATATGATGAGCAGCTTGGTTATCACACCACAATTTCGCTGGTACTGTAGTTTTAAGTCCTTCTTCAGTCAAGAGCTGATATATCCAAATTATCTCACATACAGACTGTGCCATAGCCCTATATTCAGACTCTGCACTGGATCTTGACACAACGCTTTGCTTCTTACTCTTCCATGAGACCAAATTCTCTCCAACAAAGATACAATAACCTGAAGTGGATCTTCTATCCATTTTGGAACCTGCCCAATCGGCATCTGAAAAACATTCAATATGAGTGTGCCCATGATTTTTGTACACGATACCTCGTCCTGGTGCTCCTTTCAAGTAACCCAAAATTTGTTTTAACGCTGCCCAACCTACAATGAGCCTCGAAAGGAGACGGGACACTGGAGCAAGCAATAGAACGCGGTACCGATGTATCAAGAATGTAGAGGCCTCCAGACTCATGTCCTTTACCAATAATCTTCTTCGTCATAAGATCCTGAAATAAACAATGATCAGGATAAAATGAGACACAACAGTTAAGATTACGAGTAAGTTGGCTTACAGAGAGCAAATTCAATGATAAATTAGGTAAATGTAAGACAGAAGACAGAGATAGCGAGGGGGTAAGGTTGATGGTGCCAGACCCGCGAACACAAGATGGTGACCCATCGGCTAAAGTGACAGTAGAAGTAGAAGCATAGGATTGAAAAGAAGAAAATAGACTAGAATTACCTGTCATATGATCTGTGGCACCAGAATCAATGACCCACTTGGAGGATGATGAAAGAAGACATACATCGGGTTTACCTGAATCAGCAATAGATGTGACAGAAGGAGATGAAGACTGGAATGATTCCTGATACTGTGAGAACTTGGCAAATTCATCAGCAGAGATAAGGACCGATTTGTCAGAGGCATCAGTAGTGACCGCAATATGATTAGACGGTCTCCCAGGTGCGTAGTTGTTATTTCGACTTACCAAAGCACCACTAAGCTTATGGTCCGTAATCTTAGACATCACAGGAACCAGATCAGATACAACTACTGACTTTGTCTCAGCCATAACAGGTTAAATAGGTCTGAACTCGGAATTAAAACCTCCAAAATCAAATTTTACAAATGGGATTTTCAGAAATCGTGCAAAATCTCCCTCAAATCAAGAGAAATCAGGAAAGATGCTTGAAAAGCAGACAAGCAGAGGATGGATCAACCTGGTGAGGGTGAACGGCGGCTGGAATAGCAACTTCGATCGACTGGAAGAGTCGATCGGTGACTGGAAGAGTCGATCGACTGGAAGAGTCGATCGGTGACTGGAAGAGTCGAACGGCGGCTGGAAGGGTCGAACGACGTCGAACGGCGGCTGGAAGGGTCGATCGACTTCGATCGATGGCTGGAAGAGTCGATCGACTTCGATCGGTGACTGGAGGGTCGGAGTCGACACCTGTCGGAGGGTCGAACGGCTTCTAGGAGGGTCGAAATACGCCTGTGAGAGTCGATCTGTTGCTGGGAAGGTCGGACGGCTTCGAACGACACCTGGGAAGAGAGATCGACGCCTGTGAGAGTCGATCTGTTGCTGGGAAGGTCGAACGGTCTTTGACCGGTGCCTGGGAAGATAGATCGGTGGCCTGGGAGTTCGAACTGCGGTGAGACCCTAACTTCAAACTTCAAATATTAAGCCCTAACTTCAAACTTCGAATCTCAATCTCAAACCCTAAGTGGCTCTGATACCATGTTAACAGAGATTAAGAGAATACTTTCTTGTGTATTTCATTGGATGTATTACATGTATTTATATACAAACTATTAAATCTAAACTAGGAAACTATATCAATTAGAATCTCTAATTGACAGCCTAATTGACAACTATATACACACCGTAACACTTACCTTCCAAATCTCCAATAAAGCAGCAATGAAGAGTCTTATCCACAAATATCTTCCTTTAAGAGAAAATTTGTCTCTTTGCCAGGCAAAGATCCATTCAATAAAGGAATGATCATTAGGGACCTGAGCAAATGGAGGACCAGATTAGATTAGAGAAGGGGCGAGTGAAGAACGTGTGCTCATGGGACTCATGCTCACTTTCACATAAACTACATCTATTGGGAATTAGAGACCTTTCTATCCACAGTGAAAATCTTGCCATGGCCAATAGACCAAAGAAAGAAGACGGCTCTAAGGAGCAACTCTTTCATCCAAAAAAATTTCATGCCCAAAAGGTGAAGGGAAGCAAGCCTGCTTAGACAACACCAAGGCATCTTGCAAAGCTAGGGAATGAGAACTATCCACAGAGTAGTTATTTTCTTTGCCATTCCACACCCACTCATCAGGATCCTCAGAGAGACGCATCTTTGAATGTGTCAGAAAGAAGGATGAGATGAGGATTTTCATTTTCTCTGAGACCTCTTCTCAAAGCCAGATCCCAGCTTGGAGAGTTATTGATCACCTCTAGACCACCACAATTGATTTCTTAAGAGGGATTCTGCAAATTGAATCAAGGTTTAAAAAATCTTGATTGGGAATTGAGGCGTGGCCCTTTCATAGGCATGAGGCACCTTAATCAGTGTATGAACAATCATTTGAGTGTATGAACAATCATTTGAATCAATTGATACTGATTTATCAATTGTTGAAACACCTACGAGCCTCAGTTTCGTCAACCATAAGCCTCACACTGTTTTTGTTAACCATGAATTGAATTGGACTTTTAAGGGACTTAGTACCACACCAGATGTCATCCTAGAAGAGAATTCTAGAATCATTTTCTAACCTCAACGTGATGTGCTTTTGGAATTGAGGTTTGAGGTTCTAAAGATCTCCTCCAAGTACAAGGATAGGAAGAAGAGAGAACATTGGTGTACCAGCCAAGATGATCAAGCCCATATTTCTCCATAAGCGTCCTTGTGCAGTCCCAAACCTCCACAACCACTTAAGAGACTAGAGAGTAAAGCCTGATTAAAACGTTTCAACCTTCTCGTACTAAGCCCACCCAATTCACCAGATGAAACTTTTTGGAACCTTCATATGAGCCCTAAAGAAAGTTTCCGAAAATTCCTTCAATATCATTCTGAATAGAGGTAGGCATAGTGTTGGTAGACATCCTGAAGATTGGAATGATAGCAACTTAGCAAGTGCTCTTAATGAAAGTGAACATGCCTGCCGTTGAGATGTACTTTGTCTTCCAAACAGCCAACCTACTCTTGATTCTATCAATGATTGGTTATAACTTTTGCCTACATTTTGAATTTTGCTCCCAAGATATGTTGTGGTAAGTCTGCCTTCCATACAGTTCAAAAGATCCACCAACTGCCCCAAATGAGGGACATCACCAATGGAGAACAAAATGGTTTTGTTGAAATTGAAGGTCAAAAGAACTCAAACCACAAAAGAGGAGATTAGATAGCCTTGAAGGATCAAGACATAAGATAGTGTCATTTGTATATTGAAGGATTGAGATAGAAGTACCAGTTTCAGTAGCTCTAAAGCCTTTTAACCAGACCATTAAACTCTTCCTTCAAAACCACTTTCTCATTTTAGATTTAATATGTTTGATCTAAACTTGTCACTAGACCATAAAACTCCCCCCACCCCCCCCCCCCCCCCCCAAAAAAAAAAAAAAAAAAAGTGATTTCATCAATCCAAGAGACTAATATGCCTTGTGTTAACCTTCATTTGCTTACACTACTCCCCTCATTTTAGATTTAATGTGTTATACCTAAACCTGTTGCTAAACCAATACCATCACATTCCAACCACCACTGTTGAAGCAAGGGAATCAAAATCAGCGTCTTCCAGCCACCCAATATTGAACCTGAAAGAGGACTTTTTTAGGAGTTCTAGCGCGGACCGCCATTAGGATAGGACATAGGAGTATGATCTGACACTACCCCAGGGAGCGTATCAATTATCATATCAACATTTTTTTGTTGACAACGAGCTTTCACAACCCTTCTGAATCTCTACCCAACTTTGTGCCATCAACGATGATAACCTTTGCCCTTTGCACCATTCAGGTGTCCATCCTTTTTGACACCTCACCCTTGTCGGAGCCTTGGCCCCTCGAGAATACTAATTCATATTGAAGAGAACTCTCCACCTAATCTGAAAACGAGATCTGGTAATGCTTCCCAGATCTTAGGAGAGTGAGCTATTGAGAGTTGAGACTGCTGGGCTGAGTTTGAAGATGCCCCATGTCTTCCTGAGTAAACTTTAAGGAAGAAACTAAAGGATCCACCTCTAAAATTTTTTTGGGTGTGCACCTAAATCTCTAAATAATGATCTATGGATGTATTCATGATGTTTGTTTATGATAAAAGAGGATTTTAAAAGTGTGGTGATTTACAGTTTTGCGAGTATAGTGGAGATTTCAGATCTAGTGCAAAAGGAAGAGAGAAAATCTCTCCTATCCTTGTTGTCCACTGACATATGGTATTTGTAAGGTTATGTTCAGTGACATCATGGTTCAATAATTCATTGAATCCTTTACTTCTCTGTCAGATTCTTTTATTTCAGATACATAAATTGGTTGATAGCTCCTTCATACTCTTGTTTAGGTTGAGTATGGATGCTTGAATCAAGGATAGCTCCTTTTATTTTATCCATTTAATTGAGATTTCCTTTTCTTCTCAACATGCTACTATTGTAACTATCTACTTTGTTTTTTATCAAACATTAGCAAACTTTGTCCTTGATGGAACCTAAACTACAAACTAAACAAATCTAAAAAAAAGATACGTACGACTAAATAATCTCCATTGGAGTTTCTTCATTCATTAAAAACCAATTACAAACATAACTTGCAAATTAAGCAATCTAACACTAAATGTTATTGCAGTCCTAATCTCCACTTATTCTAATGAGCTTACTTAGGCCCGGCCCAACAACTAAACTAAATTAAATAAATAAAATAAATCATGCATTACATCAGTTCGTCTTTTATATGCTAGTAATATATCTTTCAACTATGATTTATTTAACTCATCGATCACTTTAAATATCATATCAACAACTATTTTTAGTATTCTAATGTATTACCTGTGTCATTGGCACGATAAAATTTTATCATCGAGTTTTATATATTAGACAAAAAAAATAAAAATAAAGAGACATTAACACCCCATCATAACTCATAAAACTTCATTTAGCCAATAAATATACATTATCAAGAGTAATGTTATTTATATAAAGGCATGTAATCATTGTACTCTTAACCTTAAGTTTTTAGTATTCCATACTTACACATCTAACTAGTAACCACCACCAACTATTGAAGGAAAAAAAAAAAAAAACCTCATATCCAAATGTTAGCTATGGGAATCGAACCCATGCACTCATATTGTGGATTGCTTAAGGGTAAGACACAAACAACGACTTTAAGTCCCAATCGTTGGATAAAACAAATCTAAAGCATAAACTAAGTTTATACAAACTTATCTTTAAGTCCTACCTATTTTCTTAAATAGATTAGCAATTTCCCATGAATACGGCAATTTGATCGATTTCACCTTTGCCAAATAAGTTCAATCGTTGTTAGCATGCCTTCAATATGTCAATCCCACATCTCGTATATGTTAGCATGCCTTCAACATGTCAGTCCCACGTGCCCTTTACCTATGTGCATTAGGTAAATGCTAACATGGAATTGTGGTCCACATGGTTCTTTCACGTATATGCATCAATGCTTTCAATACCAAATATATATTTTCGCATTTCAAAATTTTGTAATGATCGATTATCTCATTTCAAAGATTAACAAACATAATTTTTATTTTTTTCTTTGAATTTGAAATCCCTTTGTAATTTTTTGTCGTCCGTCAGATCTTGTCGGGGAATTGAATCTCAACCACTGGCACTAGTTATGCTCAAGGACACTCTATCTACCGAAAAGAAGCATTTCGACACATATCATGTCGGATACTCGTGTTAACACTCACGGATACTCCCACTGGACAGTCCATCCATGCCATGTCATGCTTAGTTCATCAATTTTTTCACATATCTTTGAAAAGTTACATTTTTTTACTAATATTACAAGCATATTATGGTAAGTTAGTAGTATATGACTAGCAATATTACAATGAATATGACTAATAGTTCAAAACTTATTGTTGTAAAAGTAATAACGCTAAAACATGCGTATCTCTAGTGTATCCCGTATTGTATTTTATTGGACAATGTGTCTGACCAGTATTTATGTTGTTGTTACTTAGTTTCTAAGAAAAACCATCTACATATCTAATTGTTGCATGTTTGAAAGCATGTGCACAGTGAAACAAAAGGTTAATCGAGTTGCGAGATGCATCTATAAATTCCAATCAGTATGGCAAAGCAGAATATGTATAAAAAATTTGGCAGACTTGGAATTCCATAAAGTTTCTATAAGAGTTCATCTAACTTGGTAAAAATGATATAAAACTGATATTCCTACATAGAATACAACTTACTTTGACACCTAAGAGCAATGGGCTTCCACGTTTGCAAGCAACTAGCTCGTTTGGATAGTGTCGACTTTTGAAAATAAGTGCATAGGCTCCTTCTACATGCCTCATAACTTCAATTACAACGTCACTAAATGTGACAGTGTGATCACCTGCTACATGAACACTTCAAAGGTAAAATGAGGATCCATACATCCAACAACAAACACTACAAATTATCCTCATTGACAATCATGATTTCATTTTATCATTTATTACCAAGGTTAAAAAAGATAAAAATTTATGATACTTATAATATTCTTGTTATTATCATTTACTGTCATCTATCCAACTCCATGTTATCATCTTCAAGCATAATTTGGTTAACCCTATGGGGTCAATGATGTAGCCTTCGGGCACGGATTAATAAATAAATAAATAAATAAAAAAGGTCAACAACCCTTTTTTTAAATGCAGAACTCATCAAAAATTAGGAAGCTTCATAAATTTTCAAACTACCAAAGATTTGAATACAGATCGATGAACAAAAAATTTGTAGAACCAGAAAGGTCTCAATTAGGAATTTCGAGGACACATATTTTGCAAATACAATATAATACAACAAAAACATTTCTACGACGTCCCAAGAAATATCTTTATTAATTAAATGAATGAAGTGATTTAGCTATGCAAATATTTTTCTGTAATAATCCTGAAATCTATATTAGTCATTTTAACTCTCTACTCTAACTATTTTGAAGATGGAATCATTTAAAGAATGCAAGTGTACAAGTTTATCCATATATTTATGAGTCCATTACATTTGGACACCCATGTGCGCCCAAATGTGGTGGCACTAAAAGATAAAGATTCCATAACCACGAACTTGGTTTCAAAATCCATCAGTGACTAAAACATGCAAAAGCTATGATTCTCACAGGACTAAACATAGAAAGGCAAACAAGCACAAATCAATTATTCATTTAGTTTCTTAAATCCAAGAATGGAGTTACCTTCTCCCTCGTAAGTTTTATCAAATACATACTTTGCAAGCTTTGGAATGACTTCCGTATCTGTGTCAGACTTGAAGTTGAAGCCATGTCTGATGAGAGTTTCCTTT
Source organism: Berberis vulgaris (assembly GCA_963556465.1). NCBI lineage: Eukaryota > Viridiplantae > Streptophyta > Magnoliopsida > Ranunculales > Berberidaceae > Berberis > Berberis vulgaris. Next base: position 58,501,210 of record OY747133.1, read on the forward strand.
AAAACCTGATGATGTACAACACACAAGGATTGTCAGTATGATCTCTACAATAACAAATACTCTATTAGTTAGCATAAAAAGTGCAATCTACTTACGAATAAGTACTTTCATTGGATTTCTAGGGGAACTAGTCTTTTGGAACAGTATTATTACTTACAAATATTCGGCAAGTATAAGCAAAACTGTAAAGTTTAGTTATTCAATATGCTACAGACTGCTCCAAGAGTCCAAAGCATTGGATAACTAACAGTATGGCAGATAAAAGTAGAGTTGAATATCAAAACTCACCAATACCGCAGAAAAACCGCAACAATGTTTTTTAGACAAAACCATTTAAGACAGTATACTTCACTCTAATATTGATTCCAGAGATCAAACGACAGCAAATTGCGCTATGATGTTTCTGTTAGAGAATAGCTCAAAAATAATCCTCCATGCAACTCATGGATAAAAATGTCACATAAGAAGAGAAGGCTTTTTATGAAAAAATATGATCAGTACTGAACCAACAATGTAAATGACTGTATCACCATGTCACCAGCCTGTTCAGTGGAGCATTTGTGATCCCACAATATCGCATATGTTTTTCTTAAAAAGGTAAAATATATTTTTGACTCAACTAATAGAAGAATACAACAGGCCTTAAAAGAATTCAGGCTCCAAAGTCGCCATATACCAATTAGAGCACAACAAATCAAAGAACATCCCCCTAAAATCGGGAAAATGTGCAACCTCGGCAAATAGTAATCACACCTCCATAGATATCTAACCAAAGTCAGAAACATGTTTGAAAACTTTGACATTCCACATTTTCTATCATAAAGCGAAAGGAAACATCTTCCGAAGCATTTTTCCTTTAGATGATAGGTGTCCCGGAGTACTACCCCTCAACAAAACCTCCATGGAAGCCAGCATGACCTAATATAATCCAAACAAACCGAAGAAATGCATCCATAGCCCATGCACCTACTGATCCTACTCATAATGAAGAAGATGGTCATGCATTCCATTGGCACATCACTAAGCATACATGCTCGTCTACATTCATTGCCCTATGACTTAATCCACATAAAGAAGGAAATTCTCCATGAACTCTTTTTCTCCTTACCATCTTAACTGGAAAATTATTAAAAGCACCAATTGGAGCCTGTGACAACCAATTTAGAAAACTACAAGCAAACTGAGTACCCTTTTCTTTAGCCTCTTTCCACGCCCATTTATCATCTACATTTGTTAATTAAAACACCATATAATTCTGCTGATTTTCCCACCATAAGGGATACCCGGCAAAGCTTCAAATATCAGTTTCTAATCTCATCAACCCCTCCGCCAATATTGCAACCACTTCCAGCTTCCTATTACATAGACCAAACAGCCTTGGGAATCTATCTTTGACTGCTGCATCCCCCACGCATACATCGTATCGATAATGATTATGTAGCCTCTATTGGGGCCACCTCAATGCATTGCATAAAATCATCCCTAACCCCTGTAATCTGAAAGTACATAGGTTCATCTCAATGGATTGATAAAATCATCCATGTAAATGGAAAGCCCTCCATGTACTAGTACCATGGGAACTACTTGGATGTCTTGGAATCCAATTTGAACCCATAGGATTGTATTTAGCTCTAGTCACCTCATTTCGCCATAATTCATGTTTTGTACAATATCTGCAAAGGCACTTATATAACAAGGATATGTTGATCAAGTTAAGTGGTCTCATGCCAAGACCCCCGTCTCCTTGGGCAAACAAACCAATTAACAACTTATTGTGTGGAATCCTTTATCCCACCCCCACACTACAAAATGTTATTTATTATCCTCTCAATTCTTGTGGAGACTTGAAGATTGTATTAGGCATATGGAAGAGAGACATTCGCATATTGGCTAAGTACTCCTAAAAATCTCAATTCTACCTTCATTCAACAATAACTTCACTTTCCATACACCCAACCTCTTTCCCATCATCTCAATTACTGTATCACAAAGATGTTTAGACCTATTTTTAGCTCCCAAGGGAAGACCCGAATAGATAGTTGGTAGTTGGTAGACTTCCCCTAACACTCCTGCTCCTTTGGCATTACTAGCACCATCCCCCACACCATACTTTTGGAAAATTTTATATTCAATCCCAAAAAAGCTTGAAAGATCAACAAAATAATCTTTAAATTCTCCACCAGTGAACTGCCTTCATCCAAAACGAACAATGTATCATCAGCAAACTAAAGATGAGTGCTGGTGAGGGAGCCTAAAATCACCCGAAAGGCCATTCTCCAAAGCCTTAGCAACCAGTCTGCTCAGTGCCTCCACAATATTGCATACTAGGGGTGGGCACGGGACGGGATGGGACGAGATATACCCATCCCTATCCAATCCCGTTCATACGGGATCGGGACGGGATCAGCGTACTGCCTATGACTGCTGCGAAGATTATCATAATATAAGAGCGTGAAAAATAACTTTCTTATAATTAGATATAGAGTGTGAAAAATAACTTTCTTAAACCTACAAGCAAATTGCAGGAATCTGGAAATAGTTATGGATAACATTTAAGCAGTGAAATACCCACCAATATAGAGGCGACCCCATGAAAAACCCAAGGTCTCGTAAACCAGATCAGCTCTTGAATATACGTTCTCTGACACTAAAAGATAACTCCTATTGCCCGAGGGTGAGTAGCATATTACCTAGCAGGCTTTAGTCTTAAACCAAATTAATAATGGATAAAAAAAAGACATGTCAGAATATGTCTCTCAAGATGCTTATAACATTGTATACGTAACGAGTACGTGATTGATTACAAACCTCCCTCAAGTGCTAATCTCAAGATGCTTATAACATTGTATACGTAACGAGCACGTGATTGATTGCAAACCTCGCTCAAGTGCTAATCTAGTTGGGATGTTTGGGAGAGTTCAATTTGCTTTTGTTTTCATCTGTTTTCTCCTTGAAACTTCAGATAAACCCAGAAATGATAGCCTCAAGAGACACTCATATATAGTCTAAATCGATATTACATAATATATAAAACCCAAAATAAAATAAATGAAATTCAAATACAATCTTGAACATCAAAAGATGAAGATCCCAGAAAGGATTCAAATGCAAACACCATGAGTTTCTGTCAGTCATCTTTAAGTTTATATGAATAAAAATAAATAAATAAATAAAATATTAATAATAAATATTAAAAAATTAGCTTGGGACAGGACGGGATTGAAAATCTTCATCCCATCCCATCCCATTCTAGATCGGGACGGGACGGGATCGGGATGAAATTATTCAATCCCATTAAGACCCAAAAAAATCGGGATCGCGGGATGGGATGCCCACCCCTATTGCATACTATTCTACTGAATATTTCAGTATATAAGTGCATAACTCCTAAAACCAGGCTGGCAACTCGAATCACAGCCCCCCCCCCCCCCCTTTTCTCTTCTACAAACAAACACACAAACACCCTAAATTGATTTGTAAAATTGCATTGAGGGAACCAAAATACTATCTTCTCATTTTAGCTAACAGATATCACAAGGGCAACAATTACTTAAGGCCTTGCATAGGTAATATCGGTGTTTTTAACAAATAGAAAAGGAACAGAAAGGAAAGAGAAAACAAAAGCAAGAAGAAAAGTGATGGAACCTCGTAATTTGTAATAACACCATTGTGAACAACCAAGAATTCATTTCCATCACCAGAGGATTGTGGATGGCTATTTCTAGGAGCAGGCTCTCCATGAGTCGCCCAACGAGTATGTGCAATTCCGGCATGAACAGGAAATGATTCTTCCAAGTCTAATTCTGTAGCAGCCACCTCTACAAACGCAAAATCAGCTTTAATTTATCATAATAATCCTCAGCGAAATAAGGAAAATGATAAACAAATGAAACAACATTTTTGTAGCGCATGCAGCATAACCATCTAGGTAGTCCAAGCAAAAACATCTTAGCTTTCAAAATATTCATAATGTGAAAAAAAAAAAAAAAAAAAAAAAAAACACACACACACCTTCTGATTAAGAGTTGTTGTTTTTTGATGAACAATTTTGTAGCTTTTTACTTAATAAGTCTTTTTGCTTTCAAATATAACCACAAAAATAACACAACTCTACGGGTTTACCCTCATCAGAACAGCCATTAGCACGAGAAATGACAAACAGTGAGAACAATTTCAGAAATTAGGAGGTTTATATACCAAATAATAACCATTTCAAAGACATACAACTGTTTAAAATTAACCAAACTATAATAGTGGGCGGGCTTAATCACACTGAGTGGATTTGTGGACACTGGTAAAAGCCAATTTCAAACTTCATATCGCTCAACCTTACGCTTAATTTCACTTGTACATTACAATTTCACGTAAAACCAACTACCCATTTTTGTAAATTCACCCAAAAAAACACCAAATCACACAAACAAACCCAAAAAATGGCAAAATGAAAAGCAACCCTGGAATTTGAAGAAGGGGTTTGTTCAATTACCTTGGTAGACGCATTTAACAAGCGAATCGATGTTCCCCTCCCGGCGAAAGACGAGAGGGGGGAGTGATTTGGGGGAGATTTTGATTTGATCGTTGGGAATGGAAGGGAGATCAGAAGAATCGATGGAGATTCCAGCTGAATCGTAACCTCTGTACTCCAAGCGTCGCAAGCCATTGAAGAGGACTTGGAGAATGTATCGTCTTTCTTTGCTTACGTTGTAATTCAAGTAGGCGAAGATCCCACACATCTTTTTGTGTTGTTGTTCTGCTGCTAATACTTCTTGCTCTGCTGTTTGACGAGACGAGAGAAGAAATAAAAAAAACTGGGCGCAGACTCGGTGGTAGAATTGAAGAAAAGGTGGGGAAGGGAAATAATACGAGCGAGGGAGCGGTTTCCTTTCACTTTCCGTTTCTTGGATTTGGGGGTTTTGAATATACCTGATTACCCTATTACCCCTTCATTTTCTTTAGAATTTTCAGACATTTTGGATTATCTTTTTTCTTAAGGAGGGCAAAACAATAAATTAAAAAGAAACCACTTATGGAGATCAAGTTTGACTTCCACGGTCAACAACCATTTTGACCTAGGGGTGTAAACGGAGTGGATCATTCTATATCATCTAAAATCTGAATCCGTTGCGATTCAAAATTTTTAATAGTACAAATGCAAATCGGTAGACTGTGCTCCAATCTGAATATAGTCCGAATTCAATTAGAAATCACTTAAAATTACAAATTTTAATAATTTTTTAAAGAAAATCAATAAATATTGTAGGGGATTCACTTATAATTAGGTGTTTAAATATCCAAAAACACATTCATCTTTAATATCAATAACTCACCTTGAACTTATAAATTTCAAATTGTAAAAATATATAATTGGGATTCTTATGGAATTGGAATTTAATGAATGGATATAATTGACTATAAATGTTTTTATTGTCTGACCCTAAAATTATGTTTTTTATTTTTAAAACTTGGTTGAGACAAAAAATTTATGACTACGAGCATACGGGTGATCACGAGACAGGATGGACCACATCTCTATCCCATCTCGTTCAATCGAGATCGGAACGAGATAGATTTCATCCCGACCTCGTCCCATCCCAAACAGATTCAGGATGAGCATGACTAAATAGTTCTCCAATGAAAAATAACAAAAGAATTTCATCTCACATTGCTCACACACTAACAACATCAAATTTATATACATATAACTTTCATCGTAACAATATTAAATGTCATATAAAATTTGTGGAGGCTTACAATGAAATTAAGTTTGTCAAGTTAATGATGGGAAATTGAAGGAATCCCTCCATAGATCTGTCTTGCATATTTTCACAATAGTTGAAATATCATTCATACAAGATGTAATTGGGAGCAATGCTCGTAGTGCAAAACTAACTCAAACTATCATTTGCCTTTATTTTCTACATGAATAATTGTCCTGTAATCAATCTAAAATGTGAAAAAACATAAATTTTCATGAATTTTATTTGACCTAAAATATCCAGATTGAATTTATTACCTAAACAATAGTACCAAATCTAGCAAGTAAACTTTCAAACAGTAGATGTTTTGATTTAATTTCAACACATCCTAAACTTTCCTTTAGAATAGTGGTTTGATTAAATTTAATAATAATAAATATTAAATAAATAAATTCGAAACGGGATGGGAGGGGCGGGATTGAAAATTTTCATCCCAATCTCATTCCACTTTAGATCGAAACGGGACGGGATCGGGATGGGTTTGACCAATCCCAAAAGGACCAAAAAAAAAATCGGAACGAGATGGGATGAGACGAGACCGGAAAGGGATTAGGATCACGGGATAAGATGTCCACCCCTATAAGAGCATTTCCAATGCGCCAATCAACTTTGGGGTGGGATAACTTTTTAATATTAAGATATTAAGCTAATTCCACCGACATGAGAGGGGCACCCACAGTATGCCAATTGAATTTGAGGTGGGATAAGTTAGGATCCAATCCAAATGTAATTTTAAACTCTATCTTTTTGAAGAAAAATTAAATATTTTTTCTTGAAATGTCGTTCATCCCCTGATCTAACGAGGGATAGATTTACCCTTGTGTCCCACTTCCCAATTTAGCTCACCTCAAATTGGCATACTGTAGGTCATTTGAGGTGGGATGTCTCTATCCCATCAAAAATATCCCATGGGGATACTGTGGGTAAAACAATAACTATTTTAAGAGGAAAAAAAAAATAGAGTTAAGGCATAAATTGGAAATCCCCCCCCCCCCCCCCCAATCAAATAGCGGTGTTGTGGGACCTTGCGGATATCCAACTCATGCTTTTGAAGTGGCATCATAGGAGCTAGGTGTCCTGAGGTGGTAATGTGGATGTCCACCTCATGACAATTTCATATGCCTATAAATAGGCTTTATTTACCTGGATAGAAATATAGAAAGATTTTTGTATATATAGAGATAACAGAAGAAAAAAAAAAGAAAAAAAAAGAAAGAATAAGAGATTTCTAACAAAGAATAAAGGGAGAGATTTCTATCTTATTTGGGCTTATTTATTTGTATGCTTGTAGTGGTTTATATCATGTTATCATCACGAAGCTCTAATTTATTGAACTTGTGAATTCTATTTATTCGATCGGATTCTAATTCAAGAACATGGGTAATGATATTATTATTTTTTATCTCTTTCCGATCAAAAAGTGTTGGATGTAAGTAGTTCCTAGCTCGTTTTAATTTCAAGTTATATCAATTCATTATATTGTTGCAAATGATTTGATTACTCATTAACTCGTGAGTAGTACTATATTTGCATAATTCATTATATGTGTGCAGATTCATTAAAATTGTGATTATTTTGAATTGAATTGAATTGATTTGATTATTTATATGTGACACACGTGTTCACTTCGATTGTAACCTTCGATCACAATGAGATCAAATGCAAGCATTTTTTGCTCCTATTAACTTTAAGTAATATAATCTTTGATGTATCGTCATAACATATTGATATTTTTTGGATAATTTAAATTTACTAATATCATTCAAAGTTGTGATCACTTGAATTAAACTGTTTTGCATGATACATACATAGATTTGGTTGTTTTGCTATTCACATGTTATGTGGTACATGCATGGATTTGATTGTTTATTCATGTATTACAGTAAAATATAGGATAACTATTTAAGTAACATTTTATTTGTTTTCAATGAGGTTCACTTCTTATCACAATTTCTCAATTAACCGAGAAATAATAGATTGTGTAATTTATGTTCGTGTCGAACAAATAATTCAAGAGTCGATATTATTCACTATTCCTTTATGGAACTTAACAAATGACCCTTTTGACCTTGGTTGATGTTAAGGTTTTAATGAAAATCACAATGTCAAACCATCTGGTTTCATTGTATTTTCAGAATAAAAGGCCAACTTTAGCTCTAAAAAAAATCGAGGGAGGGGACGTGGCAGAAATAAATACCCCATAAGAGGTAATCATAATAGTTACCACAAATGGTCCAAAACTCCTACCCGGGATAATGATATAACTTATGCGAGGGATACTAAGAATCTTTCTAAAGATGATACCTGTCATAGATGAGGCAAACATGGACATTAGCCACGTGTTTGTCGTGCATCAAAAGAGACAGTAGAGAAATATCAAGCTTCTATTGAAACCCAAATAGAAAATTTGATGCAATGGGAAGATAATAGTCATATTCCTTCATTCTATGAATTTGCTTCCGTCGCAGAAAATCGAGAGCCTCATTTTACTCATGGTTTTGAATTAGTGACTTATCTATTATAGCAACAAACAATGCTAAGAATCTAATGAAAAATAATAGTCTCTAACATTTTCTGAAGTAAATGTCAATTTTTAGCTATCAAAGATAAAGGTAGGAAACATGCAAAACATAAATACCCCTGAGTATCGGCAACTCGAATAGAGCCATTAGCCAAAGTAATCACCCCAGCACAGGTAATTACCACAATGTTACCATATGTCTAATACTTATTTTAGAAACCACCTGAAGTGGTCTAAAACCTCTGTTATAAACAATGATATAGATGATCGTACATATTAAAACTTGCTTCTTTTAATTTCTCGTAATTTTTACTACTATGAGTTAATACGCATCATATTATATTTTTATTAGTTTGATTATTTATTTACTACATATATATTTTCTTTGATAATATGGTTTATAAATTGCAAACGATGGACAATCATATATGTCTAATTGATAGTGCCATTACCCATGACAACGCAAAAATAATTCTCAACATTGGCCTTTGAGACACAAATGGTGACCATCATAGCTGGATCTATGCAATTTATTGGAGACCCTAACAGAGGCTATCCCAATCATTGAAGGCTTCGGAATAGTCCATCTTCTATTATTAAATGAAATTATTTATTTATCCAATATGTGTTATATTTCTGTAGTTCCTGAAAAAACTTTTTTAATGTAAAAAATATTTCACATCTAATGTTGGAAGCCGACAACTTACATTAGAGATATTTTTCGTTAACTTATTGAAATTGTACAACTTTCGGAGTTGTTATATCACATGTCGTATGTCAAAACCTTAAAATCAGTTACCCTTAGCACACAATCAACTTACATGCACTTATTTATTTTTTGTTCACCTAGTAATTTTATTCCTGTACTCCTTCTGAGTGTTTATCATTCTTATATACAATACACGGTGACATTTCTGATCCAATTTACAATGCTAAGAGATTTTTTGATATTGCACAATATTATTATATGCATTCACTAAATGGTCTCATATGTGTTTTCATGCCATGTGTCATCTCCCTGCATCTAGTCTATCTAATTTGATGATGCAACTGAGTTTGCTTTCTAGTTTTCGATTGTTTTTGTTCATTAATAGTGATTGTTGTTGAACCGTCCCGTCCCACATGGACAAAATGATTTAGGAAGACATTTACTTTTGCAAACTAGACTACCCCATAGTGCAAGGGGACATGTAGTCTTGCACACTGCGAAATTGTTTCACCCTAGACCCATTCTGCAGACTGTTAGGTTAATTTGTGACTTTTACTGCTAGATTTGCAGACTATCATTTTTATGAAATTGTATTCCCACCATTAGGGGGAGATAAACAAATTCTTATAGAACAACAAATGGAAAAAGGAAAGTGTTAATTATCGTGGAATATTTCACTTTGTTTCACTTGGACCCTAAAACATCCCAATATTAAGGAGAATATTACATCTTCAGATAGTTGCCAATCTATTACTCGATGCATTTAAATGTAACTAAAGTAACAAAGTCACATGTGTCAGCTATGAATATATCAGCTCAAATTTGTATCCCTGAAGGAAATTCTTGAATAAGGAAGCAAGTGAATTTACAGCACGGTAGAAGCTTGGTGGACACCTACTTGAATTTGTATCCCTGAAAGACAAATTTTGAATTAGGGTTGGAAAAAAAATCGGTCTAACCAAACCAAACCGATTGTTTTGGTTCAGTCTAAATTTAGTTCAGTTCGGTTCGGTTCACTTTTGAATATTTGTAAACCTCACATTTTAATTCGGTTCCTAGTTTCAAAATTTATTAAAATTGATCGACTAATTAAGAGTTTGGATAAGTGGGATCCCTGGCTATATTGTCAAATAAGTCTAATACAAACTTAAAACAATGGAGGAGTAAGGCGAGTAAGTGAATCGTTTGCCTAGCTATAGTACTTGGGAGAAAACTAAGAAGATATTTATGTGCAAAGAAGGGAAATGATAAGCATGGTGAGTAAGGTGATAGGTGGACCATAACACTTCTTGGGTTGTTTTTTTTCTTCTTCTATAACCATGTCTTTCTTTTTATTTCCTTTCATATCTCTTTCTCTTTCTCATTCATTTCCTTCTAATCCAAAACCACAGAACTCCCTATTCATTTCTTCAACCCCCCCCCCCCCCCCTCCCATTCAATCCATTCAATTCAAGGGGTTTTCTTAGTTTCTCTAGGTGAGTGTGAAAGAGATCAGTCGGTGGGGAGGTTTGGTTGGGAGATTTTATCTAATTATTTGGGTGTGTGGGTTTTGGAGAATGGATTGCATGGGCGACTTTCAAACGGTGTGGAACAGTTGAGCGGCTTTGCTTCTTCTTCATCATCTTCAATTGAAAAAAGTAGTGACAACGGCTTCGTGTTGCAATCATCAATGCCACCTAATCCGAGCCCATTAGCAATTACCAGAGAGTATTGGGTGGCAGCTAAGAGAACCACTCATGACATAGCATGCAAGATTTCATCCGACTAAGGTTTCAGAGCAGAGCAAAAGAGTTGTGATTAATTATGTTCAAAGGCTCATTAGAGGCTATCTTGGGACCGAGGTGAGAATCACTCCCCAACTGTTCAAGGTTATGATTTGAAGGTTGTTCACCATAAATCAAGTCAAGATCTAGTTATTAGAGTTTAAGTAGCATCTTAGATCCAAGTTCAATTCCAATCAATTGCATATTGAGTTCAAACCCAAGTTTAGATTTGTATGTTTGTCTTAATTTTAGCTTTGTATGCATCCAATCTAAAAATACAATGTAAATGTGATTTTTCATTCAATATTAATTTTTAATTTGTTTCTTTTAAAATCAGAAAAAAGCGAAAGGAAAAAAATCGACCAATTCGGTTCGATTGGTGAAGACGCCGATTTGGTTTTTGTTTCCAAAATATTAATCGATAGAAGCAGTTCGGTTGGCAGTTTTAGCCTGAAACTAAACCATCGGGTCGGTTTTTAACCCTACTTCAAATAAGGCAACTAATGAATTTGTTGCATGGCAGACCTATAGGTTCCAAAGATTAAACGTGCGAAAAAGGAGAATTAGTACAAATTCGTGTCCTAATGTTCACAAAGAAGCAAACGCTCACGAAAAAACAAAATTTGAAACTCCTACAAAAGTTGTAGAATCTCAAGAAGAATTGTACATGCAATTCCAGCAGTAGCATTACATAATGTTCCTGAAGATATGTTTTACAAAATCCACTTTCTCCACAACCCCATAAGTGGTTTCCCATGTCCCTGTAGTGACAATGAAAGTCCTTGAAGTGACTTCAAAACCCTTTGAAGATGCTCAAGTACTTGCTAATAATGAGATCTCAATATATGCAGTAGAATTGTGGAATCAAATGTACTGATCATCGTTGACATATTCACATATATGATAGCTATCGAAATATCAAAGAGTTATGATATAAATAATAATATTAAACCACGAAACATTTATGAATGTCAACAAAGAAATGATTGGTCAAATTGATAGATTTTATCCAAGTGGAATTGGATTCCCTTGAGAAACATGGTGTATTAAGATCTATAGTACAAACATCTAAACATGTAAACCCTGTTGTTTCAAATGAGTGTTTGTAAGAAAATAAATTGAGAAAAAAATCAGAATGTCATATATAAGGAAAAACTTGTGGCACAAGGGTTCTTGTAGAAACCCGACATTTGATTTTTTATGAAACATATTTCCGATTATTGATATGACTACATTCCAACATTTAATAAGTCTTGTAATTTCTGACAACTTGATATATGACTTACGAATGTCATAACTACTTATTTATATGGGATTTAGACAAAGATAGTTACATGTAAATTCCTTAAGGATTTAATTTGCTAGACACAAACATTTACATGAAAATCCCAGAAAGATTTACTTTGCCTTAAGCAAAGTCAATAAATACTTATTCAATAAAACTAAGACGTACCTTATACGGTTTGAAACAATCCGAAAGGATGTGGTACAATCATCTTTAAATAGTGGTGTAAGAAAATTTATATAAATAATCTCATTTGCTCATGTATCTTTAAATAAATTTTGTCATAGCGGTTGTTTATGTCTACAATATAAATCTTATTGGATCTACTGAAGATGTCTAGAATGCTATAAACAATTTAAAGAAAATTTTGAAATGAAAGAGCTTGGAAAAGCAAATTTTTGTCTTGGTATGTAGATCAAGCGAAGTACTAGTGAAATATTAGTCCATCAATCATGATATACTGAAAATTTTAATGCTTTAAAATGTACAAATCTTATCCACTTAGTATGCCAATGGTTATCCTACATCTAGATTTAAATAAATATCCATATTGACCAAATGAAATGATACTTGGTCCTAAAGTACCATATTAAAGTGTCATTGGTGCATTGTTATACTTAGCATAATGTACAAGGCCTCATCTAATCTTTTCTTTGAAGGTTACATTAACTTACCCCCCCCCCCCCGACAAATAAATAGCTAATTAAAGATTAGTCTCTATTACATATTATATTGCAGATTGCCCCCTTGACTAGCGGTCTACATCCATTGACCGTCTATTTTCAAATGGGTCATCTTTTGATGACCAAAATACCCTAATTGATCCAAGGGCTCAAGTTAAAATATTGGCTCCAACAACTGATTATTGGTATTTCAAGGTGAATCAATAGTTCAAAATGAAATTGAGTATCTCGAGGCACATCTAATTGTTAAAAAAACAAAAAAAAACTCTTATAAAAAATGTGTATCTCGACCAACACCCATCCATTCTCTCCCTCTCTGCTTTTTTGTTTCGCTGGCGACCACCCCTCATCTTCCTCTATTTTTCTGTAACGTCGGAGACCCTCCCCCTTTTTCCTATCCCTCTTTGCATAGCCCATGACCACCACCTATTCCCCCTCCCCAACCTTTTTTCCCTTTCCCTCTGGTTCTTGATGGGTTTGTGTTGTCTGGGGGTATCGGTTGAAACCTTTTTCAGCTCTAGATGCTTGCACGCTTTGATGCTCCTAGTTGGTTTCAAACCTTCAAACTACATAATCAAAATTGAAAGCAACAACATTCAACAGAATGAATTGGAGAATATTAACTGCTTTATCACCACCATCCTCATTTTCATCATCCATTCTCACATTCCTAATACTTTCTTCTTCAAGTTCCTCCAAAAATGAACTTTTATTGTTTTCTTTTTCCTTGGTTTCCTCCATAGAAGCCAGCAAAACCAACCCACAACCAATTCCACAGTGGGTTGGGGGAGATTTGATGGAGTGAGAGGTAAAGAGAGTTTCAATGTAGGTGCAAATGATGAATTTTGGGTGATTAAACCCATTTTTTGTTCAGGGTGAATGGTGGTGAGGTCAATTGGGGTTGGCGGTGGTGACGAGCTCGATTGCCGATTGGAAGGGTGGTGGTGAGATCGGTTGGGAGTGGAATGGGGCAGTGTGGTTCAACAATGGTGGTGTTGAGATTGATCGAGGATTGTGGTGGTGGTGAACTTGTGGTGAGGTTGATTATGGGAGGTGGTGTGATTTAGTTGTTTTGGGTTGTGGATTAAATAAGATATATGGGGTGGTGTTGGTTCAGTTGGATGGTATTGAGATGAGTTTAATTCAAGGTGTTGGGAGATGAGGTTGGTATTGCAGGTGTGTGTGTGAGGTGGAGTTGTGACTTCTTTTTTTTATAAATAAGTAGGGAGGGAGAGAAGGGAAAAAGAAGGGGTAGTGGTCGAGATTCACATTTTTTTATGAGAATAGTTTTTTTTTACACTTTACAATGTGTCTCGAGATACAAATTTTAATTTCCATAATATATTAACCACTGATTTACCTCGAGATACCAATAATCAGGTGTTCGATGCCAGCATTGTAACATGAGCCCTTGGATCAATTTAGGGGTATTTTGGTCATCAAAATATGACCCATTTGAAAACAGACGGTCAATTGATGTGAACTGCTAGTCCAGGGACATCTGCAATATAATATGTAATAGTGACCAATTTTTATTAGCAAGGTATAGTTTTATACCTACTCGTAAACACTTGAGTGGAGATAAACACATATTTAGATATCTTCGTGAGACAATTGATATCAACGACCCAATTTTTTTTAAAAAAGGCTTGTTTTATTCCTGTGATTTATCTAACTATTCTCACCTAGTTGACTATGCAAATTTTTTGGGTTATCTGTCTGAACCCCATAAGGGCCGCTCATAGAAATGTTATGTATTATTAGTTGTAGTGCATCTATTTATTGGCGATTTATTAAACAAATTTATTGATCAACCGACTACAATATATGAAGATAATGTTGCATGTGTTATTCAAATACAATAAAAATTTGTCAAAGGAAATCGAACAAAATACATTCCAATAAAGTTCTTCTACCCACATGAGCTTTAGAAGAACCATGCAATTAAAGTCGAAAAAATTCAATCCAGTGACATCCTTGCAAATTTCTTCATCAAAACACTTCCTAAGTCAACATTTCAGAAATTTGTTTACGAGATTGACATGCGTAGGCTTAATCATCAAAATAATTAAAATTTTACTATCATGAGGGGAGTCATTATCGGGGGGAATATCCAGAAATATGCTATGAAATAATCCAGAAGTATGCTAAAAAAAACCTAGAATTATGCTACGAAATCATATAGAAGTATGTTACATTTTATTTATGTGCGTTGTACTCGTTTTCTTTCGACAATGTTTTTCCACTGAGTTTTCAAGTCCAGGTTTTAACAAGACAATATTATGTGCATGGAGCATCCTGAAGTATACAAAATTTGTGGTTGTACACTTTTTTTTTTCCTTTGACATGGTTTCATCCCACTGAATTTTCATGTCAAGGTTTTAACGAGGCAAAATTATGTGCGCCCGCAATCTTCCTGATGAAAGTTGTACTCTTTTTACCTTCACCCAAGTTTTTTCCCCATTGAGTTTTATTGGCAAGGTTTTTAATGAGGCAATAATGGTGGTTTACGACTTGTATTGCAAAAGGATATACTCATGTACTCTAGAGGAGGCGTGAGTTTGAAAGTCATTTTCAGAATTGTTAGATGGTAATAGAATACATCGGTTTTATAATCTCCTCCCTTTTTGGTGCTTATAAGGGGAGCATTTTATCTGGAAAAGACCCAATTGTTGCAAAAGTCTTATAAGGGAAGATTTTATCTGGAGGAGACCTAATTGTTGCAAAAGTCTATCAATAACATGTGCACTGTATTTTATTTTATTTTATTTTTCTTTCGCTTTGATTTTTCTATTAAATATTTTAATGAGACAACATGTGGTGAACATCGAAGGGAGAGTGTTGTGAATTTTTGTGGATGTCCACCTCATGCTTTTGAGGTGACATTATAGGAGCTAGGTGTCATGGGATGATAATATTGATATCTACTTCATGACAATTTCCTATGCTTATAAATAAACTTTGTTTACATGTATAGAAATGTACAAAGACTTTTGTGTATAAAGACAAAAGAGAAAAATGAGAGATTTCTAGAATAGAGCAAAGTAGGGTTGGGCCAGTCCGCTTAACTGGCTCGAATTTCCAAAATTGAAGGCTAGACCGAGTCCCGGTTAACCAACATTTTGGGTCGGTCTCGGTCCTATCCAGTTTTTTAATCCTAGTTTTGTTAGTCCAGTTGTTGCAGGCTTTTTCAGCCTAGTTTTTCCAAACCTTTTCAGTCCAGT
The DNA here is from genome assembly GCA_963556465.1 of Berberis vulgaris. NCBI lineage: Eukaryota > Viridiplantae > Streptophyta > Magnoliopsida > Ranunculales > Berberidaceae > Berberis > Berberis vulgaris. The sequence goes on from OY747133.1 coordinate 58,517,151, forward strand.
TTTTGCAGGCCTTCTTATGGGGAAAGCACTCTGCAGATTACCTTATTCAATGTTCTTGAATCCAAGCATGCCTTGAGAGTTTCTAGATTTCCCTCAAAGTGATTTTGAACAATGGATGATTTGGTTATTCATAATGTAATGTTTGGCCCTCTATTTCAATCCACCATTGCTGTTGGTTTTGTTGAATTAAGGAACAATTGATAATCATCCGATCCAGTTCACCAATAACACTCATGGGTTATTTAGTCAAATTTTCAAAACTCAATGACTATAAAGTAGATGGTTTAATGGTCCATCTACCCTAAGACTAGGACTTAAATTCATGCAAGTATGGCCTTGATTGTGCCCAGGTTCGAAATGGTATAACTCAATCAAAAGAAGATGAAACCTGTTCAATTCTTCAGTCCAACGGAGTTGTTATTGTCAAAGAATCTTCACCCATTTCTTTGATCTTCTTCTCTTTGTTCTGTGATTTAAGATAGTGTGTGTGAACCAAGCCTTCCTTCAGATTCCCTCTCTGTTCTGCAGCAACTTGCAGAAGAAAAATCAAAAGATAGAACCAAGGGAATGAAGAAAGAAAGTCAACTGCCTCTCTCGGGAAAATGAGTTTAATTCACTGAAACCCTGATTTTTTTTTTTGTTTTTTTAAAACACCCGGGTCAGGCCTATTAACCGACGGTTTCTAAGAAGCAGAACCAAGGACCGAACCGGATATGGTTGAACAAAAAACCGACCAAACCGATCAGTTCGGTTCCGTTTCGATTTTAAAGAATTCAAAACCGAAGTGGTCGGTTCAGTTTGTATGTGATTTTTACCGACAAACCAAACCGACTGAATATATATAATTAATAATATATATTTTACATAAAAATATTATAATATGTTTAAAATAGTCGATTGGTCCGATTTTATTCCGATTTTAGTTGGTTCGGTTACGGTTTGCATAAATTAGAAAATGTTCGGTTTCGGTTTGGAATTATTGAAACCGACCAAAGTCGGTTTGGTTCACGGTTTAAGTGAAACACCCAACCGTCGGTTCGGTTTTCAACCCTAGAACCAGAAACTTCAGTCAGAGTAAGTTTTTAGGACTTACATTAAAATTACATAAAAGACCGCCCCAATTGGTTTGATTCCCGGTTTGGTCCGAGTTTTTCAGTCTAAAATGCCTAGCCCTAGTTTCAAAAAAGGGAGAGATTTCCATCTATATTTTGGCTTATTTATTTATGACAGTGACTATTCAAGTTATCCTCACCCATACCACCCATCAAATTTTTTTTTACCTACTCTCCCACACGCCCATTTAAACCACTATTCGTCTTCTTCCTCTCTCACTCTCTCTTATCAAGAACAACAGCAACATTATGGAAGGGGCAGTGAGGAAAAGGGCGATAGATTGTGAGGGACGGTGAGAGATGACTGACAACGACGAGAGATAGAAAAGATGGAGCCACTGTCGCCCATTCACCATTTTTTTCTTCCCTTTTCCCTCTCAGCTCCCCTTTATTCTTCTCCCCCTCTCCTTCTTCTCCTCCCCCTCACACTTTATTTTTTTCACCCTTGCGGTGACCCGTATGAGGATAGGTTCCCCACTCACAGGGGCTGATGTGAGGGCAAAAAAAAAATTGAACTTCGCAAATGTACCTGCAAATGAAAAGCTTGATCCTCTGCAACTGAGAGTTTTTCATTCGCTGGCAACTTTGCAAGGGTCAATTTTTTTTCCCTCGCACGGGACACCGCAAGGGCGAAAACAAAACAGAGTGTAAGGGGAAGGAGAAGAAGAAAAAAAGGGAGAGGGGCGACGATAGAATTGAGGTCGAGATCCTGTAAAGGCTCTAGCTCTTCTTCTTCTTCTTCTTTGACTTCGTCTTCAATTTAATTTGAGGGAATGAAGAGGAAGTTGGGTGGGGAAGAAGAGGGAGTCGAGTATGGAGCGAATAAGAGGAAGTTGGAAGGGGAGAGGGAAAGAAGAGGGAGTTGGGGAGAGTGTCTGTGGAGGGAAATAGAGGAAGTTGGGAGGGGAGAGAGAGTTTTCCCAAGTTTGAATTTGAAACGGGAGAAGATGAATTTAGGTTTTTTCTTTTATTGGTGGTGTGGAAGAGAACAATGGTGTGAGAGAAAGTGCATTGTATGAAAAAAAAAATTAGATGGGTGGTATGGGTCAGTGTAGTTGTGATGCCAAATAGTCGATGCTAAATTTATATGTTTGTAGCCCTTAATTTTTAGGCATTGACTACTCCACACCACCATAAGTGTTTTCTCACATCATTTTACTCTCCCATACCACCTATTTTCTTTCCCACACCACCTATATAAACAAAAACCAACATTTTCCCCTTCTTATTCAAATTGAAATGCGGTTCCTCCCTCCCCCATTCAAATCTCTTCCCTATCCCACATTCAAATCTCTCCTCACATTCAAATCTCTTCCCTCTCTGTCAAAATCAAAACCCTTAAAAATCGAACTCCAAATCGCAACTTCTCCAAAAATTTTCAGAAAAACAAAGTAATCTCAAATCACAAAAAAAAATTATTGTTCGCTTGAGATAATGCGAGCATTGATCTGGGCGAACAGTAATTTTTTTTGCTGAAATTTCCTTTTCACCTAGAACAATGCGAGTTCTTGCAAAAACCTCGCATTGTTCCAGGCGAGATTTTTAATTTTTTTCGGACAGATATGCACGACTTTAGTAAAATGACCATAACTTGCACATTTCAAAACATTTTCAAGTGATTCAAGTTGTATTATTAGATAACTAAGAGTACTACAACTTTTGATTTTGATCAACTTGAAAATCGGTCTCGATCGAGCAAATAAGTTGGCCGAAAGTCAGGGACACTCTCGTTTTCATTGCGAGACAGGTTTGCGCGACTTTAGTAAAATGACCATAACTTCCTCATTTCAAAACATTTTCAAGTGATTCAAGTTGTGTTTATTAGATAACTCAGAGTACTACAATTTTTGTGTTTGATCAATTTGAAAATCGGTATCGATCGAGCACATAAGTTGGCCAAACGTCAGGGACACTATCACGTTTTCATTGCAAGACAGATTTGCGTGACTTTAGTAAAATGACCATAACTTGCTCATTTCAAAAATTTTCAAATGATTGAAGTTGCGTTTATCAGATAACTCAAAGCACTACAGTTTTTATGTTTTGATGGGCTTGAGAATCGATCTCGAGTTAACATATAAGTTGGTCGAAAGTCAGGGACACTATCCTGTTTTCATTGCGAGATAAATTTGTACGACTTTAGTAAAATGACCATAACTTGCTCATTTCGAAACATTTTCAAGTAATTCAAGTTGTGTTTATTAGATAACTCATAGTACTACAATTTTTGTGTTTTGATGAGCTTGAGAATCAGTCTCAATTGAGGGTTTAAATTAACCGAAAGTTATCCTATTTTGCATTTTTTTTGGTTTTGAGTTTGGGTTTCTCTATTAGGATATGCATATTTATTGGTGGTGTGAGTAAGTAAGAAAAAAAAAACTCAATGGTGGTGTGAGAAAATTCTTTTGGTAGTGTGGAGTAGTCGTTGCCTAATTGTTATCAGATTCCAAGATTTTGAACAAAAAGTCATAGGCAACGACTACTCCACACCACCATAAGTGCTTTCTCACACCATTTTACTCTCCTACACCACCTACTTTTTTTTTCCACACCACCTATATAAACAAAAAACCAACATTTTTCCCCTTCTCATTCAAATCGAAACGCGATTCCTCATTCCCCATTCGAATTTCTTCCCTCTCATTCAAAATCGAAATCCTTAAAAATCAAACCCCGAATCACAACCTCCCCAAAAATTTTCAGAGAAACAAATTAATCTCATGGAAACTTCAGAAATATTTTCAATTACAAAAATAAAGTAAACTTATGAAATTTTTTTAGAAATTGCAAAAAAAAAATATTGCTCACTGAGACAATCTCATTGATCTAGGTGAACAGTAAAAAATTGCTGAAATTTCCTGTTCACTCAGAACAAGGCGAGGTTTTCGCAAAAACTCGCATGGGCGAACATAAAATTTCAGCAAAATTTTCGGACAGATTTGCGTGACTTTAGTAAAATGACAATAACTTTATCATTTCAAAACATGTTCAAGTGATTCTAGTTGTGTTTATTAGATAACTCAGAGTACTACAATTGTTGTGTTTTGATCAATTTGAGAATCGGTTTCGATCAGGCACATAAGTTGGCCGAAAGTCAGGGACACTATCTCGTTTTCATTACAAGATAGATTTGCGCGACTTTAGTAAAATGATCATAACTTGCTCATTTCAAAACATTTTCAAGTGATTCAAGTTGTGTTTATTAGATAACTTAAAGGATTACAAAATTTGTGTTTTAATCAACTTGAGAACCGGCCTCGATCTAGCAAATAAGTTAGCCGAAAGTTAGAGACACTATCATATTTTCATTGCGAGACAAATTTGCGCGACTTTAGTAAAATGACCATAACATGCTCATTTCAAGATATTTTCAAGTGATTCAAGTTGTGTTTATTAAATAACTCAGAGTACTACAATTTATATTTAATCAACTTGAGAATCGTTCTTGATTGAACACATAAGTTGGTCGAAAGTCTCGGACACTATCCCGTGTTTATTGCGAGACAGATTTGCACGACTTTAGTAAAATGACTATAACTTGCTCATTTCAAAACATTTTCAAGTGATTCAAGTTGTATTTATTAGATAAATCAGAGTATTACAATTTTCGTGTGAATTTGATAATCGATATCAATTGAGAGTTTAAATTGGTAAAAAATTATTATGTTTTATATTTTTTTATTTTGAGTTTGGGTTTTTATGTTAGGTTGTGCATATTTATTGGTGGTGTGAGTAAGTAAAAAAAAAACTCATTAATCGTGTGAGAAATCGCTTTTGATGGTGTGGATCAGTGGTTGCCAAAGTCATAAACTGCTTTGGAGTTCGGGATTTGTCACTAAAAAGTCAAAAACTAGTTGAAATGTAAAAAAACTTACCTTTTCTTGGCTTTCTTTGGGTTTTTTTTTTATACTTCTACCCCTTATATAAATAGTGTTTGTGGTTGTGTTTAGGGCTGAAAACCGAACCTCGGTTCGGTTTTTCACCTAAGACGTGAACCGAACCGACTTAGGTCGGTTTTAAAATTTTCAAACTGAAACCGCACCGACCATTAACAAAACCGATCCGAAACCGAACCGATTCTAATTTATGCAAATCGTAACCGAACCGAACCGACTAAAATCGAACAAAAACCGAAATAAAACCGAACCGACTATTTTAAACATATTGTATTATTTATATATAAAATATATATTATTTATTATATATATTTGGTCGGTTCGGTTTGGTCGGTTAAAATCACATAGAAATCGAAAACCGAACCGACCACTTCGGTTTTGAATTTTTTAAAACCGAAACTGATCCGAACCGAATCTATTCGATCGGTTTAATCGGGTTTTTGTTCAGCTCTAGTTGTGTTTTAAAGAGGATGGGTAAAAAGTGTAAACAAGGAAATAAAACCAAAAAAAGGCCATAAAAAAAAGGCTGGCTAGAGTTACTCGTTGAAATGAAACCTTGATTCTTAGAGATGGTGATGGGCCGGCCCGGCTCTCTAGCAAGGCTCAGACTAAAGCCAAAAAAAAAAAAAAATGCGTGCGAAACACAGATTGCATCAAAACAGAGGATACCTAGCAAATCACTCAACTGATGCTGATGTGATCCCTCGTTCCCTTGTCAATTTCTTCTTCTTCCTTGCTGATTTCCTCTTCAACCAAACCGATCGAATCGAAACCATGGCAGGAGGAAAACAGCCCAACAAAAGCAGAGTTTGGTCCTCAACATATCTCATCATCTCACTCTCCCTCCTCGCTCTCCTCTTCATCTTCTTCTTCTCCTCCCTCCCTGCCCAAACCCCTACTTCTTCTTCAACAGCTTCCTCTCTCCTCCTCCCAAACCCTAACCCTAACGTCGAAATCGAATACTCCTTCGTCGATTCTCTCGAGAAATTCCTCACTTCCAGATCCCACCCCAACAAACCTCACTCTGCTCCCCAAGATTCAATTGCAGATGAAGAAGAAGCAATCGAGGCGCTTGACAATTCCATCTCGAAGAGAGAAATCAACACAATTCATGACCTTCTCGTCTATCCCTCCTCCTCACCCCTTCTTAGGGTTTATGTTTACCAAATGCCTTCCAAGTTCACTTACGATTTGCTCTGGTTGTTCAGAAACACTTACAAGGAGACCTTCAATTTGACCTCCAATGGAAGCCCTGTCCATCGATTGATTCAACAGGTATTTAAACCACCAATTTTTATTTTATTGTGTCCAGTTTGCTGGGTTTTGATTGATTGGCTTCTTAAATTTTTTTTTTTTTTGATGCAGCATTCGATAGATTACTGGTTATGGGCTGACTTAATTGCGCCCAAAGCAGATAGGGTGTTAAAAAATGTTGTCAAGGTTGATCGCCTGGAGGAAGCGGACTTGTTCTACATTCCATTCTTCACTACTATTAGCTACTTTTTACTGGAGAAACAGCAATGCAAAGCACTTTACAGGGTGTGGGCGCATTACCAAGGTTTTATGATTTACTGTGATTTCATAATAATAAATAATCACGTTGACTAAAATTTGAATTCTTTGGTTTTCAAGGGATTCAACAAACAATTATGGATACCATAACTTTTTTTATTACATTAATCTATGAAATATATTACTTATTAGGGAAAGATGGTCAATAAAAACATGATGTCAAAAGACTCAGAACTTAACGTGCCATTGTTCTTCATTAGTCTTTCACATTTCTTTGTGAGTGAGTTAGTGGACTCTAGGTTAAAAAGGGTATTCCGGGGCTTTTGTGCAAATTTCGCTTTGGAAAACGCATAGGATCATGCTAATTGAGACTTCATATTTTGGTGCTTTGGGAGAATGTTTTGCCTCACTTTAATATTGAAAAAAGAAATTCAGTTCTTTGAGGCCAAGATAGGACAACACAAGTAAAGTTGTCAATTTTTATTTTATTATTTTTTTGTGATAAATATTCAGATTCACAGTTTATTATAATAGCTCTTATTATAATAGCTCTGTTTGTATCCATTTTGGCCTTGTGGCCTCCTTGGCTATACTACCCTTTATGGTGAATATATAACCTGCTCTGTTTCACAATTTAAAAAAAATAGATATTCAGATCCATTGTTGATTTAATAGGCTAATTAAACTTGATTGTTATACCACAAGTGCGCGGTTGTGGGTCGATCCCATGAGAATTAAAGACAATGGCAAATGTGGGTAGTTTAAAGACAATGGCTAATTTAAAGACAATGGCTAATTTAAAGAAATGTGGCTAATTTAAAGACAATGGCTAATTTAAAGACAAGTGCGCGGTTGTGGGTCGATCCCATGAGAATTAAAGACAATGGCTAATTTAACTAGTAGACAATGGCAAATGTGGGTCGATCCCATGAGGATTAAAGACAATCGAAAACTACAATCCATTTAGACTAATATAAAAGGGGTTACAACAATAAAAAATTTCTGAACTACTGGAAAGTAGAAAAACAAGTGAAAATTGAGTTTGAGAATCAAAGAAAGAGATGTTAAGACTTTCGAATCATCCGTCAAGTTTATAAAATTGTACTAATGTCAATTATTGTCTCCTTGCACTGTAGTGGATTGATTTTAGCCGCAAACCCCTAACATTAATTGTATGTTTGAGGCACAACTAATCACGGTGAAAGTAATATGCGTTTGTTCACAAATCAATCCAATGTTAAACCATACAATGCATCATAGAACAAAAGTAAATTCTACTAAGCCTGAGGAATCTACGCCTTAGCAGATGATTTAGAAGATCATGGTGGAGGTGGTTACAGCGGTGGCATAGGCGAACATCTCTTCTTCAATGAACGTGGAGTACGTGGTGGCAATGTGGTGGTACAGAATAAAACTCGAGGTCAAATAGCCAAGAGTTTTAAAACTCTTCTTTCCTTCCAAATTGTCTTCTTTTTCCCTGATTCGATTTCTTCTATTACAGTGCGATTGAAAGCTCACGCCTGAGGGATGATGGTCGACAGTGGCTGGACGATGAATAGAGCCGGTGAGATGTTGGTGTGGGTATTGGCTGGAGAAAGAAGAGATAACGTCAGGGAAAGAAGTTGAGATGGCCGCGTCTGTTCTGTGATGAAAGCAAGAGGAAGAGATGATGATGAGAGGGGGTCGTGAAGGTGAGATCTATGTAGTTAAAACAGATAACAAACCCTCAACAGTTTAGGAGCATTATAGGTTATAACATGATATAACGGAATGTTTTTTATCCCCACTAAGTATTAATGTGTTATAGAGTAAAAAACAAAAACATGTTCATAACATTAAATTCAAAACATTAATAAAAAAACATTTTCCTATTGTATGAGAGTGAGATTGCGACCAACTCTTTGTCTTCTTCCTTTTTTTTTTTCTCGTTCTCTGTTGACTAGCGAGGTTTTATTATCCGCCAATCGGCTACGGCGAGCTTTGGTCCTTCTTTCCTCTGAGTCTAGGGTTATATATATAGTGTATAAAAATAAAACGTTATTGAAAAAAATATTATCTCAATAACGATCATATAACAATGTTATATCGAAGCCATAATTCCAAAAGGTGATAATGTCAAAACATCACGGTTCATCCCCGCTGAGCGTTATAATGCCGTTTTAGCTGCATAGGGTGAAAAGAAGAAGATATGAGGTAGTATGTTAGGGAGAAAGGGAGGTCGAGATGGAGGCTGCAAGGGAGATGGCTGGTGCGAGTTGGCTCGTGATCAGAGACGTGGCGTGACGGTTCTGTGATCGTGATTGTGACATTTGATAAGAAGATCGAGAAGAGAAAGAGGGATTGCGACTTGCGAGAGAGGGAGGACGAGGTCTATGAGGCGATGGTGAAGAGTTCCCTGTTCTGCGACTAGAGGAAGAAGAATAGAGGTTGGCTGGTGGCGAAGGCTGATGGTGGTGGTTTTATTGCGATACAGAGAAAAAACAGTGTATGTGTGTGTGCGAGATGGCTTGAGCAAGGAGCGTAATGTGGATGAGATGGTTCTGTGAAGAAGAACACGGAGCAGGGAGAGCAAGGGACGTGAAAGAGAGGAGAAGTTTGTGCGTTGGCTTTGGGAGGAGGAGCAGGAGATGGTGTGGCGTCCTTCTAGCGAGCGAGAAAGTGCTGATGACAAGGTGGGTGATGGTGGCTGTGCGAGATGGAGAAGTGGAAGAAGAGAAGGGAGGTCAATTGGGTGTTAGCTGGTGGCTGCATGGGAGAAAAAGAGAAGATCAAGAAGAACATGGGAAGAGAGGGAGGCAAAGGGGGCTGCCCCAGAAAGGGAGATTGGGAACAGAGAGAAAGTAGGAGACGTGAGGAAAAGTCGAGATGGAGGTGATCTGGTAGATGGACAGAGTCATTTTTTGGTGGGAGGAAGAAGAGATGCAGGTGAGAGGTGGTGTGGCATCCTTTTAGCGAGCGATAAAGAGCCGATGACAAGGTGGGTGGTGGTTGTTGTGTGAGATGGAGAAGTGGAAGAAGAGAAGGGATGCATGGGAGAACAGGAGTGGAGGGGCTGTGGCTGCCCCCCAAATCAGAGGGGAGAGGAGAGATCTCCTATTTTGGTTGGCAATGAGATTAAATAGTTTGGGGATTTAGGTTAGGCTTGGGTTTAGGTTAAGAGGGTTTGGGTTTTGGATTCTATTGTTGTAGCACCTTTTAAATTCACCGAAACCGTCACTTTGGGCTTGTTCTTCCAAACTCGCCGCACTAACGCAATTTCATCGTTTAAGCTCCAATTCCTACAAAAACATGAAAACAAAATAATTAGAATAAAATACAATATTCGAAACACTAAAAATATAAATTAGAAGATATTTTATGTAATAATTATGTGAATATCAACTATACTGCCCAACCCATTGTTTATTTACTTCTTTATTTATCTTTGCTAAAACTATGTGCAACTATATAAGTAGAAAATGAGAAAGAACACAAATCATAGATAAATGCAAACAACACAAAAGTTGTGAATAAACCCTAAACTTGAATGCATTATTTATTGATGGGAAGCAATGTTCCAGTATTTATTGTGCAAAAATTGTACTAGTTGAGGGATTTTAATTTTTGTTTTTGCTATGGAATATGGGTACATTGTTCATCTGGGTGTTTAATTAATGGAAATTGAGAAACTCAGTGCGCAGGATGTGATAAGCTGGCGTGCTATAGATTATTTGAGATTCAAATGCTCTCATGTTTAAGAAATTATTTTCATGTACCCTCTAAAGCTTGAAGATCTTACGTAACATTTACTTTGTTTACTAGGAGGCTCTGAAGTGGGTGACTGACCAGCCTGCTTGGAAGCGTTCCGAAGGAAGAGATCATATACTTCCAGTTCACCATCCTTGGTCTTTCAAGTCTGTTCGGCGATTTATGAAGAAAGCGATTTGGCTTCTACCAGATATGGATTCTACAAGGAATTGGTTAGGAGCACTTAATGCCTTGGCCCAAATATACATATATATATATAAACATTCTTTAGCGCATTTTTACTCCCCCTCTTTTGGAAGTAATACTTCAGAATTTGTAGGTACAAGCCTGGTGAAGTCTGGCTGGAAAAGGATCTTATTCTTCCTTACGTCTCGAATGTTGAAGTTTGTGATGCCAAATGTTTGTTGGAAAGTGAATCTAAGAGAAAGATACTACTGTTCTTTCGTGGGCGACTCAAACGAAATGCTGTGAGATATTTTTCTGTACCCCACTATTGCATGTTTAATTGGTTCTGAGCATTACTATATGATGAAGCTAGTTATTCTTGTATTTTGTATGTCAATTTTAGAACTCCATTGCGAATTTACTATCTTCTGAGGCATCTCAAGCGCATCCTGGCTAGTGGTTCATACATTGGTCGATGTGGGGAATTGGTATCCATTCTTTAATGGTTCTGCTCCCATAAATATATATCCTAAGACAAAAACCAGCAATTTATGATCCATTACTTGAATCTTTTGCAATCTTATGGTTTAACAGAAAGAGAGAGATAAACAATGTTAAAAAATTTTATTTGTATATCGTATTAAAAAAAAAAAAATCCTACAAAAGGAAGCATGTGAATTTTTGAATCTCATTGCTTTCTTTAAGCGTGGGTAAAGAAGTTGTCCAGTAGCTGAGTACCTCTGCTATGGTGGAAGCTTTTTATGTTTGTTTGTTTGTGTTTTTTTTTCCCCTCAGATAAGATGTATGTTTTTTAGGTGAAATCTCTTTTCCCTGAGGTGAGCCTCATGGTGCGAGTCTCTATAAGTTTTCTTAACGTATTTGAGTGGGTGGGGGATGGGCATGGAAAGGGTTTGCATTTGTATCGAAGATGATAGAAATCAGGCCCTCAGATTTAGTGGAGCTTGGAGCATAAGCCCATTAAATCAATAAAAAGGTGATGGAAATTAATATTTTATTTGTTAGAAAGTGGTTGTATTGGTGTAATTAGTGGATCATAGATAAAAAAAAAAAGAAAGAAGAAAAGTGGAGCATATTATTGGAAGAGTTTAATGCAGTTCTTGTTAAATGATGGGTTCTGGAAAAGTGTTTTCAGGTTGGTATCATGTACTCATTAGTGTGTACTTTGGGTTCAGGAAAGGGGTTTCTAGGCTATATCAATCCTGTACTGGGTGTGCTCACATCTAAAAATATATATTTAGGACAGGGAGAAACTTTACTATGTCCCTAACCTTGCACATGTGATGCATAATGCGTTCGTATGTTCAAGGAAAGAAAAATACAGATACCAGTCACACTGAGAATGAACTGTCGAAAGGGATATGCTGCAACGCTACTTCTGAGAAGGAAAAGTCTCTTCCTTGTCTCTTTCGACACTATTAGATGATTTGGTGCTTTCGAAGGCTTGGGACATGTGTGTATTGAAGTTGGATTGGCACTCGTTCTCTAAGTTTGCAAATGATTGTATCTTCATTTCATTAATTCTCCATCAAGCGGGTATGGAGCAAGGAGATTATGCCTAGGGTATCCTTTTTTGTTTGGGCCTTGCTTCTCAGTTGTATCCAATACTTTGTGCAATTTGTGGAGAGGAAGTTGAAGATTTTCCACACATTTCCACTTTGTATCTTGATTTGGGATGGCTTGGGTCATTCCTGAGCTGATGGAAGGAAGAGACCTCATCCTCATCATCTAGCTACGATTGGGAAGCTAATGTGGCAGGCAATTCCTTATTCTATTAGTTGGGCAATTTAAAATGGACGGACATCACATTTTTAACAACAAAAGTTATGAAGATTGGTTTGGTAAAATTTGGGTATTGTTTGTAATTTGGACATCTCCTAGTCCAAGCATCAGGGGTATTCGTGTGAATCATTGTATGATAATTGAAACTCTTTTGATTAGTCAGCCCTTGCTGCTTCCTTTTGGTTGATTTTGTAACCCCTCCCTCGAAAAATAAAGAGAGAAAAAATGAAACACATCATATTTCATGTGCCATTGCCTTTCGGTTGATTTTGTAACCCCTTCCTTTCGGTTGATTTTGTAACCCCTTCCTTTCGGTTGATTGTATAATGACTGATTGCATTCTAATGTATAACTGTACTATAGCTTTGCATTCTCTCTTTCTTTTGTGTGTGTGATAAAATTTAAAAGAATGATAATCGAAATAATCTGAACAAGAATTTGAATAACGAAATAATTTGAAATAACAACAATAAAATAAACAAAAAAACTAATTAACAAAATAACAAAATCCATCAAAAAACCAAGTTACAATGATCAACTTAACCCCCATAGATCCAGTCATCACCATCACAGCCTGTTGTTTCATGTAATCTTTCAGATCGAGTTGTTTACACCTACCACACAGCACTCGTGCCACCACAAGACAAATTTTGGATTCACTTTGGGACAATTTTGAATCTCATCTTCAGAAATTTGCGCACATAATTGAAGTTTTGAAATGAATCTCCTTCGAGACGGACTTCTTTAAGACTTCGTATTTGGTGGCTTACTTTGGACTTAAGTGTTTGTGATCCCAACAATTATCAAAGCAAGGTTCGAGGCCGCCTTCTGCTTGGATACTTCACATTCTGTTGTTGCTTGTTGCTCGTATGACTTCCTAGGCTTCAAGCTCGATGATGAGCTTCAGGTCGATGTGATTAGGATAGTAGTATTATTAGCAATAGTAGTATTTTAGGCATATTAATAATTCTAGTATTATTAGGACATTATTTTCTATTAGGTTTAGGGTTTGTTTTAGAGGTTAGGTTAAATGGCCATAGGACTTGAATAAAATTTTGTGATCAGGGACCATAATGAAAATTTGGGCAGGGACTATGGGAAAATTTCCTTTCTTCTTCCCCAATTCGATCGAGACAGGGAGGAGTCTGAGGGTGCTGCAATTTGCAACGGAGAGGTGGGGAAGAAGGATCGACGAGGTTGGTCTATTAGGTTGCGGTCGATAGGGAGGAGATTTCGAGGGAGGATGGTGGGGGAGGTTGGTGGTGACAAAGGTGATTGAGAGGGTTTAGTGAGGCAAGATCGATTTGAAATAAGAAAAAGACGTTCAATCGAAGGGAACATCGGAAGATTGACGGAAGGGACTTGGAGGGCACCGGAGGAGGGGTGTCGGTCGATGAGGGAGGCTGAAACAGTCTGGCTGTGATGGGGCTTCGATGAATGTGCGTCGATGGAGGTCGAGGAGGGTGGGGAACAAGAGGTCGTTCCGATGGTGAAGGGTGGCGGACGACTTGTCGATCGAGACAATTGGTTGATGTAATGGCAGGGATACTGGGTCGAGGTGGACTATTGTGTGTCGATCAATGCGCGAGGATTATCGATCGATGGTGGATTTAGAGGACGAGAGATCAATTGTTTGGGATTTTCGATCGACGACGTGGAGTAAATGTGGTTGATCGATGTCTATGCTTAGTTGTTCAATCGATTTGGGGGGTTGTGCGCCACCCTTGACCCTTGTGTTGCCTGAGAGGAAGTTATCCATCCTCTTTATCATCACATTCATATCCTGTAGTATTGCCTTCGTTAATTGCAGGAATCTTGTTTCTTCAATCATCTTCCTTCGTTTTTTTTTTCTTTTAAATTGAACCAAACAATGAAATCGTTCGGTTCTGATACCAATTGATAGAATTTAAAAAAACGATAATCGAAATAATTTGAACAAGAATTGAATAACGGAATAATTCGAACTAACAACGATAAAATAAACAGAAATAACTAATATAACTTTTATTCCATCAAAAGCCAAATTACAATGATCAACCTACGCTCGTATTGCTTAAAATACTATTCCTAATAATATTACCATCCTAATTACATCAAAACATCAGCGTGTTGGGGGTACCACCCTTTAATCAGCGTCTCATGCACAGAAATTTCCCAACAGCACAACAATCAGCTGTGTTACCCTTTGAATATGTTTATTCTTAATGGCTAGGAAAGAACACCTCAGTTTTTTGAATCATTTATAATCATCCAATAAACAATCATTGATTGTTGTTCTGCTGTATTGAAATGCAAATGGATATTTATATGGATAAAAAATTCAATCATTAGTTCTGCATGCAAGATCCTTTACTCCATTTACCTGTATGGCATGAGGAAATTGATTTCCTTCAGAGCCTTAAACTTGATTTCAGAATTTATGCATTCTCAGTAGTTTGGCTATCTATGTTTATATATGGTTAGGGACGCTAAGAGTTTGTTGTTGTTATATCAGGGGGGAAAGATAAGAGCCAAACTTGTGTCAGAGCTGAATGGTGCTGATGGTGTTTCCATAGAGGAGGGAACAGATGGAGAGGCAGGGAAGATAGCAGCTCAGGATGGAATGCGTCGGTAATATATGAGTATTTAAGTTATTATGTTTGTCAACTCCCTCTTCATTTGTGGTGTTTGTTATGGAGCTGAAGCTGACTAATTTCTTTTGGAATTTAGATCTATTTTTTGCCTAAGCCCAGCTGGTGACACTCCATCATCCGCTAGATTATTTGATGCTATTGTCAGCGGTTGCATTCCAGTTATAATCAGTGATGAATTGGAACTTCCTTTTGAAGGGATACTTGATTACCGTAAGGTACAGTTCCTGTTCTAGTTAGTAGAGTATGTTATTTTCTAGTTGATTTTGTATTGTTTCTATTCTCTCTCTCTTTTTTTTATTTTTTATTTATTTTTTTTATTTTTTATTTTTTATTTTTTATTTTTTAGTTTTTATTTTTTATTTTTTATTTTTTATTTTTTATTTTTTATTTTTTATTTTTTATTTTTTATTTTTTATTTTTTATTTTTTATTTTTTATTTTTTATTTTTTGTTTTTAAATTTATAAATTTTAATTCAAAGATATTTACATTGAGAAAGGGGAAATACTGCTTTATGAAACTTTCAAAGGGAAGACCCCCAACTGGTTGAATAATTAACTCAATTTAAAAGTAGAATGTTAACCTTCTCTTTTATCCCTTTGGTTGACATTGTTGATTTCTGAAGAGTCATACTTGCGCATAGAATGCTGACTATAAGGACTGCACCTGTTGGAATGATTTTGAAAAAAAAAAAAAGAATCTCATGTCGGTTTGCTTATTGTTATAGCCCTTTATCTGGAGATTTTTTCGTGATTGCTTATTCTGAAGACATGGACACATGCATATGGAATAAAATACATAAAAATTTTCTTTACAAAATCGCTGTATCTGCCATCCCAATCTCCTGCATGCACCAGAAATGAGCACACGCTAAGGTGCCAGCCGGAGTGGTCGCCTTTTTATCTGAGTTGAAACAAGACTCTTGTAACAGGAATCAAGTTTGCCTGCGACAGCTGTGGCTTCCTTTCAAATTTGCATCTTATGAACTCATTGTATATTCATATGTCCACGATGAATAGCTATTGACTTTGCAGTCTTTTTTGGTCCTCAATCCTCGAAGCTGCATCACTTCTTTTTTGTTTGTACAGCCTCACCTACTTTTTTATAACCTTTGGTGATGCACCTTTTCCTAAAATGAATTTCCACATTCAACTATCATAGTGATTACTTACTATTAGGCTGTTGAAGAACAGAAGAAGTATATGTAAGTTGGAATTGCAATTCTATAGGGTCTTGTAGTAAAACATTTCATGAAAGATCGTTTTTTTAGCAAGCATAGTTTGTTCTTATGCCCATTGCCTGCAAGTCAGCAACTTTTGAAAATCCACAAGATGACATTTATTAAAGCAGATTCTATGATGTGTGAGATGTAACATGAATTCAGTGATCCCTCAGTAGAAAGCTCTCAAAACTTCATATACACCCCTAGTTTCAGGAGTATATACAATTGACAAAGATGAAATTTCCCTGCTCTTTGCCTCAGATATCAATGTGGATCTTAATGATGACTTCATGATTTATGTCATTTTGATATTGATTAGGGTTTTCTCCTTTTCTGCAGATAGTTCTATTTGTTTCTTCAGATGATGCCATTCAGCCAGGATGGCTCTTAACATACCTCAAGAGTATAACTCCTGGGCAGCTCAGAGAGATGCGTGCTAACCTTGCCAAGGTTTGTGAGTCTGTATGTTAAAAGGGTGCTTGTTATTCCAATGACTAAAAAGCAGTGTTTCCATGTACTCCAACATCCCAGGGATGCTTGTTGGAGAAATCCCTGGGATGTTGGCCATCACGGCATAGGAGCTGACCAAGTTTTCTGTTAGATACAAATCAGGAATGACTGTTTTGACAGGGAAGTTTTGGTGTTAAAGAGTATCTTAGTTTTGTCACCCTAGGCAGCCTGTATAAATGGCAAAAAATACCACAAATATGTTTTCTACTTTGAGGTGCAAGTCAGGAAGATCAAAATAGCTTTCACTTCGGACATAAGTTGGCTTATTATGTTTTCATATTTGTTTATTGCAGTATGCAAAGCATTTCCTGTATTCCTATCCTGCTCAACCTTTGGGCCCAGAGGACTTAACTTGGAGAATGGTTTGTGAATCTGTGATTTTCTCCTCTTTATCAAATCAAGGTTTATGATGTATTTTCTTTCTATGGTGGATAAAACTTTGATAAGTTGTGTCATCATGTGGCACCTGCTGGAAATCAGTTGTCTGTTTTTTTCTCCCAATTAAAAACCAAGCTTAAACTATACTATCTCAAAAGGATTTGAGAGTGCCAACCCCTTGAAACTACATCGCCCAAGTCTCCCTTCCTCAGCCCACTTCCAATCCTCATAGCGTGGATTAAGAAATAGTCATCCAAAACTTCCAGTCGATCAATAAAACCATGGATAACCTCATCCCATCGAATAGAGTTGTACTCTGAATTGACCAGGAGCTCACACTATCACCCTTCTTTTTTGCCCTAAAACAGAATAAAGTCTACAGTGTCTGAATCTAACATGTCACCATTTTGACCCGAGTGAAAAGACTTGAGCGTCTCCATCTCTTGGTGTTTCTTACTTTTGAACTTCATTCCCTAAAGTTAGATGATGTTATTTCAGCCTGCTTTGAGACCTGAAATCTTCTCACCCACTTGTATTTGCAGGCCTATAAATTGTAACTGCTGCAATCGCCTACTGTTGTCCTCGGCCGGCCTCTGTTGTTACCGTCCTGTGTCGTCGATTTATAGCTCTATCCATTAGCCCAATTTAATTCCCTCACAGCTAGATTGAGTTGGACTTGAACCTGACCCTCTTGATCCTCCAGCTCCTATCCAAAATCTGGGATTTGAAATTCCAAATTCCACATGTCAGGCTGAAAGAGCTTGGACCACCTAAAAAGCTTCCATCCTTCTAAGACCTTTTGACTGCTAGGCACTGTAAATATTTTACAGATTCTGATAACCTTTCTGAGAAGTCATTTAAGAACATTTCTTGTATGATCATAATGAGTCATGCTTTCCTTTTTCTTCATTGTTCTTTTTCATTTTTGGATATATCAGATTGCAGGCAAGCTGACAAACATAAAGATGCATATCCGTCGATCACAGCGTGTTGTAAAAGAATCTCGAAGGCTCTGCACGTGCGAATGCAGGCGAGCGAATCTCACAAGTCCTTCAAGCCATTTGCTCTGATGGCAGGTATGTCTTGGTGTAGACCACATAAACGTATCTGGTAGCAACATGTTTCTGTATGTGTGGGTATAACTGGTTGATTTTAACTAGTCCTTTTTTGCCTCAGTTGCAAAGAACATAATTTTCTCTGTCCTTGTAGTTTGTATGTTTGTCAGGCCATTGAAACTGTAAGAATAGCTTCCATTTGTTATCGTGATGGAAATGTATAACTCGAACAAAATGGATGCTCATGGAGATTGTAATTGACACTTAAGAAATAGGATTTGAGAGTATTCATTATTTCAAGCATGTTCTCTTCAAGCACAAAATAATTCTCTAGAAGATGTTAGGCCTTTATTCACCTACAATAACAAGTGCTCTTTGGATTTTTGATGATACCAAAAATAAACCAAGAATTAATAGGAACAACTATGGAAGAGCATGTCCTGCTTTTTAAGTCATTCTGACAAAGCATCTAAGACGAGTAGTGCAGAGCAACGGAAAACCATTTAGTGTTTCCTTTAAGCATTTCCTTGTTCTTGACTTTGAGCGTAGGATGCTTTTCCAACGAGAAACCCTCTTGATGTGTTGATGCAAGCCAAAGCATGCAGATCACTGTTGTAGAACACCAAACATAGCAAGGATTCAAGTAGATATGATGGCTAGAGTCCAGTTCAGATGCAACTTGAGTAGCAAAGAAGACTGAAGCACAAACCAATAGAAGGCGCTCATGCAGAAAATCCACCGTGGCTATTAGTAACATTCAAGTTCGGGAACATGGATTGTGAATCCCCATGGATCTATGTGATTGAGGGCCAGAGCCACATTCAAGTTCGGGGGCATGGATTGTGAATCCCCATAGATCTATGTGATTGAGTGCCAGCGAACCATAGATATGACGATGGAGCAAGCTCTAGAAAAGATATGTAAAGATAGAAGGCCAAAATGTTACCAACACATGCTTTGAAAGTGCTTGTTTCACCTAAGAGATTAGAAGGATCTGGGTTCCCAAAGAAGTTGCATCTGCGAAAATTTTGTTTGTATGAAGGAATTTCAGACTAAGCAGAACATATATATGATGCACTATTAAAACAGGCCGTATTATATGGGATGGAGAATAAGTGAATTCCATGTTGTCTTTTCTCCTTGAGCTTGATGATCAGAACAACAATGAGTTGGTTCCAGGGGCTAAATGGGTATCTCCATGTTTGTTTGTAATGGAAAAATCTTCCAAGGAAAATTAAAAAAATCATCATTATTTCTCTCTTTTCTTTTTTCTCGGTAGGAACAGTGTGTAATGAGAAAATAATAGAAATATGATCAGTATCTATCTTCCCATTTTGATGCAGTTCAATTGGTTCATGGTGCAACCTACCGATGATCATATAAAATTTCCCATTCCATTACGCCATTATTGATGTAATGCTGATGTGTGTGACATACAATGACCATGCATAGGGAAATAATGCTCAAAGAGGATTTGAAAATGAAGTGTTTGCTAAAACATTTTTATTCACTATATAATGTTGCTTTTGCACACGAGAAGATCAGTGGTTTCATCTCTTGATTTAATAAAATATGGAAAAAAAAGAAAGAAAGAAAAAAAACACTATTTATTTGAAACTCAAATATGAAAGATGCCAATAACATAATTGATTATTTGATTGCAGACGTGATGTTCTTTTGCCTCTGCCCACTGAGCATTGATGAAACTTCATAGCCTATGTGGGGGCGGAGGAGAATCACGGGTTCCCAGGTTTGGGCCACTTGGAACTTTAGCCAAGTTTGCGAAAGCAAAGCTATTAGGAAGGGGAGGAGGATCACTCGTTACTGGGTCTGGGCCTTTCGGAACTTGGCGCCAGCTTGAGTAAACAAGGCCGGGGGGGGGGGTTGTTCTAAAAATCGCTAGGCGCTGGGCGGGCGGCGAGCAGGTGCCTAGCGCCTAGGCGGTCTTAGGTTTTGTATTATAACTTTAATAATTTACAAAAGTTAAGCATAATACCTTATCAATTACATCCAATTTAATGTCAATATACATATGCAAAATTTAAAAACATGAAAAATTAACAATCGTGAACAAAATTTATTAAAACTCAAATGACTGAAGTTGGTCATGATGGGTACTTTATATAAATTTGAATTTGTGTAATCTTTTATTTTTCTTCAAATTGCATGAATAACCTCAGTTATGTTTGATAAAATCTACATTAGTAAAATTGGTACCGGCAGATCCTTTGAGAATTCCATTAAGTAATCATCCTTCGCTACATTTAGACATATCATCATCATCATCATTAAAGCCCATTCCCGAGATTTTCTAAAAAAACAATTAAATAGTTTATTTCTAAAAAATAGGAAAGAAAAATAAAATAAGAACACAATCAACCTTATTAAAAAATAAAAAAATAAAAAAATAAAAAAATAAAAAAATAAAAAAATAAAAAAATAAAAAAATAAAAAAATAAAAAAATAAAAAAAATCTCCCAGACCGCCTAGACCCCGCCTAGAGTCCGCCTAGGCCGCCCAGACCCGCCCAGACCCGCCTAGACCCGCCCAGACTGCCCAGACCGCCCAGACTGCCCGCCCAGGCATTAATCTGGGCGGTTTTCCACCTTCTAGCGCCTAGGCGGCCGCCTAGACCGATTTTTAGAACACTGGTTACTAGTGTTTGGGTTCAGGCCAGTTGGAACTTTACGCAAGCTTGAGTAAACAAGACCACTGGGGGCATCTCTGATTACTGGGTCTGGTCCTTTTGGAACTTGGCGCCAGCCTGAGTAGGGATGGCAGTGGGGCGGATTTTCACGGATATCCGCCCCACCAAATTCGTTTGGGGCGGTTTTGGATATGCCTAAACGGATTTTGGGGCGGATACAGATATCCAAACAACATCCATTAAATATTCGGGGCGGATACGGATTTGGCCATATCCACCCCACGGATATCCGTTTATCCGATAAAAATACAAAAATACCCTTCCCCTATATAAACGAATTAAATCACTCCATCTCACATTCTACCCCTCCCCTCACCCCGCTCTCGAGTCTCGTCTCCAGTCTCTCTCACTCAAAGCAGCGAGCCAGCGAAGGCCTTCTTGTCCCCCCTTTGTCCCTTCTTCTCTCTCAAAACAGCGAAGGCCCGCCGCGAAGGGTGGCGGAGGCCGACCCTCTCTTCTCTCTCACAGCGAAGGCGAAAGGACCCTTCTCTCTCATAGACTAACAGTGAAGGCCGCGAACGAAGGTGACCCTTCTCTCTCACAGTGAAGGCCGCCAACGAAGGCGACCCTTCTCTCTCACGACCCTTCTCTCTCACAGTGAAGGCCGCGAAGGGACCCTTCTCTCTCACAGTGAAGCCGTGAAGGCCGCGAAGGCGAAGGGTGCTGGTGAACTCAGATCTGATCAAGATCTCATATCAAGATCAAGATCAAGATCTGAAATCAAGATATCAGATTTGAGATTGATTTTTTTTTTTGGTTAATTTTTAGATCAAGATCAGATCTATCAGAGATCGAGTTATTAATTTTTTTGTTAATTTTCGTATGGATTTTGTAGTTTCTGTAATTTTGTTTGTAATTTCTGTAATTTTGTAATTTTGTTTGTAATTTCTGTATGATTTTGTAATTTCTGTAATTTTGTTTGTAATTTTGTTTTGTGATGGATATCAATAAATGAATTGGCGGGGTAGGGCAGATATCCGCCAATCCGCACGGGGCGGTTACGATTTTTAATAAAAACTGAAAACGGATTGGCGGGGCGGATCCGGGGATCCGTCATTCCTGACGGATCGGGGATGGATTTGCTCAAATTCGCCCCAATCCGCCCCGCTGCCATCCCTAAGCCTGAGTCAACAAGCCCTCTAGGAGGGAGAGGGGGGTCGCTAGTACATGGGTTTGGGTTAGTTGGGACTTCACGCAAGTTTGAGAAAATGAACCTAGGAGGAAGGGAAGGGGGATCACTAGTTACTGGGTCTGGGTTTTTTGGAACTTGATGCCGGCTTGAGTAAACAAGACCACTAGGAGGTGGAGCAGGGTCACTGGTGTTTGGGTTCGAGGCCTTCGGGCTAGTTGGAACTTTACACAAGTTGAGAAAACAACCCTATGAGGAGGTGGATGGGGGTCACTAGTGCTTGGGTTTGGGCCAGATGGAACTTTGCACAACTTTGAGAAAACAACCGCAGTTTTGGTTTATCCAATTTGGTTGATATTTTATCCAAATGGATGCGTCAGTCACATGTTAATCATGCAATATCATCTAAAATTTATTTTTGGGTGCTTGAACTCCAATATTTTCTTTTCAAGAAATTTATATTTTTCTATAACACAGATAGTTGAATTGTCCTGGAAAAAACTACCTCAAGAGTTTCGGGCAATGCCCTTTGTGATATGCACCTACACAAAGGGGGTTCTTTTGAGCCCCATTCGTGCTTGCATTTCCATATTGTTCTACATTTCATTCATACATCTGCGACACTAACATTTTGTCTACATACAGTTACATCCATTTATAACTTGATAGAAGGCACGAAAAGGAGAAAATTTGCTCTGGGCACATGATACCAATGATGCTCAAGTAAAATCAAAACACGGCGGAGTGGAACCAAAATTGCAGACTTCACTAAGGAGTTTTTCATTGTTGACCTTTTCATTAATGAACATTTGTTAAGCTGATGTTTGTATATTCTCACTCTCAATATATTCACCAAATTCAGATTGAGGTACAAGCCACTCCTGTGCACGATCTTTAGCCAAACTTACTTGCAGTAAAGTGTACCTTAGAAATCAAAATTGTTAATTAATTTTGAGTTTTTTTAACGCCATACAAAATTTATAGCAGCAAATCCTCTATACAACTTCCTATGTTAGAAACATATCTTCAGCATTTGTTGCATTTCATTTTAGTTTATAAGCCAGTTTTATACGAGCATGATAAAAAAGTTTTGTAGGGCTTAAATTCAATAGAAAACAAATATAAGCTAAAAGATGTGAGAACTCCAAGTGAGGACCAGGGCTAACATTTAATCAGTTAATCACAAATAGGAAAGTCAAAATAATCAGAACAAGAAAGTCAAAATAGGATATAATTAGAATATTTTGTATAGAAATTTTAAGTTTCATATTTTCACAAGGTTAGATAAAAGTTAGCTTATATAAGCTTGTATTCAGGTAAGGAATAAGAACAACAATAATACAATTCTCCAAATATTTTCTTTACATGGTATCAGAGCAACTTTCTTTAGTGACTCAAGACTCCGGGGATTCAAGCTCTTCCCCGCCTCCGACGACTACGCACTTTGACCGTAGATGCAAGAGACGGGAAAGGAAGAACAACAGCAAAAACCTGCCTCAATCATCCATGCATCAACAGACAACCAATCATCCTCAATAGACTTCTCTTCATGAAACTGCCACTTGCAGCCAAAACCTCAACAAACTCCTGTTCAACAACAGTACAAGCCATCTTTTTCTTCACGCCAGCAACTGCAATCGCACAACCACCGGACATACCACATTCGTCCGCCACTCACCATTTCGTTCTTCCTTCGTCCTCTCTCCCCCTGTCACTTGTTCGATCACACAACAGGGAAGAAACAACAAGGAAGAAGAAGAAGAAACAAAGGGGGGAAAATTTGAATCTCTTTTTCTCCGCTATTCACACCCACCATCTTTGGTCAGTACCACCACACAAGCTCAAAAAAATAATAATTTATTGACTCGAATTGAGCAATACCAAAAAATTTGTGTTGACTCAAATTGAGCAATACAAAAAATTTGTGTTGACTCGAATTAAGCAATTTTCTTCATATCAGAATTATTCGAATTTGATAGTCATGCTGACCACTCGAATCGAACCATTAGTCGTTCACTCGACATTCATGATTTCTTCATACAAGAATCATCCAGAATTTTTATCCAGAATTTTTCAGAATTCGACTTCAGAGTTTCCTCCAAGCTGTACATTTCATCTGCATCTCCATGTCCAACTTGCGGGGGAATGTTATAATATGTAGGGCTTGTACTTAACATAACCAACTCCAAGTCCAAGATTGATTCATATCTACAAAAGGAAAGTACTAGGAAAGTCATAATATCTACATAATAGGAAAGTCACAAATAGGAAAGTCAAAATATGATACAATTAGAATATTTTGTATATAAATTTTAAGTTTATTGTTTTCACAAGATTAAGTAAAGAATCAGTGACGGAGCCAGGATTTATGTTGAAAGGGGGTGGAGTAATGAGTCATAATTAATTAATGATAATATAGTAATTAATTACTTTAATAAAAAAATTTAATTTTAACAATATATAAATAACTATACAAAACATCAATTGCTAAACAAAACTCCATCTAATCTACGAGAGAAAATGAATCCAATAAGCTACTTTGTAGGTGCACAAAAGATAAATTTATGGGAGACAAATCAAATTGGTATATAAAATTAATTGGTAAAAATTAATTTCAAATGTAAAATTAGATGTGGACAAAAAAAATGGTTATTGCGATTTGGCACCTATCATAAATAGCTAATTAGAGGTTACCCTATCATTGAACACTATTACAGTCTCCCCCAGGACTAGTAATAAACGTGCATTGACTGTCAAAATGCTCACGTTGATTACCAAAATGTCCTTCAAACAAATACCCACAAATGAACCTTGAGATACAAACATGTATCTTGAGAAAAAATTTAACGGATCAAAATTTTCATGTATCTCTAGAAAAAGTCTATGAATAAAATACAAAACTAGATCTCGAGATACGAATTCATCGAGAAAATACATTTTTTAAAACTTCTTCCTCAAAGAAGGAAAGAGGTTGATGTGGTTGCTGGTTGTTGATGGCGATGGTGGGAAAAACAACTAAGTCAAGCAAAAAGGGGGCGATTGCCGGTGTCGTAGTAAATAGATAGAGGAAGCAAATGAGAACAGACAGAGATGAAGGGGTGGGGTAGGACGGATTCGTCGACAAGGGTGGCCATTTAAAAAAAAAAATTGAAGTTAGTGGGGGCAAGTCCCCCCACTTGCCCCCATGTGGCTCCGTCCCTGTAAGGAATAAGAACAACAATAATACAATTCTCCAAATATTTTCTTTTCACAACATCCCAATCCAAATTCCCTAGTTAGGTAATTAATAATATTATTTCAGCAAACATGCAAGAAACTTGCAAACTAATTTAATTACAGTAGTGTTGTGCTCTCGACGTGGATGAGTACTATAGCCTAACAGCCACACTGCTTTGCCACTGCCCATAATAGCATCATTTGTGGTATAATCGATCTATGCCATGAGTAGTGTACATCGATAAAGCTTTTAGATATTCTCTGAGTTCCACCTGGTACAACTCAAGGCAAATATATCTAATTAATAGAGAATATTGCAAAACCAAATTGTCATTCCTTTCTGAAGATTTTATTGAAAATAATGCTGGCATCTTTTGACAATTTACATTCTAGACTTTTTTTTTTTAACTAAATGCCTCAATGGGAATGAAATTTTAAGTGTAAGAAGTTACTGAAGATGAACTTTCCCTTCGTAATGCTAGACGTAACCAAGCACAACTCCAAGGGGAATCCCTACTATGTAATAACAGGTGATGTTCATCCAAGCTACAATGCTTTGCCAACCTGCACCAACAGCAACCCCTGTCAATTCGAAGAGTCACTTTACATGAGATCAGTAATTAAGACTGCATACTGTGGTGTAATTGGGAGCCTGATGTAGATTTCGATATTCATTTCTTCGAGCCTGGCGATTATGTTTTGCACAGGACTAAATGTTTTCTGTGCAAGGGGGTGGTCAGTTGATATCTGTTTAATTTTAGCTCATGGACATTTGCGAATAAGCTGTTCGATATCTAAGGACTTGGGATATAGCATCAGACTTGGTATATCCAATCAACAGTACATATCGGATTGTCTGAGTTATTTGGTATTGTTTGCAATACAGTATTTCTGAAAGGTGTTATTTGTTTTAACCTGATTACCTAGTTAGACATGTTATATAGATAGTGCTTTTGCCTCAACACTGCACAAATTGACAAGCTACCATACTAGATGACCGTTAAGGTCATGAGACTAGAAGGGGAGCAAAGCAATAAATATACGAAAATTCTAGGGGTCGAGGGAGGGAACGAGGGAAAGGGGCGAGGGATGGGTGGAAGCCATCCATCCGCCTCGAGGATGAGCGACATCGCACATCTCGAAGCCGATGCACTCATCTCTAGGCGGATGGATGGTTACCACCCATCCCTCGCCCCTTTCCCTCCCTCGACCCCTAGCAAAGCTCATAAATATATCCAGCCAATTCAAAATTATATAGCAACTGATTCAGGGCCTAAATAATGATCCTAAATATGATCTATGCACCTAATCTTTACCAGTGATGTGACGAAGTACTTAAGAATATGTATCAAGCGCATGGATAAATTTTTGTATAATGCTGAAGTACTTCAGACTTAACAAGATGCTGTTACAGACCGGATCATGGGAGAGCTTGACAACTGGGCAAATATCCTTGAAAGCAAGCCAGGAAAAACCACTCCACGTGTCCGGGCACCCTCCACAGTGGACGAAAATAAGCTGACCCAGATTAGGAATCCAGTAAGCAAGCACAGTGGATATCATAGCACCAGGAAGCCGCACTCTCTACCTCACAGTCAAAAAGCCAGGACAAGAAAACGCGGATTATGAGTGAAGCAGCGGCCAAGTATGTGATGATCATGTTCTTGCTTTGTGCTTGGAGATACATGTGGCACGTAAATGATACAACAGAGGCGAATATCACTTGGATTAGCCACAGTGATATCACTTGGATTAGCCACAGTGATATTAGGCAGAAACATCGGCTATAGTTTCATTCTGACCTAAGAGTTCCAGTATGGGTGTGGAGAGACAGAAGACAGGAATAAGAATGAATGCACAAATGGTCAAAACCACCCAAGATCTCTCCAGATAGATGCCTAACATATGATGTTGCTTCGCACCAAATGCTTGTCCACACAATGTTTCCAGTCCACTCGATCGCCATGCCCAACTGCAAAACAATACATAATATTACACTTTGCAGCACCAAGGGTTACTATCGTCAGCTAGTTTTCATTCATTTGATGGATGTCGAAAGAGTTCTGAATCCAATTGAATCACACAACCTAAAATAAAAACTTGATATTTCCCTATGTAAAAAACACAATCATTGAATAACCTTGCAAGTAAATATTGTAATGTTGCAGATCCTACTTAACATTGTCCACATCGAAGTCCACACAATATTGTAATGTGCCAGCAGTGAAAGCATTTCTCATATTCCAAAAAATGCGACTAAAGTCCATTAATAAAAAATTCCTTCAATAATTAGTATTGTCTCTCTGACTGAGAATTGCAGGAAATTAGGAAAAACTCAGTGGGCCTAAGGCAAGCCCAGTCCGAAATCCAACTCACAGGCCCAAAATTTGAAGTAAACGGCTACTTTCCAAAACGAGAAAATTTGACCGTTTGAATCTCTCTCTTCTTCACTATTTCCCTAAATTCACCGACCTTCGTTTCTTATATTTCATTGCGCAGAAGAGAAGAGAAGAGAAAAGAAGTGGAGAGAGCAAAGAAGAGAAAGAAAGAGCAAAGAAGAGAGATTTAGAAGAAGAAAGAGGAGGAGAAGAAGAAGATTGACAGACACTTGGATCAATCAATCGGAAAGAAAAAGATGATGGCTTCCAAACCACTTGTTCAACAGAAACAGAAGAGAGGTTTGTTCAATTCCCCCTTTTCTTTTCGATGCATTTTTCACATTTGCAGTTTAAGTATTCAAATTTGATACTGTTTGAATAAATTTCCACCAATTCTTTAGTTGGATATAAGATATGGGGTTTCTTACTTACGTTGAAAGATTTTATCCTTTGAAGTTTGATCTTGTTTCAGAATTATTATTGTTTTTTCTTTTTATCTTGATGTTGTTTTGGGGTTTCTTTGGGTGTTTTCGGGAAACCCTTTGATTTATTTCTTGTTTTCACTCACATCAAACGAGGGTTTTGATGTTTCAGGCCCACTTTTCTTCAAAGGGATTCTTTGATTCAAGGTTTTAGATCCTCTTCTTACAATGTCTTTTGCAATGAAATTTTCAGGCGAGGCTGTAGTTGATGGAGAAAAGGGGAAGCAGAAGGTTGTAAGAGCCGGTGGGAACAATAGACGGGCACTCGGAGACATTCAGAATCTTGTACAGAAGCAGCAGGAGAAGATCAATCGACCCATAACAAGGTTTGAATGAATTTCAGTCTTTTATCTAGGAAATTTTTACATCCATCTCAAGAGGTATTATATGTTGACTGTTTGATGAAATTTTTTTTTTTTTTTTTTTTTTATAGCAGGGGCTTCTATAAGCAGTTAGTGGCTAACAATGTAGGAAATAACAACACTAAACCTGAAAAGGTGATTGAGACTAGTAAGCCTGATACTCAAAGAGTTTCGTCACAACGGGTTTCCAAGAAAAAGGTTCATTCCCTCACTGCAGTTCTAACTGCTAGAAGCAAGGTAATCAATTTGGAGTCTGGTTTGCTTCGCTTATTTCTTGATTCTTTCACTGAGACTCGTCGAGTGAATCAGTTCTGATGGAATCTTATGAATTTGATTTGTGGTATTGGCTGGCAGGCTGCTTGTGGTGTTACCAATAAGCCGAAGAACCCCATTGTGAACATCGATGTAGGCGATGTTGATAATCAATTGGCGGCTGTCGAGTACGTTGAAGACTTGTACAAGTTCTACAAGCTTGAAGAGGGCTCTAGCCAAGTTCATGACTACATGGACTCCCAAATCGAAATCAATGGAAAGATGAGGGCTATTCTTGTAGACTGGCTGATAGAGGTTCACACAAAGTTCGAACTCATGCCTGAGTCTCTTTATCTTACAATCAATATTGTGGATCGTTATCTTTCTATCAAGACAGTTCTGAGAAGGGAATTGCAGCTAGTAGGCATGAGTGCCATGCTTATAGCTTCTAAGTACGAGGAGATTTGGGCTCCACAAGTGAACGATTTCGTATGCATATCAGACATGGCATACACTGGGGAACAAATTTTGGCCATGGAGAAATTCATCCTGAGCAAACTGCTATGGAACTTAACAGTGCCCACACCGTACATGTTCATTGTGCGATTTATAAAGGCGGCAATGTCAGATCAGGAGGTAAAGTTCTTGCTGTAGTAATTACAATTAACTATTTGTTCATTCCAACCTTCTCATTTGTAATCAACAGAGGCATAACTATGTCGGAAGAAGGTCTAAACTTTGGGGTTGAATTTTATATCTAGGACTTAAACAGGAAACATAATGAAGTTTTTACTTAATGAGATCTAACTTGTGTGTGTTTTTTCATTAGATGGAAAACATGGTATTCTTTTTTGCCGAGCTCGGGTTGATGCACTATGCAACTACCATGTATTGCCCATCCATGTTAGCTGCCTCAGCGGTCTATGCAGCAAGATGTACCCTCAACAAGACTCCTCTTTGGACCGAAACGCTGAAGTTCTACACAGGGTTCTCTGAAGTGAAGCTCATGTATGTTCTCTCAACACTTGCCTACTCTATTTACTACACCATGCTCAAACAAAAGAGTTATTTTCCAGAGCAATAGTTTTGTTTGATTGAAATGTTATGGATCTTCATCTAACTTATGTTTTCTGTGTGACAGGGATTGTGGAAAGCTTTTGCTAAGATTCCACTCTGAGTTGGAAGAACATAAGCTGCAGGTGATATATAAGAAATACTCTGATCCTATGAAAGGTGCCGTTGCTTTACTCCCACCAGCCAAGCATCTCTTAGCTTAATCAAAGATAGAAGAGGTTGCTTGTTCATTGACATGGGCGAGATGAAAACATTGAATTGTACTCTGGAATTCATTTTGTAAGTAAGCATACAATAGCTATGGAAAATCACATATGTATTTGAAACTCAGAAGTTATGGAATTCCTGCAGGATAGAACACAACGTTTTAAGGTTTTATGTTTCAGAGCGTTTAATGAAAAATGGCCACAACTGTGGGCAAGGATTGATAATAAGACAACTGGAATTTTTTTTTGGATATTTAGAGTATGATTGTGGATGCTGTGTGTGGATTTTTGTTGTTATAATAAGACATCATCAAATGCACAAAAACTTGAGGTAAAGAGTTCAGCGAGTAGCATTGCTTTAAAATTTTGACGTGAAACGAATATATTTTTGCACCTTGGCTGGACACTTCTTGTGCAATTGTCCCATACGACAGACAATGTGGCCATAAAAGAAAGGCTTGGTTGGCAGGAGATTTTAAAATATCTATTTCTATGTCTAATGTGTTGCTCGTAGTCCATCTAGAACATATTTTTAGCTTTAGACAAACTATATAAAAAAATGTGAAGGACCATAGGCTCGTTTGTCCTTCAACATTCTCGTTTTTAGAACTGGGAAACTGATCATGTTGAAAAAAAAAAAAAACTTTTTGTTCCTGGGTCAAAGAAATTGATGATTCAATTTCAGGACAGAATTGTGAAGATGGTTTTGTCCAGTAAAAATCAATCTTTTGTGCAATATCATAGGACATTGAATCCATCATGGCAGCAACAATATAATACTTTCAGACTACCAAAGTATTGGTTTTTTTCATTGGTGTAAGAACATACAGAAATCTTATTTCTCATATCTAATTGTCAGGAGCATGAAACCTCCACTCGAGTTTGTAATCAATTTATCTCCTAAATGAACAATTAAAGAAAAGTTTCAATATTGAGATATACCTTCTTTTTTTTTTTGGAAATTGAGCGGGGGTTAAAGCGGACCCCAAACCGCGAACAATGATAGAAGATTACATTCTGAGATAAATTTTTCCTATCTTATCTTCAAAAACAATCTTTTTAAGATCTTCAGCAAAGGAGCTAGGCGTGATCTCAATAAATTCGGAGCTAGGGAATGTGCTTGCTAGGAGGTCAGCCGCTCGATTAGTTTCCCTATAGTCGTGTTTGCAGGAAAAGTCTTCTAATGTAGATAATTCAGCTCGTATGTTCCAGAGTACGTGTCTAACAGTCCAAGGAGCTGGCTTGGTAGTGGTGATATAAGTGAAAACAGCCATAGAATCAGTGCTTATCTCGAGTTTCTTGATGTTAAACCGCTTTGCTAGACGCAGACCCGCAAGAACTGCCTGAAGTTCATGTTTAAGGACTGATAGGCCAGGGCAATCCCCTGCACAACCTGCCAGCGCATCTCCTGTATCATCCCGCAGTATGGCACCGTAACCCCCTTTGGATCCATGCAATGAATCATCGCTGCGAAGGGAACCATCAGAGTTAAGCTTGTGCCATCCCAATGGTGGCTTCTGCCAGGAACACTGCCTAGGTAATGTACTACTCAGCTGAACCTCAACATTCCAGCGACTCAATAACTGTCGAGTTTGCATCGTATCCTCAGCTTTCCACGTGCCCGTACTGAATTTGAGTCTAACGTCCAGCTGAATACGCGTAACAAGCGCTGCCACAGTTCTGGATTTATGCTCATACAGACGAGTATATACCTTAGTGAAGTTGAAAAAGAAAGATGTAGATGACACCAAGATGGATGGCATTAATAAACTTGATAATATAAGAGAAGAAAAGGTGCTTTTACTTACCAAGATGCCATGAGTGAACCTCAGAAGCACAGTTTGGACAAGAGCAAAAGCAGCAAGGTCTTTGGCACTGGCGTGTCCAATAAAAGCTTGGCTGATGACTGTAACACCAAATGTTGAAAATCTTGTAAAAATAGCAGGTCCTGCTACTTTCCATAGCTATGTTTGTTCTTCCACTAGCTTCCTTGGCAGTGTCTTCTCAACATTATCATCTTCCTCTCTTGCTTTTCTTTCCAACAGTGCATCCCTCAGGTTCATGTCCTGCTCTTCTTCCATTTCCCCTGCTAGTATATTGTCTTCAAAGTGTTATCATCATACAACAAATTGAATCTGCAAGTCTTTTGGATGAAGGAAAAGTCAAAAGGGTTTTTCAGTTGGCGGCACTACTAGTCTACTACCGACTATAATGAAAAATGACACATGCCCCTTGGATCACAAATAAAAATTCACAAATGAAGAGTTTTTTTAGCATATAACATATATTACTAATTAAAAATAACAACACTGTTGGGATGCTATAGCAGCGAGGTTATGAGCCTCATAATTAAGATCTACAAATAAAATTACAAAACCAAAGGTTGTGAAGAGAAAGTAGTCTCTGAATGTTGCTAATGAGTGGTCGCCATGCCCAGCCCATGGCTGTTCTAGATTGTCGTTGGTCATCATGTAGAATAGAGTGAAACGTTCCTAAGTCTCCCATCAAAAAATTTGTTTTTCACTGCTTAGATTGGATAAGAAAAAAAGCTGCTTCAGCTGTATAACACTCCGCCATGGTACCCATCACATTTCCTATGATCGGGTAAGCAACCCATGCTAGCACCTCACCATACATGTTGACTGCAAAAACTCTGGCTGCTCCCTGTTGAGATTGGGATAAAAAACTAGCATCGTATGTGACCAATATCATGCCAGGATCTAGGGAATGTGGAATAGGTTTGAGCTATAAAGATGTAAGGTTAAGTCTGTGACATCTAGTTGAATGGATTTGGGCCTGTATCATTGCTATCCGGGTAGTGGCTATCTCAGTATGGGGGCCAATAGGAGATGTCGAAGAGGAAATAAAATTAGCTCGAGTATCAATTACAGTTGTTTGAAAGACATGATGAATAAATACCAAATCATTAGCGTCTTCAGAGGTAAGGGCACCCCAATGTCTTGTGTGATTGGAATTTGTAGAAACCCATTGGTGTTTCCAAGTAGACCATGTATTCTGAAAAGACATTCTAAACTTCTGAGCGTTGAATTTGGTCTTTTGGAAAATGCAGTTGTTACGAGTCTCCCATATGGTCAGAATGAAAGCTACAAACTGAGAGAACATTTCTTCCTTAAACTTGGGGTGGGTCTTCACAGTATCCCACATGAACTTTAGGAAGATGGAGGTATTGGACACCAAAATTTAGCATTGAGCCAATCGATAGGGATGGGCGAGAGTAGCCAGAGTTGGTGCATGGTCGGACAAAGGAAAAACAAATGAGTAGCATCTTCTGTGTGATTATCGTAGAAAATACAACAATCTTCTAAAGGTGTGTGTAGACAGGACAAACTGGTTATGGTGGGAAGTAAATTTTGACTGAGTTTCCAGAGTAAAAAAAGGGCAGAAGGAGACGCCTTGATTCTCTACATATCTCTTAGCATCAGTGCTGAGAGGGGGAGGGAGAGAGGTGGAACATTCAGATTGCTCCAAAGTGAACACCTTGGTAGCGTTCTTGACTATGAAGAGTCTTTTTTTTATCCGGGAGCCATATCAGAGTGTCAGATTAGGATATCCTGAATGTCACTAGCCACAGGTGCATGGAAGATGGAACTGATGAGGGTATCATCCCATTGGGGGTGATGACCAGTGGGATTGTTCCATAAATTTGGGATTTTGTGAGGCAAATTTTGGGCCAGGGGATTGAGCAAACAGTCGGTCAGAAGTACTCCTGGCTTAACCCAACAATCCCTCCAAAGGTCGATATTGTTTCCCGACAACACTTTCCATTTGAGATAGCACTTCATTTTTGCCAGAGCAATGAGATTGTTCTCTCCGAGCAAAGGAGGGTAAGGACGGAGGTATGGAGATTTGGAAGAAGTTTTTGTTGTAAAAATAAAGTGCTTTAAGTTGGATGACCCGAGTGCTGTGGGAGGAAGAGATGGGTTGCCAAATACTTTTTGCCATTAAGGCCAAGTTTTATTCCTCATTGAGGGGATATTCAGGCCACCCAGGTTCTAGGTACACATGTGCTTAGCTTTGCTTTCAGCAGTCCCGTTCCACCATAAATTGCAAGCAAGAACATCAATTTTGGTAGTGATCGAGGTGAGAAGAATGAAAGTTTGCACGTTGTAGACCGAAATCGAGTTAAGGGCAGTTTTGATCATAACTGTTTTGCTCGCTTGAGAAAGCACTTTGGATTTCCAGCTTAAGAGTTTGACATTGATTTTATCAATGATGAATTGGAAATCAGTGGCCTTTTTGTTTGACATAAGTAGTGGCGATCCAAGATATTTGTCCTTAGGGTTGTAGAACTTTGATCCCAAAATCTTATTGATCATTTTCGCATACTTCGGGTGAACATTGGAGCTGTAGTACACCGAGAATTTGTCAAAATTAACCCCTTGACCCGAAGTTATACAATATTGTTGAAAAATATCTTTAATCGAATGGGCTTCAGTAAGGGATGTTTGGAAAAAAAAAAAAGATAGTCTGTATATAGTAGGTGACTAAGAGAAGAGAAGTGTCATTTGATCTTGATGCCTTTGATGAGTCCTACTGCTTCCACTCGGGCGAGAAGACGGGATAGAGCTTCAGCAACCATAATGAAAAGATATGGTAACAAGGGATCCCCTTGTCGAATGCCCCTAGATGGCTTGATGGAAGGAAAAAGGTGAGCCGTTTAGAAGGACCCAAAGGGAAGTGGTGGAGTTGCATTGCTCAATGAGTTGAATCCAACCTTCAGAAAACCTCAGTTGTTGAAGAACTTGTAAAAGGAAAGGCCATTCAACTCTCTATCATAGGCCTTGGACATATCAATTTTAATGGCCACCCAACCTTGTTTTTTCTTACGAAAATGTTTCATTTGCAAAAAACTCTCATGAGCGAGACTGACATTATCGACAATAGACCGCCTTGGAAGGAAGGCTCATTGGTTGGGGGAAATGATGTTATCTAATAAAGGTTTCATGCGATTTGCTATGATTTTGAAGATCACCTTATAGATAACATTGCAGAGGCCTATAGGGTGGAATTTGTCTAAAGTAGTTGGGTTACCAACCTTTTGGATAAGAGCGATAAAAGTTTCATTGAGCTTGGGGTCCATTTGACGGATAGTAAAAAAGTGTTTAACTACCTCGCAAACATCCGATTGCACAATATCCCAATAATACTTAAAGAAATAGGCGGGAAAACCGTCAAGGCCTGGCACTTTATGACTTTCCATATCAAAAACAATTTTTTGAATATCTGAGTCAATAGGAATGGATAGGAGAGCCTCATTCTCAGCACTAGATGACCGGGGAGAACAAATAGAGAATTTCGAGATCAGGAGAAGGACCCGAAAATTGGAAAATGTTTTCAAAATAGTTGTTAAGAACTTGACCAATATTGTCATGGGTCGATTGCCAAACATTAGATTCATCTTTCAGGCGAATAATGAGGTTCCATTTTTGACGTAGCAGCGTAGAGAAATGAAAGAACTTAGTGTTCATCACCCTCCCTGAGTCAGGAACGACTAGACTTGTTTTTCCAAAAAAGTTCCTCTCTAGCCAGGAGTTCCGAGAGCTAGTCCTCCAGAGAGGCGATAGCCAAAGCGTTCTGAGTGGAGGGATGTTCATTTTGGAGAGCATCAATGGCTTTATGAGTATCTTGAATGAATAACTGAATATTTTTGAATTCATTGTGTTTCCACCTAGACAAACAATAGTTCAACGTTTTGGTTTTAATATGGAAGTTTTGATCAGGTTTGTGGTGTCGCCTTGGAGCCCAGGAAGAATTGACCAGTTTCCTACATTGTGGGCCTTTAGTCCACATTTGGAAAATTTTGAAAGGATTTGGACTATTAGAAATATTAGAAACTAGTTGCAGAGAAAGAACGCGATGATTAGAGGTGGAAGTATGAATAGTACGAGCCGTGACAGAAGAAAACATGTTTACCCAGTCAAAGGTCACCAAGATGCGTTCCAACTTGGCCTTTTTACGTTTATTATTCCAAGTGAATTGGGAACCAGTTAGAGGAAAATCAAGAAGGTTGTGGTTGTCTATGAAAGTGCAAAAGTGACTAAGGGGGTAAATAGTAGGTCGGTTACCCCCCATTTTTTCCCTTGGATTGAGAATGACATTAAGGTCCCCAATAATGATTAAGGAAGGTTTTGGCAATTGTAGAGTGCAAACATATTATCCCAAAAAGGAACCCTAAGAGATGGATTGAGTTCACCATACATGAAAATAGCAGACCAAGGAGATAAAACAAAGTAATAATGAATAACACAATTAAAATAATATTTAAGGATGAAATGATGGTAAGAGAGATTCCTTATTTCCAGAACAGTGCAATGCCTCCTGATTGATTCGTCGTTGCAACTGAGACTTCGTGTTTGAATTCGAGTCTCCGACGTATTTTGTCCATATGAGCAAGGAGGCTTTGGTTTCTGATAAGAACAAGATATCTGGATCGGACTGATGGGAGAGGGTATTTAGATTACGGATCGCGCAGGAAGACCCTATGCTTATTGCATTCCAGGAAAGTATCATGGTGACTTGAGCAACCCTTCTACGGTGGTCGCTAAAACCTGCAAAGTCTTTACAGTAACCTGAGCACACTTCTGAAGATTTGGAGCTCGCTCACTCCAAAATAATATAATCTATCAAGTTTTCCTCTCAGGATTCACCATACCGGTATGTACTTTGACTTTTATACTGAAAGGCTGAATGTGGTGACCATCATCATCAGTAAGGTGTGAAACATCTCTTGGTGTATTCGTCCCCACCATTAAATTAAGGATTGAAAGCCATTGATTTGAAATATATAATGCCTAGCCTGAAAAGCTTGAAAGAAAGACTCCCATCTTGTAAAAGTAGCCTAGCCCATAAAATTATCAGCCTTTGCCTCCTTCTTGGATGTCATTAAAACTGTTTTGTCAGAAGCCGTTAGAATTGACGGCACAGAACTGTAGTTGAACATGATTTAGTAATTGACTAGACGACCGTTAACATAGATGATGAGTCAGTCTTCATAACGGCCGTCAACATGACCGTTCACAGAAAGATAGAATCTGACTTCTTAATTGTCGTGACTGGCAAGAAGGAAGCTAAATAGATAACGGTCGTCATTACTGATGATACATCAAAATAGACCGATCATCACGGTCGTACACATGGCATAGAAACTCATCACGAGAATATAACACCCAATCTATTGGGCCAGCTCATAAAGCCCAAGAAGAATAACACCAATTACAGAGGCCCAGACAAGGCCCACCATCAAGAAAACTTAAACAAGGCCCAAACGAATCAGAGCCCAAATTCAGGCCCGACATGAGTTCTCTCATAAAGAATAGGAGCGTTACACCAGAAAAAAGTCGTGGAGGAAGTTACGCCTCCACGGACGTATCTCCATCAAGAAGGAGACTATTACGAGAAACATTTCCTTTCGTTGCGCCTCACATGCTTAACTCACGTAGAGAGTTAACCGCGACCATTATAAAAGGTAAAATGAACATTCGACACAGGCATGCAACTTTAACTAAGTTTTGTCCAAATTTACTTCCTTCTTCCAACAGAGTTATTGACTTAAGCATCGGAGTGCCATCGGCCACCAAAAAGGTGGCCATTGGCAATCTAACTATTGTTTTGCTAGTCAAACTCATAGGAGGACGACTTTTGGACGCACCAGTTCGGTGCCGTTGCTGAGGAACAATGAGTTTCCTTACAAAAACAAAATACACACTAGAAAGCTCACCGTAACCTGACAACAAATCAACAAGCTATCGGATAAAGGGATGTCGTCTGCAGATCCTCAACCCAGTAATGATCACGACAACTCTCTTACTAACAACAATGCATCACTGACAGCTCGCAAAGAAGAAGCAGCCCGGATCATCGGATCAATAACACCCGAGAATGCAGATTTGCAACACGCAGTAGTCCAGACAACCAAAGCATCCGGCGGTGTTGCCATGGACCCTCAGTGGAATTGCTCATGGCCCAGATGAATTACATGACAAATATGCTGGAAAAATCACCCAGGAACGCATTCACCTAGCCGATCTTGTTCAGGCACCGCCCCAACAAAATTCCTCCGATAGAACTCAAGGAAGCGACGAAGCCCTAGCAGAACCCCAATAAGGAAACATCGAGAGCAGCGAGCTCCCCTAAGACAAGACCCCATAGTGCAGTGGAACACTTTCTGAAATCTCGCTCAGAATTGGAGTCACTGATTCCAACATATTGTAAGAGTTAGCCAAGCCGCCATTTTTTGACGCACTCATGAAAAAGGCAATGCAAAAAAAGTTTACTTCGCCAAAGATCGAAGTGTACGATGGTGCCAGCGACCCAACAGATCACCTAACACATTTTCACCACATGATGGCCCTGAAGGAAACCACGGAGTCGATCCTGTGCAGAACATTCCCAACCAGCCTCACTTCTACAGTGATGAGTTGGTTCAATAACCTACCACCGAGGTCGATAGACTCCTTCCAGGCATAGCCACCGCTTTTATCACCAGATTCATTGGGAGCCAATGGATGAGGAAATGACCCCACTACCTTATGCACATCAGACAAAAGCCCAAAGAAATGATACGGGAATATTTCACTCGCCTCACCAACGAGGTAACAATGATTGGTGAATGTAGCAATGACACAACCGCTGCAACTGTCATCATCAGATTGAAGAAAGGCTCCTTTTTCGATGCCCTTAACCTGGAGCCTCCAAAAGGCATGGCAGTTCTACTAAAAATAGCACAGAAGCACATCTCCCTTGAAGAAATGAATGCTGGGAGGAGGAAGAATGAGCAGAAAAGGGAGAACCATTCGAGGAAGCGGGAAAGGAAAAAAGAACGAAGGCGAGATGATGGATCATGGGAGGATAACAGTCAATCAAATAAACATTGAAACGACGAACGAATTGAGTCCAACCAGTGGGAATCCAAGAAATCGCAATTGGCACAGCCCAATCATGAGCGGATAACCAGTGTGATGAAAAAGGAATACAAACCGTACACAACCCTAAAGTCTAGCCAGACCAACGTCTTGAAACACATGGCGAATTAGGAGAACGTCAACTGGACACCCAGGATGAGAGGAGAATCGGTGAGACATGACAAAAACAGGTACTGCTCTTTTCACAAGGATTGCGAACATGATACCAAGGACTGCTACAAGTTGAAAGAAGAAATCGAGCATTGGGTCCAAAGATGACGACTGGATGAATTCATCGGAATACCAGATAAGCAATTCAAAGGAAAAGAAAAAGCAGATATCGCCGCCATAACGATCCAGAGAATTGATATATGCTCTACACTACATCCACCCTAGAAAAAAGCATCTCCGACTTGAGCAGATCTATATCGAAGCAGAAATGTCAACACCCTGAAAATGACTGCATTGACCGACTCGAGGACTCTACCAGCGGATACAAATCCAACCAAAGTTGGTTACAAGGGAATTAGCAAAGACAAACTCTATCAAGCCTCAACAAGCAATGCCAAACGGGGAGCAATGATGTGCCAAGCAAAGGAGATCATAAATTAAACAAGATGGAACAACATAGGCACAAACACCAACGCGGGGATAAACATCAGTCACGCAATGATAAAGTTAAAATCGTTCCACAATGTAAAGGAGCTGCTCTAGAAAAATGATCGCTAGAAATGGTCAAGACATCCAAATAGGAGAATTAATAAAGTTTCAATTTCGGAATCAA
Source organism: Berberis vulgaris (assembly GCA_963556465.1). Classification (NCBI taxonomy): domain Eukaryota; kingdom Viridiplantae; phylum Streptophyta; class Magnoliopsida; order Ranunculales; family Berberidaceae; genus Berberis; species Berberis vulgaris. The sequence goes on from OY747133.1 coordinate 58,556,690, forward strand.
TATCCCACGAAGACAAACAGCTTCAAAGCGAAGCTATGCGAAACAATCGGCGTATAAAGCCCAAAAGGAATCAAGACGCAAGTCGAATATATACAATAAACTTCTGGTCTGATCAACCAAAGAAGTAAAGGTTGGACGAATGAGTCGACTAAGTAAATGACTTCGAGTCGACTGAAACGTCAATTTATCGAAGTAAAAGTTGGACGAACGAGTCAACTAAGTAAAACGACTTCGATTCGACTAGAACATTGGACCAACGAAGCAAAAGTTGAGTGAACGAGTCAACTAAGTAAAAAGACTTCAAGTCGATTGAAACACTGAATTAACGAAGTAAAAGTTGAATGAACGAGTCAACCAAGTAAAAACTTTGAGTTGATGAAAACGTTGAGTTAACGAAGTAAAAGTTGGACAAACAAGTCAACTAAGTAAAATAACTTCAAGTCGACTGAAACGTCGAGTTAACAAAGTGAAAGTTGGACGAACGAGTCAACAAAGTAAAATGACTTCGGGTCGACTGGAAAGTTGAATCAATGAAGTAAAAGTTGGACGAACAAGTCAACTAAGTAAAAAGACTTTGAGTCGATTGAAACATCGAATTAACGAAGTAAAAGTTGAACGAACGAGTCAACCAAGTAAAAACTTCAAGTCGACTGAAACGTCGAGTTAACGAAGTAAAAGTTGGACGAACAAGTCAACTAAGTTAAATGACTTCGAGTCGATTGAAAAATCGAATTAACGAAGTAAAAGTTAGACGAACGAGTCAACTAAGTAAAGTGACTTTGAGTTGACTGAAGCGACGAATTAACGAAGTGAAAGTTGGACCAATGAGTCAACCAAGTAAAACGACTTTGGGTCGACTAGAGCAATGAACCAACGAAGTCAAAGTGGATGAGTGAGTCAACTTAACATACAACTTTGAATCGACTAAGACGTCGAGTTAACAAAATAAAGGTTAAACACCTGAATCAACAAAAATTTTGAGTCAACTGAAACGTCGAGTTAAAGAAGTAAAAGCTGAACGAACCAAGTAAAAAAACTATTTCGAATCGACTGCAACGTCGAGTTAGCGAAGTAAAGGTTGAGCGGACGATTCAATGAAGTAGAAGCAACTTTGAGATAACCGAATCAATAAACCAGCTCGAAATAGACAAACTTCATTGTTGATCAAACGAACAGAGCAAACAAACGAAGGAACAAACCAACCCAAGCCAAGAAAACTTTGGATTAATTAACATACCAGATCAACAAAATAGAAGACAAGCAAGCAAGTAATTTCTCCACCCTTTGTTCAACGATGTCGCAATTTTTAGAGTGTTCTATCATGGCACACACGACCTCATCATGAAACACCTTATCAACGGAAAGTTTTTTCTCCACATCGTACAAACGTGCGTGGATACCGCCTAAATCAGCTCTCAAGGACTCAAGTGCGGCCACAGACCGATCTCGTGCACCCTCCACCTCGACCAACGAAGTTTGAGCAACCTCAACCGCTTTAATCAGTTCAGAGCATCACGTTTTTAATGCGACATATTGATAAAGAACATGGGAAAATACCAGTAGCAGCACACAAAGCTTCCTCTCTAGAGAAATCACGATTGACCTGATGACTAAAACCCATCACCCCCACGTAGGCAAGATGGGTTATCCCATCTATTACAAGCCTGACACCATCCTCAAGATGAAGACTCAGATCCAGCACGGGCTTCGAAAGCCACTCCACTGACCGTGTGTGCCAATCATTAATCAGCTTACGTGCACGATCCTGCACGCCAAGACGGTAAAACCAACAAAACTTCCCATCCGATTTGACACGAATCTCTTAAGGAGCAGGCTCCTTCCAATTGACCCGCCGATGAAGAACGCGAGGATCCGGTAGTATGGAGGAACCACCACCCATAATCGGGAAAGAAGAAAGAACGACAGGACAACCACCATCACCATCTCGTTGCTCATCAGAAACAAAACCAATGACAGTCCTAATGAGAGTAGAAGAACCCAAGCAGGTCGCAGGAGGTGAGATCTCCACCCCTCTGTCAACAAGAGGGAGAGAATAATGAAAAGACTGCGCCACTGGAACTCGATCACGATTGTCAAACTCCTTAGACTGGACAATAGCCAACTAGATCATCTTGTCATCTAAGGACCGAGGGTCCTCATTAAAGCACTTAGCAAGGCCGCCATAAGCAGATAGGAGCTTCTTTTCGCCATCGTCCAGCTGGCGAATGGTATCTTTCTCACTCCTCTCCAAGGCCAACTTCATCTCTTTCGCCTCCTGCAAAAAGTAGTGGTCTTCCCTCGAAGGTTCTCTATCGATAGAACTCGATCAAAAAGATGTATGACGCACAACGTCAACAAGCCGTTTCTTCTTCGGAACACGGTCAGAAGTCGGAAACAACAGCCGCTTCAATACTTTTCTCTCCTGGAAGACGGATCGATAGCGCCACTGACAGGAGCATTGAGATCCGTAATGCCCGAGCTCACCTTTCGATCAACGACAACGTCATCACCTTCAACAGCGGCAGCGCAAGCATCAATCTCCATGGCTTGCCTTTCGGTTAAAAGAGCCCGCTTGATTTCATTCATGTTATATACCGTTGCGCCTCACCAAATCATCATTAAGATAGGCATCCAAGGGAACTATGGAAAGTTTTAGGAAACGCTCATTGATAACTTGTTCTTCAGCGGTCAGTTGTAGATTCTGACGCTTGATAGGAACTCAGAAAGACCTTACTAAATACAGACCCTATAAATTGAAATAGCTCGAATTGACAGACACATAAAACCAATCCCGCAACCAACTTCTAATGTCATCAATAAGATTGCCAAAACACGTAGGAAAATGAAGGAAACAGGTGTGGTTGGGTTTCACGGTAAACCTCACCAAAGAATGCAAGATTCTACCAGTTAAAGGAATACCAAAAAGGTGGCCCTGGCATACGTGGAAACCCTAACTCTCCAACCGTTTGAGCCTATCTGAGCAGCAGGAATACCCTGGAAATCTATATAAGACCAGAATAGCTCCGGAACTGGAAACGGAAGACCAACATAGAACATGCGAGAGTAAAGCACAATATATCCCTTCCTCGGACAACAAGGACTGTCGTTTTCACAAGGGAGAACGATCTCAAGGCCGGGAGGCAAAACATAGTTTGAACGAACACTATCCAAAGTAGCCTGAGAAGCCTATTTTGGGAAAAAAAATTAGCCTCACAGGTAGCAAGATGATCATCGTCCAGTAGACATCGCGAATAGGCAAGAAAAGGAGAAAAAAATGTAATAAGAGGGAAGAAAAAACACTAACAGCAAAGATGGAGTAAAAAAGGGAGCAAAGTAGCCACAACACCCTTTATACAACCGAGCAATAAAGAGATTGTTCACGGAGCGACGTACGAGACATCATGTCACGCTAAACTCCCAAAAAATGTTCGCAAAAACGAACAGACACCAAGGTAATCGAGACGATCAACCGACCGAAAGTTATTAAACATTAAGTTCAATGCAAAAAAATGATCGAAATACCAACCGTCACACAATTAATGGATATGTGAGCATACCCACTAACTAAGGGGGAGTAGCTGATGATACATCAAAATAGACTGATCATCACGGTCGTACACGTGGCATAGAAACTCATCACGAGAATATAGCACCCAATCTATTGGGCTAGCTCATAAAGCCTAGGAAGAATAAATCCAATTACAGAGGCCCAGACAAGGCCCGCCATTGAGAAGACGTAAACAAGACCCAAATCCAAACCCGACATGAGTTCTCTCATAAAGAAGGGGAGTGTTACACTAGAAAAGAGTCATGGAGGAAGTTATGCATCCACGAACGTATCTCCATCAAGAAGGAGAATGTTACAAGAAACATCTCCTTCCGTTGCACCTCACATGCTTAAGTCACGCAGAGACCTAAATGCGACCATTATAAAAGGTAAAGAGAACATTCGACATAGGTATGCAACTTTCACCGAGTTTTGTCCAAATTTATTTCCTTCTTCCAATAGAGTTACTGACTTAAGCATCGGAGTGCCTTCGGCCACCAAAAAGGTGGTCCTTGGCAATCTAACGATTGTGTTGCAAGTCAAACTCACATGTGGATGATTTTTTGACGCATCAATAACGATTGTCATCTTAACCATCCACATAGTAGTTGCCATTAATTTTATCATGGTCGTTCTTTCTCCATAAACAAAAAAAGAGCGGTTGACTTTTGGAGCTTTAACTGTTGTTGGTTGGACGTCGTGCGAACAATAACTACAACTTTAATTTGCACCAGAATCAGAACAGATGGAAGCATTCTAGCCAGCGTTGAGGCAAACCAAAACGCAAAAGACAATGGTAAAGCGTTAGGCATTAGTGACTCGTTAGGCAGCGACAACACCTCTGGCAGTAGTGACGCATTAGTCATCGGGTCAGATGTGGGCATTTCAGGCGGGGGTTAGCCCACTAAAAACTCATTAGGCAGTGGTGAGTTCATGAAGTTCCGACTAGTAAAACAAAAATGGCCAATTGATACGGCTTTCAGTTCTTCATTCGGCAGATGATGTGAATTCCGAAAGCTACTATCCGACCATACCATTAATTCTTGAAATGATGAGATTTGATCGTCGCTCTGGTTAACAAGAAGGGACAACTTGAGCTGATTGCTTTTCTTAGCAACATGACAGTGGAAACCTATCTGAGTACCCAGATGCCTCTTTAAACTGAGATGTATATTGCTGCTCTCTATGCAAAGGAATAGGAAACCCTCGTTCCTCCTAGCCATGATTGAAGTGGTTGACCCCAGAGAAGATCATACAGACTGTCGGGATCAGTTGTGTCTTGATGTTCCATAATAGAAAATGAGCTTGGAGAGAAGTTTCATGAAAAATGTATGTGGGGTATACTCGTAGGGATTTGCCAGGGCATAGAGAAGACGGTATAGAGTTGCTTGGCTTTGGTTTTGGTAGTGAGGTAATGCGTAAACAGGAAGAATCCATTAGAAGAGAGAAATAACAATGGTGTTCCTAGAAAGTATGTGAACACATACCATATTTGAAATTGGGGATGGTATAATAGTGTAGTGGGTGTTGAGAGGGAGAGGGAGGTTTATGGAATTTAGATTGTGAAAAGTATCATTGCATGTGTGAGATTCATGATTTGAAGAGGTGTTCATGATGGAATAAGATGGTGAGAGGTGTGAGATTGTAGAATGGAAAAAAGAAAAAATGGGAAATGGATGAGCACAACACTAGAGACCTGCAGAAAACAAACAAGAATAACAACAGTAAAACAACAAAAAATAAATCACAGAGCTTGCACCTTGGAAGAAATGAGGGTATGAAAATAATGGAACTTTTTTGTGTTTTTTATCAAAGGCAAGAAAGATAAAGGGTAAAAGGATGAAGAGAGTTGAGGGGATATGAGGGATTTAGGTGAACAAGACCAAGTGGATTGATCGATGATAACATGATAGAAAGATAGAGTTTGGTTCGAGTTTGTTGATAAATGAAACTCAGACAATCGGAAAACTCTACTAATCACAGTTACAATGCCGAAAAACCCCACTGGAAAACTCTCTCACCGGAAAAGAGACTTCACTTTCTTCATTTGCTTCAAACCCTCAATAAAAATATCTCTACACTCATATCAGTTAGTTGTGATATGATACGGTGTTTTTACACACAAAACAAACCACACTCTATATGTTTACGCATCTTTCTCTAATTCGGTTTTGTTTGAAAATTTGATCATAAATGAAGAGTTTATAAGTTTATCAAATGATGTTGTTTTCCCCAACAATGTATCATTATTTTTGGTGGATGAGTTTCTGTGTATACGTCCATTGCTCCATTTAACATGTTTGACTGTTAGATAAACATCTTTAACAAAAGAAAAGACTGTCAGATAAACACCAATGTCAATGTGGAGAATATCCTTTTTTATAAAAAAAAAAGGTGGCATTAGGAAAGGGCCTAATTGTTGGGTGGGTGCGTTGGGAAGAGACCCCATATTAGCTTGTGCATCATTTAACTACAAAAGTCAATAGAAGGGAAAAACCAATAAATAAAGCAATTGACATTTTGGCACCACCAATTCCCCTCTTTTACACTGCCACTCTTTTTTTGGACCTGCTATATGACACTACCATAAAGGGGTCTTCTCCTCTTTTGTCTTTCTCACCCTCTATTGTCCTATTTTCTCAAGAACAATACAACACATAGCATCAACAACAACAATAGTGGTGTTGTCGCCCTCCGCACCCACCTTCTTTTTCTCATTCTCTCTTCTTTCTATGATTCCTTTCACCCCTCACGCTGATCTCGCAGCTAAGTGGTGAGGGAGAGGGCGATCGACGAGGTGGGGTAGGGAGAGGGCGACTAGCGAGGCAGGGTAGGGAGAGGGCGACTGGCGAGGCAGGGTAGATGATAGGTCGATACCCCATTTTCTTGCCTAATCTCTTCTTATTCTCTTCTCTTCTCAGGAAAAAAAATTGCCACAGCATAGACCTCTGCAAGGATGGTTTTTTCACTTGCAAATATCAACGTAAGGCAAAAAAAATTTCACCCTCTCACCGGACTCCGTTAATGGTGAAGAGAAGACAGATAAACAAATGATAATTGAGAGTTCTGGTTTTATATTGGTGGTGTTAAAGACCAAATGGTGGTGTTAGATAGAAAGGTGGTGTGGTGTTATAAAGAGGAGTTGGTGGTGTCAAAAAGTCACTGCCATAGATAAATTAAGGTTGTAAAACCAAACAAAGAGCGTTTAGCAAATATGGAATATGTGCTCGAATAAGAAAAAGGAATATACTGTGAAAAGGACAAAACCTATCTAAGTTTGTGACTTCCCCTTTGTTAATGATGAGATAAGATAATGCCAATGTGTATATGCTTGGCTGAGGAATCACATTCCAGGGGAACATAGAAGTGAATAAGAGGTGACTAGAAAGGAAGAAAAAAATATCAAATGATGCTTCAATCTCATGTATGTGGGAATCATACTCGGTGTTCTATTAAAAAAAAAAAAACTTATGATTTACTATGATGAAACTTAAAATTTGGGCTCAAGGAATTTGATTCCATGTAACCAACCACTAAATACCAGTGATAATTGTTTGATAGACAAATTGAACCAAACAACGCACAAGAACAACGTCGGAAGCGGCTATAGAACCCTAACAAGTATCTAAAACTACAGAAGCCATCAAGAATAATGAAAAATAGGAAAACCATACAAATGAAGGTAGCGACTTTTTGACACCATCACTTTCGATGAAGCACACTACCTTTTTTTTTTTTTGTTCTTTCTAAAGCACGTCACCACCTACTGAAAGACACCATCAATTTAAACAAAAAAACCCAATACCACCTCTTTTCTCTCTTAGGGAACAACACCACCTCGCCCATCCACTACCACTGCGATGCCTCGCCCCGCCACAACCACAACGCCTCGCCCTACCACCATCATCCGACCTTGCCCCTCCTGCCAGCCGGCAACTCACACCTCTCATTTCTTTTTCTTCTTCTTTTCTTCAGTTCTTTTTTTCCCTCATATCCTCCTCTTCTCCATTCACTTATCTTCTCTTCTTTTCCATCGTCGGTGGCACCACCCCGCCTCCTTCTTCTCTTCCTCTATTTTTTTCTTCTTCTCGATTTGGTTTTTTTCCCTCGAGCTGATTCGTGCGAATGAGGACCCACACTCGCATGAGCTTGTGCAACTGGGGAACCAACACTCTCACAAGCTCGTGCGAGTGGCGATTCCCCATTCACACGAATATGTTTGATGGCATAAAAATAGAATAAGAGGTGAAAAATAAAAAAGAATAGAGGAGGGGAAGAAATAGGTGGGGCGAGGTGGTGATGCCGCTGGTGGAGAAGAAAAGAAGATAAGAGGAAGATAGGAGAAAAAGTAAAAGAACATAGAAGGAGAAAAAAGAACAAAAGAGAAGAGGAAGAGAAGAAATGTAGTAGCTAGAGACATTTAATCATTTATCCGTGAAAGAGATTTGATTTGATTTTGTTTTTAATGATTTTTTAGTTTGTTTAAAAAAACTTACAAAACAACCTACGATACGAAGAAATAAATAAATAAATAAATAAATAAAGGGGTTAGGCTTGATAGGGTATGCTTGCTATGCATGCCCACTAGCATTGTGGATTATGCTCGAATTTGGCAGGGTCTTTGGAGTGCACCATAATGACAATGAAATGTCCTCCTTGCCATACTAAATCAAATGTTAGGGTGATAGGATGTAAAGAAGGTGAGTTTTTCTTCCACCATTTAGTCCATTTAGATCTTCTCGAGATGGTCCATGTTTTATTTTCTTAAAAAGAATCCGAACTCTTCATTTTGTCAAGGGAAATTTTATCACCTAATAATACATATCAATTTCATAACAGAAACACTGGAAGGATTAGTGGGTCATGTTTGGGCACAATTCGATTTACAATTTGGTTAGAACTATGGGGTTGGGCTTTAAGAGCTCTTAACCACGAGAATCCTAGGGGTGGGCAGGGGACGGGATGAACCTCATCCCTATCACGTCCGTTTGTTCGGGAGCGGGACGGGATAAACCTCATCCCGACCTCGTCCCATGCTAAACTGGTTCGGGATGAGATGAGCATGTCCGAAATAGTCTTCGAATGAAGAATAACAAAAAAATTTCATCTCACATTGTTCACACACCAATAATGCATAATTTATATATGTACATATAACTTTCAACATAACAATATAAAATTTCATTTCACATTACTTCTAAATGTATCTTGTATGAATGATATAAGTTCTCAAGTTGTTAATATAAGTTCAAAAATGTAAAATATTGCTCATTGACCAAATTTCCAACTCATAACTCATAGTGCAAAACTAAACGAAATCCTCATTTGCCTTTATTTTCTACAAGAATAATTATCATAGAATCAATCTAAAATGTGAAAAAACATAAATTTTCATGGGTTCTACTTGACCTAAAATATTCAAGCTGAAGTTTCTATCTAAACAAAGAGTACCAAATCAAACAAGTTTTCAAATGATAGAGGTTTTGATTTAATTTCAACACATCATAAACTTTCTTTTAGAAAAGTAGTTTGATTAAAATTAATAATAATAAATATTAAAAAAAATAAGTTTGGGACGGGATGTGATGAGCAGGATTGAAAATCTTCATTCCGAACCCATCCCATTCTAGATCGGGACTGGACTAGGATGAGTTTGATCAATCCCAAAAGGTCCGAAAAAATTGGGACGGGATGGAATCGAGATCGTGGGATGGGATGCATACCCCTAGAGAATCTTGTTGTGGGTGCCTTCCAAACACATGAAGGCGCTGATATCATTCGTGAGCCAAACTCTGATTGATGAGTGCTTCAGTGAGGATAAAGAAGCAAGAAACACAGAGAATACGAAAGAAGCAAGCATAGAGAGAAGAGGAAAGGAAAACACAGAGAAATGGAAGGTTTTGATGAGAAAGTAAGAATAACAAAAGCGGAGGAGAAGGTGGCGATGGATGTTGAGCAAGAAAAGTGCTCTTCCTCCAAAACCCTCGATTTGCTTCGAACATTTCTCTCTGTTCAGCAGCGAAGAGCTGAGGCCTACGCCAAGCTCCGACTGTAAGTCAACTGTCACCTACACCACTTTCCTTCAATTTGATCATCTTCTCTCCTTTCTTATAATTTTTTCATCTTTCACATAATTGGCTTATTGAAATTTTTTCCAATTCCACACTCATTATCAAACTTGCATCATCAAGAATCACTAACAAACATCAAACTAATTGCCTTGGAAACTGGAACAAAAACGTCCATGCTTATTATCAAACAACTCAGGGTGTGTTTGGGTTGGGTGCATGGGATGGAATTAGTGGCGGAGCCAGGATTTTCACTAAGGGAGCAAAGTGGCAAATAATATTTATATAATTTCTTTTTACCAATTTCAAGTAAAGTAAAACTTATCATAGATTAAGTAAAACGCATAAACTTCTTACAAATAATATGTATATAATTAAATTTTATCAAAATAAAACAAAAAAAACATATTCTCGTAATCCCGAAATAATAATCGACATAAAAACATTGTTACCAATGAGTAATATATAAGCATATCAATGTAAAGCAACACTTGACTGAATTTGGTCATCTCGTTTGGTAGTGTTCCCCTCATCTTTCTGAGCATCATCTGCAGGAGAGCACAAAATGTTTAGACCTGAAATCTCTGATCATAAAATCATACCCAATTTTTGAATAACCCAACAGCTCACATTGGGATGATCATCTTTGATGTTCTAAGAGCTATATTTGATCAGTAGCTAACTTCTAAAATTCTAAGAGCTTCATTTCCTTTACTTCTAAGTGACAGTATATAAAGCAAGATATGATGGAAAGCACATTTTACCCATTCTTCAATCTTCACAACATGTAGGAAAACAAAGACAACACAGACTAGAATAATGTCCCTGATAATCTGCTGCAAGAAACCAAAGAGAAAGAAGACAAGGAAAGTAAAGTATTTGTAGCAAAAGAAACAACTAAAACCCTAATTAGGAAAAATTCTCCAATAAAAATCTCAAATTCAAACACTCCAATTTAGGAACCAAATCTCAAGGCTCAGAAAAAACTGTTGCATAAAATCTTTACAACCATTCATAATAACTCAACTCAAGATACACATTTGGACCGAAAAGGTGAAAATTTCATATAAAAAGAGGCATAAGTTTGGTATTTTGTGATATTGCATGAATGGAATTCAACTGAATGAGATAAAGTACCGACCTTTGGGGATTTAGGGTTTCGTTTTCGTCGACCTATCGTCGCTGCAATTGCTATTTGGATCCCTTCAAACTCTTCTATTGAAGAGAAGTTTTTGTGTGTGTGCGAGAGAGGTGAGAACGAGAAGATGAGACTTGTACGTGTACTATAAAGTGGTGTTGTAGTCAATGGAATGTCCCTTCCAAGGATAAATAATTAATTTCAAGAAACAGGAGGCCAGAAAATAATAACAAAATTGTGGAGGGGCAATTAGTTAAGTATACAATTGGGACCCAAGAATTTACTCTAGTATAACTGCATTTTGAAATCTTTAGGGGGAGCAATTGCCCACCATCTCTTGTATGTGGCCCCGCCACTGGATGGAATGGAATCCTATTCAAAGCTATTTTCTATAAGAAACAAACCATGGGATCGCGGTCACTTTTTTATTAAAGTCCCAGTCTTTTAAATTGGGGATTGTAGCAACGGTGGATTTAGATACGTTACAAATTGGCATCAGGCTCGAAGAAAACTTAATTTTCTATGTAGTTTGATCGCAATACCTTGCTTGAAAACTATAAGCATGACATAATATCCATGAGTCCTCATCACTTAGTCTATTTAAAAGAGCAGTCTATAGGAATACCTCATGGCCACTGAGATTTTGAATTCTCCAAGACCTTCGATTTTCTCAATGTTGAATACTTAAATTGTTAAAAACTCTTTTGTTCCCTTCCTTCCAAATGGTCCATAGAATATTAATGTTGTACTCTTTCAAAACCATTTAGCTCTCAATGCAAATGCGGGTTGCGTCCATTGAATGATCCAATCTTGGAAGTATGGAGGTATTGGAAGGCATGCACCAATCTCAGTAGCATCGGGCGGCTAGTGTGGAAGTTAACTCCATATGCTATTTGTTGGACTCTCTTTCGATAGAGTGAAATCAAAGGGTTTTGCTCTGTCTGTGGGTGGGGAGGAGAGGGGTGTTGGGGGATTTAATTGGATGAAGAAAGGCTATGCACGGAGTGTATTCTTTTTATGTGAGATTAGACATCTGCAAGAAATGAAATGTTTGGGATGGCTTTTGAATGCTTATCGGCTTGTTGGGATGTACCCTTTTAGACAGTATCTTCTTTAACTTGCTTCATGACTAATACAATTTTTCTCTTACGGACAAAAATGATTTAATGTGGGAGATTGTTGGTTGTGGGCCAGTGTAGTCAAGGCGACCGACTAGGCGCGCTTCAAGGCGTTTTTACATAATTCCATCACAAAATGAGCATGCGTTTTGGCGAAATGAGGCATCCGCCTCGGACCGACTCAGCCCAAAAACGGTTGCACCCAACTTATTTGCAGCCCATTTTTATCCCAATTGTAGCAAAAGAGGTTGTAGCTCATTTGCAGCAAAAGAGGTTGCAACACCCACTCTATAATAGGGTCTTATGTTTCTTAGTATAATACTTGTTTTTGTCATCAGAGACTCGGAGTCTTCAAATTAGGTATTCCCAAATAATAAAAAACAAATAAACAAGATAAAACATGTCTTGATAAACATGTCACACATTTTTTAATATTTTTTGGAGAAAATATATCATGTTTTGATCAGTTCATGATAAACATCAATCTTGATTTTTCATAATATAGTTAAATGATTTTTATCCTTTTGGAATACCAATAGTGATCATACTTGTGGATTTTTACTACAATTTCTTCTAACAAATGCTCAATATTTTCAAGTTTCTTTTCTTTTAAGATTATTGATTTTTAATGAGTTAGTGGATGTTTACAAGTTAATTGACACTTGTAGTGCATCTTTTCGCTATGCTATGCAACTTTATTATATTTCCATTTCGATTCTAGGTAGTTGTGTCACTTTTTATACATATTTGCTTATGATACATATCAAAATGATGATGTATATTACTATGCTGGTATGTTTTAATTTATTATAAAAAAAATCTTAAAATCATGTTAAGACCGCCTCATTGAAGTGAGGCGTCCGCCTCGCCTACCGTCTCAAGCCTCGGGCATTTTCAGGCCTGTCCGCCTCGCATCCGCCTCCGCCTCAACGCCTTAACTACAATGTTGTGGGCAACACAGCTCCAAACTCCTGGCAGATCTTCTTGGAGAAAATACACTCAAAGACAAGCGATTGATTGATTTCTCATTAACACTACACAACATGCAAGAGCTAGCAATGTTGAACCCTCACTTAGCATTACACCCTATGAGAAAGTTGGTTCTCAGAGGCAACTGCATCATCCAATAGAAAGAGTTGCTAAAGTCCACTAGCGTGTTTGAGCATCTTGGAGGTGGAGGTAGACCAGTTGGCAGTAAGTGTTAGCAACTATGAAGGTATTTGTCTCATGGTTCCAACACCAGCCTTCATATTGGTTAATGAAAACAATGCTTAGAGGGTTGATCATATCTTTCAAATTCCTCACTTCCGAATCTCTGAGGCTTCTATGAAGGAGCATGTCATGTTGTACTCCTTGGTCAGTTTGAGAGATGAACTCCGTCACACCTAATATTTTGGTAGTCAAGGAATAAACTGGTGTCAAGTTCTGCCTTAATGATCCAATCCCAAACCAGAGTTATTAAAAAAATTTGTTCTCAGAAAACCAAATACCTCTCTAAGGATGGAAGGGTAGTGCTCATTCAATCCACCTTAGCTAACATCCCTATTTACCTACTCTCCCTTTGTACCATTCTGCCTCATTTGCTAAGAGAATGGAGAAAATCATGCAAAATCTTGTAGGTGGTTCTTTCATTGATAACAATGCCTTCACCTAACCTCTTGGGATAAGGCATGTTTGCCTAAGGACAACAAAGTTTTAGGAATAAGGAAGATCAGGTTGTTTAATGAAGCTTTGATTTGGAGGTTTCACAAAGAAAAAATTTGCTATGTGGAGGTCCCTCATTTCTGAGAAGTATGGAGACACTCATGACATATGGATGCAGATAACTAAAAACCTGTCTCATGGCCGTGGTGTTTGGAAGAGGATCCAAGGATTGAACAACAACATGCACAGTCGCATAACATTAAAGCTGGGAAGAGGAGACACCATAAGTTTCTAGAATGACAAATAGTGTGATGGAGTTGTGGTGTTTGGAAGAGGATCCAAGGATTGAACAACAACTTGCACAGTCGCATAACATTAAAGCTGGGAAGAGGAGACACCATAAGTTTTTAGAATGACAAATAGTGTGATGGAGTTGGACTCGGAGACAGTTTCCCTCACATATTTGAAATGTGAAGCAACAAATGGGCAAAATAACAGGTTTCTGGGACAACACAGAGAATCAACAAGGATGAGATTCAGTTTTAGAAGGAACTTTAATGAGTGGGAGATGGAAGAGTTGGGTAACTTGCTAGCTGTGATCCACAATAAAGCTCCTTCTGGTTTTGATGTTGATATCCCTTTGGAAGGAAAGGTAGGTGTTTCTTCTTCAAGGGATTGTTTGAGATCATCAACCATAACACTTCTACTCTCCATGGGAACAATTGCATTTCTGTAAGACCTAAACAAGATTTGGGTAAAACTTTTGTTCCCCAAGCTGAACTTTTTTCTCTTGACTATCATTCAAGGAAAGATCCTAACTGTGTATGCTTGAAGAAAAGGGGAGTTCGACCCCTAATCGTACTTTGTACAGAGAGTGAGGAGTCTGTTAATCATCTGCTTCTCAATTGTATATATGCTAAGGAGGTTCAGGCCAGCTTTCCCAATGAATTCAGGGTGGCCATGCCATGCCAGGGCACAATACTTGTTTGGGTGAGGGGATGAAAGACCAGCATTCTCTCTAGAATGGGGAAATGGTTTTGGAAGAGAGGAATTCACTTTGTTACTTAGGCCATTTGGAAGGAGATAAGTAGAAGAATTTTCGAAAGGGAAACATTTGACTACTCAAGAATGCCTCATACTCATCAAGGAGGACATTTGGCAATGGGGTTCAATTCAGGTGCACAAACTCCAGCATCATTAGTGCTAATGAATATCATCGATGGAAAATGTTCTTCCAGGTCTGGCAGCGTATTTAGTTACCTCTATTGTTCTAGCAATCTCGGGATTTTTTATTGTTAATTTATTGTTTTTTCATCCAAGTCTAAACCTCGTTGCCAAGTCATCAGCACTGTCTGAGTTTCCCAACAATGTTCCTTGTATAACCTGTCTGATGAAAGGTTTATATAATTTTAGCAGAGTCAACTCTATAAGGTCGAGAACATATTTTTTATTGAGAATTTCATTCGTATAAATTAGTTGTTATATTTGTGAAAGTATTTGAATACCTCAAATAATACTGAAACAAAGTGAACTAAGATGGTTAGTTCACATGCAATTTAGACTATAAGATCCTAATTGGTAAGGGAATTATAGGTTCACGGTTCTCAAAGAACAAAGGATGGAAGAGATTCATCTGATTTTCCCAAAACATAAGTGCATTCAATATTGGATGGGTTGGCAGGGCCAAACCGAAGACACTTGGGATTAGGATCTGTTGTTGTGGTTGTTCTTGTAATTTTCAATATTGTTGGAACTCATACATAAATGACTAAATGAATTGCAAATACTTTGACAGGGGTTTCACTGAATATATGGTTGGTGGAGGGGACTCGGCTTATCAACAACTCTGCAGTGAGATAACAGAAGAGTTCAATAATTGCTCGAAACAAGTACATCATAACATTTCATATATTTCTTTACTTAAAAATCATGTTAACTAAGGAGCTCGTTTATGATGCAGGTCCTTGAAATTGAATCTTTATTTCTCAGTCAAGATTTTTGTCGTGATGATCTAGCTCGCCTTTTAAGATCTGTCCAAACAAATGAGAAGCAGAAGTTGAATTTGGTAATTAAACTTCTACCCTTTTACTTTCTTCTATAGTTTGTAACCCCTCTCTATATGGGAAATTGTATAATTTGATTATGGTTAGGGATCCATGAACTCATGAAGTTTGACTCAATACTCCAATCGCGCGATTTTAGCTTGTGATATCCTCAAAAAATTATTGGTAAAGATGATGTCTTAGCTTGTGAATCCTAAATAAATTATAGCATTATGATGTATTTAGCCCCTTAACAATAATTGTGCTGTCCATTTTTCACTTAGTTATTAGTGGACTATTATTAGTGGACTACATTTGATGGGAATGGGACTAGAAGTTCTAGAATTTGGTTTAACACTTGAACTTTTGTGGCTGCTATATTTATGGCATGAAGATGTCACGAGTAAGAGTAGGAAGAAATAAATAGCGGGAACATTTAAATGAAGGAGAATGGCATACTTGTAATTTTGATATCAAAGGTGGTTGGGACCACTATAGTAGAACACGTGTCTGTAGTTAACCAATTTGAAATTTCTGTTTCAACTTCCCTTTAAAAGGGGAAGAAGCCCTAGAAAACAGGGTAAGAAAGATGCAATAGTAAATTAGGCTCAATCAATTCGATTGGGAGGTTCCTTTGTAATCCTTGGCTGCGATTATCTCTAATGTCATTACAATTTCTATTATCTTTCTTGTCTGCTTCAATTTTGATTTTGAGCTTGTCACCTACGTGACAATTGGTATCAGAGTGTTCGATCCCTCAACTTAGCCATGGAGACGAGAGCTCGTGAAATAGAAACATTCATGAAGGAAACAAAGAAGCGGTTGATTGAGTCTTCCGGCCAGATGGACTGGGTGAAAGCTGAGCTTCGAAGAATCACAGAGAGCAATGAAAACAGTGAGAAACGTTTAGATGCGAAAATGGAGGATTAATTCAATTGTTTCAGAATATCATGGTGGCCAATACCAGAGGAGAATCAAGCAACACGCAAGCACCAACAACCACTGGAATTCCAACACGAGCACCCACCCTCCCTCCCGCTGAAATTGGAGGTAACATGTTTCGATTTCCCAAAATTGATTTTTCCACGATTCGATGGATCTAACCCTAGATCTTGGGTAAAAAGTGTGATCGATTCTTCAATTTACATAATGTTCTTGATAATTGCAAAGTTTCGATTGCCTCTATTCATTTGGATGACAAGGTGGACAACTGGTTTTTGGATTATCAACTAGCTAAACCTATTGTTACCCGGCCTGAATTGGTTCATGATCTATGTCTCCGATTTGAAAACCCAATTATTGATAACTATGTTGATGCCTTCAACAAGATCTCCCAAGACCAATCAGTTGAGCTCTATTATGATCGTTTTGAAGAATTGAAATCATTGATGTTGTTGCACACTTCTTTGACAGAACCATACTTTGATCTTAGCTTTCTCGGTGGTCTAAGGCAAGATATTAAATCAGTGGTGCAGATGTTCAAGCCAACCTCTGTGGCACAAGCCTTCTCATTAGCTAGGATGCAAGATCTTGTAGCCTGAGTTCATCCCAAACACCTTCCTCTTCCAACTTCCATAGAAAACAATTCACTGCTCCTTTTCACTCTACTAACTGGACAAAGCATAACACCATGTCCAGTTCTACATCTCAACCTCACCAACAAACAGTCCCTCCATCAGTTATAAAACCATCACCACCAACACCACATACTTCCATTTCACCTCTCAAATTCTCTTCACCAAACCCACCCATCAAAAGACTCACACCCATCCAAATGAAACATGAAGCACGCATTCTTTTATTGACATGAAGCACGCGTTCTTTGTAAATAAACATCTCATTTCTATTCTCATAGATACATGAAGCACACATTCTTTTATTGACCCAAAGGTGATTAAAATCACCAACTGGCCTATAGTTTGAGGTTGTCAAAGTGGCCAATGACCAACATCTCATTAGCAATGCCAATGGCCAACATCTCATTTGCAATGTCAAAGTGGCTAATGGCCAACATCTCATTAGCAATGCCATTTGCCAACCATTGAGATGGACCATGCAACATCATCATTTCGAGGGCCTAGTGAGTCTTACCATTAGGGGGTTATAATATGGTCCTAGGAGGAGATTGGCTCAAACCCCTAGGAGACATTGTTATCAACCTACAAACTCTTCAACTCACCATATCTCACCAAGTAAAGCCTATTACACTTCAAGATGTCCAAGACTCAGCTTCATTATTCCTCATTGGACCATCCAAAATTTCTAAATTCATGAAAAAAGATGCACCTTCCTTCATTGGCCAACTCTTTTCCTTAACACCTTTTCTGGACCAGCCCTGATATCCTCTTCAAATATCTTCTCTGTTACAGACTTACAAGGATGTGTTTCAAATACCATCCTCCCTACCTCCTCCTAGAAGCCTTGATCATAAGATTCCTCTCAAGCCAAACACTCTTCCTACTTCACAAGGCCCTTATAGACTTCCTCACATCCACAAGGATGTAGTTGAGAGTTTGGTCAAAGAAATGTTAGAGGCTAGTATGATTAAGCATTCACATAGTCATTTTGTTGCCCCCATCCTATTAGTGAAGAAAAAAGACGACACTTGGAGGTTTTGTGTTGATTACAGGAGATTGAATGAAATCACCATCAAAGACAAATTTCCCATGCCTCTTATTGATGAATTGTTGGACGTGTTACATGGAGTTCATATCTTCTCCAAGTTAGACCTTGGATCCGGCTATCACCAAGTCCTAGTTCACCCCAATGACATATACAAGACGGCATTCAAAACACATCATGACCACTTTGAGTTTAGAGTCATGCCCTTTGGCCTTACCAATGCCTCCGCTACATTTCAAGCCCTTATGAATAAAGTTTTTCAGCATTTCCTTAGAAAAGTCATCTTAGTTTTCTTCGATGATATCTTGATTTATAGCAAATCAATGGAGCAGCATATACACCACCTAGACATCACTCATGCCACATTAAGAGAGCATTCACTGTTTGCTAAGCTTTCCAAGTGCTCATTTACTCAAACAGAGTTGGCTTATCTTGGTCATATTATAAACTCCCAAGGAGTAGCTGCTAATCCTTCTAAGATAGAGATCATGATTCAATAGCCAATTCCCACAAACTTGAAGACCTTGAGAGTGCTTCTTGGGCTGACAGGTTACTACAGAAAATTTGTTAAACACTATGGCCTGATTGCAAAGCCTCTCACTGAATTATTAATGAAAGACTCCTTCAAATGGTCAGCTGCAACCCAACAAGCCTTTGAGGCTCTTAAGGTGTCCATGAGCTCAACACTAGTCCCCCAACTGCCAAACTTTGCACTGCCCTTCTACATTGAAACAGACGCCAGTTCAGTTGGCATAGGTGCTGTCCTCTCTCAGCAGGGTCATCCAATTGCATATTTCAGCAAGGCTCTAGGTCCAAAGAACTTGGGCTTATCTAGGTATGAAAAAGAGCTACTAGGAATCGTCATGGTCATACACAAGTGGAAGGCTTACCTGATTGGTGCCAAATTTTTTATAATGACTGATCATCAAAGTATTGAGCATCTGTTGGACCAAAAACTCACAATTCTACTTCAGCAGAAATGGCTTGCAAAACTCTTGGGTTTTGACTACTCAATTAGCTATAAAAAGGGTTCTGAATACTCAGTTGCACATGCACTATCTACGGTCCCAGTTGCTGATACTTCCTGCACTCTCTCTCAGGTGATCCCACATTGGTTATAGGAAGTAACAAATAGCTACTCAACTGATCCTCAAGCTCAGCCCCTCATCACTAAACTCCTGCTGCAACCTTCCTCAGTCCCCAATTATTCTCTACAGAATGGCATTCTAAGGTATAAAAATACCATCTACATTGGTTGTACTGGAAATCTTAGACAACAACTCCTTCAAACTCTACATGCTTCGCCAATTGGAGGACATTCTGGCATTACAGCAACACATTAGAAAGTGAAACAGCAGTTCTATTGGCGTAACTAATAGAATCACATAATAGAATTTATCAACTCTTGTGACACGTCAACAAAACAAAGGTGATCAAACAGGGTATGGAGGCTTATTGCAACCTCTCCCCATTCCAGAGCACGCTTTGAAACACATCAGTATGGACTTCATTGAAGGCCTGCCATCATCACAAGGGAAATCAGTTATACTGGTAGCAGTGGACAGACTAACTAAGTTTAGCCATTTTATTGGCTTTGCCCACCCTTATACTGCTACACAGTGGCTGAAGTATTCCTATAGCACGTCTACAAACTACATGGCATGCCAAGCTCTATTGTGTCTGACTGTGACAAGGTGTTCTTGAGTTTATTTTGGAAACAACTGTTTGCAGCATTGGGTACCTCACTAGTCCTTAGCACAGCGTACCATCCTCAGACGGACGGACAGACTGAGAGGACGAACTCTTACCTCGAAACATACCTTCGTTGCCTCACAGGACACACACCTTCCAAGTGGTACAAATGGCTATACTTAGCTGAATTTTGGTTTAATACCAACTTTCACTCAAGCTTAAACACTATCCCCTTTCAGGCGCTGCATGGATATAACCCCCCTTTGCTAGCTTTGCCTCCAACTGCTACTCTCTCTATTCCCGAAGTTCACTAGTATCTATAACTCAATATAATCAAAGAACGCCTACATAAAGCCCAGGAACGAATGAAACATTACGCTTATCGTAATCGCAAGGACAAAGTTTTTTCAGTTGGTGATTGGGTTTATCTCAAATTACAACCCTACCGCCAAGTTTCAGTACAAATTCGGCGGAATCTCAAGCTTTCATCCAAATATTATGGCCCTTTTCAGATACTCGGGCGAATTGGATCAGTGGCGTATCGTCTCTCTCTGATCAAAGATACATTCAGTCTTCCACGTCTCCCAACTGAAAAAACGAGTGGGCTCAGCCTACACACCGTCTCCGACACTGCCTCTGGTCGACAACCATGGCAGCTTCCTTGCTGAACCAGTTGCCATCTTGGGAAGACGTTTAGTTCCAAGGCAGAACAGAGCCATGACCCAAGTTCTAATTCAGTGGTCGAACTCCACTTCTGATGCAACAACATGGGAGGATTGGCCCTCCATACAAGCTCGTTTTTCGTCATTCAATCCTTGAGGACAAGGATGTTCTGAAGCGGTGGGCAATGTCACGAGTAAGAGTAGGAAGAAATAAATGGCGGGAAAATTTAAATGAAGGAGAATGGCATACTTGCAATTTTGATATCAAAGGTGGTTGGGACCACTGTAGTAGAACACGTGTTAGTTAATCAATTTGAAATTTTTGTTACAACTTTCCTTTAAAAGGGGAAGAAGCCCTAGAAAACAGGGTAAGAAAGATGCAGTAGCAAATTAGGCTCAATCAATTCGATTGGGAGGTTCTTTTGTAATCCTTGGCTGCGATTATCTCTAATATCGGTACAGTTTCTATTATCTCTTCTTGTCTGCTTCAATTTCGATCTTGAGGATTATCGAAAAAATCACGTGTTGTGAAATTCTAGGTGCATGAAGTGGAGTACGAGTTTATGTATGGATGAAATTTGATGAGGCCATGGATCTCGACTCTTCCTCTATTTTGTGACTATTAAGGTGTCAGAAGTACATGTAGTTCATGGGACGGGACCTAATCAGTTAATCTATTTAGGACTTGGAAAATTGGATTTAACTACTCGAACATTTCATATGGATGGTTATTTGATTTCAGGCACAAGGGTTTTCTCTATTTAGTTTTTGTACTCATCCAAGAATATAGTTGCAAGCCAATAAGAACTTGCAGAGTTACAGGCGGTTGAATATAATGTCAAGAACTATTCCTTTTTCTTTTTTTTTCCAGATTGTCTTTTCCGCGTAAACTTTACTTGTCTTTATTGATTCATTACCTTTGTTTACTGTTTGCATGGTTGATTCCCATATTTTTCCTGCGTCATTGCTCGCTGCTTGTGTTTTCATGACCCTTCCTGTGCTACCTGTCTTGGTTGATTCTCATGTTAATTCTGCCTAATTGCTTCCTGCTTGTGTTTTCATGAATGTCATCATCCAAAGACTGTAACAATTCAAGTTCTAAAGAAGGCTGGCCGTCCCTCTGAACGTTTGGTGAATCATAATCAATGCAGATTTAAGAGGCCAGCTGAGCACGAGTGTGTGCACGTTCATGAGATAACAGTAGCTGCTGGAACTGAAGAGGCAGAAGCAGATGCAGAATATGATGGCGCTCTCAAGGAAGCTATCAGAGGGGTGCAGGATGCAGTAACGAGCATTAATGAGCACTTGGAGGAAGTCAGATATGAGATTGAGGCACTTGAGGCTGAATGATTTCGTAATTTTCTGTAAACCTGTATTTACTCCAGCTAATGAAATAATGAATGATGTAAACAGAGGGTTTTTTTTACAAGGAATTAATCTGCTTGCAATTTGGTTGTACTTGTACAGATGCAAATACTTTTCCTTCTTTTTTTGTGGGAAATGCCTATTAATGTACCAATTCAAATTTATGATTAAGCATTCTCAAAGGCATGAAAACTGCATGTTTATAACACATGCCTAATGCAGTTTGATGGATTTCATGTGATGTTGTCTATTGTTTTCTTGTTGTGCTCCCTTGCTAACTAAACTGTGAAAAGGTTCTCATCACAATTCTATCATGTGTTTGCGTATGAGTTCAGATAGGTAGGTACCTGCCGGGCACAATGGTCTGTTCACTCCATATGCTTGTACGAAGTTTATAACCATGTAAACATCTAACCAAATGTGACTTTAGCAATTCGAACATGAAAACTAAGGGTTCAAATCAAAATGCTAAAAGAAGCAACCCTTGAGGAAATTGCCAGAAAGACAAATGGAAGGTGTTTTGTTCTGTTTGAAGTTTTTAAATCTAACAAGAATCCAATATCCGATGTGAACACACACCCAAACGAAATACAACCCTTGGTGATGCATTGACATTCATTTGTGAACCCCTTTTAAGAAAAAAAAGACGTGTGATCATAATACATCATTAACGATCAGGATTGAGGTGCGAGGCGTAGGTAAGCAGGAAAATGTATGGAGCCATAGAGGTGGGGTGTATAATTTTTGCCCTTATCATTCAAAGCCTTAAAATTTTGGAACCTTAGACATCTTACCATGTTGAGAAGAAACTAATTAAATTTTTTTTTCTAACGGTGACAGGTTGGGATGCGACCACGAGACAATTAATGAACAATTGAAACTCAAATTGTCACTAGAATGATTGGAAATAAATAAATACTAGTAATTATGACAAGAAGCTAAAATAAGGGGATTGGTGAATGATTGAGCAATTACTTAGAAGAAAATCCTAAGGAAAACGAAAAAAGCGTTAAGAGTGGTGCACACAAGAGTTGGTCAAGAAGACAACCCATTTGGTGCGAAAATGACGTTGTCTTTCCCGGGAGAAAGCCGCGGGAATCACGAGTTAGAGAGAGATTGTTGTTAGAGGAGGAGGAGGAGGATGTTGAGCAGCTGCAGAGAAGAAGAAGAAGAAGAAGAATCACCACCACCACCATCTTTGGTTGGAGCTTCATAACACACTTCCTTCTCGCCCGCCGCCACCCTTCTTCTTCCTCTTCTTCCTCCATTATCTTTTCCACCCATCCATCATCTTACATATATAACAACCAAAGTTAATGTTTATTAGCTAGATGTTGAAGGAGGTGGTAATGGTTTATATATGGTGGTGAGCCTTGCATGCTATGATCCGGCAACATCTACATTGAACGCCCGAAACCATTCCAATTAATTACTCCTTGTTTTAAATCTCTATGGCTCCTCCTCCTTCTTCCAAACACAAGAGACTCTATCAAATATGGAAGGGTAGCAATGTGAGTCGTCTCGTTTCTTTTTTCAATATATGGAGATTTGTTTTCTTTTTTATTTTATTTCATATGTATGTTTCCATTGAATGATCATCGCAAAAAGCAAGAACAAACATATCCTATCCATCTTTCTTAATCCTTTATGCAATATAGGTATCCGCAGTTTCTTTGCAGGAAACATCATCTTACCACCATTATGGATAATCTCATCGATTTTAACATGAAATGGTTATCAAAAATTCATCTTATTGAAGCAATTAGATGACCACAGGACAAATTGAGTTTCCTTGTATTTTTCCCTCTTTCATGCATACAGATTTTGAAAATTTTCTTTTTATGTTGTTTTGGTGAATTATGCTTTTTTATGATTGACAATTAAAAATTCTTGGGCTTTCATTAGATAGTTTATTGAATTCCTAGTGCATTAGCTTGGTAAACCAGCTAATATTGATTCTGCTTGTATTGGTATTGTCAGAGATTTTTGTGTGGTGGTCGAATGATCTTTGGCCCTGATGCCGCATCATTACTTTTGACTGCACTCCTAATAGGGGGTCCTGCAATAACATTTTGTTTGCAAGTTCTTATAAAGATTACAGACAATGATCCATGTTTTGGATATCCTGCATTTACTATTGGCATGATCCTCACCGTTTTGGTTAGTACATTTTTCTTTACTTTAATTGGGAATAATGATTGTTCTCCATTTTCAGTCTACTTAACCTTGTTTGAATTCCTGTCGTTGTGCATTTTATGACGAACTCAGGAAAATGAAAGAGGAGATGTCTAATTGAGATGAAATAATGTATTTTTTTCTCCCTTTCTCATGGACTAAAATTGTCTGAATTTCATCCTAAATTGAAGATTGTCCTATTAATACCTGTGGGATTTAGTATATGCTTTTGATGATTCAAAAGCGAAAAACCGAATTTGGACATAATCAGAGAAATCTATGAAATCTAGTATAACCGAATTTAGTATACCTGTGGGATTTTTTTCTTCAAATCTATGAAATGAATATGATACATAATCAGAGATGTTGGACAACTTAGCGGTATTGGGCAATGATGTCTAAACTTAGCCAATTAGTTCAACCACTAAATCCAATGGCATCTCCTACAGCAGCATATGAAACCCTAGTGGCTATTGGTTATTTCAGATATTTTGCCAAAAATAATCCGGCCAGCAGTGATATAAATATGTACGTTCTGCCAAAAATGTATAAGCCAGTGTACAAAGTTATACGTTGTGCTATACATGGGTTGTACGCGACCTTCCCAAAGGTTGGGTGGCATAATTAGGCCCTTACGCCATTGAAATGCTCATTTTACATTGACTATGGACGAGGCTTTAATGTTTAAGTTGTTGGAAGTATATATAACATACATCCAACTTAAGTTGTGTTTTATTGCATGAAAGGTTGAGGATTTTACCTGATTATTTTTGCAGGATTTAGTATTTCTCATGTTGACATCAGGTAGAGATCCAGGTATAGTTCCAAGGAACTCGCGGCCACCTGAACCAGATGACCTATGTGATATAAGTGTCTCATCCATGGAGTGGGTCAATGGGAGAGCCCCACATATGAAGTTACCACGAACCAAGGATGTTATTGTAAATGGTTACCCTGTAAAAGTGAAGTACTGTGACACATGTTTACTTTATCGCCCACCCCGTGCTTCCCATTGTTCAATTTGCAACAATTGTGTTCAGAGATTCGATCATCATTGTCCATGGGTGGGCCAATGTATTGGAGCAGTAAGTTATTTCAACCCATGCACCTTTTGCAAATGCATCAGTTAGCTATGGATTCATGTTATTTGGATTTTCCAACACTTCCTGTTCAAATGATTAAACAATGAACACTCAGCTAGACCTATTTACAATAATATATGCACTTAATAATATTCTTCAGTTTCTTACTTTAACATTTTCATCCTGATTTTACTAGAGATTGATGGGCATCCTCTATGTCAATTTGATTGCAGCGTAACTACCAGTTCTTCTACTTGTTCATATCAATCTCAACACTTCTGTGCATATACGTTTTTACCCTTTCTTGGATCAACATTATGAGGCAAAAACACGAAGATGTTATATGGACAGCAATGAAGAAACAGATCCTATCAGTTATACTCATAGTATACTGCTTCATCACTGTCTGGTTTGTTGGCGGGCTTACAGTTTTCCATTTCTACCTGATATGCACAAACCAGGTAATCTTCATACTCCTTAGTTGTCCAGTTGATATTGGATATACTATAAACATTCAGAGATAAAGAAACATAGTGGTGCATCTGAGCACCATAAGACAGTGGTTTCTGGCTTGAAGGGTTGATAATAGTTAAACCTTGATCACTTTTCGAAATACTTAAGTGTCCCTTAACAATGAAAAGCATTTAAACTTGATCAATCATTGAATTGTAGATAGATCTAGGTAGTGTTTGGATAAGCTTAGAAAACAAGATAACTTTCTTTGAGTATTTACAAAAATACGTAGACATGTAGTACCTTATCTAATAAATTGCATTAAAGTATTAAGATTTTGGTTAGGTTCAGTTTCTCAAGGAATAAAAGACTGTAAATTTGGTATATATTCTAACAAAACATTTAGAGGCAACACTACACTATATTGGCATTTTTGTAACAACCTCCAAAACAGTATCACTTTTTAAGTGTAACAATTTACCTAACAACTTTACACATTTTCACAAACAAAATGATACAATAATAGTATCACCATGAAGAGTATGGTTATAAAAGTGATACTATTCATGATGATCCAACTTATTGTATCATTTATTTTGTGTTACTGTTTTTCATTTTTTTGACTAAATTTAGTTTTGATTTGAAATTGTTTGGTGGATTGTAACATCTCAAAAGTGATATTGTTTTTAGAGTTGTTACAAAAATGTCAATTTGGTGTAGTGCAAGTTTGGTTTATATATTGTGCAAACATGGCAAGCCAATCTTTAGTTGAGGCCCTTGGACTGTGAGAGTGGGCTTGAACTCCCTTAATGTAAGGACTAGAAATCACTGTAAAACGCCTCGATAATTGCAATGAGAGAAAATTGAATTCAACCTCTCAAGACTAAAGCTATGATACCATTACCAAGTTAAATCTCTGTTTACTCTAAAATTCTTTGTTAAAGTACATATCTGTCATATATTAAGTGAAAGAGGCTGGAGTCGTGGTATATATTTCTCAAACCTGGAAAGCGGGTCATTTAACTGCGTTCATGGACATCAGAATGGACTTGAGCCTCAATATTTTTGGTTATCACCAAAGCTAAGGGGTCAGTGTGAGCTAAAGAGAGTGAGGGCAGGGTATATGAGCGTTCTTTATTCGTTCTGTAAAACTGTCAAAAGGATTGCAGCATGAACTGTGGCTAAATATTTTAGGTGCCCATATGGAATTGCCCATATCCAGATTGTCTGGTTCATTAGGTATTCCGCTCATGCTTCCATCTAGTTTTCTCATTAGCACCTGTTATGCATGTCACCATGGATTTTCGCATTTTAACTCATTAGTCGTCACAAAACAAACCACTAAATCCTTTAGCTGGAAGTTAACCCTCTATAAATAATTTACTGAGGTAGCAATTGTGATGTTAACTCTGGTATATGCCTTTGAAAATGCAATCTAAAAGAAAGAGTTGATTTCGTTGTTGACAATCAGTGCACCAACTCAATTGTTTGACTTGTCCATTACATCGGACTTGCTAGATGTTTCAAAGAATACAAATCCATCAGACCTAAACTCCATGAACTTTTTTTTTTTTGGAAGGCGAGCAGGATTTTTATAGGATCCCAGAACCCATTAAAGACCAGAACTCCATGAACTTTAATGAAACGGAAATTTCACAATTTTGTTAATAATAGCTTCTGAGTTATGTTCCTGATTGTCTTCTTATTATACTGTCTTAATTGTCACCTAGATTCAACTACACCGATTTCAGACATATTACTATCCAATCTTATTGTATTATTAATGTCAAATTTGTTTAGTTTTTGAATGTTACTTGATCTAGTGGCTAAGTTTCTCCATTGTTCTCATCTATTCTTATTTGGGATACTGCAGACAACTTATGAAAACTTCCGGTACAGATACGATAAGAAGGAGAATCCTTATAACGAGGGGCTGCTTAGGAACATTAGAGAACTTTTTTTCTCCAAGATCCCACCTTCAATGAACAATTTTCGAGCTTGGGTGCTGGAAGATGATCTTCTAGATGGAGGATCCATCACTTCAAGTATTGGAGGAGGCATGACTATCAAGGACAAAATGGATATAGAAATGGGTACTAAATTTACCGAGGACGATGGTGGTCGAGTACCTGATATTTTGCAGAATTTAGACTATAATGGTATTGAGATTAACTTGAAGAGTAAAGATGGCGGTGTCATGCTTGATCCATATTTTTTTGATATGCACCATGATCTTAGAGATTCTGATCAAGGTTCCAATATGGGAGATGCGGCCTTTACAGAACCTAGTAACACAAATCCACAGATAAAGCCAACCCCTCGGTGATAGAGGTAATTTATCTACCATTGCCTCTTCTTTCCTTTCACTATTTTATTTTTCATAATTTTATTTTTCTGTTTCTTGCTTCCTTTTTTTTCAAATTTGTTTTGCTCAGTCAAGAGAGTATGTTTCATCAACCATGATGTTGCTTTGCTTGGGAGTGAAGAAATTTCAGATTGCAAATTGTACACAGTAGTAAAATTTTATAAAGTATAATACCATCTTATTCGTGTAAAACCTTTTATGTTTTGGAGATTAATTAATCGAATGCTACACTATAATCCTAAAGTGCAATATAATCAGGTATTAGGGGAACTTACATCCCACTCGAGTCAGTTATGTTATGACATTAACAACCAACAAACTTTATTTGTGAAAAAAAGAATAAATAAATAAAGAAAAGTCTTGTATGCAAACTCGTTGTTGCCATCGTTTGAGCCTGAAAGTATATCTTCTTGGTCAACGGAGGTTTATTCAACTGTGAACTACTGAACTGTCTACAGTTCCTTACTACTATGAATACTATTATGTGGTGCTTGAATCAAGCTTCCTATTCATGTCAGTCGAGCATTAAACCAGTCAATGATATCTTCTGTCGGTTTTAAATGGTGGATTGTTTTCGTTACTTCAGATCTTGCATCAAGCATCTCTACTCACTTGGACTTATGATGATGAACTATCACCTATTCTTTGGCGGCTCAAATGTATGCACCATAACAGTGGAGATCAATGTTAACGACAATGAACAAGAATGATAACCGACGCTGTTACTTTCATTTTAGATTTCAGTTTCACATTCATCATAAATAATATGTAAAACATGAAGTGAAAAATAGTGCAGTTGTCTTGGATGGAATATGGGAATTGTCTTCTATTGGACAGGTGAAATTGTCAGTAGGTCGTTCTCGTGATGCCTTTTTGTGCCAAACATTGTATATAGTTTGTTTTGATCTGTTGTAAAATTAGAGTTAAATGGTTCTTCCAACATGCCAAATGTCAGTAGGTAATTTCGATGATGTCTTTTTTATTCTTTTGTTAAACATTCCCAGATTCATATATTGTTAGTGTCACCAAAAGGGTTAAATTAAAGAGAGGCCTCGTGAGATCTCAAATTAGAGTTAGTAGTTGCCCAAGTTTGTTTTCGTTTTTCAACTCTTGATATGATGTTCACAAGTGATATGCTTCCTTGCAATATGTAAGCTAGAATTTCTCTATTTTAAAGATTTTGAGCATAAACATCCATAGTCTTGTAGGGTGCCTTGTGGCTGGAAAAGCGACTTTGCTGACAAAGACTCTTAGGGTGTGTTTGGTTGCATGGAATTCTATGCTATGAGAATCCATGAGGGGACTCCTACATTTTAGGCTAAATTGATATATCACTCCACATCCACCATTTGATTTTGTGAACAATGGTTGGAATGGAAGTCCCATAAACATGGGAATCCCACTCTTTGATCCCCCAAGGCATGTGATTCTCATGTTCATGGGACTTTCATTCCCACCATTATTCACAAAATCAAATGGTAGATGTGGAGTGATACATCAATTTAGCCTAAAATGTAGAGGTCCCCTCATGGATTCTCATAGCATAGGATTCCAGGCAACCAAACACACCCTTAAATTCAGTGAGTACTCTTAGCTTGTTCTGGAAACATATCCAATACCAAAAATTCTAGGGAGCCTTGTTTGGGGGCCTATTTTGTGCCTCTTTGGGTTTTTTTTAACACTTCTACCCCTTTTATGGATGGTGTTTGTGGTTGTGTTTTAAAGAGAATGGGTAAAAAGTGTAAAAAAAACCAAAAGAGACTCCCAAATAAGGCTCCCTAGACTTACTCATCCAATACATATAGTATGTCAATATGCTTAAAGCACAGTATTTATGCCTCACAATAATTCGATGTACACTAGTCGATTTCTTAATTTCATCATTATAATTTATTTATTTTTGGCCCTGAGGAAAGATTGGATTGCATGTCATAAAGACTATATTTTCGAACCATGCAAACCAGTCTGAAGTAGGTCCTGAATTAACCTCATTCCGGTCTTCTGTCATTCTCGAAGTAATTAACGCATCCAACTGCAATTTGTTTTATTCAGACACAAAATTCTCCCATGCCCACACAAATTTGTATTTTCTTTCTGATTTTCCCCCCTTGTGACGCAAGGAATAATGCACCAAAGAATTTCATAGCTTTGATAAAGTTTATAAATTAGTCTTTAAAAAAACTTAGGGTTAATTGCTTTTTCCCCTCCCCCCCCCCCCCCCCCCCCCCATAATAAATAGCTAGTTGGAAAGTGGCTCCTAATCATTCCGTATTGCATTATGCCCCTAAGATAAGCGGCCAAAGCACCATTTATTTTCAAAATAGATTACCAAAATACCCTTGACAAATCTAAAGTTGGGATTGAATGTTTTGTATTCGAACATCTCATCTCAAAAAATCAAAGGGTTCAATTGAAATGATATATGCATTTCGAGGAAATCCAATAGTTGTAAAAAAAAATTCATCTTCTTCCCATGCCCCCTTCTTCCTCCCCGATTCGCAACCCCCTCCACCCCTTCTTCCTCCATGGTTTGCAGGCCCCCACCCACCCCTTCTTTCTCCATTTTCTTCCCTGAGTTTTTCTTTTCACAGAGTAACTTGAAATATAAAAGGAGATTCATATGGTTTTAGTTCATTCAAAGTCGCCTCCTTTTATCTCTGCCGCACAAAAAGGAGGAGAATTGGAAATACAAATAGAGGGTCAAAATAATTCTCCACTCTTTCTTTCACTGACTTGAACAATACCCATTGCTTGTAATTACACAACATTACTAAATTGAGCTTTCATATCTATTGGGGGGGTGGGGGGGGGGAGGGATTGGAACTTTAATCTCTAATAATTTCAACAAAACCCAGAAACCCAATGGAAAAAAAAATGTTGCTTTGCAACTAAAAATCAATATCCTATATAGAAAATGAGAATCCCACAAAAAATCAAAAAAAAAAAAAGAGTAAAGATAACTAGGAGGAGGGAGAAAGAAGGGGTGGGGGCGCTGTGAATCATGGAGGAAAAGGGGTGGTTGGGGTTGCAAACCAAGGAGGAGTGAGGAAGAAGGGGTGGAGGGGGGCTATGAATTAGGGAGGATAAGGGAGGAAGAAGGGGTGGGCACGGGACGGGATGGACCTCATCCCTATCCCATCCCATTTTTTCGGGATCGGGACGGGATAAACCTCATTCCGACCTCCTCCCATCCCAAACGGGTTCGGGACGGGACAAGATGAGCATGTACTAAATTTTTGATTGAAAATTTAACATGCAAAATTGAAAATTTTGAATTTACCAAACACACAACTCAACTCTACAAGTTTCCATAGTGATGGACTTAAAGGTTTTAGGTAGGGATAAATCCTTTGCAAATCTGTAACACAAACTAAATTCAAATCAATCAGAGGCTATTTATCTTCAGTATCTTGTTCAAGACTACATAGTAAAGTCAGGATACTACATAGTAAGCTTGCCTTGTTTAATACTATTTGGCTTAAAGTAGGATACTACATAGTAAGCTTACCTTGTTCAAGATTACTTGGCTTAGTTTTGGTGGATGGTCATTGAATGATGTTAAGTCAGGAGGCAACTCTTGGGGTAGACAAAATTATTCCAACCACAAGCTCACTCTGAAGAGTTCTTATTCGGGAACAGAAATGGTGTGGCTATTATTTGCAAGCAACTCTTGAATAGTTGCATTTTTTTTCCAAACTCCCTAAAGTTGTGTGAAAGGTAGGTGTTGTTTTACTTCTCTATGCAGTTTGTTCTTAGAGGATCCGTAGCTTAGCTAAAATTCATTGCTTCTAAAAGCTAAAATTCATTGCTTAAAGTTATATAGTTGCTAATGTTTTATAAGCAAATTCCCCTCCACAATAGCCTTCTATATATTACCTATAAACTAGCACATGGAGGCTCTATCAGAATAAAATAGCCATGTCAACAAATAAAATAGAAAATAAAATAGTCATGTCAATAAATAGTTTCGTAGTACATAGTTCATACTAAATATTAAAAAACAGTTCGGGGCGGGACGGGATGGGCGGGATTGAAAATCTCCATCCCAATCCCATTCCACTCTAAATCGGAACGGAATGGGATTGATCAATCCCAATAGCACCCGAAAAAAATTGGGTCGGGACAAGATCGCGATCGTGGGATGGGATGTCAACCCCTAAGGGGTGGGATGGGCTGCAAACCAAGGAGGAGGAGGGAAAAAGAAGGGGGCATCAAGACGAGATGTTCCTTGAGATATGTTTATCATTTCAATTGGACCTTTCGATTTTTTGCAAGACGAGATGTTCGAGATAAAACATTCAATCTCAACTTTTGATTTGTCAATGATATTTTGGTAACCTATTTTGAAAATAGAGGGTCAAGGCATGTTGACCGCTAGTCTTAAGGGCATAGTGCAATACAGAATGATTATGGGGGCACTTCCCAATTAGCTATTTATTATGGATGGCCAAAAGCAATTAACCCAAAATCTTAAGGAATTCCCACAAAAAAAATAACTTCATTGATGTTGGGTTTCCTTTGTTTTCTGGAATTTCTTACATCAATTTTTAAGACACCAAACAATTTTCAAAGCTTTTGCATAATATTCAGTTTCTAGAATATCATACCATTAGATCTGGTTAATCCTACTTCAGAGTGATTTCTTAGGCTTCCAACATGGGTAAATGGGTTGATTTGCCAAGGGATCTTATACACATGATCTTATCATGTCTACAAGAGATGGATGATGACGAAGTCATTGTCAATAACATCAAGAACCACATGTTTCTTGGAGATCACTTGTTTCTTTAGAGAAACCCCCACCTCATGTTCCAATAAAAATTTGTCCCTAAGCAAATTATAAGATTGTATGGCCTAGATATCTTTATTGAAGACTGATGCGTCCAAATCTCTTCTCCTTGAGATCTGGTCTGCAAAAGAAGGTTAGATTGCTAAAGACCACTTGTTTGGTGATCGAAGAACTCTGATGCTTAAGTCAATTAACTGTATGAGAGAACTTGGACAGAGTATAATTGTGTTGTGTTTGCATACCTCTTTCGTGAATATCTCATTTACCTTATATAATGAGAGTAATTATCTATGTGTGTGACTTAAGCATGCAAGGTACAATAAAAGGGGACGTTTCTCACAACAGTCTCCTTTTTCATTGAAATGCGTCCTTGGAAGAGTGATTTCCGCCATGAATTGTCTCATTCGTTGGGCTTGAGATTTGGGCCTTTAACTTTGGTTATGGTCTGTTACTAAATGCCTATTTGGGCTTTAGTAACTGAACTCGTTATCCATCTTTAATGTGAGGTATTTGTTCCTCACGATGGATGATCTTTGCCACTTGTACGGTTATGATCGAATGACTGTTTGATGCATCATCAGCTAGTCCCCCTAGTTAGTAGGCCCACTTGAGTGGCCACTAACTGTTCGGCAGTTGGATATCTAGGTTCATTATTGTTTTTCTATGCAGCATTGTCATAAATAGTTGTCGACTCAGTAGCCGCGATTCAATCTTTATTCCACTACGCCATCAGTCAGATCATTTTTGTGTGATTATAGGATTTCTTGCTGCCATCATGTCCTGCACGATCTCCCATTGGTTGTCTTTTCGTTGCCCAACCCTATAAAAGGGCATTGGAGAGTTGTGTTATCCTTTTTACGCTATCTCCATTTTCAGAGCTTATTTGTTGTTGTTCTTCTTCTTATTTTGTTGAATTACCAAACCCTTTGACATGGCTACCATGACACCTCTGAGCAATGATCGTTTGGCCCGCTGTGAGGCTTTTTTTACTCTATGCAAGCAACATAGGGTACTTTGGACTACGTCCGTCAGGCGTTTTCTATTCCTTTTGAGTTTGATCTTGTGTTTCCAAGAGAAGGTGACGGTCATATTCGTCCAAAGACTGATTACATAACTCTTTACCCTGGAATGTTTAGAGTTGGTTTCCGTTTTCTAATTCTGGAGGTCATTTAGGGTTATTTAGATCTCATCGGTATTCCTCTTGCCCAAATGGGTCCCAATGGCTGGAGGGTTTTAGTTGGAACTTTGGTAAGAGCTCTACGGGCTGGTATTCATCTAAAGGAGAAGATTTTGCATTATGTGACGACGTTGAAGGTTAACATGAATGGTATTTGATTTCTGCTTGTCTAGGCAAGCCGAATGATGACTTCAGGTTCTAGCAAAAGACCCGGTTTTATGCTTCCATGGAACCTGGGTATTTCATGCTTGACAGTAAACCCATTCTGAGGTCATTCAGAACTCCCAGGAAGGTAAACAATCTTCAGTTGATTGAAGTGGAGAAATCGATTAGGGAGCGATTCATCGCCCTTCCTTGGGCATTTCTAGAAGAAATAATCGAGTTGGAGGCCATCGATCGAAGTGGCATATATGGTCTTAATGTTTTGGAACGATCGTTTGTTCTTTATGATCGTGACTTTGATGTCATTGTTGCTCGACTCGTTTCTTTTGTTGGCTCTAATGGTACAAAGAAGATGACTTCTCCCGCTAGCGTTGGTGGTGCCAGCGTTGATGGGAAAGTAAGATCATCCGATAGAGTTATAGATCTTGATGTTCTTGTTAGCGTAGGTGGTGATGGTCCTTCTGCGAAGAAAATGAAAGCTCTGAGGCAGGTCCTTCCAAAGGAAGGTCACAAGTGAGTTGGTTGATTCTGCTCAGCCTCTAAAGCAGAAGAGGCATGTTGGGTCAGGTTCTGCTGCGAGGACTATTCCGACTATTCGTCCTCTTACTGCTGAGAAGAGTCATGAAGAAGACTCTCGACTTGCTGCTCAGAATATGAAGAACTGAAGCAAACTATGGAGAGGAGTAAAGTGGAAGTTTGTTGTCCTCGTGCTCTGTTGAGTGAGTACGAGAAGGACATCCTTGTTACTGCTGGTGTGAACTCGGCAAAATTTTGAAAGAGGAAACTCGTCTTATTTTGAAAGAGGAAACCCCTTTGTGCTCCATCCACAAGTTAGCTAAAATGAGCCTATTCTTGGGGCTATTCGTATCAATACGGATATTGGCTTCAACTAGTACTCAGAGGTTGATGTGCGGGAGAGTGCATGTAATCACATCAACTCGTGGCATAAATGGTTGGTGGATAAAGTCCCGATGCATGTTCGTTCTGCTGGAGTTCACCTTAACAAAGGTGTAAAGCAGATAATGGAAGTAAATAATTCACCTTTTTAAAACTTTTTTCTTTGCTCTGAGCATGGTATGTCCCATCTTACTTATGTTGGGATGATGGGGTTTGATTATCAAGATGTTTGTATTATGTGTATGCCTTGGAGAATAAGCACGCTAAACAGTTGTTGTAGTTTTCTAATGTTCTAGCTCAGTTGGATAAGTTGAAGGAGGTGTGCGTTGATCAGGAGACGGAGATTAACACTTCTTGGACTGCTCTAAATGAAGTGGAAGCTGTCGAGGATCAATATGCTTCTGAGCTAGCTGTTGCGGAGAAGGAGATAGATCGCCTGCGTGATCGATTACATGCTACTGAGTGTGAATTGTCCACGGAGAAGGCAACTCTTGATCAGGCATTAAGTGTTGTTGATTCACAGTCTGCTCTCCATGAGACCACTGAGGAGCGAGTGGAACAACTTGTTGCGGAGCTCGCTTCTGTTAAGGAACTACTTGTTGAAGAGAGAAGCGGTAAGGAGCAAACATCTTAGAAGCTTTCTGGAGTTGAATAAGAGCTCATTCATACCAAGCAGGAACTGTTTGTTCTTGCAGATTAGGCTAAGAGATGCAGTAGAGTGGAGTACGATCGTTGCTGGTAGGATTGAAATTATTGACTGTATTGAAGAGGAGGAGGGCTTTGACATGTCCAAGAATCGTGTTATAGCAGACAATGTCTTCGAGGATGTCTCCACTGTTTCTGAGGCTGATGAAGATCCTGCTCCATCTCCGAGTAACCTTGTTGATGAAGGAAAAGTTTTTCTCCTCCGGTTGATCCTACCAACGAAGACAATTCTTTGTCTCTTCCAGCTGATCCTACAAGTGAAGATAAAGCTTCATTTCCTCTGGTTGATCTTATTAATGCTGAAAAAATTGCTTATCCTCTTACTATTCCTCTTGTAACCTCTTCCCCTGATGTAATTGACCGAATTATCAATGAAAATTCTGCTTTTTGTATTGTATGTCTCTTGTTGTTTTGTCATCCTTACTCGTAATAGCCGTTGCCTGACTTGTAGGTATGTTCTCATAGATACTCTAGTCTTAACTTGGTAGTTTAGACTTAGAAGATAAGTAGGTGTGGCCTGACTTTGATGTTCGGGCTTCATAGATATTGTAGTTTAACTCAGTAGTGTAAACTTAGAAAATATAATAAACATAAAGTCCGGGTTTCATGGATGTTATGTCTGATTTGTATGTCCTAACTAACTTAATACACTTTGTTGTCCGATATGTTGATCGGACGAGAAGATTTATAAATAATTTTTCTAGTTTGACTTGTATGTCCTGACTAGCTTAACAAATTTCGTTGTCTGATATGGTGATCGGATCAGAAGATTTATAAAATAAATTTTCTAGTTTGACTTGTATGACCTGACTAGCTTAATACACATCGTTGTCTGACATGGTGATCAGACTAGAAGATTTATAAATAATTTTTTAGTTTGACTTGTATGTCCTAACAAGCTTTAGACACTTCGTTGTCCGACATGGTGATCGAACCAAAAGATTTACAAATAATTTTCTAGTCTGACTTGTATGTCATGACTAGCTTTAGACACTTCGTTGTCCGACATGGTGATCAGACTAGAAGATTTATAAATAATTTTCTAGTCTGAATTGTATGTCCTGACTAGCTTTAGACACTTCGTTGTCCAATATGGTGAAAGGACCAAAAGATTTATAAATATTTTTCTAGTCTAACTTATATGTCCTAACTAGCTTAATATACTTTGTTGTCCGATATGGTGATCGGACCTGAAGATTTATAAATATTTTTCTATTCTGACTTGTATGTCCTGACTAGCTTAATACACTTTGTTGTCCGATATGGTGATCGGACGAGAAGATTATAAATAATTTTTTTAGTCTGACTTGTATGTCCTGACTAGCTTTAAACACGTCATTGTTCGACATGGTGATCGGACTAGAAGATTTACAAAATAATTTTATAGTCTGACTTGTATATCTTGACTAGATTTATAGACTTTGTGGTCGGCATGGCGATTGTACTAGAAGATTTATAAATAATTATCTAGTTTGACTATGATGTCCTGACTAGCTTAGATTACTGGAGTGGGAGACGAAACTTTATTGGATTGTGATAGTTTACTGATAATACATTTTCAAGTGTTCTACATTCCATGGCCTCATGAGTTATTTTCCCTCTAAATTTTCTAACCAGTGTGTTATTGGTCTATTGATTTTCACCAACTTGTCTGGTCCTTCCCAATTTGGGTTTAACTTCCCCACACCTGGTTTTTTTGTATTCAACTGGATCTTTCTGAGTACCCAATCACCTATTTTGAATGTGCGGGGTTTGACTTTTTTTATTGTAGTAATTGACCATTTTCTGTTAGTAGGTCGTGACTTTGATTGAAGCTTTGTCCCACTTTTCTTCTAGAAGATCAAGTCTGACACGCATTGCTTTATTGTTGTCCTTTATTTGAAACTCTTCAGTTCTGAAGGTTGGCATGCCAATTTCGAATGACACCATTGCCTCGTACCAGAAGGTTAGGTGAATGGTGTTTCTCCGATTGGAGTTTTTTTTGTCATGTAGGCCTAGAGAATGCCTGGCAATTCAGACACTCATAACCCTTTTGTTTCTTCAAGCTTTTTCTTGATGGGCTCCAGGATCATTCGGTTGGTTACTTATGTTTTTCCGTTAGCTTGCGTATGATTAGGTGCCGAAAAGTGGTGATTGATGCTCAAGTTTTAGCATAACTTTTTGACCTTTTCACCTTCGAATTGGGACCCATTGTCAATGACAATTGTTCTAGGGATTTTGAATCTGCATACTATCTCCTTCCATAAAAAGTGTTTGATATGGGATTCTCCTATTTTTAATGTGGTTTTACTTCTACCCACTTGGTGAAGTAGTCGACTGCTACAAGGAGGAACTTCTTTCTATCAGAGATTGGAAACAGACCTACAATATCAATTCCCTATTGTGCAAACGGCCACAAACTGCTCATCGGGATCATGTTCTGCCTAGCATGTGCATGTATGGAGCAAATCGTTGGCATTTATCACATAACCGAACAAGTTCATTTGCATCATTTTGCATTGTTGGCCAATAGTAGCCCAATGTTGGAGCTTATTAAGTTAGTGTTCTGCCTCCTGGATGATTCCCGCGTATGTCGGTTAATTTCGCTGAAAACATGGTTAGCGTCATAGGGTGAAAAACACCTTAAGAGTGGACCTGTGGCAGATCTCTTGTACAGTCTGTCATTTAAAAGTGTGTATCGTGCTACTCTATTCCACGGCTTACGAGCCTCCATTTTGTCTTTTGGCAGAGTTTCCTTTTGTATGTACACCAAAATTGGAGTTATCCAACTGTTTTCTAGATCTGTTACATACTTCATGTGCATCGTTCTCTAATATTGAACTTTCTTGTATTGTGATGAGGGGATTGTCGATCTCTTTTGTATGTGATGCTTCTTTCGACTTTCGTGAAATTGTCTGCTCTATGGTTGTCCTCCCTTGCACATCTTTGAACAGTGATTGTATTGAAGCTTTCAATCAGGTCAATTGCCTTTTGATGGTACGCTTTCATTTGTGTGTCTTTCACTTGGAATTCGGCGTTCAATTGATTGACCACCAATTTGGAGTCAGTAAAAACACTGACTTCTTTTAATCCAAGATGTTTAGCTAGTTGTAATCTGACTATCAGTGTTTTGTACTTAGCTTCGTTGTTAGATGCATTGAAACTGAATTTGATGACCTTTTCCAAAGTTACCCCTTTTGAGTTGTGCATAGTTATTCCAGCTTTGCTTCCCTTCTCATTATATGCTCCGTCATAGTGCAAGATCCATTCTTGAGTGTTGGGTTCAGTTGTTTCTTGCCCCTTATCATTGTTTGGTTGATGCTTGCTACCGCCTGTGAATTCGGCGATGAAATTCGCCAATGTTTGAGTTTTTATTGCGATCATAGGAGCATAGCAGATGTCGAACTGGCTGAGCTCTATTGCCTACTTCACCATTATGCTAGGCAACTCCAATTTGTGTAGTACTGACCGAAATGGATGTGCAGTCATTATGGTGATGGAGTGGGATTGAAAGTAGGGGGCACAACTTTCTGGAAGATATGACCAGTGCCAATGCTAATTTCTCCAAAGCTGAATAGTTGGCTTCTACCTCCACAAATGTCTTGCTGACGTAGTAGACTGGCTTTTGTATTCCATTCTCTTCGCGTATCAGAGCGGAGCTGACTGCGTGTTCCGATACTAACATATACAAGTATAGCATCTAGCTTTGGTTTTGATAATAGTTTTGTACTCCCCATGTATGTCTTTAGCTTTTGGAAAGCTTGCTCACATTCGTCACTCCATTTGAACGTTTTGTTCCCTTTCAAAATCTTGAAAAGGGTAGACATTTGTCTGATAATTTGGAGATGAATCTATTCATGGTTGTTATCCTACCATTAAGGCTTTGTACACCTTTATATTGGTGGGAGATTGCATGTTTAGAAGCACTTGTATATGTTTTGGATCGGCTTCGATTTATCTTTGGTTGACCATGTACCTAAGGAACTTTCCTGACTCTATTCCCAATGTACATTATTATGGATTGAGTTTCATTTTGTACTTACAGGGTTGGGAGAAGGCTTGTTGTAAGTCTTTGATGTGGTCATTTTTGGGTAGACTTTTGACTAGCATGTCATCAATGTATACATCCATGGTCTTGCCAAACTGTATTCTAAACATTATGTTGGCCAGGCATTGGTATGTTGTTCCCGCATTTTTTAGTATATATGAACGACATTACTCGGTAGCCAGTCAAGGTAGTGAGACTCTTTAATCATCTTTGCGTTCAGTAAGCGATGCACCTCATCGTTGATGGATTGATTGCACTCTGGGGGCAAGTGGCATTTTTCTGTCAGATTGGTTTTTTGTCTGGGTTGACCTGCAATCTGTGTGTGATGACGGAGAGGTCAATGCCTACCATGTCCTTCATTGTCCAAGCAAATATCCCCTAGTTGTTCTTTAGTAGCTACATCAGTTGTTTAGTCAGCTCCTTGTGCAATTTTGTTCCGATCCGCACAGTCTTACTGTCTTCTAAACCATTGAGGTGGGTTGGCATCATCATTTTTTTCTCCAGTTGGCTAGTG
Organism: Berberis vulgaris; assembly: GCA_963556465.1. Classification (NCBI taxonomy): domain Eukaryota; kingdom Viridiplantae; phylum Streptophyta; class Magnoliopsida; order Ranunculales; family Berberidaceae; genus Berberis; species Berberis vulgaris. The sequence continues at coordinate 58,596,934 of OY747133.1, forward strand.
TTTAGTCGTCCCCTAGGGCTGATTGGAGTTGCGTCCTAGTCTGGGAGGAACTGATCCGTCTGCGGTTGACCGAGTCATTGTTGTGGTTGTTCCATTGGTCTTGACTATGATTGATATTTGTTGGGAGTCTGCATTGCTGCATAGTGGCACGTGCAACTTGATCACCTTTGATGACTCCGACGTCATCATCAATGTGATACTTGAGGCTTGATACATGGTGGAGGACATTGCACCCATCTCGTGCAACCAGGGTCTCCCTAGAAGCATGTTGTATGCTGACGAGGCATCAATGACAAAGAGGTCCATTAACAGGACTCATTGCTTGTCTGGTGCTCCTGCTACTACTGGCAATCGAATTCATCCGAGCGGGTAGCATTGTTCACTACTGAAGCCTACCATAGGCTGATTAGTGAGTGTGAGTCCCTACTCACTGAACAGCATTTTGTGAAACGCTGTCAGGTACAAGAGGGTGGCCGAGCTACCCGCATTCTTCCGACTTCTCATTCGGCTACTGACACTGATATCGCCAATGCATCGTCCCCAGCTCGCTGCCCGCTTAGCAATTTTTAGAACCTTGTTTTTTCTGTATGTTGGTTGGTGGTTAGCTTTCCACTTGTGAAGCTCATTTTCTCCAAACAAAGTCACTCGGGCTACCCTGGATAATGTCTGTTCCAACTATTCTTTGCCCGATGATCTTGAAATCATTCTTCCTCATGAAACCGACAGTCCTTGTTGCCCCAGGAAAGGATATATTGCCCCTTTTATCCTTGCATGTTCGACGCCGGTCTTCGGTTCCCTGTTTCAGAGTTGTTCTGGTCGTATCTGAACTTCTTGGGTATTCCTTCCCCTCAAATGGGCCCGAATGGCTGGAGGGTTATGGTTGCCACGTATGCTAAGGCCATTCTCTCTGGTATCTCTTTAACCCTTCGAATCTTGTTTTCCTTGGTGGGGTTCAGCGAGAGGCCCAATCATACTTGTTTTCTGTATTCTCCTGCGTGTTTTAGTAATATTAATGATGACATCAGGGGCTGGTTGCGGGGTTGGTTTTATGCGTTTGTCAGTTATGTCCACTTCAATTTGCATGGTCTTCTGATAGTAAGGTCTTTACGAGTTCCTCTTAATCGGAATATGAAACTGACTGTTGAGGAGCAGATTATCAGTGAGCGCTTCTTGGAGCTTTCTGTGGTCCCATTGGAGTCCTGTCTACTAATGATATGGTGAGGCGTAGTGGTCTACACATCATGAATGAGACCGAAAGGGCTTTGTTGACCGAGAGGCAGGGTGCGAAGATCGTTGCTCGTGTTGTTTGTGATGAAGCGATCGTTGATCGGAAAGTGAGCTCTGATGTTACGGATCTCAATGCTCCTATCCGTACTACTACTGGTCCTTCTAGAAAGAGGAAAGTAGCGAGGCTTGTTAGTCCGTCGAAGCGGTTGTTTCTGTCTTCCGACCGTGTGCCGAAGAAAAAATGGCTTGTTGATTATGTGCGTCGCACGACTCTTTATTCAGATTTTGTGGATAGAGATCCTTTGAGGGAGGACCGATGCTCTCAGCAGGAGGCGAAAGAGATGAGCTGGCTTTGGAGAGGAGTGAGAAGGATATCGTTCAAAAAGATGCTCCAATTGTGGTCTCGATGTTCCAATTCTGCAGGAGGCGAAAAAGATGAGCTGGCCCTGGACGACAGGGAAAAGAAGTTTCTCTCCACTTATGGTGGTCTTGATGTTGTTAAGTGTTCTGATGAGGATCCCCGATCTTTGGACGACAAGATGCTCCAATTGGTTGTTCAATCCAAAGAGCTCGTCAGTCGTGATTGGATTCCCGAGTTGCAGTATTGTCCTCATTCTTCCCCTCTTGCTAACGAATGGATGGAGGTTCCTCCTTCTGTAGCTCATTTGAATCCTTCTGCAGCCATTCGTTCCGTTTTTGTCGAGCGACGAGATGGTGATGGAGGTTCTCCTGTTGTTCATTCGTCTTTTCCAACCATGGGTGGTGGTGGTTCCTCCATACTACCTGATCCTCACGTTCTTCATTCGCATCTCAATTGGAGGGAACCTACTTCTGAGGGGATCCGGGTTAAATCGGATGGGAAGTTTTGTTGGTTTTATCGTCTTGGTGTGCAGGATGGTGAACACAAGCTGATAAACGAATGACACAGACGGTCGGTGGAGAGGCCTTCGATGTCCGTGCTGAATCTGAACCTTCATCTTGAGGATGGTGTTAGGCTTGTAATTGAAGGGGTAACTCATCTTGCCTATGCAGGAGTGATGGGCTTAATTCATTAGGTGAGTCACAGTCTTATGGTTTCTTTGGAGAGGAAGCTTTTTGTACTGCTACTGGTGTTCTCCCATATTTTTTTTACCAGTATGACACGTTAAAAATACGATGCTCTGAACAAACCAAGGCGGCTGAGGTTGCTCAGGCATTGTTGGCCAAGGTGGAGGGTGCACAGGATCAATATGTGGTCTCGCTCGAATCTCTAAGAGCTGACCTAGAGGGCGTCCAAATACGTTTGCTTGATGTGGAGAAAGAGTTTTCTTCTGAGAAGGTGTTTCATGATGAAGTCGTGCGGGCCATGATAGATCATTCTGACAATCGCGATATTGCTGAGAAAAAGGTAGAGCAATTGTTGTCTTCAATTGGTGAGGTCAAGGTCGATTCCTCTGCAATGCTCACTACTGTCGAGGGCCAACTTATCACTGCAAGAAGTAAGCTTGCTTCTATTAAGGATAGACTCCGTGTCATGGAGGTGGTAGACTAACAACGCGTTGTTGATGGTCGGACTGAACTTTTGGACTATATCGAGTGTCTTAGTGTCGATTTGTCCTAGTATCGTCATCTGGTTCATGAGACTTTCGAGGACGTAGAAGGTGTCGCTGAAGATCCTTCGGGTGTCTCAATGGCTGAAGAACCACTTCCTTATCTTGAAGAGAGAGTTCTTGCTGGTGATCCGGCTCCTGCAGGTAGTGGTGCTGAGAATGTTATAGATCTTTCCCCTTATTTTCCTTTGTATCGACTTTGTTCGTCTATTGTTGTCTTGATAATTCGTATTTGATGTTCCACGGATATGTCTGTAGCAATCGTTTGGCGATTTGAATTTCCCCATGTTTCAGTCATGTCTTGGTAATTCGTATTTGTCGTTCGCTTTTCTACTTTGTTGAATTGTCCGTTCGATCTCGTCATGATATGAAGTTGTTTTGCTTTATTGATTCGTTCGTTCGAATTGTTTTGTAGTGTAATGTTTTCATCATCTTGAAGTTACTTTACCTATTAACTTTCACTTCGTCGACTTGATGTCTTGGTTGATCCGAAGTTTAAGTTTTTGGTTTAACTCAAGTGTCCAACATTTGCTTTGTTTTGTGCGACATTCTAGTCGACTCAAAGTCATTTTATTTAGTTGACTTGTTCGTCCAACTTTTACATCGTTAACTTGACACCTCGGTCAATTCGAAGTTTATGTTTTAGTTTGACTCGGGTGTCCAACATTTGCTTCATTTTGTGCGACATTCTAGTTGACTCGAAGTCATTTTATTTAATTGACTCGTTTGTAACTTTTACTTCGTTAACTCGACACGTCGGTCGATTTGAAGTTTTTGTTTTAGTTTGACTCGCGTGTTAATCATTTGCTTCGTTTTGTGCGACATTCTAGTCGACTCGAAGTCATTTTATTTAGTTGACCCGTTCGTCCAACTTTCACTTTGTTAACTCGACACCTCGGTTGATTTGAAGTTTCTGTTTTAGTTTGACTCGTGTGTCCAACATTTGCTTCATTTTGTGCAACAAAGGATGGCAGTGGGCGGATTTTCACAGATATCCGCCCCACCCAATCCGTATGGGGTGGATTTGGATATGGCTAAACGGGTTTCGGGGCGGATACGGATTTGGCCATATCCGCCCCACGGATATTCGTTTAAGTATGAAATTTACATAAATACCCCTGCCCCTTTAAAAGGAAAAAAAAAGCTATCACTTTCGAAGAAGATAAAAAAAAACTCTCTCAGACTCTACTCTCACTCTCAGACTCAAACTCTACTCTCACTCACTCTCAGACTCTACTCTCACAGAGAAAAAAAAACTCTCTCAGATTCTACTCTCACTTTCGAAGAAGAAAAAAAAAACTCAGACTCTACTCTCACTTTCGAAGAATGAAGATGAAGAAAAACAAGAAAGGTTGGTGGAGAGTAATAGAGTCGGCCGGAAGGCGGATCAGAAGAGGCGGGTGGCGGTGGCTATGTCGTCGTCTCCAAAATCTTAGACATCTGCTTGGTCTCGAGTACGGTGGTGCGGATCTCGAGGTAGGGAGGGATCTAAAGGAGAGTTTAGTTTATTGGTGGTTCTAGGGTTTTCGGATCTAAAAATTTCTCTAATTTTTTTAAACAGGGAGATGATCTTGAGTATGGAAGAGAAAATTAAAATCTGAATTTTTTTTAAAGATTTTTATTGAATAATTTAGGTTTTCCGGTTTAAGGTCTAATTTGGTAATTTGGGAGTTTATAGAGGAGGTGTTGGATGCAAAATTTCGAGGAGGAAGACTTGTTGCTATACTCCATTCTTCTTCTTCACAGATTCATATCTGTTTTTTTTTGGGTTAAATGGGGGGGGGGGGGGGGGGGGGGGGGCAGATATCCGCCCATCAACCCGGGGCGGGAATGGTTTTAAAAAAAAATGATAAACGGATATGCCGGGTGGTTTCGGGGAAACGAAATCTCCAGCGGAACGGGGATGGGTTTGCTCAAATCCGCCCCAATCTGCCCTGTTGCCATCCCTATGTGCAATACTCTAGTCGACTCGAAGTCATTTTATTTAGTTGACACCTAGGTCGATTCGAAGTTTCTGTTTTAGTTTGACTCGAGTGTCCAACATTTGCTTAATTTTGTGCGACATTCTAGTCGACTCGAAGTCATTTTATTTAGTTGACTCGTTCGTCCAACTTTTACTTCGTTAATTCGACACCTTGATCGATTCGACGTTTCTGTTTTAGTTTTACGTGGGTGTCCAACATTTACTTCTTTGGTTGATCAGACCGGAAGTTATTTGTGAATATCTGACTTGCATCCTGATTCCTTTTAAGCTTTTTGCGTCGATTGTTTTTCATAGTTGTGCTATGAAACTGTTTTGCTTTTGAGAAGTGTCGGTTCCGAAAATGAAACTTTATTGATTCTTCGACCATTTTAGCATTCGTTTTCCTGGAATGGCTCCGTTACGTTATAGAATATTTCTTATTTTTTTCCTATGTTGCTAGTGTTTATCCTTGCGTTGGCGTTCGTGCCTCCGCTACTCCTTCTAATTTATGACCTTATTTGCTTGGATCGTTATCGCTCCCTATTTGGCACTGCTTGTTAAGGCCTGGTGGAGTTTGTTAGTTCCTTTATAAGTGACTTTGGTCGAATTTGTCTCTGCTGCTAAGATCTTTGGAACGTTGATTTTTGACTTCGATATAGGTCTGTTCGGGTGGCAGGTGCTTCTTTCCTAGAGCGGATGCAATGTAGAGCATATATCAACTCCCTTTTTGATCCTGTGGCTATTGCGTCCGCCTTTTCTTTGCCTTTGAATTGTTTGTCTGATATGCCAACAAACTTGTCCAGTCGTCCCCTCTAGATCCAATGTTCAATTTCTTCTTTCAATTTGTAGCAATCCTCGGTATCATGTCCATGGTCCTTGTGGAATGAACAATATTTGCTCTTGTCTCGTCCTTCCGGGTCTCCTTTCATCCTTGTTGGCCAGTTGACATTCTCCCAATTTAATATGTGTTTTAAGATATTGGTCTGACTTGCTTTTAGGGTTGTGTATGGTTTATACATTTTCCTCATTACGCTGGTTATTCGCTTGTCATTGGGTCGTGTCAATTGCGATTTCCTGGATTCCTGCTGGTTGGGCTTTGTGCGTCCATCGCTTCGATGTTTCTTTAAATGACTGTTGTCCTCCCGTGATCCGCTATCTTGTCTTATTTCATCTTTCTTTTTTCTCTTTATCGAATGGTTCTTCCTCTCCTGGTCATTATTTCTCCTCGCAACTTTCATTTCTTCCAGGACCGTCATGCCTTTTGGAGGTTCCAAGTTGAGGGCGTCGAAGAAAGTGCCTTTCTTCAATACGACAACGAAAGTTGCAACTTTTGTGTCGTCACTGCATCCATCAATCATTATTAGCTCATTGGTGAAACGAGTAACATATTCTCGTATTTTTCTTCTGGTTTCTTTCGGATGTGCAGAAGGTAGGGGGTTATTTCCTCATCCGTTGACTCCCGATGAATCTGGTGATGAAAACAGTGGCTAAGGCCTGGAAAAAATCTATTGAACTTGGTGGCAGGCTGTTGAACCAGTTCATTGTTGTGGATGTGAGGCTAGTTGGGAACGTTCTGTACAGGATCGACTCTGTGGTTTCTCTTAGAGCCATCATGTGGTGGAAATGTCTTAGGTGATTAGTCGGGTCGGTGGTACCATTGTACACTTTGAACTTTAGCGAAGTGAATTTCTTTGGCATTGTCTTCTTCATGAGTTCATCAGAGAATGGTGGCTTGGCCAACTCGTATAGTACCACCGACTCCGATCTTGAACGTGATCTTAGCAATCATTCCGCCGCATTGCAGAGTTTTGTCTCGGTTGAGCTATCTGCTATCGATGTTTCCCTGCTAAGGTTATGTTAAGGCTTCGTCACTCCCTTGAGTTCGAATAGTGGAGTTTTGTTGAGGCGGTGTTGGAATAGGATCGGCTGGCAGAATGCGTTCCTGGGTGATTTTTTCTAGCATCTATGTCATGTGTTTCATCTGGGCCATAAGCAAGTCTACCCGAGGGTTCGTGGCAGCGCCGACGACCGTCTGGGCTGTCTGGACTATTGTGTGTAGCGGATCCGCATTCTCAGATGCTATTGGTTAAGTGTTTCGGGTTGCATCCTCTCCTTGAGCTGTTAGTGATGTGTCAGTGGGAGAATTGTCACGATCATTACTAGATTGGGGGTTTATAGACTACATTATTCCTTCTGATGCATTTTTCGATCTTTCGCTAGGTTGTGGTGAGCTTTGTCATGTGTGTTTGTTTTAGAAAATGAAACTCGTCGTTTCCCACAGACGACGTCAAACTGATGCGTCCAAAAATCGTCCTCCTGTGAGTTTGACCTGTAAAATAGGTGTTAGACTACCAATGACTACCTTTTCAGTGGTCGAAGGCACTCCGATGCTTTAGTCAGTAACTTTGTTGGAAGAAGGAAATAAATCTAAACAAAACTCAGTTAAAGTTGCATACCTTTGTCGAATGTTCCCTTTACCTTTTATAATGGTCGTAGTTAACTCTCTGCGTGACTTAAGCATGTGAGGCGCAACAGAATAAAATGTTTCTGTAACAGTCTCCTCCTTAATGGAGATGTGTTCATGGAGGCGTAGGTCCCTCCACGACTCTTTCTTGGTGCACCGTTCTTCCTCTTATGAGAGAACGTGTATCGAGCTTGGATTTGGGCTTTGATCCATTTGGGCTAGGATTAGGATCCTGTTTACGCCTCCTTAGTGGTGGGCCTAATCTGGGCATCTATAATTGACCTCATTCCTTCTGGGCTTTATGAGATAGCCCAATGGATTGGGCGTTGTATTCTCATGATGGGACTTCGCGCCACGTGTACAGCCGTGATGATCGGTCTATTTTTATGTATCATCAATTATTATTATTATTGTTGTTATCATTATTATTGTTGTTGTTATTATTATTATTATTATTATTACTACTACGATAATAATAATTATTGTTATTATTATCTTAATGCTGTAATGAATCTACTCAAAGTGAACAGTAATAGTGACACATCTAAGTTTGACATGGACAATTGTCCTTGCATTATTTTCATAATTACAATGATGCCATCATTTTGATAGCTATAATGACTCAGGCATTAGAACATACTTTGTATCAAAATGAACGAGAGCCTATAAAGCTGATAATGGTTATAAATTTATGAATTGTATACTTTTATTTATAATAAATAAAATAAAGGTACTAAATAAAAGAAAGGCGAATGTGGGTACCCGCAGAGTATGATGACATGCTAGTTTCCTTAAAATACATATATTCTAGTTCGCCAATGGGGTATCAGCTCAGCAGTAAACCTGTGGTGGATGAAAATCACAAGTCAAGGGTATGAACCCTGCTAGCAGCATCTGGGTGGGAGGGGTTAAGGGGTATATATATACCCAGGACCCATAGACAAGGATGGGAAAACAGATAGAACAAAATAGAGCAAAATTTATAAAATTCTGAAATAGATGATAATTTTCTTGTTCAACCTTTTCTAAAGATCGATGTTGCATCTGAAGAGTTAATTCCAATAATTATTGGATATCCAGAAGTTGTACGGATAGGTCAGTTAAATAGATTGAGAAAACTTTTATTCAAAATGAAAGATTACAAACAAAGAAAACATACAGAGAAAACAGGGGTTACATTTCTCTCTCGTTTTTCGAATGCCTCTCAACTGAGGAGAAGGGTTCCTTAAATAAGAAAGAAGAAAAATTAAAAGATAAAACATAATTATTACAAGATGCGAATACTATTCGCTTTTGTAGATGCTTGAACTGTTGATGTTGACTTTTAGATGAGTGCGGGAACTGATGGTTCACGCGGTTGCTTTGTAGAGAGAAGATGTTGTCGGTTGGCACCGAAAGGTACTTTGTCGTTTGAGCTGGAAGATGCTCAATTGATTGCTTGGACATTTGTAATAATTGCTTCTAGAACCATGCTGACTCATAGATGCTTTAATTGATGGTGAAGACATGAATTATGCAAGTGGCGAAAAGATGCCAAAGCAGTCTCTTTGTCGGGCTCTGTTGAATCGTCTTCTTCATCTCATACATCCATAGAATAGATTTGTGACAGAGTTTCCAAAAGTTGAGCTTTTGTAGGTTTGCCTTACAACTGCTTCTTAATATGTTGTTTAAGAAGTTTTGTCAGAGAAGAACTTTGAATAGGATTCACCTGGGGAGCAGGGCATGAATCCTTCTTTGAGAAAAACTTTTTAACAACTTCTTTTGTAACACTGGAGTGATCAAATTGTGACCACCATTTGACTTTGAATCAACGACAGAACCAGAAAGGGGTTTGAGCCGATTGACTTGGAGTTGAGAGGGTTGAAGAGACATAATCCCAATAGCAAATCCATGCGAGATTGAATTTGATGCAGAACCAGAGTGATAGAACTTGTTATGTGGGTGGAATGGGAGGATGAAATTTGGACTTGAAGATCTGCCATCCTTCAAGAACTGGAGGAGGAAGAATTTCTTGTACTGGACCATAATGATTCCACCGAGTGTGTTGAAACCATAATGGGACTGATTTTGATGAGAACCTCTTGCAGAACAAGAAGAACCAGGAATGAGAACAATTTGGGGTTGCGAGCAAAAAAGCTCGAGATCATGCTTGTTTGTAATCAAGGTAATTTTAAGATTGGGGATTGTAATGGACTGAAAACTTATGGAAACAAAGGTTTTGTTCCAATAAGCTTCAGACAAGATTTGTAAGATTTGACATTTGGAATGGGTGATTTTGGTGGGATTTGTAGGATATTTGTGATGGGTGATCAATACTGAGTCAGAGTTGGAGAAAGAATAGAGACATGGTTCTATCAGGGTGATTGGATCAAGATTTGATTTTGTAATATTGGGATTTGGAATTTTTGAAGATTTCGGTTTTGTAAAAGAAGTCATTGCAGAGGTAGCTTCTTCTGTATTTGCTAATAGGGTGTATGGATTTGTAAGGGAAATAACATAAGAAAGGGGAGATTAGAGCTTTGAAGCAGAATGCTTCATAAGATATTGGGCTTTGGATTGTGGCTGAGGAGATTTGAGTGGAGCTTGAGGATTTGAAGAGGATTGCGAACTCATGGTTGTTTTTGAAGGAATTCTCTCGTCAGAAAATTTGGCAAAGAATTGGATTCTCCTTTTATGTATTTATGTATTCAATTTGAAAATCAAAAGCAGACAATAAACCCTGCCAGCGAGCAAAAATCTGTTTAGAAACAAGATTTTTAACATCTTTTTATAAAATCTCTTTTGCAGATTTGCAATCAACACGTAAAAGAAATTACTGATTTATCAAATCATCTTGAAATTTCATCATACATAAAACAATTGAAAGTAATTCTTTTTTTTTACAGTGGAATAATTGGATTGAGTGGAATTTCAAATACCAAAGTGGTAGCGGACCAATTGTACAGTTTAGATTCAGGGAGACACTGTTATAGAATACCATCATATCCTAAATCTGACGCATCTGTTTCAATGATCTTGAAGGCCTTGGGATTGGAAATGCCTAAACAAAGAAGAATCTTGACTTGGGCTTTGACTTGATGGACAATTTGGGTATGAACTGAAGTCCATGGGCTTGGATTGGTTTTGAGTCTATCAAACAATGATTTGAGTAAAATTCAAAAAATTTTGTAGAAATCTGCAACATAATTTAGGGATCCTAAAAAACGTTGTAATTGATTTTTGTCCTTGATTTCATCAGGAAATTTGTTTGTAAATTCAATTGACCTAGTGATAGGTATAATTGTTCCATGATGAATTTTGTGACCTAAAAATCAGACATTTGTTTGAAATAAATCAATTTTGGTTGGAGAAAGGACTAATCCATTTAATTTGATAATTTTGAAAAATTGATGCAAATGTTTCCAATGATCGGCTAGAGATTCGGAAAAGAAGAGTATATCATCGATATTATACACGATTGTAAAATGGGTATAAGGAGTGAAAATATCATTCATGATGTTCTGAAATTCACTCGGAGCATTCTTAAGTCCAAAAGGCATTACCGTCCATTCGTAATGGCCAAAAGGAACATTAAAAACGGTTTTGTAACGATCTTGGGGATGGGTCTGAATTTGCCAAAATCCAGATTTAAGATCAAATTTAGAGAATACCTTGGCTTGGTATAATCTATTAATAAGATCTCGTTTATTATGTATTGGATACCTAATCCACTATAAGACTTCATTGAGGGGTTTGTAATTGATAACCAATCGAGGAGTGCATTTTTCAATTTATGCTGCTTTTTGGAATGAGTGATTAATTTTTTGGAAATTAATTTATTATTCTCTTGTTTACAATACTCCATTAACTCAAAATTCATCTGAATTGGGCGAGCTTTAGTGGTGATTTTGTTTTCTCTAAAAGTGGGATCATATGGTAATCTAACCATATGCTTTTTGCGATGCCAAAAGGCATTAGGCAAATCAGAACAGAATTTTGTAATTAGCTGTTCTTTGAAATGACTAATCTGAGTTTGAATTTTTGTATCTTTGAGTTGATCATCAATACGATAGTATTGAGATGTAAATTTTCCGATCAAGAAGATTTAAATATAAATTCTTATTTTTTATAAAGTTTAAATATGAAACTTTTGGTTTAAGTAGAAAAGAGAAGGTTATGTTTTCTCCAAGAATTTTTGCTTGGATACCGCTTTCAGTAACATTGAAAGGGTAAATTGTTGTTAAGAATGGGGTACCAAGAATTAATTGTTGTCCCATATCTTTAACTAACAAAAAGTCTTGTTTAATGCATAATTTGTTGTGAAAAATATGTGCATTAGTGAGCTTGTATTGAATTTGTAATTCTTAGTTTCATATGAGCCTTTAAGTTCTTGAATTTTTTGTGGTAATCTACAACTTTTGGCATAATGGCCAGACTCTACATTTAAAGCAAATGGGTTTTTCTTTTTGTAGAAGGACCTGTATTTTATTAAGGTTTGTGTGTATGATGTTTATTGGGTTTATCATAAAAAATTGTATGAGGCTTATATGGCTTTGGACCATATGGATGTTTAGTTTTATAGGCACGAGTTGGATGTGACCTATATTTTTGCCTAGATTTGCTGGAAGGGGCCTTAAAAGGGCTCAAAAGCATACTGTTGATAGAATGATTCAAGTTCTTTATGACTAGATATACTCTGTTTCTTAAGTTGGGCTTTGAGTTTAAGGTCATTGCATAAATTCAATGCAACTTCGTTGATCTTAGCAATAAGATCGCCATATGTAAGTCAGTCAAATGGAATTTCTCCATTATGTTCAGACTACAATTGGATACGAACATTTTCAGCAAATGTAGTTGGGAGACCGAAAATAAATTTCATTTTCCAAAAAGAATTGTTAGCCTCATTTTGATGCATAACACGTTTGAGAAAAACATCCTTATACCAATGGAAATCACTGAGTTGAGGACATCTGAGGGTCATTAGGAGGTCTCTAGATTTTTCTTGGAATTTGGTTGTTTTGCCAATAAAATGCTTTAAAATGGCAAACACAAGAGTTGACACTGCATCAGGGATGGGTAAACCTTGTTCTATTTTAATAGGTTGGCTGTTGAAATCAACCTTAACAGATTGTAAAATTTGTTGTTGTTATTCAGAAGTGAGATAATTATCCCACCGTCCTTTGAGCTGGCCAGAAAATCCAGCGATAATAACTTGGGCAATGAGATTGTCACTTTTGTTATCACTGCGATGAGCAGATGCTAACATAACCATTTCTTGAGTAAGATCAATTATATTTTGCTCAATAAGACCATCTATGTTTCAATCATAGATATGTCCAGTGGGATAACTAACCGAAGTATGAAGGGATTTTTCCTCATATTGCATATCATGAAAAGTGGGTCTAGGATAGAAATTTCTAGTTGTGGGTAGAGGAGGCTGAGAAGGTTGTGTTATTCGTCCAATGCAAAGTTTAGCTATTTCAGCATGGGAAGAGGTGTCAGATTGTTCTGACTCATTAGAATTAATGTGATTTGATAAAGTGTTAATTCGATTTATAGATGAAGGCGTATCTTGCAATCCCAAAGCTGCAAGCTTACGTTCTATCACATCTATAAGGTTTGTAGAGGAAGACAAAGTATTTGGTTCAATTGTTGTGGGAGTAAAATATGTAACAGGTTTTGAATTTTGACACTTAGATGAAGACTAAGATTGGGATTCAATTGAATCTTGTATCAGTTTTTCACCTAATTCATGTATCAAAATATTTGTATAGTTGTTTTGTTCAATGATTTTTGAAATTCCATGAGAATCACTTTGGGATGAAGAATCTTTTAAAGGAGAGGCAGAAATAGTTTGTCCTTGAGTTTAAAACTTGATTGATTCAAAAGGATAAGTAAATGAGGAGTTTTGGTAGAAAACAATTGTAAAGGAGAGGCAGAAACTGTAAAGGATAAGTAAACTCTTCATTTACTTATGTAAAGGAGAGGCATAAACTGTTCGACAATATAGTTTAAACCTCTCATTTACTTATGTAACGTCAGCTTAGTAAAATAACTTGAGAAAATTACATGAGAAAATTACGCCAACCTAGTAAAATAACTTGAGAAAATTACATGAAATCCTGAAAAAGCCATAAGTGTTACAATTATAAATACTCTATGCCGAACCATTCAACACTTGTTTAGGACAAAAAGATTAATATTAATAACTTGAGAAAATTACATGAAATCCTGAAAAACCATAAGTGTTACAATTATAATTACTCTATGCCGAACCATTCACCACTTATTTAGGACAAAAAGATTAATATTACTTTAGAAAATTATTTATTAAAATAGATGAGATTCAATGATTTTAAACAAGAAGCAAGTCAAATGACCCATAATAAAACGAAGTTGGGACAAATTGAAAATTTTAGATGGCTGTTATAAACATTTAAACACCTTTGACACACTTCATAAAACTAGCTAGCACATATTTAATAGTTTGAGCTACTTATTTAATAGCTTGAGCTGACCCAAGGATAACCCCCAATTTAATGCAACTTTATTTTATTGTGTGTAACTTGTAGAGTTTTTTCTAGAGCACCGAATGATAAGAAGTACCCAATACCCCTCGAAAAGTTATCATCCAAAAGGAAAACAAAATGCAAATCTAAACTTTACAATGAGAGTTGGGCTTAGGAATAGTGTTTGTGTGTCTTCAACCTGATTTTTGGGTTGCTTAAAATGCCATCTTAATTCTATCATATTTATGAGAAAAATCAATAGGTGGGCGAATAGTGGCCAGAGGTTTTTTTTTTTTTTGTCATTTTAAATGAAAAACTATTACACATTTGTACCATTTTACCCTCCCAAATTTAGATTATTTTACGACAAAGAACCCGTCTCTTTAAAATATTGTTAATTAGACCTAAGTCCCTAACATTATTTATTCGAAGCCCCTAATTATTTATAAACTATACATAGGCCCTTAAATATTTAGAATTTCAATAATAATTTTTATTTTGCCCTCCCAAACTCATGCTATTTACATTTAAACCCCGCCCCTTTAAACATTTATTAATTATAGGCAAAGCCCTAATATAATATATTTAAAACCCTCCAATAATCTATAAATTATAAAAGGCCCTAACATCTAATTTTTTATTTTCAATCAAAGCCATCCCCTGTTAACATTCACTAATTATACTTAAGCCCCTAACATAATTTATTTCAAGCCCTCCACTTATTTATAAATTATTAAAGCCCTTACATCTAACATTTTGATTTTCCGTTTTGGCATGCACATTTCATATTTTTACAATAAAAATAACCTCTCTCAAACATTGATTAATGAACAATACAAGGTGTATATTTGAAACTTGATTTTTAGTTTTCATTTTTGCCTTTGCCAAAATTAAACAATGTCCATCATATCCTCGTTCTCTCCCTCCTTCTTTGTTCTCCTCCTCTTTTCCACCACCGTCTGCCCTCTTCTTCCTCCTCTCACCTTCCTCTTTCTTTGTTTTGCAACCACCCTCGCCCCCTTCTTCCTCCCTCTATGTAATCTCCACCTCTACTACTACACGCACGTAGTGTGCTTCCACCCTAGTTATTATTAAAAAAGCAAAGTCAAGATGAATGATGAGCAGACAAAACAAAATCATTTTACACTCTTATAAAAGGCAACGACTACTCCACACCACCAAAAGCGCCATTTCACACCACCATGTATTTTTCATTTTTTTTTCTACTAACCCACACACCACCCAAAAAAATGTTTTTGAAAAAACTGAAACTTAAAAATAGGGTAACTTTCGACCAATTTAAACCCTCAATTGAGACTAATTCTCAAGCTGATCAAAACACAAAAATTGTAGTACTTTGAGTTATCTAATAAACACAACTTGAATCAGTTGAAAATATTTTTGAAATGAGCAAGTTATGGTCATTTTACTAAAGTCGTGCAAATATGTATCATAATGAAAACGAGATAGTGTCCTTGACTTTCGGCCAACTTATATGCTCTACCGAGACCGATTCTCAAGCTAATCAAAATATTGTAGTACTCTGAGTTATCTAATAAACACAACTTGAATCATTTGAAAATATTTTGAATGAGCAAGTTATGGTCATTTTACTAAAGTTGCACAAATCTGTCTCACATTGAAAACGAGACAGTGTTCCTGACTTTCGGCCAACTTATGTTATCGATCGAGATCGATTATCAAGCTGATCAAAACATAAAATTTTTAGTACTCTGAGTTATCTAATAAACACAATTTGAATCACTTGAAAAATGTTTTGAAATGAGAAAGTTATGACCATTTTACTAAAGTCACGCAAATTTGTCAGAAAAAAATTGCTAAAAATTTCCTGTTCGCCCAGAAGCAAAAACCTCGCATTGTTTCAGACGAGATTTTTAATTTAGCAAAATATTTTATTGTTTGCCCAAATCAATGCTGTCTCAGGCGAAGAATAAATTTTTTCTATAATTTTTGAAATTTTTTCTATAATTTTTGAAATTTTTTCTGAAGTTTACTTTATTTTTGTAATTGAAAATATTTCTGAAGTTTCCATGAGATTACTTTGTTTTTCTAATTTTTTTTTTTGCAAGAAATGAATAACTTAAAAACTTGTTTCAAATGTGTTGGAGTCGAAATCTGAGACGAAGTGAATAATGGATTCGAGGGGCTGTAAAAGCAATTAAACCAAGAGAAGGGAAGATGCGAGAGGGAAAATTTGCTTGCTTGTTTTGCGAGAGGGAAGATGCGAGGAGGGAATAAACAATCGAACTAAGAGAAGAAGTCGAAATCAATTTTGAATGTGGGGAGAGGGAAAATTTGAATGGAGGAAGGGAGACTTGCGTTTCGATTTGAATGAGGAGGAGAAAAATGACTTTTCTTGTTTAAATAAGTGGCGTGGAAAATAAAGTAGGTGGTGTGGTAGAGTTAAATGACGTGAGAAAACACTTTTAGTAGTGTGGAGTAGTAGTTGCCTTTACAAAATTATATCCATTTTCATCTTTTAAGAAAAAAAAAAAAAAAATCTCTTCATTTCGCTGATGTGGTAATGTTTTCCATCTAAACTAGTCGTGCGTTTCCAATAAAATGGTGATCGCGAGTGGCTTCTCTTTCTTTGTTTCTATCACCACCACACGGCTCGCTCTCTCTCGTCTCGTCTGCTTTAACAAAGAGACGAAGAAGACAGACGACGAAGGTGTAGAAAAATTTCTAGGGTTAGGGTTTCCATCTGATCATCATCTGCTCTGCCAATCTTCGCCATCTCCTCCTCCTCCTTCGAAAGACGAACAAGTAGAAGTAGAAGATGAGTGTGGATCTGGCGAGTTCCAACTCAAATGGCGACCTCGACGAGCAGATTGCGCAACTTATGCAGTGCAAACCATTGTCCGAACAAGAGGTGCTCTTCTTCTTCTCTCATAATTTCCCCTTTCATTTAATTTCTAGGTTTTCTGCTTCCTGCTCCGACTAACGATTTTCAATCGATCCACACTGCTATGCCATAATTTCTGAGTTTATGTCCTTTGATTGTAAGTCATCAGTCGCCGGTTCAATTTCCATGCTTTGATCTTGTTGCAAACTTTGAACTTTTGTGCATTTGGAGAAGCGTGAGTTGAAAACTGTTAAGGGTGTTTGTTCTTGGTCTAGATAGACTCAAGAAGCCTTAATACGAAGTGGAACACTTTAAAAATAGAGTGTTTGTTTCTAGTTCTGATCAGATGAAGTGAAGTTTTTATTAGCAGTGAGTGTTTAATGAAAATTTATTTCAATAATAATTTCATAAATTTTTTATAATGATTGCTGCTATCCCTCTTCTCTACCAACCATTCCCTCTTTTCTCCTCTACTAACCATTTCCTCTTTTCTCGGCATCCTCTTTATCATGCAAGCAGTGTCTCCACTGTCGCCACCATCCTGCCTGACCTTCCGTCCTCCTCGTCTTCTTTTTATTCCTCTTTTACTTTCTCTTCCTTTCTATTGAGGATTATATGAGGATTTCGAAGATCATACGAGGAATGGAGAAGGATATAGGGTGATTTTTGATAGCGGTGGAAAATGGATCTCAATCGTATTTAGAAAAAAGAAAATAGGGGGAAAATGAGGTTAATATTGGTGGTTTACGGTGGACGATGGGAGTTGTGGTGGTGTGCAAAAATGTAAAAAAAACTTCAAGTCAACACCTAAAAATAAAAGGCTTTTGATTTTACAACTTTTAATCAGCAACTCATTCAGAAGCAAAACAAATAATTCATTCAGCTCCTTCAGAACTTCTAACTCCAGTTGAAAGTTAGCTTGTAAGCACTTAAAAGAAACACCATCTAGTGTTTTGTCTTCATGTTTGCTCGTCTTGGTCATTTTAGTGGTTTTTCAGGACGTTATATATCAATTAAAAGAAAACTTGAAACACGAAAGGGGAAAAAAATTAAACAAGTATTTGATGAATTTCAAAGAAAACTTGAAAATATCAATTTCCCACACAAAAGTGAAAAAATTAAATAAGTATTTGATGAATTTAACGATTAACAACATTTATTAACCATAAACAGGCAACATTTATTAACCATAAACAAGCATACTTATTTTGGAAAAAAGGGTTATGGCTATTTCATTGATTAAAAACAGTCGTGATGAACTTTCGAAAAGTTCAATTCCAACGGTTATGAGATATTTCATCTTGAATAATTATCATGAAGTTTCACAAGGAAAGTCAAATGCTTTAATTTCGTCAATTGTAGAAAACAATTTATTTCTCTGATTTCGAAATCTAAAAGCGATTGCTTTAATTTAGTTTCATATATGTTTTAATTTATTTAATTAGGGTTATTATGGTTTTGTAAAAAGACATGACTTCAGTCTGCAATGATTCGGAAATAACACGTGTTGCTGTCGTCACAAACTGTGTTATAAATTTTTTGTCGTTTGATTTGTAAGTTGCATGGCTTTACTTAGTAATTTCAGTTTGTACTGGTTATAGGTTAGGACATTGTGTGATAAGGCTAAGGAGATATTAATGGTGGAAAGCAATGTCCAGGTTTGATCCTTTACCAGACCCCTTTTAATGATATCGCATTGTTTCTCTAGATGTTTCTCTTCATTATTGTAAGATGGCCTCAGTTCACTCCGCAATTTTATTATTTTCAAAGCACATCTTTGAAGCACATAAAAGAACATGATTCAATACCATCCATTTTGAGAGTCTGGCCACAATTGTTAAGAATTACCTTAACAAGTTTTTCGGATTGCACATTACATCCTGCTTGGGCTGCTTGAGATGGATCAATGAAGCAAAACATAAAATCTCACGTGTTACCTTGGAGAATCTTTTGTATCTTGAGATAGCAGCATGCATTATACTTATTATTTTCTTCCTGTTTGCTAGTAACTTGTTTGGTTGATCAATCTAGCATTGCTTGCCTATTATCTTATATTCATAGGGTGGAAATTTTTTTTTACTGTACATTAGTGGACCTGTCTAGACTTGCATTAAAAAAGTTGATGACTCGTGATTTTGCATAAGGTTTGTGTGATGTTCACTTGGATCAAAATATCATGAAATCATAATGTAGATGGGTGAATCTCTTTTGAATTTCTCTCAACCTCCAAAATAAAGAATGAGTTTTTTTTAGTTTGGCGCTCATTAGTTTATACCTATTAGGTTTGACCCTCATTTTGAAAACTAATTGAGTCTAACACGTTTTCTGACAGAACCGTGATTGACTGGTCAAGACTAATTTTTGGACCATTTTGCCTTCAAATCCAAAATGCCTCACCCCCTCATTTCTTCTCTTCTTTCTACTGCAACTCTTCTCCTTTTGCTCCTTGTAATTCTTTTCTTCCAGCAGGAACCCCACACCCCAAAATCACAATCCCCATTGCCACATCACTACCATTTCCACAGCCAGAGCCCCCCATTGTTAGATGTTTCTTCGACGTTTCGTGCTTTCATTGTTCGCCAAAGTGAAGGAGATGACGGGGATTGTGGGTCTCATTGGATGATTTAGACTCACCCCTTTGATCGAATTGCATTTTGAATTATGTAAATTAGAGTTCTACTCAAAAGTTGTTAAATTCTCGCAAAGGGGGTTGATTAATTCATAAACAAACTTTGATCTTTCAATTCTTAATGCAATACACTAAAGAAAACAAAGATCAAAACACCTAAATTCATTACTCTCACTAATTAACATCATGAAACACTCTGTTTCCAAACTAAACAAAATATTTTATTTCCAAACAAGAGAATGGGGGTTAGTGGTTATAGATTTTATTTCCAAACAAGAGAATGGGGGGTTAGTGATAACCAGAAAACACAAAACCCATGAAGATAATATTATACATCATATTTGTTAGAGTACCTATTCTTACAATCACCTTGCTTTGTATACATCATCAATCCATTTAGTTCAAGTTTGATGAGGTTTATAGGCGCCTAATCTTGCATAGCAACGCCAATGAACTTCTATACAATCAAATACCTGGTGTTATTAAAAACTACCACTTTGTCATGTTTCAAAGCTCTCCCACCACCAAGCTCCAGCTTTTATCTGAACTTGTCACAGAGGTAATCTCTTCAGGTCACCTTGGCCCCAAACAACAATGACGCAACCCATATGGAAGGCATTGACTTCTCCTATCATAAAAATTATTGATAACCACGAAGATTTGATCCTTCATCACCGATCAGATTTGAGAGAGATAGAAATGATAGGAGGGATTTGCTTGGTTGGGTATAATATTAATATGCACCTGGTTAAAGCTAGCTAGATGGTGAAGGACAACTAGTGAGAGAGAGAAAGATGTCGTTATTTTTAATGGTGGTTGTGATTTGGGGGCGGAGTTTCCGCTGGAAGAGAAGAAGAGTTGCAGGGAGTTAGAAGAAAAGAAATGTTGCAGGGAGAAAGAAGAGAAGAAATGAGTGGGTGGGGCAATATTAGGTTTTAGGGCAAAATGGTCTAAAAATTAGTCTTGACCAGTCAGTCACGTGGACTTAACGGTTCTCTCCAAAAACGAATGATAGACTCAATTAATTTTCAAAATAAGGGTCAAACTCTAATAGGTATAAACTAATGAGTGTCAAACTAAAAAAACCATAAAAATTATTTTCTCAATTGCTATAGTTAATAAGGACACTTGTGTGAAGGTTGACTTCCCTCTTGGAAGATTTCAACATATGCCATAAATCCTCTGATTGCGAGAAAGCTAGATTATTATACATACAAATCTAGTAGGGCCTACAACAAGTACAAGGATATCCATTTGAATTTTGAATTTCAAACTCATAGTGCAAGTATCTACAAATATTTGGGTTATTATGGGGTAAAAATGAGTTGACAGGGTAAGGACGATTAATAACCCAACCAACTAGCTGTTTCAAGTGTCTTCCATGATGAAATGCAAGGTTTCCTCTAGCATCATGTCGATTTCTCGGCCGTCCTTTGGGTGCCAATTGCAATAGCTGTGGCATTTGATGGTGGAAACGTTAGGGAAGGGACTTGCCTTGTGGAAGAATATAATTGCCTGACAATGGGAGAAGACTTACTTTGGTTAAGAGGGCGTTGGCCAATATCCCCATATAATCAATTTTATTTTCCTGTTGCGTGTGTCGGTAGCCAACAGATTGGAGAGGAAAGTTCATTGACAGGGTAGTACGAAAATTTATCCCCTTAGGTGGTTTGGGAGTTGAGACTTTCAAGAAGATGACCATTGCTTATGGGGGCCTATTGCACAAATTTGTGAATTTTTTTTGGAAATGTATATCTATTGTAATGCCTGCCTTATTCCAAGGGCCTTTTATGAATGCCATAGGTGGAGGCTGGTAACTTGATGGTAGCCTTGCGTTGATGGTGCTGAGTGTGAACGGCAATGGAAGGAAATGGAGGTGGGCAAAGGGTGGTCTTTCTTGACATTTTTCCTATACTGTAATCAATGTTATGGACCCCCGGGCCTAGGATAATTTTCCCATGACTCTTATGTGGATCATGCCACTATGGGGATGTTTTGGCCAATAGGGGATCGAGTTAAGAGGTGGAATGTCCAATGTGTCAGCCAGAAGCTGGGTAGTTAAATCGCTTCGCGGTCCAGGAGCGATTTTCAATTAATCGGAAATAGTCGGAAATAATCGGGAATAATTGGGATTTAATCGGTATATTTTTTTAAATCATATATTTTTAAAATTTAATCATAGTCATATACAAAAATAAATAATTAATCAAAATACTATAAATTTCTAATTATATTACTTCACTAATTCATATTGGTTGCTTTTCTTCTAAATTATCTTCTCCACCCAACAAAATGTCGCCCTCAAGAATTTGTGCAACTCTAGCCTTTTCAATTTTTTTCTTTTTTACATTTTGTAATGCTTCGGCACACTTCATTCGCACATCATTCTGCACATCAGGACATGATCTCACATTCCCTTTCTTATGCGCAAGATGTTCTTTAAATCTTGAGATTCCAGAACTAATTTGTGTTTTGCAAAACTTGCACCATATCAAATTTTTGTTGCTAGGTATTCAGCATTCTCCCCATTCCCATGCTATGTCATCAGATGCCCTTTTCAAGGTACTTGATTCTGATGTTGAATTGGTACAAGGGTTTGAATTACCTCCAGAAGACATGTCTATCATAGTCATTAGACAATTAGTCAATTTAAGAGCCAAATTTGAAGAAAAACAAACACAATTTCAAAATCCAAAAATGAGCAAATCGGAAACCCTGCCGATTTTTGGCCGATTTTCCTGAGTCTGCGAAGCCCTGCCGATTTTTACACAAACCGGAACGGTCTAGTCCCGTTTTCTGATTAATGGGCAATTTAACTAACCAGGCCAGAAGAAAAGAAAGTGGCCCATTTTTCTAGTTGAATCTGCTCAGTTACCTCTAACTCGGTCCAACTTGATGAAAACCAAGACAAATGGTTGTGGGTGGCAAAGAAAAGCCATTCATTTGACTGCTACTCAGTTGTGGGACCCTTAATTCCAATTCACTTGATTGTTCCAATTCTCAAACACGGAACTTAAAACACACAAGCTCCACAAAATGATATGGATTAAGGAGGTACTTCCATCATTATTAATGGGAGCATCAATAGAAGAGGCATGACACTCCCCAACCCCATGTGTTCTTTGTGGTTTAGCACAAGAAATCCAAGAAACAAGAAACCTTTGACCATAGAGTTCACTGCCTTTCCATATAGGGTAAATGTTTCTCTGAATACCGAATCACTACCTCCCTCTAACTTGTTCATTGAATGGGCTGAATTGTGGGCATCGATAAAGAGCACAACCCTGAATCCATCACTAAAAGGTAAACGGCTCATGGGCGTGGGAAAGATGTCTTCACGCTTTTGCTTGGGTGATTTAGAAGGAAACAAATGATAGGATTTCTAGAAATGGTGCTAACTTATATGTCATGATCTATATGTCAGTGCAGTGATCTATATGTGCAGTGATCTATATGTCAGTGAGTGCTAACTTACAGTAACAAAAACTTTGTTCTTGTGCTAACAGTCTTGCCTCATGTCACTCATTTCAGAAAATTATGTTCTCATTCCCATTCTACATTACGCGGACGATATGGTTTTGTTCATAGTTAGGATGCAGGAATGTTGAACTTGGACTAGTCAGACTGGTTCACAGTATTTTTCCATTTGAATACTTTGAAGCGTGTACATGCCTAAAAGTTTAACCTCCAGAATTCTACCAATGAGTGGATCATAGATTTTGAAATTTGGGGACATGGTTGACCTGTTGGTGCATGACATGACAGATTTTTGGTGGGGACTTCACCATCTGCCAAGAAATACCATCTAAGTTATTGGAGAAGTGTTACCCAACCAAAATGGAAATGCAGGGGAAGGGCATCGTGCTCCCAAATCATACATTCACTTTTCATATTTTTGTTTGAAGCATACAAAGAGAACTGGCATCATCACTTGGCAAGGAATAAATTACTGAAAGAAGCTTTACCCTCCATTTTGATTGCCTGGGACGATACATGGGAGAACTCATGAATTTGGCTTCTCAATTGATCACGGCATCGATTGAAATATGCATTTCAATTGAGTTTTATTTATTAGAGACTGGACACTTAATTAATCTTATCAATATTGTTCAGCCCATGAACCTTGATGTTACTAGGCATGATTTGGAATGATAAAAGCAAAGACTTCATTGTTAATGGTTGCTAGGAGCATAGTTATCAATATCTTACTATAAATACGATAGGATATATGATGTGCCTTATCTAAGCCTCATCGATAAGGTACATATATATCTTACAAAATACTGATACAAGATGATGCAGAGATGTACCCTTCTTGTACAAGTGACACGAATGAATGGATTGGTGATAACCAATTGCTTGCTAACATGTGTTTCACAAGTCATATATCAATCAAAGTGTTTTTGAGACCTCTTTGCTTGAATGAGTAATTATGTCTTTTATATGTTTAAATATAAGGTCATGTGCATTTTGCCCTATTTTATTAATGGCTTTTTGAGCTTTACCCCCCATAATAAATCGTATTGCATTTACTCCCAAGACTAGCAGTCAACGTGCCTTGACCGTCTATTTTCAAAGCAGATTACCAAAATCAGAAATCAAAGGTGGAGATTGAATCTTTTGTATCTCGAACATCTTATCTCGAGGAAAATCCTAAGGTTCAATTGAAATTCGTAATCGTAATTGAATCTCGAGGAAAATTCAAGAATTGATTTAAAAAAATTGCTTCTTAAACAACTCATCTCGAAGAAAATCTAATAGTCCAAATTTAATCCTACACACATCTCTAAGTAAATCCCCTGGTTCAAATTTAATTGTGTGCATCTCGAGGTAAATCTAACAATTCATGACACATCTTGAGAAAAATCTAACTATTCAAATTTATTCGTGCACACATCTCAAAGAAAATTTGATGGTCTGAATTTAATCGTGCACACATTCGAGGAAATCTGGGTGACTTTGTATTAGCTATTTATTATAGGGGTATGCTGCAAATTACCAAAACAAATTTCACCTCTTCTTCCCTTGTTTCACAACCCCGCCATCATTGACAGAGGACGAAGAAGAGGAAGGAGGATAGGCTGTGAAACAAAGGAGGAAGAAGGAAAGGAGGGAGGAGGGAGGAGGGGTTGTGAAATAGAGGAGGAAGGAGGAAGATGATGGAGGAAAAGGAGGGAGGATGAAGGGGGAAGTGGTGGTGAGGATGCGAGACAGAGGAGGAAGAAGGGGAGGAGGATGAGGAATGTGGTAGATGAGGGAGGATGAAGGGGGAGGTGGTGGAGAGGCTGCGTGACAGAGGAAGAAGGGGAGGAGGTGGTGACGGGGTTGTGAAACAGATGAGGAAAAATAGGAGGGAGTGGAAGTTTTGTTTTTTGGTAATTTGCAGGATGCCCCCTATAAAAATAGCTAATACAAGGGCACCCCAGATTTTCCTCGAGATGTTTGTATGATTAAATTCGAACCATCAAATTTCCTCAAAATGCATGCACGGATAAATTTGAACCGGTAGACATTCCTTGAGGTGCGCACTGGATCGTAAGATTTACCTCAAGATGCGCACACAATTAAATTTGGACTTTAGATTTACCTAGAGATGTGTGTATGATTAAATTTTGATTGATAGATTTTTCTTGAGATGAGCTGTTTAGAGAAAGACGTTTAACTTGGTTTGGTCATGTGCAAAAGAGACCAAGCACGACGTCAATTAGAAAATGTCTAGATTGACAAGTTAATGGATGGTGTAGACGGAGGGGACGACCGTTGAAAACTTGGATGAAGGCGGTGAATGAAGATATCACTGAGCTTGGATTAAGCGAAGATATGTGGGAAAACCGCATTGCTTGGAAAACCAAAATCATGTAGCCGACCCCGAAAATATCAGGAATGGGCTTTGATGATGATGATGAGCTGTTTAGATGCAAATTTTTAAAATCAACTATTGGATTTTTTTCCGAAATACGATTACGATTTGAGTCAGGCCATAGGATTTTCCTTGAGATGTGATGTTTGAGATACGAAAGATTTAATTTCAGCCTTTGATTTCTAAGGGGTATTTTGGTAATCTGCTTTGAAAATAGATGATCAAGGCACGTTGACTGCTAGTCTTGGGCGGTAAATGCAATACGATTTATTATGGGGGGTAAATCTAAAAAAGCCATTAATAATAGGAGGCAAAATGCAAATGACCCTTAAATATATAATACATATTTTTTATGCTTATATAATTTTTGCAATTATTTTACGATACATGATACTTTAAGATACAAGTATCTTAAATTTAAGTTTTCGATATACGATGCAATAAACGCTTTCCAATGGTTTGAGCCGGTTTTGGGGCTGTGGTCGACTTCCAATAAACTCCTATTGGGTCGACCAGGAATGTTAATGACTGCTGCAATATAGGATTGTGGGGTTAGACACTATCCAAGTTCATACTTTGGGATGCTACATGGAGCAAAATTCAATGATAGTAGGGCGTGGGATACGCAATGGTGGAAAGTGAAAAAAAGAAGTATACTGTATAGCTGGGAGATTTGACAATTGTTAAGAGCACTATATGCATTATTCTAGTTCATGTTAGGTTATTGTTTACAATTCTAGTCTCGGTTGCACAAAGAATACAAATAAATGATTTATTTGGGCTTTCCTCCATCATACATAATTACCACATTCTCAAGAAAAGAGTGTGCCGAACTAAGCATAAGGGGGTTTGGTTAAAAAATCTTCAATTGGGCACAAGATTCAATAATTCGATTGGAGTTGTAAAGGACACGATTAATAATGGTGTTGCAAGTATGGGGCAAGCAATAATAGTTGGTTCACAAACATGGACCAGCCATTTTATGGTTGCTCATTTCGGAAAGGGAGTATGAATCTCAAAACTAGTGTTTCTTTGCTCTCTTATGAGGTCTATAACGGAGACAATTAGTGTTTGGGTGGGTCATTAGGCAGGGGAAGGCTCCTAGAAGATGCATTTCCCTGCATTTACAACACCTCGGACAAGAAAACAAGGTAAACTGTAGGAGTTCTTTGATATGAATAAGCAGGGTAGTGGGTGGAACATTTCTGTTTCGCTCTCAACAACTGGGAACTTGATCAAATCAGCAAACATGACCAGTCAGCAGATCCGATCAGCGTTCTGGAGGCTTCTTGATAAGCATGAAGATAAGTGGGTTTGGGAAAATTTTTGTATATGAAGTGGCTTTGATGATATAGAAAAAGAGAACTTCAAATCTTTGAAAACAAACACAAGACTGTATAACAGTTTATTATTTAATAATGTTATACTGTATATATGGGAATATATGAACGGAGACATTCCTTGTTTGAGTTATTTCATGCAAAGATCTAACTTCATGTCTGATTTGAGTTGGGGGAGCATGGCGCCCCGCTCTATGAAGTTAATGTTACATTTATTGATACAACCCAATTATTATGCTACAAAGTATTGTTCTTGTTACATATACTAAAAGCTTTTTCTTTTTGTCATCCATGGCACTCTCATCTCTGTCAGTTTCGTCTATTTATTGTTTTCTGGCCATGCATATATCCGTGTTTTCCTGCTTCCCCACACTCGGCAATATAAAAAGGGCTGGTAGGTTTATCTCATCCTTTTAATGAAATACTCGTCCGTCAGTAATGGATACTGATATTCTCATTATATGTACTTCCTGGTTCAAATTGTGTTTCTGTAAATCTTATCTGCTTTATGTTTGAAGCTCCTTTTATTTTATGCAGCCTGTTAAAAGCCCTGTGACGATATGTGGTGACATTCATGGGCAATTTCATGATCTTGCTGAACTTTTTAGAATTGGGGGAAAGGTACTGATCTGTTGTTACAACATATTATTTTCTTAAAGTTTTTTGTTTCAGTTGAGTGAATGAGATTGAGTTACACTGCTTTTCTACTAGGTTTGTACTTTATAGTTACATAACTGTTACACAAACACAGAACTACATGCATCAGTAAGTGTTTTGAGGGAATGTGATTGTTTTACACACAAATAATCACGACTGTTACAATGAGATTTTACATGAATAATGTCAATCAGTAAGTGATTCTCATGAGATTTACAGACTAATGTTACACAAGATGCAACTGTTCTACACTGTTACACACTTTCATGTGAGTTGAAACTTCTAGGTCTGGAATACCGCTGGAATTTAAGCATCGTCTTTGTGGCTTGTGTGAGATGCATATTTATTGAGGTGTCTGTTTGGTAGTGCTTAGGGAGTTGGTGGTTGAATGGTTTCAAGTGTGAGATCCATGCAATATAACTCTTGACCTTAGGTGCAATGATAAAAAGTGGTTACGGGATCAAGGGAATGATTCTTTCCATCCAGCTTCTGTTGAAATTCTTTAAATGTTGATCCAATTCAGTGAAGGAAACTGAGAAAGTTGTGGGAGTAGCATTAAAAAAAGAGAGAAGATTCTTGCAGGATTTGCTGATTTTGAGGTGCTATAGAGTGGGGTTGGTGATTGGGTGGGTGGGTTTGAGTTATGAGATCCGTGGAATGAAAAATTAATCTAGGTGCAAAAGCAGGAATTGGTTGTGGGATTTGGAGATCATTTGTGTTATCCAGTTTTGATTTGAGTGAAGAAATTGACATAATAGGGTGGCATTTAAAAAGAAAACTCTTGCATGGCTAGAAGAACTTGAGTTACTAAAGAGTGAAGGTGGTCAAATGAAGAAGGTAATGCAAGGCTAAAGGTTTTTAGTGGCAGCTTGAAGTGGTTCTTGGATCGAGCAATATTCTACTAATTACCCTCACGAAATGGTTTATCTTAAACAAAAGCTTGTCGACATGCAGTGGAGATGTTTCTCAACTTGTGGTTTTTATATGTATCTATTTTTACTTTTCGTAACAACTGTTCAGATTTATCATAATAATAAAATCTTTGCTTGTTTTAAAAATAAGCTGCAGGCAAAAATTTGAGCAGAAATATGGTTTATGACTTGTGCACTTTCTTAAGCATTATCATGTCGATACCAACTAAAATTCCCATTCAACTCGATATGGTTATAACTCTGATTAAGTTATCTTGATGACAGTGTCCGGATACGAATTACTTGTTTATGGGGGACTACGTGGACCGTGGGTACTATTCAGTTGAAACTGTAACGGTATGTTGAATCTGTTTAAATTTATATATTTTGATTCTGTATGTGAAGATTATAAGAAGTATTAGCTTCTAGCTTACCCTAAAATTAGGCTGCCTGATTTTTTTGTATAGCCTTTTATCAGGGGCTTACTACATGGGTGTCATACCAACACCTCTTATATTTTAATCCCATTTCTGTGAAGCCATTTCTTACTGATCTTTTATTCAATGATAATGCCTTGGTGGAATATCCCTTTATTCAATTATACATTGATTTAAGATTTACAAGGATTCAGCTGATAGAACTAATTGAAGTTAATGCCATATTGAAAGACGAGAAGTGTTTGTTGTTTGCAGTAAGACGTTAGGCTTTTATGGTTTTGGAACATCTATTGAATACATATGAGTGTGTTTGGAGAGTAACATGACTTACTGCTGCATAGACACGTGAGACTTGACCTAACCTGTATTTCTAAGATGCAAGTAGCAGTTATTCTTCCAGATTCCCTAATTGACCGTTGAGCTTAAATAACCATTATATTGTGTTAAAATTCTTCAATTTCTGCAAGTGCATACAACCATCAGGTATTTTTTCTTTCATGTTTCTTCTTGGTATTGAGCTTCTTTTATGATCCTGAATTGTTTTTTCAGCTCTTGGTGGCTCTGAAAGTGCGGTACCCTCAAAGGATTACCATTCTTAGAGGAAATCATGAAAGTCGTCAGGTGAAAAAATTACTTATACAAATGTTCTTTCTGTACGCTGCTTTTTATATGTTGCTTGTATTTTTTGGTTGCCCAGGACTATCTTATATGTATTATTGAGCAAAAGAATGGCCTTTTGATCAAATTTGTAGCACAATCTTTACCACAATGGTTATTTGGTTTGCGTATGGTTGTATTATTAAGGCTACAAGGAGTGATTTTCCGCTCCTCCATAGTGTCGGTGATTTGGCAAGAGGAATAATGGGGTGGTTCAACATTTCTTCCTTTCCAGAGACCTGATTATCATGGATGTGATGGGGCTCTCGTGGTAGTTTTTTGTTGATTGGGAAACAAATGTCTGTGCATTAATATCTTATCATTGTACTTGGGCATTGGGGCCTTTTGTCTTTGAGGTTATTTAGACTTACCTGCAGTGTAAATGCCGTATTTGAGACTCCCTCACAAATTAATCAAAAAATGGTTTATGTCCCCAATTTTTAATCAATTGCAGGTCTCCCTATTTTGACCGTCCACTCAGGCAAAATTTTCATAATGCCATTTTTACCCGCGCACGTGCACTCACGTGATATGTTTCTAACACCCTCAATTTTGCTCATTATCACCGCCCCTCCACCCTTTTTGAAAAATTTCCACCACCATCAACCCTCACCCTTTCCTTTCTCTCTTGGCATGAATTCTTTCCGACTACCACAGTCAGCTTCGCTACCACTTTATCTTTCTCTGCAATAGTTCCACACTGCTCCCTTTACCCCTTTCTATCTCTCTCTTTGTGTACTCATCAACCACTCTCTGAAAAATAATTAGACATATACCCTGTGTTAATATATAAACATAAAATGCCCTTCCACTATTAATAAATATATATTAGTATTACCCCTTAGTCACTGCCATTGATGCCAAACTGCTTGTTATGGCTATGTAACTTGCAAATATGAGTTCATATGACAATCTAAAAAGATAGAATAAAGAATCCCTTTGATTATTTATCCCTTTGATTATTTACCTTCACACACGTTTGATTATTGTGGCTGAGAAGTGAATGAGCGCTTTGGAACCATTGTCATATGGCTCAGGCGGAGTAGGAGAGCAAGTACAAATATAACAATAAACTTTATGGTTGAGAAGATGTGTCATCTTAAATTTGGTTAAAACTAGCCGTTGGAGTGGAAGGGGGTCATTGTTGTTTTGGGTTTGGAAACAACATGTGTAATTTTACAGGCATAGATATGTGATAGGGGTGGTTATGGAATTATGAAAAATGACCTGAGGTTGCTACAGTGGACGGTCAGAAAGGATACACCTACCGTTGACCGAAAATTGGAGAGGTAAACCATTTTTTGATTAATTTGTTGGGGGGGGTGGGGGGGGGGGGGGGGGGGGGTGGTAAGTCTAAATAACCTTTTTCTTTGTTGTAATAATTTTTCTATCTTCTTTAATATAGGTTGAATCTTTCTCAAATAAAAAAGAAGAAGAAAAGAAGCATAATACTAAATATCCTAATGCTTCCAGAGGATACATCACATTTTTTCTTCAAACAATACATAGAAACTCTTATATGCAGTATCAGTGCGTGTCAATGCTTGATCATCACTTGTGGCCCTCCATTATATGTTTAATTTAAACTGCATCTGTTAGTGGTTTGTGTCCACGTGAATTTTGAATTGTGTCTATTTTTATGTTCCCATGATTGAGTTTAACACCTTTCATGGTTTACCTGCAGATTACACAAGTTTATGGATTTTATGATGAATGCCTGCGAAAGTGAGTTTCTCTCCCTTGTACTTGTTTGTTTAAGGTTTGGATATTGTACGTGATTGGCTGTAGTAAATTTTATATTAGATTGTAGTTATTTAAAAATGTCTACTTCGAAGTTCACTTGCTGCATGTTTATCTGATATTATGTTTTTTGGCCGCTGTTTACATCATACGCCATGAACATAATACAATACAATTATGGTACTTCGTTTTTTTTTTCTTTCTGAAATTCAATGGTATGCGTATGCCCATTGCTTTGTTGGCAAAGGCTCTTTTTTAGCAAACCAAGAAGATTTTATTAAATTAAAACCCAGTGAGGGACTGTCACAGAACATAAAAGTTCAAAGCATACACGTTACAGTGAAATGCGGCTGCCCAAGAAAGTTAGAGTAAGACATACCTTTTGATGTTCCCACGTACTGTGATCCTCCAAAACCGAGCAAGGGATTCTGACCAAGCTCGATCTCTTATTGCTTGATGATGGAGTGGAGCTGAGTTGATGAAATGGAACTGGATGGAGTATATGACTAAATTAATTTTGAGGATCTGCTGCAGTATCATGGTTCTGGCAATTCAACCACTTAAATACTAACCCAAATGAGCTAGTTATATATTCATGCAAGAACATGATAACTGTAAATAGTCAAAATATCTAGTTTAACATGGGAACTTCCTGGCTTGGTCTCAGTTCATGAAGATGTTGGAAAGTAAAATTATCCTCAAGCATCTTCATGAGTGGAGTGCAAGCGGAGACATTATCATCATCATCAAAGTCCATTTTCATTACTCTCAGGGTTGGCTATATGTATTTTGGTTCTCCAAGCAATGCCGTCTTCTTACATATCCTCGCCTAATCCAAGCTCAAGGATGTCTTATTTCACCGCCTTCATCCAAGTTTTCAACGGTTGTCCCCTTCGTCTATACCCTCCATTAACTTGCCAATCTAGTCATTTTCTAATTGGCGTCGTGCTTGGTCTCCTCCACACGTGATCAAACCACGTTAAAAGCCATTCTCGAATTTTGTCCTTTATGGACGCTACACCTAAGTGCATACAGAAACAGAGACATTTTTCCATAACAGATTTTTACTTCCCATCAAAATTATCCTAAGGCATCTTCAAGAGTGGAGTGCAAACGGAAACAGATAAGACATTTTTCCATACCAAATTTTTACTTCCCATCCCGCATGGTTGAATGGTATTTTATTGGTGTGTGAAAAGTTCTCACATTGAAGAGAATGTGGGTTTGCACCATTATGTCAAAGTAGCAAGGCATCCCCTTCACGTCAACGTATATTTGAAGTCAAAATATCCGTTGGTTACTAGCTGGTTGTAGGGAACACATAGGCTGACATTCACTCTACTGACTCTTTCGAAAGGTAAGAAAAAATGTTTTTCTCTTGAATACATGCTTCGCAAAAAATACATGCATCGCAAAAAGTTTTTTTTGCTTTTTTCTATACTATTGGAGAGGAGATGCTCTTTGTGGTTCCTTGCATCTTCTCTCAACTGAAGCAATAATGCGTCATTCTATATGCCTCCTACCGTGCAGTGAGTTGCTTTTGTAAGTTAAAGTGTCTAACATGTCAAAGGAGGAGGTGATTTATTTATTTAGTATTCATTATTACTTTTTATGGTGTAAACTGTATCTTGTTCTTTTCTCTTTTCCATCTCATTTTAACTCTTAGCAATCTGATTACTAAACCTTCGTGAGGGATACTAAACCTTCCTGAGGGATATAAATAATGATTTATTCTTCCATTATGTACAGGTATGGCAATGCTAATGTGTGGAAGACCTTTACTGACCTTTTTGACTATTTTCCCCTGACGGCCTTGGTAAGCAGAATTTATGATTTCTGTGTATGCCTTTTGTCAGTATGCAATGTTCTTTTTCTCTGTGTATAGCTTTGGTGGGTGCCTTTGATTGATTTCAGTGGTTTTTACTGTTTAATCAATACTCTTGAGTTCCAAATTCGGTGTTTACTGTATTTCTAAGATCTGGGTTTATGTGCCAATACTTGATATTTTAGGTTGGGTGGTGCTTTTCACACCCACTATTACCAGTGTTCTAAAAATGGGTTTAGGCGGCCGCCTGGGATGGATTAATTTTTTTTCTAGTTCGAAATATAAAAAATTAAGATTTTTTTTAATACATTTTGCATATGTATCTTGGCATTGAATTGAAAGTAATTTCTATGCTATTATTCTGAATTTTTATAAATTATAATACAAAAAGAAAAAATCGCCCAGGCCTCTGGGCGCTAGTCCCCTAGTTGCTGCCCGCGCACCGCCTAGCGATTTTTAGAACACTGCTCATTACAATATCAATATTGCTTGTCTTTCCTTGTTATAAAATTCATTTTTGTTAAGTCCTTTGTATTTGTAAGTCAATATTGCAACTTAGCAAGTACATACTAGGTTGTCATTAGATACTGTGTACAACGAATAGGTTCCTTCACATGAACCGATATCTCTACTATATAAAGAGGCTAGGCCTCATGAATGCCTCACGATCAAAGAAATGATCAAAATACCCATTTGTCATTTAGTTGGATATTGTGAAATAGTTAGGGTATAAAACAAAAAACTTTTTTAGCTAAGCAATTTAAGCCATGACACTTAGCCAAGGAAGAATTGGGAGGAGAAAAGTGAGGAAAAGGAAGGGGGCATGGGGAAGAAGGCTGCTGGATTTTCCTTGAAATACGTTTATCATTTCAGTTGGACCCTTTGATTTTCTTCGAGATGAGATGTTTAAGATACAAAACATTAAATCTCAGCTAAGGGTGGGCACAGGATGGGATGGATCTCATCCCGTTCATTCAGGACCGAGACGAAATAGACCCCATCTCGACCTCCTCCCATCTAGGATGGCAACGGGGCGGATTTGGGCAAATCCATCCCCGATCCATCAAGAATAATGGATCCCCCAATCCGCTCCGCCAATTCATTTACAATTTTAATTAAAAATCGTAACCGCCCCGTGCGGATTGGCTGATATCCGCCCCGCCCTGCCAATTCGTTTACGGCTTGCGGTTCTGTTACTAGATCGCCGGATCTCCACCTCTAATTTAGTTATTTCTCTTCCTAATTTGCTAACCCTTGGAGTTGCTGGTTATCCAACTACAGACTTCATTCATTACATCAGTAATACAAAATTATAACAAAAAATTAAAAAGAATCCATACAAAAATTATAATAAAAAATACAAAAAACCATACAAAAAATTACAAAAAAAAAAAAAAAAATTTCGATCTCTGATATCAGATTTTAGATCTAAGAATCTCAGATCTGATATCTTGATGTGAGATCTCAGAACTCGGATCTTTGATTTCAAATCTGAGATCTGAGATCTGAGATTTGTTTCTTGCAGCTAGGGAAAGGCAGAGAAGGGAGGGGAGAGGGAGGCGGCCGGGATGGGTGTCGTTCTTTCGAAGCAAAGAGATGGAGAGGAGACATAGATGACCACGAAGGGACGACCCTTTGGCCTTCGCTGTGAGAGAGAAGAAAGGACGACCCTTCGGCCTCCGCCTTCGCTGTGAGAGAGAAGGGTGGTCGTTCCTCCGCCTTCGCTGAGAGAGAAGAAGCCTCCGCCTTCGCTGTGAGAGAAAAGGGACGAGTGGCCGACTTCGCTGTGAGGAGACTGGAGACGAGAGAAGAAGGGACGATAGTGACTTTGCTGTGTGTGAGAGGGTGTGAGAGATCTAGGGTTTAATCCTTTATATAGGGGAAGGGTATTTTTGTAAATTTATCGGATAAACGGATATCCGTGGGGCGGATATGGCCAAATCCGTATCCGCCCCAATTAATAAACGGATACAGATTGGAAATCCGTATCCGCCTCAAGATCCAGGGACCCTTTACCAAATCTGCCCCAAACGGGGCGAGTCGAGCGGATATCCGTGAAAATTCGCCCCACTGCCATCCCTACTCCCATCCTAAACGTGTTCGGAACGAGATGAACATGTACTAAATATTCTTCTAATGAAAAATAACAAAAAAATTTCTTCTCACATTACTCGCACATCAATAATGCCTAATTTATGTACATATAACTTTCATCATAACAATATAAAATGTCATAAAAATTCATCTCACGTTGCTCCTAATTGTATCTTGTATGAATGATATAAGTTCTCAAGTTGTCTTAATATAAGTTAAAAAATGAAAAATATTGCTCATTGACCAAATTTCCAACTATATTACTCGGTATAAATTTTCATGGGTTTTATTTGACAAAATATTCAAACTAAAGTTTCTTTCTAAATAAATAATATCAAATCAATCAAATGTTTTGATTTAATTTCAACATATCCTAAACTTTCATTTAGAAGAGTAGTTTGATTAGAATTAATAATAATAAATATTAATTTAATAAGTTCGGGATGGGATAGGCGGGATTGAAAATCTCCATCCTGATCCCATCCACTTTAGATAAGGACGAGACGAGATTGAGATGAGTTTGATCAATCCCAAAAGGACTCCAAAAAAATCGGAACGGGACAAGATCAGGATTACAGGATGGGATGCCCACCCCTAAATTTTCAGCCATTGATTTGTCAAGGGTATTTTGGTCTTCTAGTTTTGAAAACAGACGGTCAAGGCACGTTGACCGCTAGTCTTAGAGGGAAAGTGCAATGAAGAATGATTATTGGGAAACTTCCCAATTAACTATTTATCATAGAGGGCAAATAACAATTAACCCTATTTTTATTTTATTTTTTCTAACCCAATTTTAGAGAAAATAACTCCAAAAATAATTGGAACTTTATGTTTTTAGGTTTATATTTTTAGATTGGAAATAAAAGCGAATGAATTTTGTTTTATTGTTATTTATTTTAATTCTTTTTTCATTTAGAGCATTATTATATTGTATAATATATTTTTGTACAAATTACAGAGTACTAAAAAGGAAAAAAACAATGTATCCACCCTTCAATTGTGGCGTACACATGCGTGCATTTGATGACTAGTATGAATAATTTGAGGTTGATTGTTTGGACATTCATATCATACAAAGTCAACACCTGACATTTAATTTCTACTTGTAAAGGTTGAATCAGAAATATTTTGTCTGCATGGTGGACTTTCACCCTCAATTGAGACTCTTGATAACATACGCAACTTTGACCGTGTTCAAGAAGTTCCTCATGAAGGGCCTATGTGCGATCTCCTATGGTCTGATCCAGATGATCGTTGTGGTTGGGGTATATCTCCCCGTGGAGCTGGATACACATTTGGTCAGGTAAGACTTGTATATATTTTGTTTCTTTCACAAGTTTTTGTATTTCAAGAGATTCACAATCACAACATCCGAGGTTGTCTAATTCATTGATTGCTTGATTTAATCGGTGGTTGTTATAGGACATATCTGAGCAATTCAACCATACCAACAATTTGAAGCTGATAGCTAGAGCTCATCAACTGGTCATGGAAGGATTTAACTGGGGACATGTAATTAGAAATTCTTATTCCCTCCAAGTTTGTGTGATTAGGACTACTTGGTCTCGGTCCCATTCTTATGTTTCATACATATGCCCTGTAACAGGAACAAAAAGTGGTAACCATCTTTAGTGCACCCAACTACTGCTATCGATGTGGCAACATGGCATCTATTTTGGAAGTTGATGATTGCAGGGGACACACATTCATTCAGGTCTCTCTCTCTATCCCTCACAACACAAACATGAATCCACTTAATTACTCAAATTTTTAAGGTCATTGGTTTATGCAATAAAAGCATGGCTGTATGTAGTGGGTTTGAAAAGGTTAGCGTGTTTACTTTTGCAGTTTGAGCCAGCACCGAGGAGAGGGGAACCAGACGTGACCCGCAGAACGCCTGATTACTTCTTGTAATTTAGTTGTGCCCTATAGTTGTTATTGCAGGTGCTCGTCAAGCAGCAGATATCTGGCAGCTGGTTGGAAATGAAAGTTGTTTGATCGTGCGAAGAGCTGTTCAGTTCATCAGTGTATGGTTAGTAATGACTCACCTGCTTTGCTATGTCAGTGGGAGCATGGGGCTAAAGGCATGTAAAAATGGGGCAGTTAAGACCCATAATGGCATAATTTAACTAGTATTCTGAACTGTGCTTGTTTCTTCAATGGGTGGTAGCAGGACATTGGGGCCCAAAGCACGATTTCCAATTGTTTACCTGTTTGCTTGGTCCTTTGTTTTTCTAGTTCTTTTTTGGGGTTTGTAGAGGGAAGATGGAATTCAATTTTTTTGTCCGTTATGTTTACATATTTATATATTAAATTTTTTTTTCCTTTTAACACCTGCCGTCGGAAGGGCTTAAAAAATCCTGAAGTTGTGATTCCATTTGTCACAAGTCTACTGCTGAGCTGTACATCACATATTTCTAATTTAAAATTTAATTTTGGGAGAGTCCTATCCTATTGGATTGATTGGTGATCTAGTCGGAGTCCTTTTGGCATTATTACCGTAGAATTGAGCTCTTGCAAGCAACTGCTGCACTTATTTTTGGCTTCCATTTGGTTTTCTTGAATGGTAACAAAAATAATGAGCAAAAACTGTTTTCAAACAATAATTGTTAGAATGAAAGGCTATTCTTACTGATCCCATGCATCTCGTCGTTTAATCAACCAGTGAGATTTTTAAATAGCCTTGACCAAACAAGTCGGGTGTGAATGAAGAGAACTTTTAACCATCTTTGCTCTAGGTATAAGCTTAATCGCCAGTGTTCACAATATGGCTTGTATAGTGTGCAGTGTTGTGCATCCACCCTTCCAATCTGGGAAGACATGTGAGATGGAGTAAAACATCCCTGGAAGTGCTAGGGTGATTTAACCATTGCATGGGGTTTGATGCTAAAGCAAACCCATTCAATTGGTGTCAACGTTTGTAGTCTTTTGTTGGAGTTGCAGTATTAACAGGTTATCATCCTATGAGATGGAAAATGATCAAAGAACTATATGCTCAAATGGAGAAAATAATCCAAGAAACAACCTCAAATGAAAAATGAAACTTGTATGCTTTTACAATCATTCTACTCAGTTTCCACTTCTATCATAGTTTGGACAAAGTGATCTGTTCTTGACACGTAAGAGTCTCACTATAAAAAAAAGTAAATTCAGCAACAACGTTTTACCGTTGCTAAGTATAAAAAAAAACGTAGCTGAAATGAATCGGCAACAGCTCAACGACTGTTGCAATACTGTAGCTATATGAATTGTCGCTCTAGTATAACAGCAACGGTGTACTATTCCGTGGCTATCTGGCAACGGTTTATAACCGGTTCTAAACCAATTTGAATTCCAAGGTTTTATTTGAGACAACAATACTGGCGACAACTTTTAAAATTTTTGAGACGATTAAGGCTGTCGCAAATTGACAAAATAGAGACGGTATTAGCCGTGGCTATCTGGCGACGATTTCAAACCGTTGCAAATTCTGAGACGGCTGAAACTGTATCAAATTGACAAAATAGAGACGACATTTGCTATGGTTATCTTCTAACAGTTTCTGACTGTCGCTAAGTTGGCTAAAATAGAGACGACATTTGCCATTGCTAACACTAACTTGTTGTAGCTAAAAAAATTACTAATAAAAATTCATTTTTTAATGGAATTAGTTCTTTCTATTAATTTTCAGATTTCTCATTGCTTTTTTTTTGTCATTCAGAAGAAACATTTCAAACTTGAACAAAATTATATTAATTTTCACCGTAAATGATGACTAATATACTAACCTCGTTCATATAATCAATAACTTATCAATCACAAAACATACAATCCCAAACAACTTTATACTCTATCAGAAGGCTACATAAGCAGAAAACTTACATGGATTAACAATCAAGGACAAACTAAAACTGACCAATTTTGAATCAAGGTTTAACAAAAAACAAAAGACAAATCCAGAGTGTCCATGCCTTTTCAATCATAATAAACTTTTCTCCCCGTCCAAATTCAAAACGCCTGCAAGTTTCATAGAAATCAAACAATTTTTCGGCCTGCAGAAAAACGAAGGCACTTCATCAGTTAAAAAAATGCTGAAACTAGTTAGAAAAAGTAAAAAAAATGACTGGGAATAGTTGTTTGCAAATATTTAATGATCAGAAAACATGTTTTGTGATAGACTCTACCTGATTTGCTGCTTTCTTATAAATTTCAAGTGCTCTAATAGCATCATCCTGCTGCATCTCGAAGAACTGTTTTAGGAATGACATTAGCATAATGATATTGTAAGAAAGAGATGACAAACATTTAACCTTACCTTGTCAACCAAATTGAGGACAACATTATGTATTGCAGTATGAATATTTACGCCTTCACTTGAAATCTGGAGAATAAAAAGACATAAGAGAGCAACACAAGAAGAAAGCAACCACCAAAAACCCATTTGTGATACTAAGCAATTCTACCAGCGAAAGTGAATATAGAATCACACTATTATAGATAGCTGCTCCTTGTGGCTGCAACAATATTCCATAAGCAACATTCAGCTCAAAGCACATAAATAATACATAGAATGTCTGTGCGTGGCAAAATCATCTCGCACTAAAGAAGAGATAAATTTAAAATTGATTGCAAAGCCAATGCACGACACGAATTACCAAGCAAGCAAGAAGCTGGAAATGAAGCTGTTGCAAAGCAGGTAACTGATCAAGTAAGTCAGGGGTGTCAAGATCCTTAGTTCTTTGTTCATCACAACATGCAAACTCATGGATGGATTATGCCCCTCTTTTCCAACAATATCAATTACAATTTATTTTGAAAAAGGAAAGAATAAGAACAATGTCATGCAATTAAACTATTTGTCAATAACTGAATCCCAAGTTACAGTATAGACATGAACATGTTGATAAGTAGAAGAATATATAGCATGGATAAGTAGAAAGAATATAACATGGATGCTGCTTACATTGCGGTCTTTTTCAACATCATACTTCAGTGTCCGACAACAATGTAGTCGCTCTTCCAGGTACAGAGCATAAACATGAACCCAAGCAGAGTAGTACCATGCTTAACTCCAAGACAAACCAAGCACATGTCTATTGTCAATTCATATTTTCTAATAATACACTGCAAACTTCCATTTGCGAAGATTTAATCAAATACAAGAATGATACCATTAGGACTTGAGTTGAATGGGCAATCGGGTAGCACAATAGTCATTACAAATTTATTATGAAGTTATTATTGAAATGAATTTCATTAAGCACTCAGTGCTAAGTGATTAGCACCCCTCTATTGCTATTCCAATCAAAAGCTCAACTTCTAATGATTGTAATCAAAACTAAAAACAAACACCTTAAACAGGGTGCCACACTTCTCATTAAGACTTTTGACTCTATTTAGAACAAAAAAAAATAAACACCCTCTATGTAAATACACAAACAATAGTAGTGCTTAATAAAATGCAATTGGCCTTATTTTTTGACAGTAAATACAACATTTTCAGAACAGCAAAAAAAAAAAAAAATGTCTGCCTCATTAGGCCATTATGACATTTTGAAGCATTATAAATTGACCCATGCAAACAACCCAACTGACTAACAACACATACAAAACAACCCAGTCTCAGCCACCACAAATAATGTTTATAAGTAACAGAAAATTACGAAATATGTAGGGAACGGAGAGAAATACATCTATTAGTGACATGTGGCAAATATACTGCATTTAAAGACCAACCAAATCGGTTTGGATTTGTTGCTAAAGTATTGGAATTCCTTCCCAATTAATCAAGGGAAGTTGGGCAATGCCTTAAAAGGATAGGAGAGTTCTTCTTCTCTTAGAGAACTGATTATATTAAAACGCTTTGGCACCTCATCCATTTTGCCATCTATGTGGAATTTGGTTGGAATGTGACAAGAGGACGCTCATAATTGCGAATACTTGATTAATGTATAAGCAGGGAGGGCTATACATTGCGAATCCAAATCATGTAAAAATTCATCAAAACTCCATCCAAGAATTGATGAAACTACTCTGAAGATAATGAATAGTTAAAAAATTAATTCTAACAGACACTAAGAAAATATTTACTTTTTCCAACAAAACAAAAACAAGACATGGCCATCAATCTTGTGAACAACTATAACAATTCATGCATTGCAACAGTTTCACTAAATCAATTTATTGTGTTTTGATCCGAATGCCTTTTGATCTTTTGAAATAACTCAGAGAGCCTTAGATTGAATCTAAATTTGTAGTATCATAATAAGCTAGCATAAACTAAAATTAACTCTGTAGTCAAAAGAAAAGGAACCAAGGGAATCATAAACTAGTAAACAATTCAATCTATTAAAAAAAGAAAACCTACACTCTCAAATGAGCTGGATTTCCATACTTTAATAGAAAACGACTAAATCTATAGTCAAATTCTTACACAGAAACAAATGAAATTTTTTCACAACTTCACTAGTAAATGACAGGATTTCCATTATATTCACAAATTCACCACACTACCAAATAAAAATAAAGACAACATGTCCAATTAACTGACATCTAGGTAAGCAAAGCACCAACTATGAAGGAAAAAACTCCATTTAAAACATCTCAAAAGACTTGTTGTAACTACTTACAAGATAATTTTCTCTCCAATTTTACAATGCTCTGTGTACATAAAAATAGTGCCAAGTAATAATAAGAGCCAAAAGATTCCTCAGAGCATAAACAAAGCAAAACTGAAGAGAATGAGAAAATACTAGAAGAAGATGTATTCTCTTACAAAGCACAAGGAGAATTTTATCCAATCATAGTAAAGTCTGTAAATTTCTGAATAGATTCTAAATAATATCAATCAGACCGCTCTCATGATAATCTAAGGATGTAGTTAGAACTCTTCCCCAAAATAGCAGACCAAGTATGTCAAAGGAAAACCATTATAGAGATACAATAAACTAGGGAAGAAGCAAAGAGAGCAAGCTCAAATCCTACTAGAATGTGAGGGATTAACTTTTACAAGATTAAAAGTGATTAATAAACCATCAAATGAAAACTCCAAGTAAGAACTGATCAAACTTTACTCAAGATAATTAATCTTTAAAACTCTAGCTAGAAGAGGTATCACACCATTATTCATAAACCGAAGGTGACCATGACCATAAACATATTTGAAAATGAATGCATGAGATGCAAATGTGATATCATATTCAATCTTCACATTGGATCTTATGCCTTGACTATAGAACATGTTTATGCAAGAGAATAAAATGTTTATGTAAGAGTATAAAAGGCAACCATCAGAAAACCTGCATCTAATTATACTAGATAAGAAACAAACAGAGAGTTAAACTACAAAACAATAATAAACAAATACAACACTTGTGTTTCTGCAAGATTATGTAAAACAATCAAAAGTTGCACCCATTTATTCAACTTGCTTACACAATCATAAGTTTTTAGTAATTCATTAGCAGGAATTTGCCCCTCTTTTATCCATAAATTTGGAGACCAGATGCCATGGTATGTCAAACTTGATTGTTACAAAGGTTATCAAAGAGCTTCATTAATTGTTAAACCTTTCTTTTTGTCGGGCAAAACAAACTAGAAAAACTTATTCATGATGCTAACAAAACCTGTAAAGTAGTATAAGACAAACATACCTTAATGTATTCCACAAAATCGAAAAGCAAGCCTTGACTTTCGTCTTTCACTTCACTCTCTATGGTACCTTCTTCATCAACTGAAAATGCCCCTTTCGACTGCCCAAACTCCTTTGCTGCAGCCTTCTCTTCCTTAGCTTTGCGTTCCCTGGCTTCCTCACTTTGAACCCTAAATAGAGCACAAAAACCCCAAATTTCTCCCACTTTCATTGTCAGAAACAAAAACCCCACCCACCTTCAACCTTGAAGTTGAAGAAGGAGATGTTCTCAGCGATTTCTTCTCTTTCAGCGGCTGACGCTCCTCACTGATTTCTTCTCAGCGATTTCTTCTCTCTCACAAAAACCCCAAATCTCTCAGCGATTTCTTCTCTCTCAGCGGCTGACGCTCCTCACCGTCTCAGCGGGTGACCTCCTCACCGGTGACGCTCTTCCTTCTAAGCGATGGTCTTCTCAGCTTAGGAGATGTTCCTCCCTCACAACGAGATGGTCTTCCCTCTCAGCTTAGGAGATGTTCCTCCCTCACTTAAAATCGTATATTATTTTTGGGTGCTCTTCTTCTCATTAAAATCGTATAGCTCTGTTGGGGTTTGGGTGACGCGCGGCTCCCAAACCTATTCGCACCCAATTTTGTTTTGTGTATATATTATTTTTTTTCAATAAAATCCATTGGGGACGGCTTATACCGTAGCAACAAGTTTTTATTTGTAAAACATAGCGACAATTAATATGCCGTCCCAAATGTTTGAATTAGCTACAATTTTTTATGAATTTAGCCACGGTTTTCCCGTCACAAGCACAGTTTTTATGATTATGCCATTGGTCAATTACCAAAAGCATTAGTGACGGTGTTTTGCTGTCTCAAATATTTTAATTAGAGACAAAATCAGATTGCCGTCTCTAGTATTTGTAGCTATTAATCCTTTTTTTTTTGTAGTGTCTACGACCATTGTTCTTGTTTGAGAGTGATAGTTGTATCTGTTTGAGAGACATGTATTTTTAACTATCGAGGGTCTCCTTTTCTATATGTTAGATTTCCCTTGAAGTTCAAGGGGAATCCTCGGTAGCAAACAAGTTATTTTTTGTGTTAACTTAAGAGATCTTCTAACTTTCTAGTTGCTACAAGCCAATATTTTGGGTGGGTATGGATAAGGAGGGATACAGGAAGAACGAGAGAAGAACAAAGTGGAGAATATGAAGGTTGTTTTTGTGCTATTGTTCTTCTCCAAAACCATGGAAAATGTTTTCCTATGGGGGGCAAAGAATTTTTTTTTCAATATATATTGTAATCTTTAACCTGTGAAGAATCTTCTACATTCTCTCTATTTTTTATTTATTTAATTTTATCTCATAAAAAATTCTTTAGGGCCAAAACACTTATTAACGCTACTTTTGGAATGCTTGAATTTGAGATTTAGCGAAGATGAACCTAACAATGGTTATTTATGATTGTCTATGGAGTCTTGGCTCAATTGGTAAGCTTGCAGCGGATAGTATCACAAGTTAAGGGTTCAAATCCTATGATGAGTACCCAATTTTAATGTAGATGGGTTCATCTCAAAAAGCTATGCATTGTATTCAAAACAACATCATCAAATTGGGGATGAGCCCCCACATGAACAAATCATATAATTAAGATAGGTGGCACATCGACCCCATATGGAAATATGTGCAAATGAGACATCATAATGCACATAATTGGTATCATTTGAATCCAGATTTTGTATTTCTTATTTCAAAATGTTGATGTATTGATCATTATTTGACATTTTCGTCATTAATGCTTGTTTAGAAACAAAGAAGTATTTGTACGAAGGTCAAGAAATTGGTAGGGAAACAAAAAAGTTGGCTTCGTTTTCATAGATTCTGTTTTCATGATTAATTTACAACCCACATCCTGGTAATTATTGCTTTGCATTTAGCTGCGAAAAACAAGGTTAGGCATGGATACCGATCTTGTGTATGCCAATGGTAATGTGAGAAGCTTTTCAGTCCTGCCTACGTATGCCCGTTTTGTCAAGTTGTCATAGTCATTGTCTTCAATTGCATCTAAGATCTTTCGATATAACAACAATGAAGACCACACCTGCAATAATAAACAGCTAATTAGTCTTACT
The DNA here is from genome assembly GCA_963556465.1 of Berberis vulgaris. Lineage (NCBI taxonomy): Eukaryota > Viridiplantae > Streptophyta > Magnoliopsida > Ranunculales > Berberidaceae > Berberis > Berberis vulgaris. Next base: position 58,641,426 of record OY747133.1, read on the forward strand.
ATATTATGAATGATCCTTGGAAAATAAAAAATAATGGTTGTTGAAAGAGATTTATATATAGTATAGTACCGGCCAACGGCTATCTTTGTTGAGTTGGGAAGCTCCTTCCTCTGCCAAATTGAAGTAAAACCTTGCCCTTTTAATTTGCTCTTTCATGAACTCTCTCCACCCATCAGAGACCTTCCTTGACATAACATCTTCATCACATAATCCAAATTGTTCGAGCTCGTCTTGTGGTAGATACACTCTCCCTCTTAAAGCACTACATGGTTTAGTTGCAAAACAATAAGGATCACAAATGAAGATGAAATCCCACCAACTACATAAATAATTTAGCCAATTTTAATACGAACCAATTGTTATGAACTTACTCTTCTCCCACATCTCTGAGAATGTTGGTAAGTTGATTGCCAATGCCCAAGTAAAGTGCAGCATCATAGATATTGTGAATGGTAGAGGGCGAATTGCTAGATTCTGGTGAAATCCCCATCACAGGAACACTCATTAGCCCAACTGTGCCAGCAACATAGTAGCAATATAGATAAAGCTCTTTGAAATTATCATATCTGCATTTCCTTGTGTCCATTCGCATTCCTTCGATCATGTCTCTGAAGGGCTTAATGTCTATGGGAAATTTCTGAACTGTATCTGTAAGTGCTGCATCTAGCATATCATAAGGGCGTCCACGGAAGATATCTTCAAGTCTCTCCTCCCATCTGTCCAGAACAGCTGCCACTGCACTCATGTGCATGGCATTAGGGCCATCTACGAGTTCATCAGTCCTCCTACACCATACGTATATTGCCCATATTGCCTTCTGACGTTCGTCTGTCATTAATCGAGTTCCTGATCCAAAATTATACTAAACAGGTCAGACAGAGGAGTTCTTTTCTAGCTAGAAGTTGAGAATAACAAATGTACATATCTAGTTCGTGGTGAAGGAAAATTAGGACATACCTAGATAAAATGTTTTAGCGTATTCAGCACAAATATGTCGACAACGATCATAGGCTTCTTGTAGGAGTGCAGGCTGATCAGGATTCAGTTTAAGAGAAAGAGGTTCAGTGCAATCCATGGTACTTGCCATGGCAATCCCCACACCCGTGGGTGAGGAGAACTTTATCATGGGTGGGGAGTGAGACTGCCTGTCTACAATTTCTTGTAGGCGCAGATCGGCGTGTGAGACTCCATGTTTTGACAACTCAATTAACTTGCTGCTATTACTGATGATCATGTTTTTCTTTCTAGCAACAGATAGCTGGCTTCTTCTTCTTCTTCTTCTTGTTCTGCATTGCAATGGTATTGTTGATTCATTAACCAAGTTCATCACCTTGATGGATGGAGCTATTGATGACCATGTTGATAGTGAACCCATGTTGTGTTATTCTTCTCGACTTCGCCAACACAATACCAAACTGTCTCTTCATGGGCGTAATATATACCACATGAAAGCCGGGCAACAATCACATATATAATTGCTCCCTTTAATTAATTATCAATCTCTTGTCAGCTTTACTAATTAATCATCAAAATGTTGATCTCGTCAGGATTCCTCTTAGGGATACGTAACACTGCCTGCTAGTTAGGCGATCGAGGCACTCCTCTTTGGATTGGGATCAAACTATATCATTAGGTCATGCATGTAATTGTTTTGTTTAATAGAACAGAAAATATGCTGTTTTGTCTTTTGGTTTGGAGATCAAGTTTGAGCTACAGCCTTAGCTGGTATGTGTTATGTCCTGTAATGAGACCAAGAGGAGAGGATCTGACTCATTTCTGATGCCATTTAGGACATAATATCACCTTAATAATTAGCTTTCATTTTCCTCAATTTCTTTTTTGATTGAATTACGTAGGAAACGATAGAGACATGATGAGATCAAAACCATGCCTCGTCAGAAAGATACCTACCCGGGTACCTTATTGTCTTTCATTGGTTGTGGAAATTCTTGGATTACTTGCTATAATTAGCTATCTATATTATCTTAAATCCCATGGCATAAACAGAAAATTTTGTGCTCGCTCTACCAAGAATGATCGAGACATTTTCCTGCCATAAAATCAAAACACGTGTCAATGTTGATACCAGGCAAGCAAGAATTTTCCTTGTTTTTATCTGGACAATTTTTCCCGTAGATGGGTGCCATGGTGAAAGTTAAGTTACCATAAAAGCTAAGCTGTCAATGGAGGGGAGGAGTGGTTACCCCACTTTAATAAGAAGGATACGTCTAAGAGCATCTCCAATGATATACGCTAAAATGGGGGATCAATATTCCCTCATTTTAATCAAAAGCTAAATTTAGGGGTCCCCCTATTTATTCACCACTCCAACCATGTCCCATATTTTAACTTTTTCATCATTATTTTAATATATCTTCAACTTTTCTATACCAATTTAATTTCAATTATACTATTATTAATTTCAACTTAAATATATAATATTATTAATTTCAATTATACTATTATTTAGATACTTTTTTAATTATACTATTTTTAATTTTAACTTAATTTAAATTTGACTAATTAAAATATTTGAGAGTTAAAAAAAAAATTTAGTATTAATTTGACTAATCAAAAAAGAGGGGAAGGTAGTTGAGGGTTTCTTTTGTTTTTATTTTTAATTTAGAAAATTAAATATTAAAAATATTTTATTATCATATGAGATATAGGGGATGGTTAATCCCCCTAAATTTAGGGAGAAGTTGTATGTAGAGTTATTATAGGGAATTGCTTAGGGGGATGATTGGAGCTAGAATTTTCTCTATGAAACCCCTATTTTAGGGTGATGATCGGAGATGCTCTAACTAAGATGTATTTTCTTCCTTTGTTTATGGTGTTTGTTTTGACCATTGGAATAGAACAAAAATCTCGCATTGGTTGGGGTGAAGAGAATTTTTTTTTTGGGACAAATTTGTGCAACTTTAGTAAAATGGCCATAACTTTCTTATTTCAAAACATTTTCAAGTGATTCAAATTATGTTTGTTAGATGAGTGAGGCTAGAAAACCAGGTTTTGCAACCAGGATGATGTGGCATCGTTAGAGGAGTTTTTTACAACCTCGATCACGCCATGTCATCCTGGTTACACATAAAATCTTTGAGGATTTCATCATTCTTTTTAGATCACGCCATGTCATCCTGGTTACAAAACATGGTTTCCTAGCATTTTTGTTGTTAGATAACTCATAGTAATACAATTTTTGTGTTTTGATGAGCTTGATAATCAGTCCCGATCGAGCATATAAGTTGGCAGAAAGTCAGGGACACTACCCTATTTTCATTGCGAAACCGATTTGCGCGACTTTAGTAAAATGAACATAAGTGGCTCATTTCAAAACATTTTCAAGTAATGTAAATTGTGTTTATTAGATAACTCATAGTACTACAATTTTCGTGTTTTGATGAGCTTGAAAATCAATCTCGATCGAGCATATAAGTTGGCCGAAATTCAAGGACACTACCTCATTTTCATTGCGAGACAGATTTGCGCGACTTTAGTAAAATGACCATAACTAGCTCATTTCAAAATATTTGCAAGTGATTCAAATTGTGTTGATTAGATAGCTCATAGTACTAACATTTTTCATGTTTTGATGAGCTTGAGAATCGGTTTCGATCTAGCATATAAGTTGGCCGAAAATCAGGGACACTGCCTCGTTTTCATTGCGAGACATATTTGTTTTAGTAAAATGACCATAACTTGCTCATTTCAAAACATTTTCAAGTGATTCAAATTGTGTTTATTAGATAACTCAGAGTACTACAATTTTCATGTTTCGATGAGCTTGAGAATTAGTCTCGATCGAGCATAAATGTTGAACCAAAGTAAGGAATAATACCTTATTTTCAGAGAAAAGGAGGGTGAGAGAGGTGACGAGGCAGTAGTACTGCTTGATGGAGAAAAAAGGGAGAAAGATGGCGGTGGTGGGAGGGAGAAAAGTGACGGTGGCGAGTTGGTGGTGATGATGGTGGTGTCTGGTGGAGAAGAGAGGGATGGAAGAGAAAAAGGGAAAAAAAGAAGAAGGGAAGAAAAGAAGATGAAGAGAGGGGAGGAGAGAAATATATATATATATATATATATATATATATATATATATATATATATATTTTTTTTTTTTTTTTAAATTTTGAGTTTTTATTGGTGGTGTGAGAGAGAAGTGGTGGTGTGGTAAATAAAGTGGGTGGTGTAGGAGAGAAATAATTGTTTGGTGGTGTGAGATAACACTTTTGGTGGTGTGGAGTAGTCGTTGCCTTTCAACAAGTCTATGCAGCCATGTTTCCCAGCCTTTTAAGTGAATTCGAGGTCCAATGTATAAAAAAATAAAATAAAATAAAAATCCTCGATCTCGTTTTGGGAATCTTGAAGAAAAATAAATAGTATATAGGGCGCTTCTTAGTCCCAACAGGGGTAAGCTTGAGATTTTTTTTGCTAAAAAAAATCTATTTTTTGTTGTACTTGTACACATATTTTGTTAAGATCATATGTGATCTTGTTCATCTTTTTGTTTGAGTTATGGGCTTCGATTTCTCTTTCTGATAAATCAGCATGACACTTGTACAACACGGGGTAAAAATCTTTGATAGAGTGGTCTAAATTCCAAAATGTACACGATTTAGACCTATAAGAATTGAAAATCAATTTTTGAGAAAAAAATATGAAAGTCGCTCTCGAAGCTCTGCAAACCCTAACGATCTTTTTCATAAGAGCCACCGTCTTCGCATGTTTGCAAGAAGTTTGTGAGTTTCAACCATCTTGTTCTGGTCATCGGGTTGTTGTGGAGTTAGTGAACCGACATTAATTGAAGCCTAAACACTCCGACAATTTGTCACGACCCGATCCACATAGTACTATATTGTCCGCTTTGGGCCCAAGGCCCGCACGACTTTAAAACACGTAGTACTTTGTAGATCCAACCTCGTACATATATAACACACCCCCTTCCCTCACCTAGGCGATGTGGGACCATAATCTCCCCTTGGTAGCTCGCCCAACCTCTCTTGGGATCCACGGGCCTATTGGGCTTCGCCATCACCTAAAGCCTAATAGGCCCGTGGATCCTAATAGGGGTTGGGTGAGCTACCAAGGGGAGATTATAGTCCCACATCGCCTAGGTGAGGGAAGGGGATGTGCTATATATGTACTAGGTTGGATTTACAAAGTACTATGCATTTTAAAGCGTGTGGGCCTTGGGCCCAAAGCAGACAATATAGTACTCCGTGGATCGGGTCGTGACACAATTCTTCGATCTGCTCCCTACAGTTGGATAAGTAAGTCTTCGGCCACTCTTCGAGCTTTCTCACTTAATTTTTTTTTTCATTTTTACCACTTAAATCATGGGTTTGAATGCTATAATAGAGTTTTAATACTCTAAATGGTGTGGTGTTTTGCATGCTATAGTGTTTTGCTACCCACTACGTTTTCTTGGATTTACGTGAGTTATCGAATAATCATTGTGGTTTCGGTCGATAACTCACTGGAGAAGATGAACAATAGTTGTTCATCTATCTAAACCATCATTTCGACAGAATTTGTTGAAAAACACCAGGTTCAGACTCCATTCAAGCTTAACTGAGGTTCAACTAAGATCTCATTGAGTGAGAAAGTACACATCATTCAATTATAACATAATGAATTGAACCTTGATAGTATTTGTATAATCAATTAATCTCCCTCATTTCCCCTACTTATCTTGGAAAAAAAATGAACTCAACTGAACTATAACACAAAAACTGAACTTCAACCAACAAACCTCCTAGTAATAGCTTGAGTTTGTAATTATTGTGTGGATTTGTTTATACTCATGCTATAATTCTCGTGTGTGTGTGTGCTTTATACCCACGCAATATTTCATGTATGTTTTTGTTGCTATAGTTGCCATAGTTCATGTGTCTGATCCGTTTTATTAAATTTTTTTTATTTTGCATCTTTTAGTATGGTTAGATCGTCTACGAAACCAGATGATGTTCCCAAAGGTAAGATGGAACTTAGCACCCAACCATCAGGGCAAATACTACTGACAAAAACTGATGATGCCTTGATGAAGCTAGGCTTGAGCTAGATGAACGATAAATGAAGCTAATTTAAGATTTATTTGTATTATTACATTATTTGAAGCTTTCATTTTCTTGGCGGGGATCCAAATGTGACAAAGTTTGAGTTTGTGTAACCCATGTAATATTCCAGTTGTTATAAATCAAGAGTATGTGTTTATAGTATTGTCATTTATTTACAGGTTTTCAATAAGCTTTTGGTAAAAAAAAATCATTATTTGTGGAAAAACACAATTTTGAGCTCGAACATTGTCTAAAACTAAAGTTTTGAAGCATGGACAGGCACAAACAAGCAAATAACTATAGAAAAACGTGGAAAATCTTATATGAGTACATAAGTCAACACAATATTTTATGTTTTTCTCTGTACACTCATGCAAGATTTTCTACGTTTATTTTGTTAAATAATACTCACGTGTTTTCATCCATTTACACTGAAGTTCGATTGTTTTTATTTTTTGCATGCCTGATTTTGAGTGTGCTTAGATAGTTATAAACCCTTGGAGATGCGTGTGGCCGTCTTCTTCATTAAATCGTTTTTGGTTCAAAGTAAAATTTGCATCTAAGAAAGGAAGGATTATGATAACAATATAATCCTTAGTTTGAGATCCCAGATGGAGAGCCTGATTCTATAGAGAGAGAGATGGTGGCTTCAAAACATAGATCGAGAGCTTAAAAAAAGTATAGATCGAGGGCTTGAGATAACATTGAGTAAAAATGTCGAGGGAGTTTGAGATATAGATCAAGTTAAGTGATTAAGAGATTGATCAAGCTTGAGATCTAGGTGAAGTTAAGTGATTAAGAGATTGATCAAGCTTGAGACGAGATCCTAAAAGCTCATGCAAGAAATCAAATAAAAAAAGAGATTGAATGAAAATTTTCAATATAGTTGAAAAATCAAGTCAAAGAAGGTGGATTTTGGCGAAGAATAGAGGTTTTCTCGTTTTAAACCCTCTTTATCTTAAACTCTGCCTTTCCGTGCAAAAAGTTTTGTTCTGACATTTCAAATTTTTATTTTTATTTATTTTTTTAATTTTTTAATTTTTTTTTTTAATTTTTTCATGTGGGTGCAATTAGTAATTCTTTTTTAGGGAGAATGATATTTCCATGTGGGTATGACAAGCAGATTTTTTTTTAATTAAACCCTCGAGATGGAGGGGCAGCTATGGGATGTCAGACTTTTATTATTTATCAAAAAATTGATTTACAAACTAAACGGGAGTACGTTACGACTTTACCCATTTTGAAAACAATGCTAACAATTTTTTTTTTGCTACCTAGCCAAAACAAAGTCAGGCCTTATAACTTGACCATTCACGCCATTTCCACAGCCTTCCAATACTAGGATACCCAGCTTCCAAATGCTACCATGAAAACCACCTCGCCAAGTCACAAAAACCAGAAAAAAACCGCCTTCTTAAAAACTGAAAAATAGAGCATATAAAACTCTATTTTCACAGCCTGAATGGCTGTCTTGCAACCCCTACGCCGTCCCGCTGAAATACTCCCTGCTTCCAGCACACTGACCGTGAGACCAAACAAATTGTAGCCATGTTACTAGAGATCAAATAAGCTTTTTTACATGACCCTGTTGAGCAACCTTCAGAGCCATGCCAATTCAGAAGAGCTGTTTTTGTCCCTTAATTTGAATGTTGCTGCTGTCCAAGTCTCCGCTCGACTCTGACCTCCAAATGAAAACTACTGTCCTGAAACAAAACCGCGATTGGCAAACACTGAACCTGCTCCCCTACCCCGTGGACTACCAGAAACAGAGTAGCAAAATAACAACAAAAACGTGGAATCTGATTACCCATCAAACCAACAATGTAACCCCGTGAATCTATTAAAAACTCTACTACCCCACTCCCTTCAATGACAACTAAAACAATCACTGAAACCGAGCAGAAACAGACATAAACCATACTCATTCAACTTGTCAAATGTATGGAGTACAATTCCTATCCAGATGAGCCAAACCAACAATTTTGATAGGAAGGTCCGAACTTCCATACTCGCGACTCATTCCCTCCTTTTGTGTTTTATCCGCTAAGGAATCCGCCACCGCATTCGCTTCTCGAAAAATATGTTTAATTCCAACCACCATGTCCTTAGTCAGATTTTTAATCTCCCTCCAACAATTCTCTAAAAAACAAGGGGTTTTATATACCTCATAAAACCAACCACGCATAAGGTCTGAATTGAATTATCACCTTTTTAAAACCCAACCTGGTGCATAATCTCACTCCTTCAAGGACCACCAAAGTTTCTGCTCTATTGTTTGTTCCTGCACCAAAAACAATTTGATGGGCAACAATACAAAAACCCTATCATCTCTTATAACTATTCCTCCAGCAGCTGTATTATCTCTCGAGGATCCATCAACATTAAGGGCCACGAACCCTATTGGAGGGAACAACCAATAAACTATCCTGTTTCCCTTGTTAATCACTGGCACAATTGGCCGTCCCAAGGCCCTTAAAGGCTTTTTGTTTCCACTTATCCATTTGGGAATGATGAAAGAGTTAGCCATCCTCAATCCTCTCCTAACAAGCAGGATCACTGCCAAGGCATTCGGCTTGCCATTTTCATAAACACACTTGCAACGTTGCTTTCATAATTCCCAAATAATAAACATCGGAGTCAAATAATAAAGCACACCCACCTGGGAAGTCAAATTAGCTCGCCGGAATCACACCGTCAACATGGTTGAAATCTCCGCTGGTCTCCTCACATGAATGTCAAAGATAGCATCAAAATGTCTCCCAACACCTGTGCCCATTCTCCCTTATAAAAACAAATGCTTCAGAGACTCAAAATTTAGAGGGTCACAACATACGCATCTCGAAGCAAGGCTAAATCCGCAACTATGCAATTCCCCATATACAAAAACACCTCTCCGCAACAATTTCCACACAAAGACAAAAATTCTAGATGGCAAAAGAGATTGCCAAATCTTTTTTAAAAGAACTACTTCCTTTCCCCTCACATGAAGCAGATCATAGGCAGATCTTGTACTAAAAAAACCATCCGTATCCGGTGTCCAAACACAAGAAACCTTATTGTGCTCCCCTCCACGGATTCTGTCATCATATAATAACTTTGCCACATCCCTAATAGTTGGACTAACCAATTCAAATTCTCTATTCTTGACCTCATTAACCGTAGGCCACCTTCCTAGATCAACAGTTTCACTGGCCGCCTGAATACCACCCTTAAGTTCCAATTTTCTGCGAAAAAACTAGTATTCCCATTACCAATCCGCCAAACATAATTCGCAACAAAAGCTGACTTGATCTTCATAATCTCTTCATAAAAGGTGAAACCCCACTTTTTTCCACCTAGCATATAAAGGGAACCCTCGTTTTCCAGTATTTATTTCTCATAAAGTTAGCCCACAATGAATTAGAGTTAAGAAGATGCCACTGAGCTTTAAGGCGAAAAGCTTTAGTAACTGTAAAGAGATTCCTAACGCCTAATCCTCCTTCCTCCAAAGGAAGACTTATTTTCTCCCAAGAGACTCATTTTTTCTTCAATCTACCTTCACAATCCCTCAGAAAAAAATCTGCCAGAACTTTCTGAATCCTTGCTAACACCTTTTGAGGAACGCATATAGCGCTTAATGTGTAGACTAGAATGGAGCTGAGCACATGCTTAATCAAGATCAATCTACCTCTAGGCGATAACAATTTCGCCTTCCACCCATTTATTCTTCTTTGAATTTTACTGACTAGCTCGTCAAAGAAAATGATGTTGCATCTTTTCTGATAAATAGGAACTCCTAGGTACTTCAAAGGGGACCTTCTATACTGAAAACATGTATACGTCTTTAGAGCAACCACCCTTTCAGCTATGGTCCTTTCCTCCACCATGAATGAACTTTTTCCTGCATTAATCTTTTGACCTGAAACTCTACTATATCTTTCCAAAAATTAAATACAATCTGAAACAGAGTATTTGCTGCCATTGAGAAATATTAGAGTGTCATCTGCATACAGAATGTGTGTGATCGGCGTCCAATCTCTAGGAGTATAATAAAAACAAATCTCCCTCTTATAAAAAGCCGCATTCAACCCCCTATTTAACACTTCAAAATCAATAATAAATAACATAGGAGAGAGAGGGTCACCCTGCCTCAAACCTCTGGATAATTTAAAGTAGGCATTATAAACTCATTGCAATAGCACTGAGAAACCACAATTGGTAATGCAGTTGGCAATAATATGAAACACCCTGTTAGTGAAACTGAACCTTCTGAGCACCGCTAAAAAAAGGACCATTCCAGGCGATCATAAGCCTTTTCCATATCAATCTTTAATACCACGTTTCCACCTATAATCTTTATATTAATCTCTCTTACCAGTTCCTGGGCGAGCCCAATGTTCTCCACAATAGATCTTCCCTTTACAAAGGGCCCCCTGTTCCTGAGCCACCATCTATGGTACAGTAAAACTAATCTATTGCACAATAATTTACTGAATATTTTGTAAACAATATTGCAAAGACTAATAGGACGGAAATCAGAGCAAGAACCTAGTGAGTCCACCTTAGGAATCAATGCAAATAAATTAGCCGAAAAAGCCGAGGGTAGTGCTTCACCTTCAAAGAACTGAATGGCAGCTTTCCAAATATCAATACCAACCACCTCCTAGCAAGCCTGAAAGAATCCTGCAGTAAACCCATCTGGACCTGAAGCGCTATTTTTTTGGAATGCCAAAGGTAGCCCGTTTCAACTGCTCAAGAGCAGGTCTTCTGACTAACTCATTACAACTCAAACTGGAAATGCCCGAGGGAATACAATCCAAAAGTTTCGTATCCGTTCCATAAAAATCATGGGATGACAAATTGCACAAGCAATGGAAATGCTCACTCAACAGAACCCACCTGTGAAAGGAAACATATAGCCACACAGAGCCCTGTCCCCGGAGGACACCAGAGAGCACGTTCAACAAAGTCATTATTCCCCCACTAGCTCTCAGTGGACCAAAGGTGGAAGCAGCCTTCGGAGACCCGACGTCTAAAGACGACAAAACTTGCCTCCTAGAACCCCCTTCCGATTTGGAGCCACCAATCCGGATGTGTTGTACAACCTTACTGTTCCCTCATTCATGGATCACATCAAGAATGAGCCACTATCGAAGAAGTTCAGCCTACCAAAGCTAGAGTTTTATGTCGGGACAACAGACCCGTCCGATCACTTACGCATTACCAGCATGTGGTGGTGTTCAAAGAAGGATCTGAAGTAGTAAATGTGCCAAACATTTCCTACCAGCCTGAAGAAAGCAGCACTGACCTGGTTCCACAGTTTCCCTCCAAAGTCTATTGACTCATTTCAGACACTGGCCAACATCTGCTCAGCCTCAAACAAAAATCGAATGAGGGAGTACGTCACATGCTTCAATGATGAGTTAACTCTTATCGATGGTTGCAGCGACGACACCTTAGGGACAACCTTCACCTCGGGTCTGAGGAGAGGCTAGTTTTACAACTTTCTCACCCTGGAGCCTCCTATTGACATGGCGAATTTGCTGAAGAATGCCCAAAAATACATCACTCCCAAAGAGATGTTGGCCGCCAAAAAGGAAGGAAAAGATGAAAAGAAAACCTCTTGTCCCAGAGACAAGGAGGAGGGAAAAAACAGAAGTACGATGACAGAAACAAGAAGAAGTGGAATGACAACAAGCCAGACTCTGGCTGCACAAGGCAAGATAAAGCCTCCAACTTCGTCGGATCCAAATCCTTTACTCCCCTCAACTCCAGCCTGTCCGACGTCCTCAACACCATTAAGAATTGAGGATAAGTGAAGTGGCCCGCCAAACAACAGAGAGATCTCTTTCGACGCGATAACGGCAAATACTGCTCCTTTCCCAAGGACAACGGCCACGACACTGAGGACTACAAGAGTCTTAGAAGTGAGATTGAGTACTGGATCAAGAAGGACAAGCTCAAAGAATTCCTGAGTCCGAAAAGAAGACAAGACCGGGCAAAGGACATAGAAGAGGTTGTCAAGGTGATAGAGAAAGAAGCTCCTGGCATTATATATGTCCTTCATGGGGTAAGCTCGGAAGGTGAGCAATCCAACATGTCTTGCAAAAGGACACTCCGCGAGATGCGAGCTCAGCCCACCTATGAGGATCGACAAGTGCAATATACACTTATTCAAAGCCCAAGCCCATCACTAACATTCACAGATAAAGGTCTCCAAGGCGTCCATTCTCCTAATAATGATGTCCTGGTCATCTTGGTCCGTATAGCGAAGTGGGAAGTGAAAAGGTCCTTGGTAGACACAGGGAGCTCTCTAAACGTCCTATTCATCAACGCATTCCGCAGCATGCAGTCCAAAAAGGAGAACTTGACACCCACCAGTCACCCAATGATCAGGTTCAGCGGAGAGAAGTGCTTCCCTATCAGGAAAATCAAACTAACAATAGTGGCAGGAAAACTCTTGCCACTACTGCAGAAAGTCATTTTTCAGAAGTTCATGGTGGTCGAAGCCTCGTCTACCTACAACATTATCTCGGGGAGGCCTTGGCTCCATCAAATGGATGCAATAGTTTGTACTCTTCACTAATGCATCAAGTATACTACCAATCAGGTGAAAGGAGCCATTCGAGGAGATCAACCTTCAGTGAGAGACTACCACTACGCAACGTTGAAAGAGCTGGATTGTTAGCAATTGCAGCTCGGGTCCGAGGGACAGACATATCAGAACTCGAGCCCAAATAAAAGGGAAGAATCACTCCGCATGGACAATAAGACTCTAGTCAGTCCGAGGGGAAGACCTAATGTCTACCAGCCAGACTGGCTGGTTAGTGCCACCTCCAAACACGACAAAAATCTTACAGACCAAGACAAAGCTCTGACAACCAAGACTCAACTAAGTAATGAGTCAGGATCCAACACTAAAAATGTCATTCGTCTGTCACTCCAGTTTAGTACAAAGCTAAGTAGCAACACTTCGACAAGCCGACGCCTACTCTAAAAGCTGACAACTAGCTAGGAATGACCCGCTCGCACAAAATTCACTTTTTAGTAACTTTACTATCATTGGAAATCGTGACATTTCATCGAGGTATACAGTCTGAGCCAGGACCATGCACGTGTCCTTTAGGGCTAGATTAGCATAATCCCTGCTCAAAGTCAAACTATCTTATCGTTTTGATTTCGTTTCATTTTCAGTCTAGAAGAATTGTTCGCACAAGCCAGTATGGTATAGATTCATTCGACGAATAAAACGCGAATTATAGAAAACAAACTTTATTGATTACTAAGAAAGTTGTTACAAAGCTTGCCCAACTGACTAGTATAAAAGCTTATATACTACAAGTATTGGCTTGGTGCGAGTAAGGATCCGCCAAAATGCACGACAAGACTTAGCTCCGCTAATATGCCTTTAGAAGAGGAGAAGTAAAAACAAAAGTACCCGAAGTAGGGCGCAGTTACGTGCTTAATATTTTGCTCTACTAATCTGCCTTGCAAGAATGATTTGAAAGTGAAAGCAAAACTAGGATGATGGGGATGTCCCTCAAAAAAGGGATGCATGGGGTTATGTAGAGTTAGCACCCCAGGACCACATGCCACGTCTACCGAAGCTCCGCTTCGCCAATATTCCTTCCGACTGTGACATCACGAGTAAAGCCCAGTAGATACAGTAGGAGCAGTCACCCGAAGTTGGCAACGAGTATCATCTCCCAAACTGGATGGCAAGAGACGCCTTAGGAGCACCGAAAGATGGAAGACAAACTTGACCCCTGAGGGGGAGTTCGTAACTCTTCTTCGCAATGTGAGAAGAAATTACAAGGTCCCATGGAACCAATTGGATACTCACCCAAATCAGGTGGCATCGCCCAATAGAAGGTCTTGTTAAGACTCATCGCTGCAAATGTAAGAACATTTGAGACTCCAACAAATAAAATCTTCCTTTAGCCTTTGGAGAACCCAAAACGTATTTTTCGGAAATATGCATTTGAGAAATATACTCAGCAACGTTCATGGTAACACTTGAAATGGTGAAAACCTAGCCTATATATAGGCGCGACGGTTCACGAAATGAGGTCACCCAGTAGTTATGTCAGTATTAAATACTGTACGGGAAATACAGAGGTGACGGTTCCAATTGCAACTTCACGAGTCCACATTTATTGAATTAATGACACTTCGCGCAACCCCATTAATTGGGGGTAGTCACTGATACTAAACCATTTCACAATCTACATCGTACACGAGGCACGATTCATCCCAAAAGACGGAGAATGACCCAATACATACTCAAACGCAAGCGACGAAATCCTTAAGCGCCCATGGAATGTAGAGCACACCTAGAGAGATATTATCAATAATTCCAAAGTATCTGCTTTCCACCGTCGTTCGTCAAATCTGGTCGAAATTCAATCTGGTCAATCTATTGTGATTCAGCTCCAAAATTAGACTTGCTGATCCGACCCCCGTGTTAGACTATTATATGAAGTAAGTAAGAACACCCAAGTCAGACTTACATGCTTAAGGCCAAGTGATGGTCTAACCCGACCAAAGCTTAGTTAGTTCCGAATGATGACGATAGTTTTTGGTCCGCTCAAAGTCATAATTCGCCAAGAACGGATGAAGAAGTCTTAGAAAATGGAGTCTAGTCATCGCTCTGAACACCTGATCAAGATAGCTTGCTAGGGATCATTGTCCAACCATAGACAAGTATCCCCAAACCCGACCAAAATTTAGTTAGCTACGGCAGATGACGATAGCTTCTGGTCTGCTCTAAGTCATAGTCTTCCAAGAGTGGATGAAGACGGCTTAGAAAATGGGAGTCTAGTCAACGCTTTCACTGCCTGATCAAGATGGTTTGCCAGGGATCATTGTCCAACCATAGACAATGGTCACCAAACCCGACCAAAGTTTAGTCAGTGACGATTGATGACGATAGTTTTTTGGTCCGCTCTAAGTCATAGTCCGCCGAGAGCAGATGAAGACGGCTTAGAAAGTGGGAGTCTAGTAAGTGCTCACAATGCCTGGTCAAGATGGATTGCAAGGGATCATTTTCCAACCATAGACAATGGTCACCGAACCCGATCAAAGTTTAGTCAGCTATGGCTGATGACAATAACTTTTGGTCCGCTCTAAGTCATAGTTCTCCAATAGTAGATGAATACGGCTTAGAAAGTGGGAGTCTAGTCAACTTTCATAATGCCTAATCAAGATTGCTTATCAGGGATCATTGTCCAACCATAGACCATGGTCGCCGAACTCGACCAAAGTTTAGTCAGCTACGACTGATGACGATAACTTCTGGTCCATTCTAAGTCATAGTCCGCCAAGAGCGAATGAAGACAACTTAGAAAGTGGGAGTCTAGTTAGCACTCACAATGCCTGATCAAGATGACTTGCCAGGGATCATTTTCCAATCACAAACAATGATCGCCGAATTTTGCCAAAGTTTAGTCAGTTATGACCGGTGATGATAACTTCTAGTTCGATCTAAGACCTAGTCAGCCAAGAGTAGCAAATATGGTTTAGAATGTGGAAGTCCAGTCAAAGCTCATGAAGCTTAACTCGGACAACTTACCAGAAGCGTCATCCGACCATAAACAGTGACGCACGCACTCAACCAAGGTTTAGTCGATTACGACTGATGACGATAACTTCTAGTCCGCTCTAAGACGTAGTCCGCCAAGAGCTGGTGAAGATGGCTTAGAAAGTGAGAATCTAGTAAGCGCTCACAACGTCTGATCAAGACGACTCGCCAGGATCACTGTCCAACCACTCATAGTGATGCACACGCTTGACCACAGTTTGGCCAGTTCGCTTAAAGTTGCAAAGATAGTTGTTGGTCCGATCTACAACCTAGTCTGCTAAGGACGGATTAAGATGGCTTGAGGAACCAAAAACATGATGAATTCGAATGATATATTGCCCACCGAGATTATTCCCCTACATGGAGTTTAGCCAACTTACAAGGTTGGGTCTATACAACCTCTGGATCTCTAAAGAAAACATATCAGGATTGCTTCATCTCAAGAACTATCGCAATATAAGCGGTTATAACTCTCACCAGCTGATCAACTAGACGATTTCCTGACTCAGCAAAATCTCTTGTCTAAAGACCAACACCATGGCAAGGCAACGCAGAAAAGATTCAGCAGGAAAAATCCCAAAAAAATACACAAGTACAAAGTGATACTCAACATATCGTTTTTCATTAATGATCTAAAAAATACAGGGTTTACTCCTCATTAGAAGGAGGTTCAAATACAGTGGAGCTTGACTTGGCAGGAAAAGAAGTAGGGGTTGCATCCACACTCGCTGCCGCTTGGGCACCCTGATTTGGGTCACCCTCTTCTTGTGATTGATTAAAGGCTTTTCCAAACTCCGCAAAGGACACCTCTCTGTAGTAGGAGAGGTCCCAATCGGCATGCTTCTCTTTCATCAACTCCAATAGCTCCAATCTTCGTTTCAAAACTCTGCTAAACTCAAACGTTCCCTAGGCCTTGAGGAGCTTCTCCTCACATACTCTTGACTCTGCAAGCTCTCGCTCAAGGTGCTCCATTCTGCCTGACAAGGCGTCAGCTTTGGACTGCTCAGCACTCAAATTGTCCTTGACTATACTAAGTTCATTTTGGCGCCAAGAGAAGTTGCTCTTATGTCATCCTCTCGCTCTTGCTGTTGAAGTCAACACCAACCTCTAGCTGCTGACAACGGAGAGCCCACTCGAACTCCTTCTCAGCCTTCTTAATACTCAGAGCTTGCATCTTAGCCTACGTCTTGGTTGTAGTCGTGTGAGCAAGTTTTAAGTCATGATGGACATGGTTTAGTTCTTCCTCTGACCTGTCCCTTGCGGGCACCACCTTTGCCAAATTAGACACAAGTGTTTCCATGCGGGCCCTCTGAGATTCTGACCTTGTCCACCAGGCCTCCGAATCAACATCCAATTGAGCAGGCTTCTGAACTTTAAGTTGTTTTCTTAATGATTTGATTTCGTGAATAACATTAGAGGATGACTTCCGCAAATGCGCAAGGACTCGCTCCATGGTATACACTCTCTCACGAGCATCTTCTACCTCCGTCCCAACAACAATGACTTGGTTCAGATACGAAATTCCCAGCATGAGATGTTTATGCCCCTTGTCCATACATGCGCCTAGCCTATCCCCCTCTGGTTTCGGAGAATGATTGGCCAGCTAGTCATTCCATCTACTAATATGACTCCTGGAGGCGTAAGAAATGTCAACCTCCTGGTGTCAGGTTTGGTTGCTCAGTTTTACCATATACGGGGCAAATAGACTAATCCGTGTATCTGGGCGAAGGTCCATTGGGACCGAAATCACTCCAACACCAGCCTTCGTTGTCTTTACTGCATTAGGGGCTTCCTCCACCGCATTCCTCTTACTCGCAATGACCGGCTCTTTCTCACGAGCCGATTCCGAAGAAGTTGACGGGGGATAAGGAAGTGAATTATCTCTCGGACCCGTCGTCACCTCAATCTGAAGTTGAGATCAGGACGGAGGACAATACGGGTAATGTGGAGTGGACCTTTCATCATAGGGACGACGGTCAGACGACTCTTCACTAGGCTGAGGGGACTTTTGATCCAAAGAGGGGTTGTACTTGAAATCTTCCTAAGAAAAAGGTCGAGCCTGACCTGCATTGGATGAAGCGGCCATCCCTGCCTGCAACAACAGGTTGTTCATAACCTTCGCGTGCTTAGTGCTTAGCTTCGTTGCATATTCAACCCCCACCATTTTCAGATATGTCTTTTCCAAGTTGGGAAGGGAAATGGGGGCCTTCACCTGAGCATCATGCCTCTCGGGCTCAACAGCTTCCGCCCCAGTGAACGCATCAAGATCTTGCCCCGTAGCTTTGTACCCCCTTTGAAGGGGTCGACTGCTTGGAAGCAGGCTTAGACACGATGCACGGGTTTTTTTGAAAGAGCAGAAGAAGAAAGTGCCTCATTCAATTCCACCCTCCTCGATAGGCTAGGGATCTTAACCTTCAGGAGCTTCCTCTTCTTCGAAGAAGGTTCACCTTGAGGCTTCGGTTTCAGGATTTTAAAAAGAGTGGGAGCTTCATGCCAATAAGCCCACAGTCCGGTACGCTTGATGTTGTTGGGCTGCACAACATCCTCCACCCGCATTAGGGGCATGTCACGAAGTTTGTCCATGATCGCTTTATCCTCAGGAGAGAGAGGCGTCATTAGAAATTTCCCTACAAAAAACACGGATAACATTACAATATGCAATCAACACGAGTGAGATCGAGAACAAAATTACACTCACTCAGTTGTTTGAACTCCAGTTCAATCGGACGACCATCAAGCTCGAAATACTTCTCATCCTCAGCCACGAAACAATACTTCAACTAGAACTTTTAATCATCAAGCAACTTGGCCAAACAAGAAGGCGATTTCAACACACACACAACATGCTCGTTTACCCGAGGAGAGGTGAACAGTTGGATCGCCCTCGGAGACACTCGGATACCAAAATCCTTTGCCCCGATTAGAATGACAATCACAGTTCTGTATCCGTTCGACATCAGCTGAGCAGGTGGAAAGCTAAGGTACGCCAGGAAGAGCCAAATTTTCATGATAATAGAAAAATAAACGCCTCAAGCAAATAAATCCTTCCGGAAGAGACAATGGCATCTGACCGGCGCCCAATGTGAACAGTTCCTGATCATCAGGGATTTGATACTCTCGCGAAGGCCTTCCAAATTCGTCTCTGATATCGATCTCTCCTTGAAAAGCTTACAGTCTTTTGTGAACGGTTCATTGGGAAGCTGATTCTTGCTTGCCATTGAAGAATGTACAAACTTTTGATTATGGAAGTTGAACAAAGCCAGAAGCTCAGAAAACGAAACAACAAAACAGAGTCTATGGAATCGAAGGAGTAAAGAATCTAAACTCTGAAATGAAGGGGATTTATATAGAAGTAAGGATTCCCGCATTTTTTGAGAAATCGCATACCGAATTAATGATGTGCGCTGCTCGAGGAGATGATTCAGACTCGATCATTATGACTGCCCAGTTCCTTCATGACATGACTTAGTGGACTGATGAGCTGGCTCACTAACTCGGGGGGAGTAGCTGATGATACACCAAACTGTCCAGTTATCTGCATCGTACATGTGTCATGATGATCTTGTCAACTGAGCAAAACGGGCCTAAATACACGCCCAATCTGGCAAAGCCTAGACAACACGAAGCCCACTAAGGCAAGGTCCAGGAGGTTGGACCCAATCAACAACGCCTTATTAAGCCCATACGTCACATGGTCAAGCCCAATACCCGTAAACCTAATAAGGCAAGTATCTAGGAGTTTAACCTAAGACGGGTAGGCCAGCAATATATTGAGTCCTATTAGAAAACAACAACTGGAGTATAAGTCGTGCCTGGAAACTCTTCTGCATTGACAACCCTCCGCGAGGGAAGAATTCCCAACAGATCTCGGAGTACAAGTCGTGTAGGAAAACTCTCCTACATGGACGATTCTCAACAAGGAATGGATCTCAAGCAAGATATCTTTCCCTAAACTACGCCACCAAAGACATAGTCGAACAAGGACTCTAACATGATAAATATGCCACAAAGTTGAGGAAAAAAGGTACGCTACATAACCCAATTTACAACATTACACCTTTCTCAAGCTTGTATGACTTAAGCCTCAGAGTGCCATCAACCGCCACAACGGTGGTATTTGGCTCACATGTGTTCCCTATGCAGGTTAAGGTCAAGGAGAACAAGATTTGACACCATCACCCTCCAATGAGATATGTTTAATTTTCAACAAAAAGAGGGTGATCATTTCTATGAATGTTGGCAAAGGTTCAATGAACTCATTGTTAAGTGTCCCCATCACGAATTTGAGAAGTGGCGTCTAGTTCAATACTTCCAAGACGATTTAACCCCTCAAAATTTACGTATGATTGATGCCACTAGTGGTAGGTTACTAATGAAGATGAGCGTTAATGAAATTTAAGATTTCTTTCAAACCCTTTCCAAAAATTCCCAACAATGGGATTATTCGATAAAGGATTCTGATAGGCTAAGGGTGGTATATATGAAGTTAGCGATACATCCGTTCACTCCCCTTCTGCCTCGAAGTTAGAAGCAGTTTTTATGGCTATGGCTCAGAAAATAGATGCAAATTTGAATTTGACTCAACCTATACCTCCCACGAATGTTTCATCTGAGGTTTGTGCTGCATGTTCGAGTCCTAGTCATTCCATAGCTGATTGTGATTTGCAAAATGATTATCCTGCATACTATGCTGAGCAAGTCAATTCTTTTAATGCTATGTCGTGACTTGGTAATAAACCACAACCTAACTATTACAATCTGGGGTTGCCAAGCATCCAAATCTCTCCTGGGTCCATGGCCCACACCAAGGGGGACACGTTGTTATCTCCTAAGCTCCTCAAGCTCTAGCCCTATTAGGCTTCAATTACTACACCAAAATGGGTAATTAGTAACACACTAGTTTTGTTATTAAAAAAATTTGTAACACCACAAAAATCTTGCAAATCATGGCATTGCAAGTATTAGTAACACATCGATGTGTTACAACCTTCAAATTTTGTAACAGTTGTCCAATGTTGTTAATCACATTGTAGCATGTTACAATGTTCAAATATTAGCAACAACTCGACGTGTAACAAATGTTTTTTTTTTCACAAAAATCAATATTTAAAATTTTATTTGTTTTTAATTAAATAAAAAAAAGTATCAACAAATGAATGACATCCAATGAGATTATAAAACCCAAATATTCAAATTCCAATGTTTAATACCTAAATTAAAATAATTTTGCAACCATCACAAAGTGAAATATTTGCTATCAATTACAACATCGTTTCTCATATTGGATCAGTATTTAAAAAAAAGGTACATGTATTAAGTACATCATTAGTGTGTTAAAACTAAGAAAACTAAAGATGCTCCAAGCACTTGATAAATCCATATTGGACATCATCTCCCTGCATCACTAACCCAACGTATCCCTACACGCACCATTCATCATATTAGTACATAGAATTATCATCTCTAACATGATAGATCTATCAACCATACATGACTACAACCTAATCATCATCACATAGCTAGATACACTGAAGATTTTACAGGGGCTCAAGAAGGCAAAGCACATCCATGATCTATCACCACCATCTATTGACTACTTAGCAGTAAAACATTACTCTCTTCACATTTTCCTTCAAGGCTGGCAGCCTCCCCAACTATCTTGCTAACCCGAACTGATGCATGTTCGTTCCCATTTACTATTGAGCAGTTGTCTTGCGTCTCTGGCTCCATGTAAAACCAAGCTTGGAATGCTGGTAGGTGTGCATAATATGTTGGAGAAACTGCATAATCATTTTGGCATTAGCCATCTATCATTAGTAGATCAAATCATTTCACAACTAAATATGGGAGAAATGTGGTAGATTTATATTATTTCACATGCATAGCTAAAGAAGCTGAATTTACTGAAACAATTTTTTTGTTTCTGGAGAAAAAAATATTTAGATGTATGTAGGGAAGTATAAGAAATCAACTCCTAATTCAGTAAGGTACGAACAGGAAGGGATCAATTGTAGCCGTTGTACAACTTTTCAAAAAAAGTTCGAAAAAATAAAAGACTTCCCAACAGAGACGGAGTGTGTACACCTTGAATAGCTGCAAAATAGCATTCAGATTAGTCCATGCACAAGAAAGTCAAGGATTTGGCAAATAATGAAAAAGAAACACAAGCGCTATTGACTATAAAAATTATGACATACGTATAACAAAGATTGT
The DNA here is from genome assembly GCA_963556465.1 of Berberis vulgaris. Taxonomy (NCBI): domain Eukaryota; kingdom Viridiplantae; phylum Streptophyta; class Magnoliopsida; order Ranunculales; family Berberidaceae; genus Berberis; species Berberis vulgaris. The sequence goes on from OY747133.1 coordinate 58,663,251, forward strand.
TCATCAAAGACTAAATTCCATCTGCTATAAAATTGTTCTCATCCCATGGAACATGGTAATGAGCTAGGAGGCTTCATCATCATCATCATCAAAGCCCATTCTCGATATTTTTGGGGTCGGCTACATGGATTTTGGTTCTCCAAGCAATGTGGTCTTCCCACATATCCTCGCCTAATCCAAGCTCAATGATGTCTTCATTCACCGCCTTCATCCAAGTTTTCAATGAGCTAGGTGGCTTGTTTGATAGTCACGTAATTACTACATAATATATCCCTTAATTTATATATGTTAGTGTTTCGATTATTATATTTTATTCTAATTATTTCGTTTTCATGTCTTTGTAGGAATTTGAGCGTGAACGATGAAATCACATTAAGGCGACAATTTGAGGAAGGATTAATTGGTTGATTCTAGTAGTGGTACAAAGTAGTGGGTCACATATCTAAACCTAACCCAAACAAACCTAGGTCCATCTAATTTAACCTAAGCCCAAGCCCAAAAAGCTTACCTAGAAACCCAAGCCCAACCTAACAAGGAAATAGGAGAACCCTATTTAGGTTTCCTCTCTCCTCTTTTACTGATCCTCTCCCCTTTTTTGAGGAAAGGCTCTTCCACGTTGTTTTTCTCCTCATCTCTTTTCCAGCCACCACGCTACATCCACCCTGTCGGCGATCCTCGTTCGATAGGAGAACCGACAGTGCGATCATCCCACCATCACCACCTCCTACTCTTCCTCCATAGCCTCACGTCCTCGCTCACAAAACATGCACCTCCCTGTTTTGTACGTCCACCACCGTCTCTGTTTCTCTACCTATCAGTGTTCACCACCACGAGACAGAGCTCGCGGCCAACACAACACCACCGACCACCACGACGGTTCATCACCTCGTTCTCCCCCCACTTTGTCTCGCGGTCGAGTCACAAACCCCATCACCGCCCTGTTCCACCTCGCGACAGAGCCCCATCACCATATCTTCGATCCCTCTCTCGTTGCAACCTCTCTCCCTGTTCCCTCCTCTCCCTCATCCATCTTTCTCTCTCCCGTTCCCGTCGCAGAACAAAGACGCAATAGAGAGGAGCAACACGAGCTCCTCCCTAGTTTATCTCTTCGTTCCCTTTTTATCTCATCCTTCCTTCATCTCTCTCTATTGTTTGTAGGTTTCGGAGCAGGACGACACAGACGAAGAAGAACGGAGACTCTTGGATCAGAGAAACGCAAGGAGCTCTCACGGGGATGAAGACGCAGTGAAACGCGATTTTCTTGCGGGAAAAAATTGTTTTTCAAAACAGTTTGGTTATTTGCACCGTGCGTTTCTGCTTTGTAATACCGTAGTGCATTTGCAGCTATTTCTCGGGATGCGTGTTCATGCTGAGATGGATTCCACCTACACCAGTGCTGTGACGTCATCCACCATAATCTTCTAGACCCCGTGCCGAGGCGAAGATGAAACCATAGGGTTTCCTAGAGTTTGTCGTATCTGAATTTATTGTTTAACATATGTTTGAATGTTAAACACAGTCGATTTTTGAATTTCAATAATTTTCTTTCACCGATTATATCCGGAATAATTAGCCAGACTAATCGGTAGTTATAAGCACCCTTTGTTGATGTTCAAAGCCTGCTTTAATCAATTAATTTGAATCTGTGGTTGTGTGTGTTGTAAGAAGACATGCAATGCTAGGGGTTTAGAATTAGTTAAAATAAACTTGTGATTGTGTGTGCCGTAAGAAGACACGCAATGCTAGGGGTTTATGCTTTTGCTGAAATCAATTGCAAATGTAGATTAATCTTTAGATTAGTCGTGTTGATTCTTAAAAACAATAATTTAGATTACACGAACCTCGAAGAACCTGTGGTGGATTCGATGTCTCGGTCTACTCTCTTATCACCTTACTAGTTTAATTTTAGTTGTCAATTTAGTTATCTTAATTTAGTAATTTTCATCTGCTGTAACCCCAACTCTAAATTAGTTTAATTAAGTCTTAGAATTCGACTATCTCGTCAATCCTCATGGGATCGACCCGTATTTTCCATTGTCCACTAGTTAGACAGCCGTGCACTTGCGGTATTACAAGTAGGGTTTATTAACTTATTAATTTATGTTAATAAAAACTCCATCAAGTTTTTGGCGCTGTTGCCGGGGATTGTAACGGTACAATCGAAATCTTGGGTTGTTTTTGCTAGTTTATAAATTAGGTTTAATTTTCCTTTTAGGAACAGTGTTACGAGTCACTTTCTTATTTGTTTTATTTGCTTGAGTTTGAATTATTTTTGCATTTATTTTGCACGCGGTCACACACAGAGGAGCTCAAGTGGGAACGGAGTGAAATATTATGATTCACGAGGAAACTCTCAGAAATTGACTTCTACCCGGCGTCACAAGTATCCCGAAAGAGGTTCACAACGGAGGTAACTTTTACCCACCGCATCTGCACGTGGTTTCTGTGTGATCACTTGTGTTTAGCTTGTTCTAGGTAGTATTGCATGCAAATTTGAATAGTGGCAGGATTGAGTTGAAACTTTCATGCCCTCTCCCACAGATAGGTTAATCATCACTATTTTAGGGTTAGGAACCTAGACCTTCACTATTAAAATTTGTAGCAAGATAATTATCTAAGACATGTGTGACGCTCATAGGAACCCCTTTTGGACGTTTGATAGCTTAAAGTGGTCGAGTGAAGGAACATATCCTATCTGGAACAGTTCTTGAACTTACATTTCACTTTGAGCTAGATAGTGGAAAAAGAGGTAGGAGCAACTCTGTAGTGGCGGATTGATAAGAAATTATTGTGCCTCTCCCACGGTTAGGTAAATTTAATTGAATTTCAACCCTGCATTAGTAAAAAAAAAGCTCTAGGGTCATCTGTCATTCATTTTGTTTGTGCATCATTTAGGTGTCATTTAGGGTTTCGTTGTTTTTATTATTTAGAGTTAGGCCAACTTCATATAGTGATTAGGCTTACATTTAAAAAAAATAAAAATTAAAGCCTGTTTAGGAGTGTTGACTTTGAACCTTTGTTATCCAGTAGTTTAGGCATACCTGGGTGTGTGATTATAAGAGTAGACTTGTCCGACAAGAATTCGAGGAGTTCTTTGAAGTCCCCATTACCTATTTAGGTTCATCATCCTTATCCACTAAGATGGCTGAGGAGAAGACTTTTAAGGATTATTTCGCCCCTCTTCCTAGTAGTGCTCTGTCTTGCATTGTCTTACCAGAAACAAATGCAAACAGTTTCGAACTCAAACTGTCTATTATTCATCTGCTGCCTTCTTTTTATGGTTTTGAGAAAGAAGACCCTTATCTTCATGTCAAAGAGTTTCTTGACATCTGTGCCACCCTGAAGTACCCGAACTTTTCTAACGATTCGGTCTGTCTTAGGTTGTTTCCCTTTTCTTTGAAAGATAAGGCGAAATCTTGGTTAAATGCATTAGAGATAGAATCCATCACATTATGGGATGCGCTGTCAAGAAATTTCTTACCAAAGTACTTCCCCATTCATAAAACAAATGCCCTCCGACGAGATTTATCTAATTTTCAACAAAAAGAGGGCGAACATTTCTATGAATGTTAGGAAAGGTTCAATGAGCTCATTGTCAAGTGTCCCCTTCATGGATTCGAGAAGTGGCGGTTAGTTCAATACTTCCAAGACGGTTTAACCCCTCAAAACCGTCGTATGATTGATGCTACTAGTGGTGGGTCATTAATTAAGATGAGTGTCAATGAGACATGGGAATTCTTTGAAACTCTTTCTGAAAATTCTCAGCAATGGGATTATTCGATAAGGAGTCTGATAGACGTAAGGGCAGTATATATGAAGTTAGAGATGCATCTGTTCATCCCCCTTCTGCCTCGAAGTTAGAGACAATTGTTATGACCATGGCTCAAAAGATAGACACACTTTTGAATTTGGCTCAACCTGCACTTCCTGCAAACACTTCATCTAAAGTCTATGCTGCATGTTCGAGTCCTGGTCATTCAATAGCTAATTGTGACTTGCAAAGCGATTATCCTCCATACTATGCTGAGCAAGTAAACTCATTTAATATGACGTGGCGACCTGGCAATAATCCGCAACCTAACTATTACAATTCAAGATTCACCAAACATCCAAGTCTCTCCTGGGCTCACGGCCCACGCCAAGGGGGACCTATTGTTGTCTCCCAGGCTCCTCAAGCCTCTAGCCATGTTAGGCCCTACCTTAACCAAGTTCCTCCATCCAACACATCAAGTTTAGAGGAAATGGTTAATCGATTTTTGCAGCGCTCAGAAAGTATAATTGAGCATAATTCTAAGGACATATTTGAGTTGAAAGCAACGACTCAACACCAATCTCAAGCCCTCAATAGACTTGAGATAGCTATGAGTAAGATTACTCAGTCGCCTTCTGAGAGAGAGCCAGGGAGATTTCCTAGTCAACCTGTTCCAAATTCGAAGGGTCAATTCGCAATTGGTAGTACATATGAGTCACGCCATGAAGATGTCCAATCTATTACTACCCTTAGGAGTGGAAAATAGGTTGACAATCGGGTACAAGTGCCCGATTTGAGTATCGTTGCATCTCCGTTTAAGTCAAAGCAAGTTGCATCTCCATCTGACAAGGAGGCTGATAAAGCCTCATCTTCTAAAGATGTGCCTCTTGACTCTGACCCAACTCAGGCATCTTATTTGCCTAGGGCACCGTTTCCATCACGGTTATCTCCAGCAAAGAAAGGAACAAATGCTAACGATGTAATGGAAAATTTTAAACAAGTTCACATTAATATTCCATTGCTCGATGCTATTAAGCAAGTTCCTATCTATGCCAAAATTTTGAAGGATATTTGAACACAGAAGCGAAAGCTACATGTACAAAAGAGAGCCTTCCTTGCCGAGCAAGTAAACTCAATTATTCAACACAAAACCACGCCTAAGTATAGAGATCCTGGGTGCCCGACTATTTCTTGTGTTATCGGTGATCATATAATTGATAAGGCATTGTTGGATTTTAGGGGCGAGTGTTAATTTGTTGCCATACTCTATTTATGAGCAATTAGGTCTCGAAGGACTAAAATTGACTAAAGTAACACTGTAATTGGCAAAAAGGTCAATCAAAATTCCCCGCGGTGTTATAGAGGATGTGATCATTAAGGTTGAAAAATTACATTTTCCAGTGGACTTCATAGTTCTTGATACACAACCTCTCTAGTCACATTCCAGTTATTTTGGGTCGACCATTTTTTGCTATATCTAATGCTATTATTAACTGTAGGAATGGAATCATGAAACTATCATTTGGCAACATGACCGTCGAACTCAATGTTTTTAATGGAAGCCAACAACCTTCTGAGTCTGAGGATGTTTGTGAAGTTAACATGATTGAGAGTTCGGTGGAGAATTCCTTATTGCAGTCTGCATCAAATGATCCCTTAGCAGCATGTTTGACTCACTTTGGTTTAGACTTCAATATTGATAATTCCATTAGGGAAGTGAATGCTTTGCTTGATTCAACCATTATTATGGATTCGGGTTACACATGGAAACCTAAAGTGGAACTCCTTCTACTTAGCGAGTCAAAACTGAATCCTTCTGCTGATACTATTGGGCTTTCTGACTCATTCCCTTTATTGCCTTTTCATGATGACCCATTTGACATATGTCCTCCTAGTGACTTTTACATGAAGTCTGATTCTCAGTATTCTTTGGAGAGAATACATCCCATAGGTAGTGTTGATTCCAGGTTTGGGGGTGTTGTTGAGATGTCTAGCTCATCATCTATGTGCAATTCATTTTGTTATGATGAGCCTGTACCACCTGGTATATCTATAGACATACCGCTTTCCATCCCTTTAATAGTGACTGACGCTACCTATGTGGATCCCTAGTTTTTAAGGGATTATTTTAGTTTTGGCCATCCTATTGTGCAACACATTCAATCTTCTAATTTGACACCAGACATATGATGTACCTTTTTAGGACTAGGAAAGAGTCATTTGCTAGATATCCATGTTGGTGACAACTTTCTGCTCCAGATCCCTATGACTTCTTTACGACCGCGGGTTCGTTTGCATTTTCTCTATGATTTTGCATGGCGTCTTCGTCATTTTAGGGATGAGTTAGTTTCTATTGTGCTGCATGTGGGTGCTACTATATGTTGGACGGATCCTCAACTTTTTCGGTTGTTGCTATATGATCTAGTTAACATCGTGGACTAAGTGTTTAGGTTAGGGGGAGTGTTTTCTTTGTTCTTCGTCGTCATTTCATGGTACATCATTTATGAGGAAGAATATATGTCAGGCTGACGACCTTAAACCAAGCGCTCCTAAGAGGCAACCTAGTTTCAGTTGTGTCATTATGATTAGTCTGGATTGATTTTCGAGTTCTTTTTAGTTGCATTTCACTCATACTCGTTAGCTCCGTAACAATTTTGACTTACAACTGATACATTTAATTTTTTTTCATTTTTTCATTTGTATATCTTTTTGTGTCTTGTATTGTTTTTATCAATTTATTATGATGAGTCCACAGTTCTTATGTTTTTTAGCGTTTATTGGTGGACGATTTCGTCAAAATTGGTAAAAACTTTCCCATGGTAATATCACTCTAACTCTCATCTTTTCTTTTTCCTGCATTTGTCATAATCATCATTTTATACATTGAAGACAATGTTTGGTTTAGGTTTGGGGGTGAGGTTTATGAGTTTTTCTGCATTCTTCAAAAATTTTGAAATGAAATGTATTTCACAATTGACTATTGTATTCTACTCAATCTCCATTGAATACATAGTTAATTATGATTGTGTGAAATTTTTTTGATTTGAAAATGCATTCAAAATCTAAGTTCATTTCCAATGAAGAGGATGTGCTTTCAAGTATGCCTGTAAATTTGAGCAATGCATACTTTCACTTGTAACTTTTATATATCAATAGGAAAACATATGGTTTGATATTATCTTTAAGTTAAATATATTTCGTGATACTTTTCGACTCGACCACTCTTGCACTATATTAATAAGACAACCTTAGAATAATAGTGGAGATTTAACTCTTGTGAGTTTCGAGACATTCTTTTTTTCTTGAGGGTTATTAAATGAACTCTGACTTTTCTTGAGTCCGCATTATCTCGTTGATGATCTCATCATTCTTGTTTCTCTTATTGATTGTTTTGAGAATGACGTTAAAATTGAATTATTACACTAGAACTTCTTGATTTATTTAGTTGAGATGTCATAAAACCGACTAGAGCTTAGGAAGTGATATAGGCATTTTTCTTTAAACCATTCTTTAGCCTACCTAATAATAAATATCCATTTGCAGCCCTTTGAGCCTTTAAATAGACTTTTTCTTTGCTAACCCCATTTCCATTACCTACTCCAGTTAGGGAGTAATATCCCATACTATTTTTTATCCATACCCAATGTCTCTAAGAATGTGTATGGTTGATATATTTTTGAAATGGGCAAATAAAAAGAGTTAGAACTAAATATTCCATGAATCCTCGGGACTGAAATGTTTCATTGTGCAGAAGGGGAAAGCATGTCGTTGATTTTATAAAGAAAAAAAAAATTGATGCTTCCAAAAAAAATATATATGAAGAAGAATTTCGAAGGAGGAAAAATTAATGGTGTACAACATTGGTTTATTCTTTAGAGCCCCACGTGTTTATTAAAGGGTGTATCCATTCTCAGAGAATTTTTTCGTATCCTTTTCCATTCTTGTTGGCTAAAATCTTAACCTCATTTCAACCTAATAAAGACCTAATTGATCTTAAGTAAATGTCTGGTTCATAGATGTGGAGATTAAATAAACAAGAACTATGGTGTGTGATTCAATATTCTCAAAGTAATTGATATTCTTGTCCATGATATCATATTCATTTCATATTTTTAAAAGTTCGTTTTTCATGATTATTATATGTGAGATGTTTGTGTTTCCATAATTTATTCTCTTTCTCACATATAAACTAAGTGATAACTAACCAATATCTGAGTGATTCATTTCTGAGTAACAAGAGAGATTTGTAGTCGAAGCATATTATCCAAAAGTTATGAGAAAAAGAAAGTTATGTTGATAAGGCTATGCACATACACACTTCGAGTTGAGAATAATTTATGAAATTTATTTAACCTTTGGGTACTATTAAATCGTTGTTAGACCCGTTGATATACTATTCTGACAATGTTAGTTGTTTTTTGAAATTTTTGGCAATTAGATTCTTACTTTGAGGATAATAGATCGAGTGATCAAGTTACCATGTTTTGGAAATTTATTGAGTCATAATGTTTGTGGGTAACATTTTTGGAAACCCTCACGAGACTATAACTCGTCCACTAGAGGTAATCTAGGGGTTTAAAGCCTTGTTGCACGTTTAACGTAAGTGCAACCGATGATTCCTACGAAAGTGAGTTAGAATTTTATTTTTATTGTTTTGCTCGAGGACTAGCAAAATATAAGTTTGGGGGTATTTGATAGTCACGTAATTATTACATAATATATCCCTTAATTTATATATGTTAGTGTTTCGATAATTATATTTTATTCTAATTATTTTGGTTTCATGTATTTGTAAAAATTTGAGCGCGAACGATGAAATCGCATTAAGACGACAATTTGAGGAAGGATTAATTGGTTGATTCTAGTGGTGGTACAAAGTAGCGGGTCACATATCCAAACCTAACCCAAACAAACCTAGGTTCATCTAATTTAACCTAAGCCCAAGCCCAAAAAGCTAACCTAGAAACCCAAGCCCAACCTAACAAGGAAATAGGAGAACCCTATTTAGGTTTCCTCTCTCCTCTTTTCCTGATCCTCTCCCCCTTTTGGAGGAAAGGCTCTTCCACGTTGCCTTTCTCCTCATATCTTTTCCAGCCACCATGCCATATCCACCCTGTCGGCGATCCTCGCTCGATAGGAGAATCGGCGGTGCGATCATCCAGCCATCACCACCTCCTACTCTTCCTCCATAGCCTCACGTCCTCGAACACAAAACATGGAGCACCTCCCTGTTTTGCAAGTCCACCACCGTCCCTGTTTCTCTACCTATCAGTGTTCACCATCACGAGATAGAGCTCGCAGCCAACACAACACCACCAACCACCATGACGGTTCATCACCTCCCCCTCCCCCCATTATGTATTGCGGTCGAGTCACGAACCCACGTCACCGCCCTGTTCCACCTCGCGACAGAGCCAGTGACAGAGCCCCATCACCATATCTTTGTTCCCACTCTTTCGCTGCAACCTCTCTCTTTTCCTCTCTCCCTACTCCTTCCTCTCCCTCGCCCACCTTTCTCTCTCCCGTTCCCATCACATAATAGAGACGCAACAAAGAGGAGCAACACGAGCTCCTCCCTAGTTTCTCTCTTTGTTCCCTCTTTCTCTCACCCTTCCTTCATATCTCTCCCTTGCTTGCAGGTTCTGGAGTAGGACGATGCAAACGAAAAAGAACGGAGATGCTTGGATCAGAGCAACTCAAGGAGCTCTCACGGGGATGAAAACGCAGTGAAAACACGATTTTCTGGCGGGAGAAAACTTTTTTTCAAAACAGTTTGGTTATTCTCACCGTGTGTTTCTGCTCTGTACCACCACAGTGCATTTGTAGCTATTTCTCGGGATGTGTGTTCATGTTGAGATGGATTCCACCTACACCAGTGCTGTGATGTCATCCACCATGATCTTCTAGACCTCACGCCGAGGCGAAGATGAAACCACAGGGTTTCCTAGAGTTTGTCGTATCTGAATTTATTGTTTACCATATGTTTGAATGTTAAACACAGTTTATTTCTGAATTTCAATAATTTGCTTTCATCGATTATATCCGGAATAATTATCTAGACTAATCGATAGTTAGAAATACCCTTTGTTGATATTCAAAGCCTGCTTTAATCAATTAATTTGAATCTGTGATTGTGTGTGCTGTTAGAAGACATGCAATGCTAGGGGTTTAGAATTAGTTTAAATAAACCTGTGGTTGTGTGTGCAGTAAGAAGACACGCAATGCTAGGGGTTTATGCCTTTGCTAAAATCAATTGCAAATGTAGATTAATCTTTACATTAGTCGTGTTGATTCTTGAAAACAAAAATTTAGATTACACGAATCTTGAAGAACCTGTGGTGGATTCGATGTCTCGTTATACTCTCTTATCACATTTCCAGTTTAATTTTAGTTGTCAATTTAGTTCTCTTAATTTAGTAATTTTCATCTATTGTAACCCCAACTCTAAATTAGTTTAAATAAGTCTTAGAATTTGGCTGTCTCGTCAATCCTCGTGGGATTGACCCATATTTGCCACTGTCTACTAGTTAGACAGCCGTGCACTTGCGGAATTACAAGTAAGGTTTATTAACTTATTAATTTAGGTTAATAAAAACTCCATCATTGTTCACTGGAAAAAATACCAGGATATAAGATTTAGTTAAAATATGACTCCATTCATAAAATATGACTCCATTCGAGTAAATTGATAGGAAATCTAGGACCTTCTAATAAAAGAAATAGGTCAGAGAAGATGTCCTGTCAGAATTTTAGTTTCAAATGTCCAAAAAATCATTTTACTGGCGGCGAAGGGAAGCCAAAGGGATGGGAACATGTACAACATACCCATGAAGTGGATGGATATGTTCGAAATGTATATAAATATTAACCACTGGTAATGATATGTATGAAATCATCCCAATATCTTTTTATTCGGCTTTCAAAAAGTTTTCAGGAAAGCTCCCATCGATTAGTGAAAAGACTAAATTTCTTAGTAAGGTAATACTTTGGTCCAGGAGAAAAAAGAAAGAAATAATATCTTCTAAAAAGATATTTAAAACATGAAGTTTAATTGAACATGTCTCGTGGAACTCAAACATGATAATAATGTTGACAATTTTGTAGTTCCAAGCTGCTCGTATGTTTTATTTGGTACCACACTTGGTATTATCGGTCTTGACCAACTTAGGGATGTTTTGTCTATTGCTCCTATGATGGGAAGAAGCATAGTTCATGCATTGAGCCGCCGCAGGGACTTTGTTTGAGATCACCATAGCTGACGCTCCTAAAAGTTTTCTAAAACTTATGTTTCCTTACTTTTTTTAATGTTGTGTAATATGCTACGTACAATTTGTTAAGTGTATTTGAAGATCTGAGGTTCACCAATTCATGTTTGTGGATGAAGAACCGCCTGCCTTCTTGTACATGTCTAAATAGAACTCCTAAGAAAATTTAGTCAAGAGGTGTAAATCTGTGTGTGTAGGCATTATACCCTTTTATGGCTTAGATGTTCAATCAACTCCTGCAACTCAATGCAGACAACACATGGTTCATTAGGACAAATACTTTTATTGATGACCAAAACCTTCTTTACAAAATAGAATTCATAGTTGCAGTTCCATACAATACAACAATGAAAGCAAGAAAACAACCTTCTTTACATATCTAGGACTTTGATGATTGTGTGCCAGTGTGTTATTCCATTTAATGTGATTCATCTTAGATCCTTTGTGCATCTGACTATCTCCTTATTAATCTTCGTTGGGGATTTATAAGTGACCACTCCATGGAAGCAAGAAAAAAAGTTTAGAAAGTTACATGCGGTTTTGTTTTCTCATTGGATGGAATTTGAAGCTTTCCAACCTAGTCACTTCCCTTCTTGTTACCAGGCTGTTGATGTCATATGTGCCTTCATAAGTGAAAATAGGCTCCAAGTCACAAAATGCCTGCAAATATGGAACAATGTGTCAAGTTAGAAATGAAGTAGATGCTACAGATGAACAAATGGGGGCTTTGAAAAATAAACGATCCTAGCGTGTCATTCTTCTAAGATATGACTAGCAATTAAGACTTATTTCTTAGTAGTAAAAGTTCTGGATACTCAATGTGCACCTAATAAAATATCGCTTTGTTTTCTCGTATGCACCAAAGTTCTAATAGACCTTAAATCCATAATTATTTGCCTTTAAAACCCCAAGTGTGAACATTTTTCCAAAAAAACCTCCCAATAATAACATTAAAAGAAATTATGCATCAGAGGACTTACTTAGAAGTTAGATCGCTTACAATGTAGGTTTAACAACAAAAAGAGCTATAAAGCATGAAGAATTTATTACAACTGCATTATAGTGATGATGAAGCTAACAAATAAAAGGTCAGTTAAATCAAGTTTCATTGCACAAACCTTTGCAACTAGAAAATCTGCAAAATCCCGTTGCCACCAAGTAACTCCCAATCAAGGGCAACAGTTTCCCTTGCCCTCAAGGTAATCCATGCCTACATATTCAAATGTTTATTAGTTACTGCTAATTTAACTATCAAATTTACTATTTTAGAGCATCATTTTTACCTTCCTCATGCTAGCCTGACCAGCCGTAATCTTTCCTGACTCATACAGCTTGCAAAGGCACCAACCAATAAGGAACATAGCTTGAACATTACCCAACATGCGGACAAGTTTCCCTTGGTTGATTTGAAATGCTGCTAGAGGAACTCCAAACTGTTTTCTTTCCTTTAAATACCAAATTTTTTAAGCCTCCCAAAAGTTAGAATTCCATCTCGAATGTTGTAACATATTAGAAAGTTAATGCTTATTTTCCGCTACCTGTGACACATATCATAAACACCCATTGCAATGCCAATTGGTTGCCAAGCAACCATCGCGCGTGAAACTGCAAGTACCTGTCCAAGTAATAGTTAGGGAAAATATGATCCTAAATCTGCAAGAACCAATAAAAGTAACATATCATCCAAACATATTGACCCTCACAGATATTTATGAAAATGGAGATTTCTACAATGCAAGTACAAGTGTTTTCTCCTTTATCATAAGCAACAAATTAAGAAAATTGGTATACCCTCTTACCTTATTAGTATCCTGAAAAGAGTTGACAATAGCCAACCTATCCTCATCAGAAACAAAGACTTTCTTAAGGAGAATATCGCCATTCTGAACAACCCTTAGACCAATTTTTTTTTTTTTTTTCTATTTTGGTAACCGTCAATCCAAGAGCATCTTTCTTTACGATAAATTTGAAAAGAGTGTGTACGCACATAAACATAAACACTTGAGCAGAGAGCAATTTGTAAAAAAAAGGTTCAAGTGACACACATGTCCAACTTCTATGACAACCTTGGCTTATTGCCTTAGTGAACCATGTTCATGCATTCTTTTTAACTATGCAATTTTGACGAAGTAAAGTTTAAGAGCTTCAGAATGATATTTATTTTTAATATATCATTCAAGCGGGGAACCCTTCCAATGGTGCAACTTAGCTGCATGCATGCTTATGATGCTTATTATGGACAATTTCTTTTTTGTTGGGAAATTCATGAAGTTAAGATTTTTTTTTGCTTACCCATTTATATGGTTTGTGGTTGTGTTTCAAGCAAAAACTACCAAGACATCAGCAAATGTGTTGTTTCATATCCATCGCTTTTGGCCATCAAGTACATAACCACCATTTACCTACTCCCAGTTACAAAAAGAACATATAAAAAATATTGGAACTTAATAGGAAAAAAAAGTAAAAATAGAGAAAGTCAAGGGTACCTTTGCCGCTAAACCTCATATTTAAGCACATACGAAACTTGCAATATTTAGGCAGACAGTCCTTGTTCACAAGGATGTATGGGTTGTCCAAATTCATGCCATGGTATGTAAACATTTATACAATCCATTTGATAATATATGAGCATGTGGATTGTCCAAATTCATGTTATGGTAACAGAGGACAATTTACACAATCAAAATCAACTTGATAGTGTACAAACAAAAACCAAGTCATTCTTCCGTTTCAATATTTCGGGAAAATCCATCACAAATGGTAAAAGTTTCATTGTGCGTTAAGAAAAAGAAAAAAATGAACATGGATTGCAATTAAATATAAATCCTCTAGAATTCTAAGCTTTACCTTGTAACTGTGCTTGTGCACATTAAAGAGGCTTGGCAGTTTCCTCAATTTTAGAGAGTATCTCATTGGCTGGGTGCCGTGAAGTAAAACTCGTTTATCTCTTGACAAGACCTTGAGAGAGAAATAAAGAAGAATGGCAACATCAATGTCAGTAACCACAAATTAGCACTCTGGATGAAAATTGAAGTCTATTTCCTTTAACATTTGTACAAGTTTTTTTTTTTTTTTTGCCTAGATACCATTGGAAAATAATATTACCAGATTATCTGCTTTTCTAGGGTGAGACAAGATTAAACAAACATCTTTGCTATGAAAGTAAAACTTGTTTCTCTCTCGACAAACTGAATCCAAGCGAAGATGGCTTAGGCTTATGGCTACTACATATTCAAGTTTTTTGTTTTAAGATGGAGTGAAAATCATTTGAATGCCATGAACCAAAGTTTTTAGCAAGTACTATATCTTGTAAGGAAATAAAAGGAACGTGCTGATCATACCGGCTATTTCTCAATAAAATTTCCAAGGTCGAAGCACTGTGATCCAGATATAAGCTCGTACTCACTCAGTGATGCGGGCTTCTCTTTCTTTTCAGTCATAAGACAATCCTGCAAAAAGAGAGATGAATGGCATGCATCAATTTGCAATGTTCAACATCATTTACCTAGTGAATGAAAAGTTGAGCATACAATCATTTGTAACTATCCTACAAGATTAGTATCCAGGAAAATGTTCCTTGACAATTTGATTTTCATAAACCAGTTCATCAAAAGGAAGGGGCAATCCCATATCTTGCTCCGCTTTACATTGAGGTATGGATGGTTCCTAGGAGAATCAGATACATAAAATTTCCAAACTATGAGTGTTCTCAGCAAAAAATTTTGAGCAAAGAAGAAAATAGACATGTGCGAAAAGCTAAACAGTTGCTGCAACGCAAAGAGCTAATAAACAATCAACAATGCTCCTTCATCAACACCATGAAATCTCATAAACCAAAATCCCTAAAACCAAAATCAGAAAAACCTAAAACACAAAAATGTTATTCAGATGAACTGATCATCTAAACAAAAATCAAAGAAACAACATCATCAGAAACAACACAAACTAGATCGGAACCAAAACAGAAAACCACTCGAAAAAACTCAAACAATCACAGATCGAGCAAACATAAACGACATCAAACATAAATAACCACCGATCTCACACAACAAACCACTAGAATCGAAGATGAAACCACCATCCATACCTTAGAACCGATCCAGCTCAGCAGCTCCTCATTTGCTCGATCGAAGCAACACTTTACCAAACTCTCGAACTCAATCGATCAAAATCGCGCCAAATCAAAACCCTAGTTTTCGATTCAGTGAAGAAAATAGAGAGAAGATAACTTTTTTAATCAAGAATGAAGAAGGGACCGAACGACGATGGAGAGATCATCGATTTAGAGTGATGGAGAGTAGAAACTTTGAGAGGGTTTTTAGTTTTTTTTAATGGTTTGAGTAGATGACTTCACTGTCGAGGTGTTATAAATATTTTGTATTTGGATTTATTTTTATAAATAATGTATTTATTAAAATTATTCATTTATTTTAATCACTTAAATTAATAATTAGTAACATCTATTTGTGTTACAAGACTTGTAACATAATAAAGAGTTACAAATTAAAAAATATTGATGTTGCTAATTACCCATTTCGATGTAGTGAATTTAACCAAGTTCCTCCATCCAACACATCCAGTTTAGAGGAAACAAACTAATCGTTTTATGTAGCGCACAGAAAGTATACTTGAACCGAATTCTCAGGATATATCAGAGTTAAAAACCACGACTCAACACCAATCTCAAGCCATCAATAGACTTGAGATAGCTATGAGTAAAATTGGTCAGTCATTCCCTAAGAGAAAGCTAGAAAGATTTCCTAGTCAATGTATTCCAAACCCAAAGGGTTAATTCATAGTTGTAGTATATTTGAACCCTTCCATGAAGACGTCCAATCTAATACTACCCTTAGGAATGGAAAACAGGTTGACAATCAGGTACGAATGCCCGATTCAAGTGTCGTAGCATCCCAATTTAAGTCAAAACATGATGCATTTCCATCTGACAAGGAGGCTGATAAAGCCTCACCTTCTAAAGATGTTCCTCTTGACTCTGACCCCACTCAGGCATTTTATTTGCCTATGGCACCATTTCCATCACGGTTAGCTGTGGCAAATAAAGGAACGAATGTAAACGATGTAATGAAATTTTTTAAACAATTTCATATTAATATCCCATTACTCGATGCTATACAAGTTCCTACTAATGTCAAATTTCTGAAGTATCTTTGCACACAAAAGCGAAAACTACATGTGCAAAAGAGTGCCTTCCTCGCCGAGCAAGTCAGCTCAATTATTCAACATAGAACCTCGCCTAAGTATAGGGATCCTGGTTGCTAGACCTTTTCTTGTGTTATTGGTGATCATATGATTGATAAGGCATTGTTAGATTTATAGGTAGGTTTTAATTTATTGTCATATTTTGTTTATGAGCAATTAGGTCTTGGCGAGTTAAAATCGACTGAAGTAACACTGCAATTGGCAGATAAGTCAATCAGAGTTCCCCGCGGTGTTATAGAGGATAAGGTTGAAAAATTATACTTTTCAATGGACTTCATAGTTCTTGATACACAACCTGTTCGTAATCCCTCAAGTCACATTCTAGTTATTTTGGGGCGCCCATTTTTGGCAACATCTAATGTTATTTTAACTGTAGGAATGGAATCATGAAATTGTCAGTGAACAACCTTCTAAGTCCGAGAATGTATGTGAGGTTAACATGATTGAAAGTTTGGTGGGGAGCTCCTTTTTGCAATCTGCATCGGATGACCCCTTAGCGACATGTTTGACGCATTTTGGGTTAGACTTCGATATTGATAATTCCATCAGGAAAGTGAATGTTTTGCTTGATTCAACCCCTATTATGGATCATGGTTATACATGGAAGCTAAAAGTGGAACTTCTTCCACTCAGTGAGTCAAAACTAGCCCCTTTTGTTGAGACTATTTTGTTTCCAGACCTATTCCCCTTCTCACATTTTCATGTTGTCCCATTCAACGTATGCCTTCCTAGTAACTCATGCATGAAGTCTAAGGTGGTGAGATGGAAAGCGACAAGTTGGGGCAGTGATCTCTGTTCAGGTTGGCTTTTGGTTTGGGATGTGATGAAGATGAAAGAAGTGGTTGTGGCGATGAGCTTGCAAGTGAGAGGAAGTCATAGGGCGAGATGGAGAGGATTTGTTACTCTTGGTTGCCTGTGTGGCGATCGCAGGGGGGAAGAAGGTCACAAGAGTGTTGCGAGGTTGTTGTGTGTGAAAAGAAGAGGATGGCGAGAAGGGATTTGTGGCATGAATTCTCTGTGAAAAATAAGAGAATAAGGAGCGTGGAGTGAGGAGAGGAAGAAATGGCGAGATGTGGTGTGTGTTGGCTCTGTTATGGGGAGAGGACGAGGAGACGAAGGAAGGTGGCTGCGGAGCATTGGCTGGATGTTTTTGTCGAGATAGCGAAGAAGAAGGATCAATGGTGGTCGGATGATTTGGAACAGGAAGAACATGGGAAAAGGAGAAAGTTGATGGTCATCTTTCTAGCTAGCTAGAAAGGGGAGGATAGGTGGTTGTGAAGGTGTTTGGTGGCTGGAAAAATAGAGAAGATGAATAGAGACGTGAAAAGAAAGAGGGGTGTATGTCTGCCAGAGAAGAGATACTAAATAAAGTTGGAAATTTAGGTTAAGATGGCTTTGGGTTTAATTGTTCCTCCTAATTTCACCCATCACCGTTACTTTATACCACTCTTTGAGGTTGTCAAATAATAACTTCTGCTTTGATGTGATTTCACTGTCGTTTAAGCTCTTAATCTCATAAAAACAAGAAACCAAAATAATTAGAATAAAATACGATATTCGAAACACTAACATATATAAATTATAAGGTAACTTGAGAATAAATTATGTGATATCAAGTAACTGTTCGATGTCTCATTAGTACACGTCTCACTGTCGACATGGTATTTTAGGCACTGGTGCCATGTGGAGACCATCGCTCCCATCTGGTGAAGGCAAGGCCTTCCCAGGATGGCATTGTACGCAGAGGGGTCGTCCACCACAATGAACTCCATCATTTGGAGCTTTACTGGCTCCCCTGCTACCATGGGCAACCTAATGCTCCTGACTGGGTAGCTTCGAGCACCGCTGAAGCCAACCATAATCTGATTGTGTGATTCCAACTATTTCTTCCTGAATCACATCTTGTGGAATGCCTTCAGGAATAGGACATTAGTCGAGCTCCCCGTGTGTACCATCGATCTTTGACGCCGAACTTAAATATTGCGATCGTGATAACCAGGGCATCATCACGCATGAAACAGACCCCCTGTATATCCTACTTGGTGAACGTTAGGTCTGGGGTTGACCGCTTTATTCGAGCCAGATGAACTGGGCGGTATCCGTGTGGGAGCTTGTTTGTAGTTCTCAGATTGTCGTATTTCTTGATCAGTTGGATTTCTCTGGTCCGTCGTGTGCACTGTGCAGAATATAAATGACGTCTGAGTCTTTTCTTCAACCTCTGGTGATATCTCAACTTTTTTTTTTTCTCAGGGTTGTTTCTCGTCGGAATTCATAAATTCCTCGAGTCTCCCCTTGCGAACCTAGTACTCGATCTCATTCTTAAGACTCTGGCAATCATGAGTAGTGTGACTGTGATCCTTCTGATAGGAACAATACTTGCTCTTATCACGCCTTAAAGGATATTTTTTAGCTTGCAGCCACTTGATGTCGACCCAACTCTTCATGGCGGAGAGAATTTTGGGCAAGCCAGAATTGAGAGCGGCGAACTCAGTGTACCATGAGCCGACATAGTTGGTTACCCTTACGAGTTTTGCCTTATCAGACTCGACTTTGTTGTCGTTTTTCCTTCTTATTGACCGATCCTCCTCTCCATGCCTCTTTTCCTCTCCCCTGTCCCGAGCCTTAGAGGCCTGATTGTTTTCATTTTCGCCTCATTTCTTGGCTGCCAACATTTCTTCGAGAGTGATATACTTCTGTGCACTTTTCAGTAAAACTGGCATATCAATCGGGGGCACTACACCAAAAGGCCAGTTTAGCTACGCCACGCTGGCCACGGTTCTAAACCGTTGGTTTATTTGCCACGGCCAGAACCGTAGCTATAAGTAGCAACGGCTTAAAACCGTGGGTAAAAAAACCCTGGCCACGGCTTAAAACCGTTGGTATATTGGGCACGGCTAAAAGCCGTAGCTATTAGTAGCAACGGCTCAAAACCGTGGGTATTATTAGAAACGGGTCAAAACCGTTGCAAAAAAAATTTAGCAACGGTTCTAAACCGTGGCTAGTTCTAGCAACGGCTTAAAACCGTCGCAAAAAAAATTTAGCAACGGTTCTAAACCGTGGCTAGTTCTAGCAACGGCTCAAAACCGTGGCTACATGAAAAGCTGAAAAAAAAAATTTGGGCGGGCTATTTTGGCGCTCGACTTCCATCGACAAACCTTCCCTCCCCTCCACAAACCTGCTCCTTCCCTCGACTTCCATCGACATCGACATCCCTGCTCCCTCCCTCGACTCTACTCCACTCGACTTCCCTGCTCCTTCTCCTTCCCCGCTCCCTCCCTCGACTTCCCTCCTCCCCTCCTTCCCTCCTCCCTCGACTTCCCTGCTCCTCCCTCGACTTCCCTCCTCCCCTCCTTCCCTGGTTTTCCCTCCTTAGTACTCGGCGTCTTCAAAATCGATCAGCCACTGCAACCATTCTCTCGTACAGGTACTCTCTCTCTCTCTCTCTATTTTATTTTTGATGAAATTAGGGTTCCTGAATGTAGAGTTTTTTTATTTAGAGGTTTTGAATCTCTAGGGTTCCTGAGTTGTTTTTTGAATCTGTAGGTTTTATTTAGAGGTTTTTTGAAATTAGGGTTTGAATCTCTAGGGCTCAAAATCGTATGCCTGATAAATTCCTGATATAATTTAATTTTTTGAATCTTTAATTTTGTATGAAATTCCTGATATAATTTGAAACCAGGAAATACATCTCAGGGATTTACATACAAATGATATAATTAGGGTTTTATTTAGAAGTAAGTCATTGCTATATGATTTACATACAAATGTTGGTCTCTGGACTAGCTTTGCTCCTACAAGGAAGCTTTAATGGATAATTTTAACTTGTAATGTGCATTTTAAAACAAAATGTTTATATGTATGTTGGTCCACAAATTCTGTTTTGTTGATGCTAATGATAATGTTGCTTTATTGTCTATCTATCCTGGGGATTTGTTGCGCCTTATCTGATGGCGATGATTCACATTGCAGCAGCACTAAGACTATGACCTGAAGATTATCTATTGCAGGGAAAATCCATTCCTTCTTGTGGTAAAATACACTACGGGCACGTGATTGTTCATTTTAAGGTAACTAGCTGAAGCTTAAGTGCAAGTATCTATAGACTTAACCACAAAATGACTATTGCTTGCCTCATCCCATTTGAAACATTGTTTCTTCTATTTGAATTCTCATTCGCAACAATTGGTATGACCTTAGTTCATCTTTGATTGCTATGGTGCATATACTACAGTTTGCTTTGTTCTCATATTTATGTCTATTGCTTTTGATATTGATTATGATGTCTTTCTTTATACAGGAGTTCTATTTTCTACACAAAAACACCCAAAAACCAAGAGTCTAATGGTGAATTTTCTGACTATATTTACTTTTTCATGTTTATTTATGATCAATATACATATTTAAGACTCTCATTGCTTGACTGCTTTTTGTGAAGTTTGCATTTGCAGTTTTAATTATTTATGTATTTATTTCATCTAACTGTCAGGTATGGCAGTCAATTGTCTCCAAGGAAAGACAGAAACATGCAGTTTCCTGATACACTTTATGTGGTGAAATTGGGGATTAGATGTTAGACCCAGGTATATAACCTGTCCTTTCTCACTTTCCTCGTTTTGATCATCTGAATCCATTTTCAAGATTATTTGTGTTAGGATGATACTTCGATCCCTGCAGACATAGTTACAAATTCTGCTTTATAAGACCTTCCGATAAGAGTTGATTATATCATTGAGTCTTTGATTGAATGCTGCAGTAACCTTTATGTCATTACTTAGGTTACTTCAGCTCTTTTGGATGTGAAGAAGCTCAATACAAATGAAGAGAGTTCACCCCCTCCATGGTCAACACTCTTTCCCAGTTCAAGGAGCAACATTGACCATTCTGCACTTGTTGATGAGGATTCAAGGTCTAAAGTGTTTGAAGCTGTCAAAACCTCAAGATTGAATGCAAGGAAAATGGTGGATGTTGCTACACAGGTATAAGTGCTTTAATTTTGTTGGTCTTCCTTAGATTTTATTTTATTATCTTCATGGCTGTCATCAAATTTGCTTTCATGTCTATATAATTTTTTACACTGGTGGATCTCCTTTTCAATCAGCTTGAGCCATGCAAAACACAGCAAGTAGCTAGCCACCATAATCAAAGTGGCACTACCATCTACTTGACTGGTACTTGGTTATCTGTGTTCATGGTCATCACCCAGTTTTGACATGTCCCAACCATCTGCCTAGTGCATTACTTATGTTGTCATTGTTAAAATTTTCAATTTTTTATGCAAAAAATATAATAATAATAATAATAATAATAATAATAATAATAATAATAATAATAATAATAATAATAATAATAATAATAAATTGTTCTTTGGCAATGCACCTAGTCCATTTCATTAATTATTGATTTTGCTCCAGGTGATGTCCTCTTTGAAGGAAGGAGAGGATGCTCTAAAAAAGATTGGAGAAGCATTGGAAGATTGTGGCATACCAGCTTTTCAAACTATTGCAACTTCAGAGCCTATTCATCAGGATCAATCAGTTTCTTGCACATCAGTGCCAATGATGCCAGTGAATACGACTGTTTCAAAGCATACAAATGCCTCTGAAGCATTTGAAGCACAAATCCCTTCAGGCCTCATATCCTCCTGTGTTGCTACTTTGCTCATGATACAGGTATATAGGAACCCATACTTACAACATGTGCTGAATATGGTTGAATTATCTGTCCTCGCATTCAGTCAGTTCCATTTAGGTTCTGTGACATGTGTGCGTGTGTACCTTAAATGCATGCATGCATAATCCAAAAGCTGAAAAGAGTCGAGAGCATTTAGATCAAATGTATAAGCTATACTTTTGGTTCTTTCTGCTTGTGAATTTTTATGATATGAATCTTCCAAGATTTGCTATTTTGCTAAATCTCCCAAGATTTGTCTATGCATAGGAGATGAGATTTTTGTATTTGAGTAAAATACCAAATAATGGTTTTCTCTGATAGATTAGCTTTGGCTTGGATATGTTCCTATTGAGTGCTTGGAGCCATGCCTGTATGGAAGTCCAACTCTTAAGAAAATCAAATTCAATATCCAGCAAGCGATGTCGTACTTACAACAGCTTGCAAAGTAGTGAGGTAAAATCATATCACATTTGAGTATATATTGTATATATTGTATATTTTTCTCTCTTTAATTGGGTATATATTGTATGAAGCAGGTTAACTGTAAAACGGATCTGCAGAAGGAACTTGAGCTCCCTATCAGCGCGTCCCAGGCAGGGTGCGCTGCAGTTTCAGCGTGCTCTGCATTGCTGTTTCTGTACAGAGCTTGCGTTGGTGCTGTCTGGGTTGCTGGGAGCTGACTGCTTGGGCTGACTTCATTTGGTGCTTTAAGTTTGGCATGGACATTCTTCCTGTCGTAGTCCAGGTTTGCACTGCACTCCCATTCTGATCATGTGCATAGCAAATCAGTTGAATAAACAAGAATTAAAAATAGATCAACTCATTAGCACAGTGCTTACTTATAGTACTTGATATTGAACAACCTTAGATATAGAATGAAATTAATATGGATTCACAATTTGCTTCAGAAAAAGATATGGCACAGTTAAACTAGTACCACAGAGATGTGTTTGTCTCAGAGTTGTAGGATGGTGATGTTTTTGTTATTTTGTACTTGTAATGTTGTAGTTTTCAGAGCTCCGGACAGCATTACAAGCACACCTCTAAAAAACAGTTATAACCGATTCAGTTTACAGCAATAGAAGTTTTTTAATTTGCTTCAGAAATTAATGTTGTTTTTGTTATTTTGTACTTATAATGTTTTTTTTTTCTTCATGATGCTGCAGCCTCTAAAAAACAGTTGGAAGGTTTCATCTCTGCCCTCCATGGGCATGTTGCCTCTCTTCTCCGTCATATGGTCGGATCTGTTGGTATGTTATAACCGATTCAGTTTACAATAATAGAAGTTTTCTTGTATTTTTATTCTTAAGACACCTGCATGGGCATAATAGAGATGTTGCCTTTTTACAGGGATAATTTTGTGCAACTTTAAGTTCCTGTGGAGGACTAATCTTTATTCAATCAATTTATTATTCTTACACTTGTAATGCAAGATTTGTGATTTTAATAACAGAATTTTATTTATGTGTTGCAGATATTGGAATATTGTGCTGGCAGGGGTATGTTGCAAATCTTGTATGTCTCTAATTTTTACTGATGAATCCTTTATCACTTCTGGGCTTGCCAATTTTCAGGATGTGGATGTGATATTTTCATGATTAACTAGCATTAATTAGCGACCGCGTCATCACAATGTTTCAATTTAAAGTTCAATAAAATCTTAAGTGGGATGTGTTGTGAGATTTTATCTCACCAGTTGTTCCTCATTCTCTCACTTGGAAGCATCTGATGGTCGACGGATGCTTGACTCGGACCTGTTCTAAAAAGGTAGAGGTATTTCAAATTGTTTTTTTGACATGGCCAATGACAATTCATGAATTAAGAAATATTCATGACCGCCTTAATCCTGGCGGGAAAAAGGTACGAAGGAAGAAAAGCAGCAGAAATGGGAATCTGTAATGACAAGACCAATGACAGTGTGGATTTACATAATGGATTTCTTCCTTATAGAAAGGAATTAAAAGCTACTAGTACTAGTAATAGAAGCAAATAATCCTAATATTCTTTGAAACTCCCAACTAGATTGGAACAAGAGCAAGCTTCTACTTTATTCTGTTATCAGAACGAAAGCACCTCTCGCCCAATAGCTAGAGCCATGCATTGGTAATAATTGTTTTCATTTTTACTGTTAAAAAGGAGAGGAAACCGAGTGCGTTCATTTCTAGAAAGTGTATGCTTGAACTTCAATGATGAAATTTGAGTATGCAAAGTGCCAGTCATGCTTGTAATTTTAGTAATGAGTCTTGATTATTTCTCTTGCAGTGTTGCTGTGATGACAAAAGCATACACTTATGACAGTGGAGCGAACAGAGATCTGAGGCTCCTTCAGGATATAGCTAGTTATTTGCTTCTTGCTTGTGGCTTGATCTATGCCATTTTGGTAAAGTTCGAACTGTCTAAAAATCTAAGCATTCTTCGTATTAGCTAGGAGGACTATTAGCTAGGAGGACTGTTAGTCATCATGTCTTGTTCTTTCTGCGTCTAATAATTGGTAATATATGTAACCCAATAAATTGATCTAGGAGAACATAATTTTCCATCATTTATGATCATCTTCTCCTTTATTAATTTTCTACTAATTATGATGCTACTTAATTTTCTATTCATGTAATTAAACGTGGTAGTCTAACTTGATCAGCTTGCTTGCTGTAGCAAGCAGCTCTTACTAGCTTCTTGTTTCTTTGATTCCTTTTCTTTTAAATTTTATGCAAGGAAGCAAATAAAGCAAGCAATAATTATTGTTATGTCATATAAGCTAAAAAATTATGTTTAAATAGAGATCATATAAGCTAGTTTGAATCTGTTCTTTATTTTATTTTTTTGTACTTATAGTGTAAACATCTTTTCTTTTGTTATGTTTAAATAGATATCATATAAGCTAGTTTTCTTTTGTTATTTTTGAGCATAACCATGACCAGATGAAGACGAGCAGCTGCATGTCATAACCATTCTCTAATATGTTGCCCTTGCACTTTGTGCTACTTGTGTTGTTGGCTTACTTTCAGTATCTGCAATGTCTATTTAAGTTTAAGTCATGAGTATAGGGTGGTTTATGGTGAGCAGTGAACTGAATTTGGTCTATGTAATTTGCAGCAGCGTGTAGCAATCATAGTAGTTCTGTATTGCAGGAATGCATGCATGGTTTGCTACTGCCTTGGATACCCGGTATGCAGTAGTTGTCCCAATAATTGGTGTTCAGGTACCTGTAACTACACTGCTCTGGCTTTTATTTTGACATGCTAAGATCTATTATTTATCACACTCGGGAAGTTTACGAAAAAAAACTGAATATAATGTAAAACTTTTGCAGGGGTTTAGATGGGCTGTAGATAATGATAAATGGCAAGCAAGAGTAGACAGTCTAAAACCTGTTTTTGAAGGTGAGCTTACAACCATCAACAATCAGTTGTTAGTTCCCAGTTTAAGTTTTGAATGTTCTTCAGGATACCTAATTCTCTTAGTTTTCACTAGATATGGTAACAAAATTTCTTGTTGACTGTGGAATAGAATCATATCATACGCTGCATTTTTCTAATATGAAAGTTCAGGTTTCTAAATACACGTATTACTTGCTTATATCACAATCTTGTTATCAATATTTGCAGTAACGCATGTTGGACCTGGAGTGTTGAGCATTGCTAATGCAGGTCCTAATACTAATGGGAGCCAGTTCTTCATTTGCACAGTAAAAGTGAGTTGAAGTTAATTCACAATCAAAGTTTCAATTTCACCTTACAGAAACTGACCTTCAGGAACATTATAGATTGTATTTCTTAGTGTCTTTCTGTGAACTTGTTTAAAAAGAAAGTTTTGAATAATTCCTTTCTCAGTTTTCTTTTTCAAATGATTTAGGTGTTTCATATATTGATTTGTATTCTTAATGCATGTGAGACAGACTCCATGGTTGGACAAACGCCATGTTGTGTTTGGACATGTCATCGATGGCATGGATGTTGTTCGGAAGCTTGAATCCCAAGAAACAAGCAGAGCAGATATTCCCAAGTTACCATGCAGGATTGTCAACTGTGGCGAGCTGCCGGTGGATGGTTGATCGATGGTTGATTGAGCTAACTGCTACTTTACTATTTCCATTTGAATATTAGATGAACGTCAGTATGGTGTGAACATCGTTAATCTAACTGCTTCTCTTAATTGACTGCCAGGTACTGCTGCTGCCAGTGACTCTTTATTCTATAGAGAGCATGTCCATTAAGTCCTTCACATTCACAAGTTTGCATGTATTGTGTATACAGTTCAGATGTGTTGTGACTTGTGAGTTTGACATATGTTATTCATGCATTTCGCAGGGTCTATTTTTTTCGGTTTTGAGGCAGCAGCCAGAAATTCGTTTGGCGGTAAGAAGAGTTTAACCTGCACTAATGTAAGTCAATGTTATTCTTTCTTGTGAAATTGAGTTTCCTAATTTCTAAAATTGATGAGTTGTATACTTGTTTTGCTAATTTCGGACTCTTCAGGCTGATGGGTACTTAATTGAGAGCCAGAGGCATGGGAAGGCTGGTTACAGTCTGACCAAACTTCATGCGCGGTGCTATCATCAACTTTCACAGAAGTGAGAATGACTTACCTTAATAGTAATTTTCTTTTAAATGCTAGGCACTTAATTGTTTGATATATCATAGAAAAATCATATAGTTGAAAAATTATTATGTTGGGAATATCAAAAGCCTAGTGATCCTGAAGGATGAATATGGCTGTTCAAAGGGCGTTGGATTTGTGAATTACGCAATGCATGACAGTGCCAAAAATGCTATTGAGGGGATAAAAGGAGTGGCACTTGGTAATTTAGAAGTGTAGTATCATTTTCTGTGATTAATGAAACGTGGTTCTATTTGTCATATTAAATGTTGTTTATTTCTTGTGTAGGATCAAAGGCTTTATATGTGGCAAGGGCAATGAAGAAAGAGGAGCAGGAGAATTGGCAATATAACACTGTTTTCTGATAGTCAAGGTATGTAACTATGGATGTTAAATCTTGTGTTTGTATGTTACAGGAGAATTCATATAATTAACCGGCACACATGGTATATTTCTCTTCATTCCTGTGTTGAATGGGGATAAATTCTAAGTTTTGCAGCTTGCATTTATATCCTGAATGGTTGAGATGTTTAGTTGGGGTACCTGCATGTATTGATTCCCCGGGCATGTATATCTTTCAACACGGTAGCTAACAAGTCCAATAATAGTTTCATATGTATATAAACCTTGCCATTTCTCTCTTTTGTTCTTACCCACATTCATATCCCAAATCCTAATAAAGTAAATACCTATTAGTATGTTGTAGTGTTGTATCAAATTTATTACAAGAAACTATGTTGTATGAGCTAGCCTGGTGATGGTTTGGATCATTGAGGTCAGAACTATCAAGCTTCTCAAGCTTAATTTTAACTTCGTGAATGCTAGACTGAGCCTAGGTTTATCATGAAACTATTACGTATCAAATATTGTGTAACACTGTTGAACCACATGAGCTTAATGGAACACTTTTCAGTTGTCAAGTTAATAGAACTTGGGTATTCTCAAACTCATTTAAGTTTATAGAGAAGCATTTGATGATAGCATCTTTCGAATGAATTTGTCATGTTTCTTTCATTTGAAACAAGTGAACATACACTCCAAATGTTTTCAGGTGATGAAACTTTAGTTTTCTATGTTTCATTTTTGTACTGCATATTTATTAATAGTTCTCCAAATGTTAAAGTAATGTACTTGCTTGGAATCCAAGACCTGCGGCAGGAATGAGTGCAAGCAGTGAAATGCAGCACCCAAATTGCATTCAAAAATCCGCAGATCATAACTGCCAGGACAGTGGGTACTCTGCAGTGAAACAGAGCGCACTCTGGTTTGCGACCAGAGCAAGCTCGCATCAGTGCGTCCCTCGCAGAGCAGCAGTTCGTCCCTCGCAGCAGCAGCAGCAGTGCGTACCTCGCATCATCAGCAGATCGTCCCTTGCAGAAGCAGCATTGCGTCTCTCGCAGCAGCAGTATCATTGTTCCACTTTCTTTGTATTTGAGATATTTAAGTTTGTGTGTGTGTCATTGTATTTGAGATATTATTTGATAGATTTTGTGACTCAATGTAATACATTATTTTATTAATTACATTACTTTGCCTCCATTCATGGAAATGTTTAAGTTTGGCACATTAAAATTTTTATTTTCTAGAAATAAAACTTATAAGATGTAATAAAAAGTCATTTGATAGCAAAAAAAAAAAAAAAAATTTTTTTTTTTAAATTATTAAAAAAAAAACATTTATTAAAAAAAAAAAAAAAAATTTTGCTACGGTTTTAAACCGTGGCTAATTATTGCAACGGCTTAAAACCGTGGCTAGTACTGGCCACGGCTTAAAACCGTTGCTAAAGCTATTGCAACGGCTTAAAACCGTGGCCAAACTTGCAACGGTTTTAAGCCGTAGCTACTTCTGCCCACGGCTTAGAACCGTGGCTAAGATTTTGGCAACGGTTTATAACCGTGGCTAAACCATCAACTGTCCTCGAGATAAAATCGTTGCTAATATTTTAGCCACGGTTTTTAGCCGTTACTAGGGATTTAGCGACGCCTCTACAGCCCACGGTTCTAAGCCGTGCCAATGGGTTACCCCCACGGTTTAAAATCGTTGCTAATGGCCATTTTTGGTGTAGTGGGGCTTCCAAGGTGAGGGCATTGTAGAACTGACCTCATCGGATGCCAGAAGTGAAAGTGATAATTGACATGTCGTCGCTGCAATCGTCGATCAAAGTCAGCTCGTCGTTAAAACGAGTGACATACTCTTTGAGGGTCTCACTTTGCTTCCGCTTGAGGATTAGTAGATAGTGAGGCCCCTTCTTGATCCGTTGGTTCCCGACGAGTATGGAAAAAGTTCTGCACATGATTGCTTCTGAACTTTCTTTCAGCGCCATTATGTGGTGCTAATGGCGCAGATGATCTGAAGGAGCAAATGTTCAGTCGTAGAATTCGAGCTTTGGAGGGACGAATTTCTTTGGCAGAGGGGTGTTCATGATGTACTCCAAGAATGGAGGGATAGTGAAGTCGTACATGACATCTGAATGGTTGTCCCCAGTCGGGGCCGGATCCTAACCGTGGTCTAGTTTGTCTTTGGGGCATGGTCCTCATGATCCCCATCATCCCTTAAGTTCTCCTATCGGCTAGCTCTTCGTTCCTCCCTATGAAGGTTCTTGCTTTCATAAATGCGCTCTTAAGTGCCCTCTCAGGTGTGGGATCTCCCCGGATCAACGCCATTTTTGGGTTCAGTCCTGGGTGAGTCTTTCCACCACCCGCGCCAGATGATCAATGTGGTGTAGGATATGGTATATGCGAGGGTCAGCCGCGACTACCTCAGTGGTTGGGTCGTGCGACTGTTCTGCTTCTTCAACTGGATCGATTTGGCACTGAAACTGGGCTTCCCTAGCTGGAGGGTTGTTTGGTTCGGCATTGTTGTATTGCTTTTGAAGTTAGAAATGATTTATATGTTTGCTTTGAGGAAAACTTGTCGTTGTTCCCCACGGACGACGCTAAACTTGTCCAAATCTGTTCTTGCTGATCTTGAGTCTGCAAAATGAACAACGGTGAACCAAGGATCACCGTTGTGGTGGTCGAAGGCACTCCGATGCTTAAGTCAGGTATCGATGCAAGGAAGAGTGAAGACTAAATGTAATTAGCAATGTGTATGCATACATTTTTTCTCCCATTTTCTCACCTTAAGTAGCAAATGTTTCTTCCACAACTGTCCTTGCTATCGAGGGCGTGATGTTGGGAGGAGATCTTGCCCAAGATCTTACCTATGCATGATTGTGTCTCTTCGACACTAGGCTTTGTTCAAGACTCAATGCTTGATTGGGTGAAGAGTTGATTTGTGCGAGGGGATCTCGAGCCATTGATAGTTCGAAGATCAATGTTCGGACCTTATATTGTCCTGACTCCTGGCCAACCACCAAAATCCATGCAAAACGTGGGTTGGCATGATTTGGGCTGGGGCGCCTGACTTAGATGTTGAATAGTGGTTTGAGTTTCGATCCGTTCGAGACTATGTTGAGGCCTTTCCTGTATTAGGGTTTGCTTATGCCATGTGTACAGGTGTGATCACATGGTTGATTGATGCCTCGTTACATTCATTTAGCGATGTTTTCTCCTATTGCATGTGTATATAACTCTAGCTATTTATCTAGCTTTGAAGTGGGAAGCATTACTTCCAATGAGATACACTTGCATGGGACAAACTTATCTTGTTTGTGTTGGAAGCATGGTGGCAACCGCATGTTTCAGTGGATAAGAAATAATGTTACCTCGTTTCAATCATCCGGCTCATGCTACATAACAGTTTAATAGTTTTTTAACCAAAAAAAAAAAACAGTTTAATAGTTATCAATTTATTTGCCTTTTTTTAGAACAAATTATAAAAAATATATTAAAATAAAAATAGAAAAAAAAATTAACTTATTATAATTTACTTAATCACATAATCATAATTTTTGTTACTATTAGATGCTGGTCAAAACTTAATTATAATAAATTTTTAATTGTGAAGTTATTCTTTTGTACTGATCTCTCTAGTAATTTTTGTCCCTTGTAATAACGGATGATAGATAATAAGGTGACCTTATTCAAAAGAAGAAAATGTGTGGAAAACATCCTGCCCCAGAATGTTATCTATGTGGGTACGTAGGGATAAGGAAAAGTCATACACCCCACAACTAACGAGACCGCCTTGTCCATCATAAGTATACCTACTCATATTAATGAAATACCTTAGTTAACCAATATACCTATTTTTTTTGTTTCCAGAAACCTAGCTAATAATCTTCTTGAGAATACAATATCTGTGGAGACGACAACATTGAACAATCATTCATTGTTATAGGTGTAATATATATTTTCTCATTGAATCTCATACATACATATTCATGCATCCGTTTATCAGAGAGTTATGAGCCCTTCTACGCGTTGAGGAAATGGGCGAGGGAGGGGCCACTCATCCCCTCGAAATTCACAAAAGCGTGCATCTCAAGAAGGATGAAGGGTAACCCCTCCCTCGCCCAATCCCTCGCACGTTTCCTCGATATTTAGAAAAAGCGGAGAGTTACTGACCTGCTTAAATAATGTCCTGCTTAAATAATGTGGCTGAGTGGTGTTACATCAAGTAATAGCTAGCTTAAATGAGATCTAGTTGGCACAGTATAACAAACCTACCTCTCCCGGCCCACCTCGTAGTACGTACTCTCATGAATAAATAATGGAACAAGCTAGTTTGGGTTCCCGCGTTATTACAACCCCTCAATTTCTTCTACATCTCTCTGTGTTTGTGCTTGTGCTTGTGCTTGTACTGTTGTGTCTATATATAGAAAACAGTACAAGTATTGATTACAAAGGAATGATGAAAGGTAAAGGTCAACCATTTGTAGTAATTGTTTTGTACGAACTCTGAGTCTATCACATCATTTTCTTATTTAGAGCTGTGTTCCTTCGCGTAGAGGGATGGAGTATTACCACTCATTTTTCTCGAAATTTATGAAGACACGCATCTTGAGAGATGAAGAGTCAGACCCCCCTTCCTCGCCCAGTTCCTCGCGCGTTCCCTCGACATTTAGAAAAAGCAATGTTCTTTCTTCAAAATTGTAAGTACCATTGTCTTCCAAGTCCGTCATTGTTGACAATAATATGCCTAGTGCATGCTATAACATCACGAACCCTAGCTACTACTCACAAAACACACCCACAGCATCTCTCTATTTAAAATTTTTTTTTGCCATAAATGGAGGAGATATATAGAAGAGCCTTTCTAGAAAGCCAGGCTGCATCAGGCTAGCCCAATATCATCCATCATCCTAGAGATGTTGAAAATGACCCAATTTCTAGGATGATGGATGGTATTGGGCTAGCCTGGCTCAATAGTTTTTCTATATATCACAATTTTTGGCAAAAAAAAAAGAGTTTGTCTAGGTAGCTAGGTTTTAAAGCCATTTTTTTGTCAAACTTAAACATTTTTACACTTCTCTTTAAAACACATCCACAAATATTATCTATAGAAAGGGTAGAAGTGTAAAAAATCCAAAACTTAACCAAAAAATGGCTATAAAAGCTTGACTACCTAGAATTAGGGAAAAAAATAGAGAGGGGTGTGTGTGTGTTTTGTCAGTTTTCGTTATCTTGTGGTTAGATCATCCTTTTGGCCCTTGTGCTCCACCTTCTTTTGCTAAAATATTTCTCATTCATTTTACAAGTAGAAGTAACAATAATTGATACAAAAAATCTAGAGAGCCAAGCCCTTAGAGCTAGGACAATGACAGGGGGGTTATCTGTTCTTGTGATTGTGTTCGATTCGGCCATTATGAGCATCTCTAGGATGATGGATGGTATTGGGCCTGGCCTGGCTCTCTAGAAAGGCTCTAATTGATAACTATATTGATTTGATATTTGGAGAGAATAAATAAAAACTAAACGACGAAAAGTCTGTTATCTTATTCTCAATCTATATCTAGCTCATTACTTTAGAATAGCTATTTCGAATATATTGTTGTAACTTTGATTAGAGTTATTTGTAATATTGGAGTGGTATCTATTAGATAATTGGGTCAAGTAAATGTTGTTGTTCTGCTAAGGGGCTACTAAGGTGGGCAACTACCCCCCTCAACTTTTAACTATATGCATGGGTCCGACACTGATTCCACTTGCTCACTTCGCCTTATTTCAGGAGGAAATTTAGTTGTGGATTACCTCGCTGCCTCAACAACAACTTCCAAGGTTGAATGTGGTACCTTCGTCGAGCCTCCCACTATGAACTCAACTTCAAAATTTTGGGAGATGCAATGGGTCATGTGTTCATCGGGGTGAAGCAACCCTCTAGGCGCTTTTTGGAATTGCTTTTAGGATCTAGTAAAACCTTGCATTGAGAAAAAAAAAATTATGACTATTTTTTTTTCTTTGGAAGAAAAAAAATCTTGAGAGTTGTAAAATTTGTCATTTATTTAATTATTTATGTTTTGTCATTATACAGTAAAACCTCTCTATAATAATAATGTTGAGACCCAACCAATTTTATTACTGTAAGGAGGTTATAATTTAATGGATGTGTAGTTCCAAAAATTATTTCAACCACTTTAAAATTAGTACCTCGGATGTTGATGAATTGCAAGTTACAAAAGAAGTAATTCAAGATAATGGACGAGTCATTTGAAGAATTCGACAACTTTAGTACAGTAATCCAATTTGACAAGTCACAAAGTAGATCAAATTCGATAATTTCTCTACATTAATCCAATGGGTAAGCAAAAAGATATGTATTTTTCAAGTGAAGAAGAAATCATTATTGCAATTGGCAAGAAGGGGAATGAGATATTCAAATGATGACAATATGAAAATACTTAAAGTTTCATGCCAATAACATATAAACATTCTTGAGAAATTAGAAATATTTTGACTTCAATAACCAGGTGTCCATGTTGATGAGTTGTTATATAAGAGAAAGCTCAAAGGCGTGGCATCAACTCTAAATAATAAATAATTGTCTTAGAAGACTTTAGATAAATATTTCATTTCATTTTAAATTTTTACTGTGACATTGCATGTATATTTTTGGTTTTATTGACATTTATTATTGTGGAGGCAAATTTCTTAAGACGGGACCTAAAAAACTTAGAACTTATTACAAGGTGGAGTTTATTCCTATTTATAAATGGCCCAAATTGGAAACAAAATTTCTTATGACTACATGGACGCAAGGATTGTGATTTTGTGAAATTATACGAATTCAACGTCAACTATGCTCCAACCTCGAATCGTTGGTGACGCCGGACAGAATAACAATTATTCTGCAGGCTAGTTCAACAGACAATTCACAAGGAAAAGATACAAGAGATTCGCCCAAAACACAGAGAAATAACTCTAATGTTCAATTAAATTATTCAAATCAAAGGTATCTCTAAATCAGCCCATAAGCCGGGCTTTATAGCTAAAACTCGTGATTATTAGAATTTTACCAAAAATTACAAATCCCAATAATCGTACTAAAACAAAATACGTAATAAAAGAAACAATCTGCCAAAAATCTGGCCCAAATCGGGTTCAGAATCACTTTCTAAGCGATGAATGAATATTACCATAAAAGAAAAAAACTACTAAGATTGTGGATTCGAAAGGGGAAACAGTAGATTTTGGCCTCGAAAAGATGTTTAACAAGCATAGCTCTTTGGCTACGACGTGCGCGCTGAAAGAGCTTTCCGAATTGGGGTCATATGCGCGATTCTGATACCCGTAGCCAAAGTTATGGTCAAAATACCGAAACGCACCCAAAACTGTCCCAATTAAGAAAAAGATCACGATTTCCTGCTATCTTTGCGCTGATCTGCCAACTCATGGTATCTCAGTGTAAACAACGTGCTATCTGACAACTCAGCATCATTTGACTCGGATATTCTTGCATCAGTTGGTGGCGAACATTACGAAACTGCACAAAGAGTTAAGCAAATTTCTCAACGTTACACAGAACTTCATGATATTTTAGCTATTCTTAGGTAGGACAAATTATCCGAAGAGGATCGTTTAGCCGTAGCAAGAGCACGAAAATATGGAGTTTTTCTTAAATTTTCATTTTCTTGAAATTACGAAAAGAAAAAGGGTATGAAAGAAAATACTACATTTTTTCAAGGTTTTTTTTTCGAAAAATTTCAAAGTTTTTTTCATAAACTTCAAAAAAATTTCGTTAATTTAGAAAAAAAAAATTCTTCTAATTCTCATTTATTCTAATTATTTCTTGATTTTTGAAACCACCCCCTAATTTCATAATTATTACTTCTTCTACTTTTATATTGATTTTTGAAACTACCCCTTGATTTCTAATTATAGGTATTTTGGTTTCATTTAATGTGTTTAATACATTTATTTGCTTGCATATTATTTTTTTCACATATTTAATATACCCTCGAAATTCATTATATAATATTATAAAAGTATGTCTTTTGATCTTATTTATTCTATTAATGAAAATATAATATTATTTTCTTAAGATTAAAAAAATGCAAAAAATTCTATTGACAAGAATATAAAAGTTTATAATATTTGCATTATCAAGTGGAAGGAAAATATATATTTTAGTAGAAAATGTTTCAACTACTGTTTATGAATAATCCGCAATTTTCAAACATTAAATAGTAGTCCACCAATTGTAGCTCAGTTGGTCGGACATCCACTCTCCTTGTGAAAGGTCACGGGTTCGAGACTCACCAGTTAGGATTTTGTGAGTTTTCGCTCGATTATTAAGAACACACGTGTTCCACCGTTGATAAGCCTTCGAGTATTGAATGCAGCTGCTTAGATGGACTAGACCGGAGCGAAGCAAAAACGAGTCTTCATGCAAGGTGGAGGTGATGGATCATGAGGATATTAAGTAGCAACAATATTGTAGCTTTCGAGCCTGATTTGGTTAACCCTATAGGGTTAGTCATGTAGCCTTCGAGCATGGATTAATAAATAAATAAATAAAACGGTCAACGACCCATTACAAAAACATTAAATAGTATATGAAATTCTAAAGGGTACCTAATATAAAAACTTGGACTACATTTGCCCCGAACATAATCCAAAGGGTTTACTCTTTTTCATCCCAAGTTTTACTAGAAACACCCCAAACTGAATTAACTACTCGATTTACTAGAAAAAAAAAGAAGTCGTGATTCAATGAGGTTAACCTCACGGGACTTGGTGAGGTTAACTCTCTCCACCATTGGATCTAATAGATTAATCTTAGGGCTATATTCCACTATTTAACAATAGAAAAATCATGGTTAAAGATTATCTCCACGTTTACAATTAGCTAATCATTAATAAAAAATAAATAGAAAAACTAGTTCCACTAGGTCCAAACTTAAGTAATAAATTAACCAAGATACCATTAAGACACAAGCCTAAATAATCATTATTAGTATTTTGTTGTGGTCGGTTATAGTTCTAACTTGGCATTAATTTAGGCAAAAAGGTGGGATAAATTGGTTACCAATAAAATAGGATATATAATATCACGGTCTTTATTTCCCCCTCCACTTTTCCATCCATGACTTAAAAAACTGAGTTTTTTTTAGTTTGACACTTATTAGTTTATGCTTATTAGAGTTTAACCCTTGTTTTAAAAACTAATTGAGTTTAACCCTTCTGACGAAACCGTTAAGTCCACGTCATTGACTGGTCAAGACAAAATTTTGGACTATTTTGCCGTTACCTTGGGTTAATTTGGTCTAATTTTTGGAAATCTAGAATCCAAAATTGTCCCCACCCCTCTTTTCTATTATCTTTTGTCTCCCTACAACACTTCTTCCCTCTGCCAGCAGGAACCCCACCCCATTGCCACCACCACCTCCACACAAGAAGACATCCTCAAAACGGCAAAACCGTCACTCTAATCACTGCCACTCTAAGAATCGCGACATGCTAATCCTTAGAACTGCAAGGATAAAGTCACGAACACCAAGGTATAAGCAGCCCAATGCAAGAGTCTAGTGAGTTTGTATTGGCAGATCAACCCTAAAATCAGTTCCAAATCATCATCAATCAGCCATGTAGAAGGCATCCAAATATTCTCTTTTATTCATTTTTAGAATAATTAGTAAGACATATGAACTCACAAACTAAAAAACTATCCAGTATTTCAGCAGCTGCCAATGAAATGTAATACATCGTGCAAATCATCTCATTCTACCCAGAGTCAATTGACATGATGCTAATGTTGTTAAGGCCTTCCAAAGCTTTAAACAGGAATACTGCAAGTAATAGCCACTCACGAGTGACAAGCATAAAATGGAATGGAAAATTTGTGCAAGTATAAACAAAAATAGTTTTGAACAATAATGAGAAACACCTCATAACAAATATACCAAACACATTTTTTAATGAAACGAAGTACAATTATTGATGTAACTTATTAATCATCAAAAGGATTGCCAAAAGATGTCATCTCATCGCGAACATTCGTGCTTTCCAGCCACCTCCCCCAGCTTTCTTTCGCCACCTCCCCCTGCTCCTACCATCAATATTCCTCTCATATACACCGCCCGACCTCTCCAAAAACATCAAATTCCACACCAAGGAGATGCAGAAGGTGATGGAAGGGCACAATTAAGAGGAAAGGGACTAGTTGTTTGGGTTAATGTTCCAAAACAAGCTCTTTTGTCAGAGAGTTTGAGGTACTAAAGTTTTCGTTTAGCCGGATTATAGTTAATGGAGCAGCAGAGGGAGATAACAATGAAAAGAATTGGGTAATTCTACTTGAAAAATACAAAGGCAACATTGATAGGCCGCCACTGAGATTGCACAGTAACAGTTCTACAAATGAAAGAATTAACTTTCCAACAATCATCTCCTCACCCTTTCAAGACCAACATTGTCTTGATTAATCAATAATGTGGACCGGTTCCATAAAAAAGCAAGTGTTAGACTCAAATAGTTTTCAAAAATGTGTGCCAAACTCTAATAAGTACAACCTAATGAGTGTCAAACAAAAAAAAACCCAAAAAAATCTATAGTTTTCGTCATTTTTGAAGATTTTCTCCACTTTTTCTTGTGTAAACTTTTTTAATCTACATATGTAATTAATTAGAGAATTCTAGATACACACTTATGTGTTGATTAAATGTGCACTCACAAATAAAGGAGAGAGATTATCTCCATAATCAAATCTTGCTATCTAAATAAAAATGAATCCATTATTAATCATGAAAATACTAAATAGGAAAAGTACAACTCCTAAAAAATTCATCATCCTCCACGTTTTGGCACAAAAATACACAAACACACACAAAATCTTTACGTCTTCACAGGTTTGGTGTGCGTCTTCTTTCATGTTTCGTTGCTAAAAAAACTCAGTGCTTGTTTGTAGCATTGAGAATATATAAGATGTCAAAATGTTGCAATTTCTATCGTAAAAATAGAAATATTTCACTAAATGACATAATAAAAAAAATTCATTTTACTACCATCTTGTGTAACGTTAAAAAGGTATATTTTTTTCCTATTTAGTAGTTTTCAGGATTAATAAAAAAGGGTAACATAGGGATTTATTTTTATTTAGATAGAAATATTTGATTAAGGAGAGAATCAATGATTTTGTCTCTTTTATTTATCAGATGTGGATATTTGGGGATGCATGTCAATCAAAAAAGGGAGAAGGTAGATATGAAAAATTAATTGGAGAAGGTGGCTAGCATTCCTCGTACACTGGTTTTCAAGAGCATGAAACTAAAAATATGATTCGAGTTTATTCAATTATATTCAATTCAAGTTTTTATTGCGTGATCGGTATTTTATGTTTCCTTCAATTTGAGAGGGGTTCTTGGGTTTTTCTATATTTCCTTCAATTGGAGTTTATTCAAGTTTGGTAATTGGAGGTTTCTAATGGGTTTTTTCAATAGAAAAGCTTCAATAATGGTGATCAAATATCTTGGGAATTGAAAAGTTCAGCTTAGTTTATTGGTCATCTAAATTACGAAGAGGTTGAAGAAGATGGAAAATAGCCAAATCGGAAATTTAGGAATTTTTCTTCCTAATTTCTTTTTTTTGTAAATAAGTTTTTCCCTATTTTGACATAATTTTTTTAACATTCATCTCCCAACTTTAGATCAAGTTGAAATTAGACGTAGGATATTATTTTGTTTTGAAGTTGAACTTATTTTTTATTTGCTTCCCAGGAAACCAATAATAGAAAATGTTGAGTGGTAGTTGTGTAGATGAGGAGTTAGTTATTTCTTGGAATGTAAATGTTTCTAAGAGATATCCCAAAAGTCTCACCTACAATTTTTAGTATATTTTTTTTAACTTAATATTGCCACGTGTCATATTTATATTGGATATGGATCAATGAGTACTGATGCATTTAAACCCATCCCTGTTAATTTTGACCTACAAATACGAACAACGGTGAACAAGAGACCACCGTTGTAGCGGCCAAAGACACTCCGGTGGTAAAGTCAGGCACTTGAACAATGATGGAGATAGACTGATAAACTTAGGGTTGCATGTGTGTCACCTTACTCCGTCATTGACTAAATCGTTGAAGACATAATGGAGGGAAGAGATCTCGCTTGGAATCTTTCTCATCCATGACTGATTATTCTTTGGCACTTGGATCTCTTTGGGACCCAAAGCTTGATTAGATCAAGAGTTGCGCAAATGGACCTTGGGCCTGTTATAGTCTAGAGGTTTGTATACGGACCTTGTTGTCCTGAGCCAAACTCCGAGATGCTTACCGTTTTGGGCTTGCATAATTTGGGTTTGGGCACCTGACTTACGGGCTGAATAATAATTGACTTGAACCTGACTTGGGCCTGGCTAAGGCCTAGTTTGTCCGGGCCTTCTCCCATTAGGGTTGACCTATGCCACGTGTTTGATTGTGGTTGAACAACTATTTTGATGTCTCATCAATTACTCCCTCTAATTAGTGAGGTTGCTTACAAGGCCACTAACACTATTCATGGGGGCCCGTGCGACACCAAGATGACTTATTTTGACTTATGTGCTGCATTTAATGCTAAAGCGACATTTAGGTGATAGCTTCTTCCACACGTCAAGTCTATATAATCTTGTTTTGGGAGAGTTTGATCTTTTGACTTCCCAGAGCTTTGAATTGTTTTCTGTCTTTAAAGTTCCCAAGTTTTTCTAGTGCAAACCTTCATCTTCTCCAATCATGTCTGGAAAGATTCATTTTGCTCGTGATCAACATTCAACTTGCCTTGACTTATTTAGGGAATCGTTGATGACGGAAGAAAACTTGGTCGATTTTCGCAGATAGTTTCAAATACCTAATAATATGAAGTTGTTGTTCCTTGCGAGATGTGAGTGTTAGATTTGCCCACAGGAGGGATATGTTTGTCAGTGCAAGGCCATATTCATAATTGGTTTTTGTTTCCCCGTCTTTAACGCCATTTGGCATTTTCGGTCGTACCACGTTATTCCCCTTGCCCAGATGATGCCCAACGGGTGGAGGATCCTGATTGTCACTCTGATTAGGGCGAAGAGGGCTGGGCTCTATCTGTCAGCAAGGGTGTTGCATTCACTGACTTCCATTTGGATGAATCAACATGAAGTTTGCTAGCTGAGGAAGCCCTCTTGTTTGGGTGATCTTCCAGACGACTTCAAGAATTGGCAGAAGTATTGCGTTCTATACTTCTGTGAAGTCTGGGTACTTCACTTTAGTGACTATAGCTTCAGAGATCTGAGTAAGTTTCGGGCATTCCTTTTGCTTCCGTTTATAATTAAATATCTGTTGTCGTTTGACTTATTGATTCACAATTAGGGTCACATGATGTTGTTGTCCTCTCTTGCAATGAGGAAAAGACGAGGGTTGAATTCCTCGTTCTACTTCTAGTGCCCATTTTGGACTGATAGTGCGGAGCGGTCTCTAGCTGCTCCGGTTGGCTATTTTTATGGGGCCAATGTCCGAGCACCTGAGGTGCAGAAGGGGAGCATGCCTCAGATGTCTAGCCCGTCAAAGAGAAAGGCTATGGAGGGATTGTTTTCTTCATCCTGCATGTCCAAAAGATCAAGGTTGGAGCTGTCCAGAATGTTCATAATGCTTCGTTGATTGCCCAACAGAGGGGGTTTGTGGAGCGAGCCTTGGCTGTGTTCCTAGTCGTACGAGCAAAGAGGTGATGACTAAGTCTAACAGTCCTTTTAAGAAGGTTCTGAAAGAGTTTGCTGAGCAAACTCTTCCCACTCCTCCAGCTCTGCTGATTGCCATGAATGAGAAGTTTTCTTGCCTTGCTGGGATAGACGAACCCAACAAGTTGAGTATGGAGCAGATTGAAATTGCTACTTACAAACTTCTACCAATCTAGGAATAGAGAA
Source organism: Berberis vulgaris (assembly GCA_963556465.1). Classification (NCBI taxonomy): domain Eukaryota; kingdom Viridiplantae; phylum Streptophyta; class Magnoliopsida; order Ranunculales; family Berberidaceae; genus Berberis; species Berberis vulgaris. The sequence continues at coordinate 58,703,999 of OY747133.1, forward strand.
GTCTGCTTTGGAGGATATTGCTCATGTTCAGTTGTGGATCCAAAGCTTCACAAGGAGGAGCCAACTCGTCATCAGCGTTGCCTAGGGTTGATCCGCGGACTAAGCGACTGCCCAATTTTTTCGTCTTTTCATCCGGACTCTCTAGGCTTGCCTTGCCCGACTGCTCCACTTTCTGTTGCAGACAAGGGAAATTTTCATTGAGTTTCCCCCTATTTGGACATCGCAAAAAGAGGTGCGAAACTGATTCCAGATCCCAAGGTCCTCCAAGCTGACGCTTGAGTTAATTTTCATACTCCGGACGCTATACACCTTGGCTCTGATGGAAAGCATATGTGGCATCATGAGGTGGATCACAAAACTAGTTCTATTCAACTCATAAAGGATTGGTTCTCTTGGTTGGTCAACCAAGCACCGCTGGCGGAGAGAACTGTGGGGGATTACCTTCATAAGGGACAAAAACACCTGATGCTAGTAAGCTAGCAATTGTCTTTTAGTGTGTCTTCTGTTCTGTTTCCTGCAAAACTTGGTGTTCATAACTTCGTACGTGTTTTCTGATCAGGGGATGACCCACTTGAGCTATGCTGGGATCGTGCAAACTGAAGTGGAGACTGCTCAAGATAAGGATTAAGTTTTTGAGAGGGTGTTTGCTGAGCAACAGTTAAAGCTCCCAGACACTATTTTCAATGTGGATTCTCTGGAAAAATAGATGGCTTTTCAGCCCAATCTGGGAACTCAGCTGACTGAGGCACAAGAGAGTCTAGACAAGGCATTGGCTGCTCGGTCCAACTTGGAAATTCAGGTGAAAGAACTTCGGGAGAGTCTGAGAAAGGCATTGGCTGCCCAATCGGTGGCTGAACAAACCATGTTGGCTGACCGGCTAGAATCCACTCTGAAGGTTGTTGCCAATCCTCAGAGTGGTCTTGAAGGTGAACATGCTGAGGCTGACCATCAGAGGCATCTTCATGAGACATCTCAGGTACAGATGTTCCATGTCTTTCAGAATCTGGGTTCCGAGTGTGCAAGCCACGATGAGGCTGACTGTAGTCTAGCGGAGTGTGAAGGTAGGTTGGCCAGTGCCATCGAGGAGTTAACCAATTCGAAAGTGCGGTGGGAAACTCGAGAGAGGAACTCTTTGACTCTTCTAAGATTGTTAAATTTTGTCAGGTCATTGCTGGGAGACAAAAGTCATTGAACTTTATTTAGCATGATCATGAGAACTGGGACATCTCGGCTAACAGATCATGGCATATGCTTTCTTTGAAAAAGTGAATGAATCGCCCCTACCCTGCAGGGTGGCCCTGAAGCTGACCCAAGAGCCACAGAGTTAGACACCAATCCTGACGTTCTGGGACCACCCCTGACCCTCCCTTATTAGTCTCTATTAAGTCTGATCCCGCCCTACGAGTGGAGTTATTGTATTTGAACTTTTCATCAATAAGAATTGAATTTCCTTTGTCTCGTGTTTCTGTTGTCATTTTTTTATACTTGCCATTTTGATTCATACTAGGTTGAGTAGATCGAAAAGTCACCAAGATTTTTTAATTATGATTGGACTTCGATAATCGAGGTCGTTTCGATCTGCAGTGGGACTTAAGCTGAGCTAAGGTCCTTTTGGTCTGAACGGATTATGCCTTGACAATAATGTTAATTTTGTAGAAGACTCAAGTAGATAAGTTGTCTTTATCTGTACAGACTAGACTTCCATAATAATTTGACATTAATCTTGAAAAGGAGTTAAAGCTGTGAAGAGATCATCTTAGTCCGAATGAACTAGATTTTTTTGGTAATGTGAGCTTGATCCTGAAGAGGAGTTAAGTTGTGGAGAAATCATCTTGGTTTGAATGGACTAGATTTCTATGATAAGTAAGCTTAATCCTGAAGAGGAGTTAAGCTGTAGAGAAATCATCGTGGTTCAAACGGACAAGATTTCTATGATAAGTAAGCTTAATCTTGAGGACGAATTAAGTTGTGGAGAAATCATGTTTTTCCGAATTGACTAGATTTCTATGATAATGTAAGTTTAATGCTGAAGAGGAGTTAAGCCGTGGAGAAGTCATCTTGGTCCGAACAGACTAGATTTCTATGATAATGTAAGCTTAATCAAGAAAAGAAGTTAACCTGGACGTACTAAGTCACTTTTATAGGTGAGTTGTCGGTATCCTGAATAGGACTACATTCGACCGTTGTGCGCCATCTTGGTCATTTAGATGGACTAGGTCACTTGGATGTGGTGAGTCGTTGTCATACTGAATAGGACTAGACTCGATCGCTGTGCGACAACTTGGTCCTCTAGATAAGGTGAGTTGTCATCATATTAAATAGAACTAGACTCGGCCTCTGTGCACCATCTTGGTTTTTTACACAAACTAGGTCACTTAGATGCAACGAGTTTTCATCATCCTGAATAGGATTAGATTCAGTCGTTGTGCACCATTTTGGTTTTTTTGACAGACTAGGTCACTTAGATGCAGCGAGTTGTCATCATTTTGAATAGGACTAGACTTGACCGTTGTGTGCCATCTTGGTCATTTAGACGAACTAGGTTACTTAGAAGCGACGAGTTGTCGTCATCTTGAATAGGACTAGACTTGGTCGTTGTATGCCATCTTGATCCTTTAGATGGACTAGGTCTCTTAGACACGATGAATTGTCGTCATCCTGAATAGGACTAGATTTGGCCGTTGTGTGTCTTGGTCCTTTAGTTGGACTAGGCTTGCTCCTGTATATAGAGCTGAGTATGAAATGGATTTGTTTTTCAAAGAGAGTACCTTTATTGATAATATTTCTTTATATGTTCTACATAATACTCTCTATTCAGGCTCTCTGTCCAGTAAGCTCTTGGCTTGCTGGTCCTTTCCTAAGGGACTTGGGCAGCAGTAGTTATTTGCCTGATCATTTCATTATCGTGTAATGACATTCTCTTGTTTTAGACTGGTCTCCCCTGGTTGTCCCCACCTTATCATCGACTGGGTATTTAAGGCATCGATGCCGAGTAGAAAGCACTGCTCCCATATAATGGGGCCAAGGCCTACTCAAGATTATGTTGTACGTAGAGAGGGCATCTACAATGATGAACTCTTTCATTAGGGTTCTTAGCAGGTTTGTCTCCCTTGCTAACACAGTTAGTCTGATGCTCCGCGCCGGATAACACCGTTTGCCACTGAAGCCGATCATGGCGTGTTTGTGCGGCTTCAACTATTCTCCCCTCAACAGGACATTAGCTTAACTTCTCATGTCCATCAATGATCTCTTGACATTCCACCTTATTATCTCGACTGTTATAACTAAGGCGTCGTTATGCTGGGAGTGGACCCCTTGCATGTCTTTTGCCACAAATGTCAAATCTAGGGTTGGGTTTTCTATTCGAGCATGATGAATAGGACAGTCTTAGTAGTGAGACCCTGTCTGCAGTTCTCAGACTGTTCTCTTCCATGACCAGTTGGATTGTTCTTGTTCATCATATGCGTTGTGCAATACGTATATAACATTTGCAACATTTTCCTTGACCTCCTGTGCAGACTCTTCATTTTCTTTCCCTTGGGACTGTTTTCGCCAAAGCCCACAAATTCCTTGAGCCTATCTTTCTTGACCCAATATTCGATCTCATTCCTGAGGCTTTGGCAGTCCTGAGTGTTATGACCATGGTCTTTGTTGTAAGAACGATACTTGTTTTTACCACACTTAGATTGGTCCTACTTGAGCTTAGAAGGCCACCTGATATCCTCACAACTCTTTATGGTGGAGAGGAATTTGGACAGATTGACATTGAGCGGAGTGGTACTTTGAATTGACGTAGTTGGTGGTTTTGTCGGGTTTTGCCCTGTCAGACCCAATCCCGCTGTCACTCCGCCTTTTTTTGGACTTGTCCTCCTCGTGCTTTTTCTCCTCTCCACTATCCCGGGTCTTGGAGGAGCGTTTGGTTTCATTCTCACCTCTTTCTTTTGCCACCCTAACATCTTCTCAAGAGTGATGTACTTTTTCACACTTTTCAGCAAGTTCGTCATGTTTTTCGGAGGCTCCAAAGTGAGGAAATTATTAAACTGACCTCCACGGAGGCCGGATGTGATGGCAGTGACATGTGTTACAAAACCATGAAAAGGTTCATTTATGGCGAACTATTCTGGCAGATTTATTGCCATTACTGGCGGATATCACTTTCCACCATAAATAGTGACATGTGGTGCCTAAATCCGCCACTATTGGTCAATTCTAGCAGCCCAGTTAGCCGGAAATGAGAGAGCGGTAAATCTTCCATGTGAGTGTACCTATTATTTTCTTTCGCACGCGTCATTCGCCATAATTGTTTTTTAATTTGCCAGAATTGTTTTTTAATCCGCCACAATTGTATTTTTGGCAGACACATGGACCACAACTTTTGTAAAATATTAGTTTTTTTAATACTCTTTTCTAGCGGTTCCTATTCGCCACAATTATTTTAGGGTATTACACCGATTCCTTTCATTTTCTTCTCCGCATTCTTTCTTTCTCGCTCAAACCTAGCGCCGCTACAAAACCAAACCCCTCTGCCTCTTTGCTTTCCTCTTTTCAGGTATGTTCTTCGCCAATTTTTTTTTCTTTATTTCAGTTTTTGGTCAGTTTTCATTATATAGCACTAACCTTTCATTTTTGTTATGTTTCTCAAATATATATATATATATATATATATATATATATATATATATATATATATATATATATATATATATATATATATATATATATATATATATATATATATATATATATATATATACATTTTTTTTTTTTCAGATTTGGGAAAGATTAGGGTTGGGCGTGAGAAAAAAAATTGGCTTTGATTTCGGTTGGATCTTCCACTGGGTATGGTTTCTGACCTTTTTCTTTAATTTTTTTTCATTTTGGTTTGTTGTAAATTTCTTTTTAAAAAAAATTGTATTAATATTTGGGAGTTTAACAAAGGAAATACTGTGGCTTTGATTTGAGTTGGATTTTCATTTTGATTAAGGTATAATTTTCGAGTTACTTGTAGTTTAATTTTGGATTTTAATTATGAGTGAATTATAAATAGAATTTCAGGTGAACTTTCATATTTTTAGGGTATTTGGATGTTAAGTATACTTGTGCAAATTTTATTTGTGCATATTACAAATTCGTTGTTATTTAGTTTATTTAGATATTTATTAGATTTAGTAATTTTTTAAAATGAAACTTTGTTCACGTTATGGAAAATATGAGTAGTGTTAAGTATAAAATTTAGCGCACCTAATGGAAAATATTGGTAAATGTTATTTGTATGATTTGAATATTTGTAAATATAAGTATAACTTTTAATGAAACTTTGCATATTATGAAAAATATTAGTAGTCGTAAAAAAACGTAGCACGCCTTATAAAATATTAGTAAATATTATTTGTACGATTTGGATATTTATTTATACTTCATTTAGTTTATATGTATATGTTAGATTCACGTTCATTTTATGCATTTCAACTTTTTGTTCATGTATTAAGAGTATTTTCTTTATATTAGGCACTATTTTATTTGTGAACAATCTTAATTTTTTATTTATAAAAAATTGATTAATTAGATAAATTAATAAACATATGACTTATTTGCAAAATTAATTATTTGTTTCATTTAAAATTTTAATAAAACATACAAATATAAAATTAATAAATTATCACAATTAGATATAGTTTTTCAATTTAGTTAATAATAAGTTCAACAAATTAGAAGAGTCAACTTAAAAAGTAAGATTGTGGGTAAAAATAGCTAAAGGATTGGCTTATAAAAATTGATAGACATACAACTTATTTGTGAAATTAATTTATTGGTTTCATTTAAAATTTTAATTAAACATGCAAATATAAGTTTAATAAATAATTATAATTAGATAATCTATGCATTTAATGGCTGACATATTTTTCAATTTAGTTAATATAAGTCCAACAAATTAGAAGAGTCAACTTAAAATGTAAGGTTGTTGGTAAAAATAATTAAATAGGTAAATTAATAAACATACAAATTATTAGGAAATATTTTTGAAATTAATTTCTTTGATTCACTTAAATTTTATAACAACATCAAAATAAAAGAAATTATAAACTCTATAAATTGTTGACATAATTAGATAAACAATTATAATTTATCTATTTGTTTTTCTTTATATTTAATCTGATAGGTATCAAGTACTGAAAGATAGGAACTGGATGATCTAATAGTTATGCCTACAAAATATGGATTGAAAGATTGTAGGGATCATGGTGTAGAGTAATAATTTTTTTGACGTTGTTAAAAGATAAAAAATGGATAGGAGTTGGTTGACAATACAACAACAATTAACTACGTACACAGATGCAGTTAATATGTTTTTGGATCAAGCGGTTGTGAATGGTGTTAGACCTGATAAGTTCAGACGTCCTTATAAGAAATATTGGAATCAATATAGCTTTGGAAGAAAAAATGTTGTGGAGCATCTTGTATGGCATGATATAGATAAAGATTATAAAAATGTTTGGTGGTGGTATCATGGAAAGCCTAACATTGGAGACTCAAATTTAACAAACATAGAAGATGAAGTAAGAGGGAGGATGTCTGGTATTCATGAAATGGTATTTATGATTTTCCGTTTGTTAAAGCATTGGCGGACGCAGGTGTTGGGTCGTCTACTGAACCCCTATCGTGGAAGGGCGTCCGGAAGAGGTTGAAACTTTTTTCAAGTTACTTGAAGAGGCAGATCAAGAGTTATATCCTAGTTGTAAAGAGTTCAAGAAATTGGAAGTCGTTGTAAGATTATATCAGATCAAGTGTTTAGGGGGTATATCGGATAGCGTATTGACCATGTTGCTTGATTTGTAAAAAAAAAAAAAAAATGTTGCCTGAAGGGGATTGTTTGCCTGACACTTGTTATAAGGCAAGGAAACGTATACACGGATTGAGTCTTACATATGGGAAGATTGATGCATGTCCTAATGGTTGTATGATATAATGAAAAGACACATCAAAGTTGACCACATGCCGCAAATCAAGATATCAAGATAAGAAGAAAAATCATATTTCTTAGACGAAAATGTCAGCTAAAGTTATGTGGTACTTCCCATTAAAATCTAGAATGAAAAGGTTATATTTATCGAAGCATGCCACTGAACATATGAGGTGGAACACAACTGAATGTCCCAAGGATGAGTTTATGAGGCATCCACTAGATTCTTTAGCATGGAAACATTTAGATAATCTATACCTGGAGTTTTGGTCAAAAATTCGAAATGTGCATTTAGGTTTGGCAAGTGATAGATTTTATCTTTTTGTCCAACAGAGAAGTCACCATAGCACATGACCTGTGGTGTTTTCGGTTTGCAATTTGCCATCATCGATGTATATGAAGCAACCAAGTTTGTTGTTCTCCCTTTTGATACCAAAACCGAGGTCTCCTGGAAATGACATTGACGTGTATTTTCCCCCATTGATTGACTAATTGAATGAGTTGTAGGAAGTGGGCACTAACACTTATGATGCATTTTCCAACCAAACTTTTACTATGAAATTATTTGTGTTAAGGACAATTAGTGATTTTCTAGCTTATGCAATGTTATCTGGATGAAGTAGGGATATAAAGCATGTCCTCATTGCATGAATGATAATGTATCTCAATACTTGCCGCAACATTTAATGGTCATCCAGAGGTTCATGAAGCACTGAGGCAGTTGAATGGCTTACAATGCCTTGAAGAACTATCTACTTTGAGATTCAGTTTTCGAAAATATGACAAAGATGCTCCGATTATACAATGAAGACAAAATAGCTCCGAGTAGTATAAGTAATAACAGTCAGTGGAAGAAGAAAAAAAATATATATTTTTTTAAACTACCCTACTGCAGTAGTGAAGGATATATCCAGCTGGTTTGAATCCCAATGAGTGGGTGGAGACGATGAATCATTAGGATTTACCAAAAACTCAGGTGAAATTTTTTTATTTACTTTTTAATGGTACATTTTTGTACATATGACTATTTTATTTTATTGTTATTTTTTTTAGGATGTGGCGGAAAAAATAAAGCAAACCTTAGTAATCAAACGAGCCACACATCGGTAACCAAGTCCTTTGAACGTCTTCCTAAGGATTATGTATGTATACTCAATTTTTATTTTTTATGTTATAGTTTTATATAATGTCCAGAAATGTGATAAGAAATATTTTTGAGGTTCTTCATGGGTAATATATTTAGAGGAAGGACCATGGAGATACGAACCTTATTGTTTTCTTTCGTGTCACCCATATACGAAAAGACAAAAGTTGGATTGATGTTCCTCCGCAACATTGATGGGTATGTGTTATTCTAATTTTTTGTTTGTTATTTTATATTATGTTCTTAATTTTCTTAATTGGTAATTTATCTAAATATTTGTTTGTTAGGTGCAAGGATTATGATTTTGTTTTTTGAGGTAATTTGGGTAAGTTGATTTTAAGAAATATTTCCTGAAACATTTTGTTGTGTATAGAAAAATGTCAAAATTTCGGTTGTAATTTTGAAGTTATCAATGTAATTGCAACATTTTAAACTCTTATATACTACATAAAGAGTAACGCAAGACTCATAATGTCATGCAAACAATATATTGCATAAGAATCACTTATATAATAAAACTAAACTAAGGTTAAAACGGGTTAAAATGTAGGAAAATTGAGATTGGCCCAACGAAAAAAATGAATATTTCGGATTTCGAAACAAATTTCAGAAACTCGAAAAGATACACATTTCGTGAAAATTTGACACTTTTTGAGAAATCACATTCCTTGGTTAGGTGTCCATGGAGAATCCCGTTCAGTCGCAGGTCGAGTCTAGAATGGAAGACTGTCCTAAACTTCGCACAAATTTATATCGATAATATGGGTTCTGAGACACGGAATAGAGTTCGTGGTTATGGACATGAGGTGACACCAGACATGGTGGCTTATGCTAAGTCTGTTGTTTCTAGATCATCTAAGAGAACATTGAGAACTAGAAAAGCCATGTTGGACGCTGAGAACCTTGAATTGAATAGCAAACATGAAGTTGTGTTGGCTCAGCTGTAAGCCCAAGGTAAGGCCCTTGACTAGGTGTAGACCCAACAACAACAGATGATGATGATGTTGATGATGATGATGATGCAATCTATACAGTCGCAGACACTCGCCCATAGCTCTCACCCACACCCCTAGAGCTCTCACCCGCCACATTCGATGTATCTCATGTATCTAATGCCATATTTGCCACCTTCTTCGTTTCAGATGTCAGGATATCACCCCAAGGTGCATACACATCATTATCTTGGTAGCTCTGATCATTTTATTGGGGGTGACCTGTATGGTGGATCTGAGGCATTGCTTTTTTGGTGTTGGACCCAATGGGAAGGTACCCGATGCGAAGATGATAAGGCTTTTTGTATCACATGGATGATCAAGGTCAGCTGCGAGTTCAGGGTCACATTCAGCATCAAGTTCAAATTCTGGTCATGGACTTGAGTGTTAGGTTTCCTTATCTTTTCTGGCTGATATATATGACAATTAATAATTATGTAGCTTTTCTGGCGGATATGTACGACAATTATTTAGTTATTTATGGTGGATAATTATTATTATATTAATTAAATATAATTTTAGTAGTTATTTGTGGTAAGTAATTACAAAATTTACTAAAAATTAAAATAAAATCTGTGAAGGGATAATTATTAGTTTTTGTATTAAAAAATAGTGAGGCCGGGGAACTGGGTTCTGCAACCAGGATGATGTGGCATCATCAAAAGACTTTTTTACAACCTCGAGATACACATAAACACTTTGGGAATTTCATCATTATTTCAAGATCACACCACGTTACTTTGGTTACAAAACCTAGTTGCGAAAACCTGGTTTTCTAGTGTTTTCGATTAAAAATTACCAAAAATTAAATAGTTATATGTGGCGGATAATTAAAAATTATATCATTTTCTATTGTGGTGGATATAAACGCCTAAAATGCTTCTGATGATACACCAAATCGTCATTTTATCTGCACCATACGCGTGTCACGATGATCGCGTGTCACGATGATCTCGTCAACAGGACAAAGCGAGCCTAGATGCCCACAAATTTGGCAAGGCCCAGACAACTATAAGCCCATATTGGCAAAATCCAAAAGGCTTGATCCAAGTTGCAAAACCCTATTAAGCCCACACGTCACATGGTAAACTCCAATACCCGTAAGACCTAATCAGACAAGTATCTGGGGGATCTCCTAGGATGAGCATGCCAACAACACATTGGTTCCGATTAGGAAACATATCTTATAGTATAAGTTGTGCATGAAAACTTCCTTTCATGGACAACACTCCGAAAAGGAAACCTCTCCCACAGATCTAGGAGCACAAGTCTCGTAGGAAAACTTTCCTACATAGATGACTCTCAACTAGGAAAGGATCTCCAGCAAGATATCTTTCCCTAAACAATGCCACCGTAAACTAGCCAAACGAGGACTCTCGCATTATAAATAAGACACAGGTTTGACAAAGAAAGGTATGCTACAGAACCCAATTTACAGCTTTAAGCTTTCTTCCAGCCTTGTCTAACTTTAGCATCGGAGTGCCATTGGCCACCACAACGGTGGTCTTTGGCTCACGTGTATTCCCTGTGCAGTCCAGGTTAAGGGAGAGCAGGAATCAGTTAAATAAGTTTGACGCCGTCCGTGGGGAACGATGACGTTCGTTGAAAAACAGTGATACCGCCCTACCTCACAGTACCGAGATATGTGACCACGAGATCTCGCAACAATGGATACATCGTTGAGCTCTCAAATGATCGTACCACTAGTTCCGATGAATCCGGCACCGCGGGAGGAACAAAATCAGACCCTCGCACCAGTTGCAGCAGCGGCGGACGCAAAGGTGAATCTGTTGTCAACCCAAATGCAACAGATTGCACGAGCACTTGAGATTCTTGCCCAGCAGAACCCTTCACCTGCAGAAGGAGAACACGGGCAGCAAAGAGCCCCGTCCCTGGAAAATTCAAGGGAACACATTCAGGAAAGCCGCACTGCCCCTGCAGGTTCTCATTGGACCAAATGTCTCTAGCGTCCAGGGTTGATGGACAAGTCTCCCAGAACCCCATTAGACTAGGGGCTACCAGTTTTGACGTACTATTCACCTCATTGTCTTGCAGTTCATGGATCATATCATGAATGAGCCTTTCCAGAAGAAATTTAGTCCACCGAAGCTGGAGTTCTATGACGGGACGACAGACCCGTCCGATCACTTGCGCCACTTTCAGAATGTAATGGCGCTCAAGGAAGGATCCAAGGCAATAATGTGTCGATCATTTCCTACCAACCTAAAAAATCAGTGTTGACATGATTCCACAGCCTCCCTTCGAGGTCTTTCGACTCATTCTGGACATTGGCAAAAATGTTCCTTACACGCTTCATCGGCAACCAGCGAATCAGGAAGGGCCCGCATTATCTGCTCACCCTAAGACAAAAACCCAATGAAACGTTACGGGAATATGTTACACGCTTTAACAATGAGTTGACTCTCATTGATGGCTGTAGAAGTGACATCGCGGTCACAGTCTTCTCCTCGAGTCTGAGGAGGGGAAAGTTCTATGATTTCTTCACTCTGAACCCACTAACTGATATGACGGACTTAATGTCCAGAGGTACATCACTCTCGATGAGATGTTGGCCATCAATAGGGAGGTGGAGTTCGAAAAGAAACCCTCTGCATCCAAAGACAAAAAAAAAGGGGAAGAAACATGATGACGACGACAGGAAGAAAAAAAAAATGATAGCAAGCCCGACTCTGACCGAGCAAGGCAAGATAAACCCTCCAACTACGTCAATGCTAAATCTGTTACTCCCATCAACTCTAGTCTGTCCGACGTCCTGAATTCTATCAGAGGGGCTAAAGCAGCTCGTAAAACAGCGATGAGACCCCTCCCGACACGATAACAACAAATACCACTCCTTTGACAAAGAGGGCTACCCCGATACTGAGAACTGTAAGAGTTTCAAGAATGAGGTAGACTATTGGATCCGGAATGGGAAGCTCAAGGAGTTCGTAAGCCCGAAGAAAATACAGGATCGAACAAAGGAAAGGGAAGATTTCATTAAGGAGATAGAAAAAGAAACACCTGACATTATATATGTTCTTCATGGAGTTGGCTCCGAAGGCAAGCAATCAAACAGGTCCCGCAAGAGGACGCTTCTCAAAATGAGGATGCAACCCACCTGCGAAGACAAACAATTGCAGTATGCATGTATTCAAAGCCCCATCCAACCGCTGACATTCACTGACCAGGACTTTCAGGGCGTTCATTCTCCCCACAATGATGTCCTGGTCATATCGGTCCTCGTTTCAAAATGGAAAGTGAAACGGGCCTTGGTGGACACAAGAAGCTCTTTAAACATCATGTTTCTCAACGCTTTTCGCAACATGCAACTCAAGGAGGCAGACTTAACACCCGACAACCATCCCATGGTCGGGTTCAGCGGAGAGAAATGCTTCCCTATTGGGAGTATCAACTTAATGGTGGTGGCAGGAGAGCCGCAATTACGGAAGTACCTTGTCTAGGAGTTCATGGTGGTCGATGTTCCATCTGCCTACAACATCATCTTGGGGAGGCCTTGGCTTCACCATATGGAAGCAATAGTTTCTACTTTGCACCAATGCGTCAACTACACAACCAACCAAGCCCAAGGAACTATTCGTGGAGATCAACCTTCAGCGAGAGACTGCCACTACCACTACACCAAAAATCCCCATTAGCAACGGTTTTAAACCGTGGGGGTAACCCATTGTCACGGCTAAGAGCCGTGGGCTGTAGAGGCGTCGCGAAATTCCTTGTAACGGCTATAAACCGTTGCTAAACATTTTAGCAACGGTTTTATGCTCGAGTAGGCGTGATGATTTTCAACATTTAGCCACGGTTTTAAACCGTTGCAAGAATAATAGCAACGATTTTAAGTCGTGGCCACAATAGCCACGGTTTTAAGCCGTGATAAGTTATGGATAATAGCAACGGTTGTAAACCGTGGCTAACAAAATAGCAACGGTTTTAAGCCGTGGCTAAACATGGCCACGGTTTTAAGCCGTGGCTAAACATGGAGAAAGAAGCCGTGGTAAACATAATAGCAACGGTTGTAAGCCGTGGCAAGGCATGGCCACGGTTTTAAGCCGTGGCAACTGATGGAGAAAAACCACGGTTTGTAGCCGTGGCAAGATGCGACCACGGTTGTAAGCCGTTGGCAGTTAAAACAAAATTCAAAAAAAAAAAAGAAATCTGGTTTGTTGCGACGGGTTGAAACCGTTGCAAATTAATATAATCGAAAAAAAAATTATATATTTTTTTTGCTGCTGCAGCAAAATCACAGCCGTGGCACCTGCAAAATCAGTCCTTACTAAGGTTTGTGTCATGCCTCCGGCACGAATAGGATTCCACAAACTATATGCTAGATAAATACAAAATCAACCGTAAAAAGGAACTTGTCAAGTTTTGACGCCAAACAAAAACATGTAAACAAATAGCACTAATGTACAATAACAAGATTAACCTGAACAAATTGAACCTTGTTATATGATGTTTTGCTCGCATCTAAAACAAAAGAATTTCTCTATGTTTTTTCCAACAATACAAATCCACCTAGTTATAATGTAAGAAAATACATTGATGCAAATTGATTTCTCTCATACCTTCTCTACTGCACATTCAAGCTGAAAATATCAAACCCATCACTGCAAATGTCTTAGCAGAGCTATAGCTCCTTCTTCCCATTTGCTTGGCTTCATGAACAAATTGTTTTTTTGCAATCATTTGTTCTTGCATCAGAGGACTATCCGATGCCCCAAGAAGCATACCCATGAAGAACCCAAGCCCTCCTCAGCAACTGATATCTTATTCCTCTGGAACTTCAGTTGGGTAATACCTTGATTCTTAGGCTTACCATACACAATACCCTTAGGAACAGGCCCCATTTCTTTCGGTACTCATCATACTTGTCATTGAAGTTTGCCTGCAAAAACAATCACAAGACAAATTTTTAACAAGTAGTCAAGGACACAAATGAAAAATAATCACAAAAGCAAAACAATGTCAGACATTACCAATCTAGATATTAGCATACCTTGATAGCCTCTAGAATCCTGCTGAATTCCAACTTATTCTAGTTTTTAACTGAAGTCAAACACAATCCAGCGGCAGTTTTCTTATGGACAATCTGTATAAAAATAGGCAAAATGAAATTAACATTGAATCCTAAGCATGGTCAACAAAACAGGCTGTGTAGCCAGTGACTGCTGATAAATAAGTAGATCTGTGAGTTTAGTTGGCAATTTGAAGCCAAAGATCTCGTATATTTGTAATACAAGAGTTATCCGAAATTCGAACCTTTAATATCTCAGGAGTTGTTATGCCAGAATCAATCAATTGGCCCTTCAGAAGATCAAATTTAATATCTCAGGAGTTGTTAGCTTGTTCAATATACTGAAAATGATGAGAATGCAACACCTGGTAGTTGCTTGTATATGGCACCGGTGATGGTTGATACAACGGCACACTTTGCACCCCAGAAACAAGCAATGTATGCGCATTCTCCTGTCCAACATACTGCTGCCCGTACTGGCTCAGACCTTCAGAGCCCTGCAGTATAAAAATTAGTCAGTACTCAATGACAGACAAACATGACCTATAAATTTCAGGGGGTAATAGAAAGATTGATCACTTACAGATTGGGTTTGCAGTCCTCCCATACTGGCTGAGCGCACAGTCCCACACATACTGAACAATTGCTTAAACTCTTCCTCTTCCACATCATCATTTATATTCTTTACATAGATATTCAATCCCTGAATGACACATTTCAAAAACTTGTAAGCAATGCAAATGTGCATGTTTGTGATGAAATGAATAACCAGTAAACTACCTTATATCTATTTTTTTTCCTCCCGCTCTTCAAAATAGCGGCTCAACATTCTCTCCTGCTCCTCTTTCTTCATTGCCCTTGCCACATATAAAGCCTTTGATCCTACACAAGAAATAAACAACATTTAATATGACAAATAGAACCACATTTCATTAATCACAGAAAATGATACTACACTTCTAAATTACCAAGCGTCACTCCCTTCATCCCCTCAATAGCGTTTTTGGCACTGTCATGCATTGCGTAATTCACAAATCCAACGCCCTTTGAACAACAATATTCAAATCCCACTGCATGCCCAATCAAATGATGCCACACACACATTTCCTGCCTTTGCTTTCCATTCACAAATGATGCCACACACACATTTCCTGCCTTTGCATGCCCAATCTGGAATGTGGACAATGCCTTTGTATAGCGTTGCAAGGACACCAAAGAACAAAGCTGCAGCAAGCAAGCTTCAGTTTAGGCACTAGAGGTCAACAATCACAAAATCAGTTAAGTCAAACAAGAAGCTTAATCACCTCCAGGGGAATGTACATTGGACGCTTTGGTTTCCCAACATTGATGCAAGGTAACTCAGCTGAATAGCGGAACTCAATACGGCGATGATTAACAAAGTAATCATAAACTGTTATTTCAGTTGTTTGGACTTCACCATCTCCATTCGCATCCCTTCCATTCTTTTGTTTCAATGAAAAACTAGAAAACAGAGAACACTAATTAGAGCATAAGCATGTAAAGGAAGAATACCATTTCTATTTCCAGAACACTTATCTTTCTTTCTTTTTCCATTGAAAATGCCTTCAACTCATTCATTTCTTGCCTCAACTGCATAAATAAATTGAAAAATAAATATTTGAACAAAAGGAAAATTATTTCAAAATGTATTACAAATTCTACAGCCTAATTAATTACCTGGTTGATTTCAGATAGAAAACCAGAAGAGTTAGCTGACGCATTCCCCGAGCATGTTTTAGTGACCGTAGATGGCACAGCAGCTTCTCTTCTATCATTCTCAGCAGAAGTATGTAGACTTCCCTTATTGAGTGCAATGTGTTCGAGTCTCTCGTATACACATTTTTCCTCCCTTCCCATGCGCTCTTTATCTGAAACTTCATGCCTCCTATTGACATTATTAAAAGCTCTGTGAGTAGTTCTTTGGATAGGAGCATATGTGGGCTCAGTATACATCGGAAATTTTTTTTCAAACAACAAGAGCAATGCTCCTGTTTGGGCATGATCCAACTCAAACCAAAAGTGATGACCCTGCCCGTAGTAGTTATCAGCTAATATTTGCCTGTACTTTTCTCCTGCTAAGGGTTTGCATTGTTTTCCAATATGAACATGCACCTTTGCAAACTAAACATCATCAGGTTTAGACACATAAGCATATTTGAACCATATATAAGTTTTAAGTAGATCCAAATGGATAAAACGTATAGATGTAATACTTGTGCAGGATATTGAGTTTTCTGATAACCGTCTGCAGTCCATGCATATTTATTGATACCTAATTCACCCTTGCCTGCCAAGGGTGCATAGCCTCCATTGTCCACATTCATTTTCATTTTATACTCTCCATAAAAGTAAGATGTGAATCCACTCTTTCTCCCCAAAGGCCCAGGAAACCAGTCTGCTTAACGACATCCATATGAAAAGGAGATCAACGGTCAAGCAAGTTGCAAGGTTTCACAAATGCCAGTCACTAGTAAAGAAGTAGACTGAAATAAAAATAGGATCACAAACAAGCAATACCTTTCTTGTTGGCCTTCTAAATATGTTTCTAGAATACTTAAGCTGGGAGTAATCAAGCCAATTCTGCATCTTTTTCTTTTCCTCAACCAATTCAGAAAGTGTGTTTGCATTGTAAACAACCTAAATGCCATAGCATATCTTAGTAACCAACCTCAAACATACAACCAAACGGTACAAACTAAGCGCTGGATTTATACATTACTGAAACTAGGATTCGTACCTGATGAGTAAGATAATGATCTGGGTGGTTGACAAGAAAAAAGTGTTCCACAAGGTCACTAACTGGCTCATCAGGGTCTGGTGGCACATTTCTCCACAGCATACAGTTCAACATATTGACGGAACGAAGGATCTTCCAGTAGAGCCTTGTCAGTGGGAAGCTTCAGTAAACCTTCTGTATCTCCCTTTAGAAGTTCCCTGATACATGTTTGATTGTGTATTCATCTGTTGACAACATATGTTCAAAAACTTGATCAGATCAGAGATCTATAATCTATAGACATATTAACTGATACAAAGATAATGGGAAGTTCTAAATATACTGCAATGCATGAACATGTATAGCTTCTTACTTTCAAAGCAACAAAATAGTTGAAGCAAGGTTGGCAAGTGAAGTGAACTGACCTGAAATTTCAGCTTTCGGAGTCACTGTATCCAGCTTCTCTGCACCATTAATCCTTCACAATTTTCGGACTCCATGAAGTTATTTTGATGAGTCTACAATCATGTCTGATAGTAATGTTATCAAACCTGCATAAAAACACAAGTTCACTTAAGTTCACTTCACTAGAGCATACAAAAGTTCTGTTGTGACATAAAAACACAACTTCTGTTGTGACATTTACATAAAAACATAACTTCACTATCACATAAGTTCACCTGCATAAAAACACAGAAGTTCACTTCACTTCACGTCCATAAAAACACCTACATAAAAACACAGAAGTTCACTTCACTTCCATAAAAACACCTGCATAAAAACACACTAGGGCATACAGAGGTTCACTTAAGTTCACCTGAAAATTACGAGAAACATTTTTGAAGATAATTCTTTGAACAGTTCAAGAGAACGGTGCCGATACTAGGTTACCGCTAGTATAACGAGATGTTCACCCAAGAATTGTTCTTAGAATTAGTTTTGGAAAAAAAATAATAAAAGATAATATGCTTTTATAAATAAAAGATAATAACTGTGTTGTAGTGCAAATATTCTATTAATACACTTGTTTCCAACAATCCATTTCTGTTTCTTCTCAAGTGAAACAAAAAACAAAGGGGACAATTCAACCAACTAAAATAGCAAAAAAAGTTAAGCAAGAAAGTAGACGACCTCCAATTTGATTTTCTCTTGCATACTGTTCTTAAGCTTAAATTATGTTTCTTTTAACTTCAGTTTAGTTTTCTCAAGCTCCTTTCTCAATGAGTCCCTTTCCCTTGCTAAACAACTAGAAGATAAACATGATACTTCCTTTTCAAAATTTCCAATTTGAGAGAGGAAATCATATTTCTCCAAATCATGTTGTTGGCACCGCTCCTACAACCAAAACAAACAAACTTAAAATGAGTAAACACCTAGCAATTAAAGGGACTCGCATATCAAACATTAGCTCACCCTCAATATGCTTTCAGTTTCTTGCAGATTTAGTCTCAGTTCCCCAATCTGTTTGTTAAGATCAATAGACTGGTCGTACAAAGTACACTGAACTCATAAACATTGCTCGATGGATAAAATTTGACAATAACTAGACAGTGAAATTAAACGAGGGGCTGATCAAGTATTTTGAAGCTGCACCTTATCACATGCTATCATCTTAAGATCCTGCATTGGTGACTGCAGGGGAGAGAAACATGAAGGCTGAAACTAAAAGGATCCTTGTAAAATATTATAATAATGTTCAAGAATTATTTTCAGAAGAACCTTCGGTATTCACCAGAAGCATATACGATACCTCAGCAAAGCACTGAAATAATTCTGCAGTAACTGAAGAAATACTTTCAACTGTGTTTCTTGAGCTCTGAATCTCCAATTCCATATCTTGCAGTGCCGCCAACAATTCCATTGCAGGGTCAAAGTCCTCCTGTACAAAGAAATTCATATGCTAAGAAAAAGACAATTTTATATCAAACATTCATATGCAGAGAGGGATAGCAACTATGCATTTTCAAGTATATGAAAGACCTTAAAAAAATATGTATGAAAATCGTAACAACCATGCGAATATAATTTAGGAGACAATCTAATAGACCTCAGTTTTTTCAATAGATGCCTTGAAAGGAGGTTCTTTGAGAGGCAAACTATTTTCCTTGTGTGCATTTTGAAATTCATGATGAAGCTAAAAAAGAAAAATGAAAAAGATATCAAAATTGGAATCAATAGAAGGAAGCACAGATTTCCAGAGTGTGTGCCATAGCATAAAACAGACTACTAAAGTCACTAAAGAGTGTGATAGGAACTAACCTTTTTAAGGTGGTATTTCTGCAGGAATGAAGAGACCAAGCAATTCAAGGCTGAATGACTCTGTCAGAGTTGTGATTCCTGGAAGCAACAGAACTTGCAAGACACAATCAAGATGAAATTCAGCTACAAGAATCTGATAGTCACTGAAGATTGCTTGAGCAAAGAAAAGGCGGAAAATATCAACCCTTTTGTATTTATAGTCCTGAAAGAGAAATCTTCTATAGTGAACGTACCAGTAGAGCTGACAATGTAGACTTGCCGCACCCGCTTGTACCGCACAACAACACTGTCACAGATTCCTTCTTTTCTCGGATTCTAAAAATGAGGAAATAAAGTATTTCAGAAGCAAATAGGAAACAAATAAAGCCATTAGAATGGTTTCATGATTTGCAAAAGGGAGTAAAATGAACAGAACATGAAAGGGAGTGTCACTAAAGTCTCTATACTTGCAGGAAGCTAATGCCGACAAATAGATAGTCTTTAAGAGAAATTATGCCATATCAAATGGTTTCAGGATATAAGATAATATACATGCATGCCAGAATCAAGTCAACCCTCTGATTTGGGCTTACATACTTAAAGGAATAAGTTGATAGCCAATCAAAATAAGTAGAGTGGTTCATAAAAAAGGTGTGACTCTTTCATGTGTTGATTGCATACCTCTAAGAAGATGCAGAACCCGGACAAATATAACAACTTCACCTGGAAAAGCATCAACCTAGAAAATACAAATGTTGATCAATTGGATGAGATGACACGCCATTTCTAGCATACCTATATCATGTTAGGCCAAGGAATGATTTAGATACAATACGAGTATAAGTGAACTTACAGGATTGAACCGTGAAACCTCTTTTTTGTTTAGTTTCATCTTTTCTTGGAATGTTTCCATACTCTTTGCTCTTTGTTCTGTCAATGATTTCACGTTTTCCTTCACAGAACAAAAGAATCAGCACAGATTAAATATGACTAAATGATAATGATTATGATGATGAATAATTTTTTGAAAAGAAAACTATGCATCCCTTACAAAGGCTTCATGAGCCGGTGTTGAAGCACGAAAGAATACATTTGTGACCATCATAGCCTACTCTGGCACATCTAGGCGCAACTTGAGTCCCATCTCTGAAAATGCAGACAATAGTGCCACATGGTCTCCCTGAAACAGTGACATCATACAAACTAATGTATATACGTTTCAAGACATGATAGACAAACTAGTAATGTATATATGCAAGAGAATACACAAATAGTTTCGATCGGAATTTTTCAGCTGAGCTAAAGGAAAGGTTTTTTGGATATACTTAAGGTGCATGCAGAGAGACATAATGGAGGCAACTCTCATAACAAATCAAACATCAAATTTCTTTTGCTCCACCAGGTTTTGATTGTAAAAAAGACTATACTATATTTCTGTAAGAAGTAGATGACTTAACTTTATTCATTCTAGATGTTTATTCATTCTAGATCTTAAATACCTGGCTGCAGATATGGGTCTACATCACAAAAGTTGGTGATTGCAGAATAAATTAGCAATGGATGAAGAGCTTGGCACCGAGGACATGAAACCCGATGAGAAATGAGGGTTGATTTTGGTCACTTTGAAGCTATGGGTACAGGAACGTTAAGATGCAAAATAATTGTCACCGCTACTTTCACTTGTACCTGCAAGTAAAATCTTACATGAGCAATGAACTTTTATCTCACAAAGCACATAGATCAAATGCAATGAACTTTCGCTTGGATACTTCTTTCTCTTTCTTACCACGGTGTCCACCCTGCAATTTTTTAGTGTCCACGTACTTAATGACTCTAGACAAACTCCCCACCAACAAGGAATATGATTAAGTTAATGCATCTGCAAAAGCGATGATAAAACAGACCTGTTCTATGTCATCGCCTTCGTCCTCCATCTCTTGAGCAGCTTCCAGCCTACGACGCTTCTTTCGTGGCAAGTTTTTCTACATCAAAGTAGTGCCTCCACATAATCAACATTTATGTCGTAACAAGCATCCAGAAATGCAACAAACTAGAGGGAAAAATTATGAAACCTCTCGCTCCCGCTTTCGCTTTTCTTTCATTTTGAGATCTTCTGTTTGCTGGGCACTGATCACTTCCTTCCCCATTCTAATGTTTCCAACAGAGGCCTGTAAAAAGAAAATGCACATCTTCATGATACAAGAACATGAACACTTAGTAAAACATATTAGAGTTCATAGACTAACACACTATTCAGTATGGGTGATTCTCAGATTATTATTTGACTCCCCTTGATATCTTAAATACAGGAGCAGCTGTAGCCATGCACACTAGTGAAGAATAAAAAGAACCAAAAGATAATTTTGTCTCCACAATATAAACCAACTTGCAAAGTTGGACACAAAGGAATGGGCCAAAAGATTTGCAAGATACAGAACTTTGAAAATTATTTGTGTATCAAAGTTTTTACATTAGCCCACTAATAAAACGAACCTTTGTTGCCTCCATTTCAGCTTTTCTTAGAGCTCTCTCTTCCCTGCAAAAAGATGGAACTTTTATTTTCAAATAACACCAAAAAAAAAACTCACAAGTAGAGAAAATGCAGTTATGAGACAATAATAACCTTTCTTCCTCGAGAACAACAGAAACTTGATCTTCCATTTGTTCAATTGTCTGACACCACTTGGTTACAAACAGCAGAAACTCTAATCTGAAATATAACAAACAAATATTAGCCAGAGCTCTGTAATAACTCACAATCAATCAAAGTAGACAACATAGTTTTTAGTTTGGAAAACAAAAAATCATCATAATACCTACCAATAAGTCTTCTGGTAGCCTCTCCAACATTGACATGTCCGAGCTCCTCCTCGCACGACATGGCTTCTTCAATGGAGTTTTAGAAGGGGAGTAGAGACACAATGGTTCCACTCGCTTCCTCCACATTGATCCCATGCGCCTAACTACGCCATATACTTTTTTTCCTTCATCAATATCAAAATCCATCATCTTATTAGGGCAAGTTATTGACAATGCCATTCTTTCTTCTTTAAACTCCAAGCTTAGATCTGTATCATTGGATAAAGTACTTGGAAGTTAATAACAACATACAAAAAGCCCCAATTTCACATAAACATCCAATCATTTTTTTTTTTATCATGAAGTTGAACAATAGCCAAAACCAAATCAAATCCCTCAACCATGCAAACCCTAAATTTCTCAACTAAGATAAGCCGCAAATCAAACTATTCAAAACCCTAATTTACACAAGTAAAGAAGCAAACAATTGTTAAACCCAACTGAAACAAAATCCTCAAAACCTCAACCTTCAAAGACACCAAATATCTACATTGAAAACCCCTAAAACCAACTATGAAATAAACATATCACCTCATTGTGCTAAACACAAACAACAAGCAACCAAATAGTCCATTTCAAAACACTGAAACAAATCAACAACCATATGTACTGAACCCCAAATGAACAAACCCCTCAAAACCCGAAGCTTCTCAACCACAAAAATCCCCAAATCTGATAGTCTTCCTTCCAAAATCCCAACTTTCTACAGAATGAACAAAACCCCACCATTTCTAACTCGTCAATAACCACGAGTCTGAAACCCCATTAATTCAAAACCGCTAAACCCATAAAAACCCAAAGCTTCCTAACCACTGAAATCCCCAAATCTGACCATCAAAATCTCAACTTTCCGCATATTGAACAAAACCCCAACATCTCTAACTCATCAATAACCACAAATCTGAAACCCCATTTATTCAAAATCAATAAACTCATCAAAACCCAAACCTTCCTAATCACTTAAACCCCAAATCTGACTAACATCCCTTCAAACTTGAAACACATAAAAATCAGAAATTGAATAACACCCAACATTTCTAACCACAAATCCAAACACCCCCTTGCTTCAAAACCCCGGAGACTTCATCTACCAATCAAACTAAACGAATCAAACTACCAGAACAATAAACAAACATTCTTTATTTGTTACCTGATGAAGAACAAAACTTTCTCTTTACTCTTTCCTTGCGAACTCACTCACGAAACTCACCTCGCCAGCTTGAACAAAACACCTCGCGAAACTCACGAAACTCACCTCGCCAGCTTGAACAAAACACCTCGCGAAACTCACGAACACTTGAACAAAACACCTCGCCAGCTTCTTTTGTTCAATTCTTTTCCCCAAAGCGCGAAACTCACGTGAAAAGCAAAAGCTTATAGCAACGGTTTTAAACCGTTGGCAGTTAGCCACGGTTTTTAGCCGTGGCAAACCTTTTTTTAGCCACGCTTTTAAACCGTTGGCCGTTATAGCCACGGTTTTTTGCCGTGGCAAATTAACCAACGGCTTAGAGCCGTGGCCACCTCCCCGTAGCTAAACAAGCCTTTTGGTGTAGTGTACGCAGTGCTAAAGCAGTTGGAATGCTAGCAATTACAGCCTTGGCCCGCGGAACAGATACATTAGACATTAGGCCCAGATGAGAGGGATGATCGCCCCGTGCGGATAGTAATAAAGCTTCGACAACCAAGGCTCAACTATCCGACGAGCTAAAATTCGTCACTGGAAATACAATCTAGCCTAGCACAAAGCTAAGTATTAACACTTCAACTATCAAGCACCTCCTCATAATGCTGACAATCAGCGGGGAACGACTTGCCAGCGCGAAGTTCACTCTTTAATAACTTTGCCAACATTGTCGATACCTAACAGTCCGCCAAAAAAGCTACATAGTCTGAGCCATGTGTCTATTTTAGGGCCAGATTAGCTTAGTTTATGTTTAGAATCAAACTATCTTAGTGCTTTGATTTCTTTTTTTTTTTCTCTGTTTTTCAATTTAGGAGAATTGTTGGCACAAGACATATTCGAGGAAAAAAAGACTTTATTGATTGCAATGAAAGTTATTACAAAGTTTGCCCTGCTGACTAGTACAACAAATTATGCACCACAAGTATCTAAGTCTGACGCAAACATTTATCTGCTCAAAAACACGTCAAGAATTCGCTCCGCCAATATGTTTTTGGATAGGATTCAAATGTGATAGTAAAGTACTTGAAGAAGGCTGCAAGTGCGCACTTGATCCTTTGCTATGCTTAATCACCTCACAAAGATGATTTGAAGGAGGCAGTAAGGGCACACCCAATGAGTTGTGGACTTTTCTGTTCCGCTTACCCCCAATCGAAGAGGATTCCACAGGAGAGCAGAAGGGGCCAGATGGGGACGTCTCTCAAATGTGTAATGCCCGGGTTGATGCAAAACTACCACCCCAGGATCGCAAATCTCATCCGCAATGTCAAATTTGCCTTCCAGCTATGGCATCGCTGGAGAAGCTCAGTAGATACAGTAGGAAAATCTGCCTCAAAACTAGCTGCTCAAATCATCTCCCAACAGTAGCGATTGATGGAAACTTGGGAGCAGGAGAAGGCGACAGATAGATTCATCCCTTGAGGGAGAGCCCGTACTTCTTCTAAGAAATGTAAGAAATTACAAGGTCCCATGGAACCAATCAGATGCTCACCCAAATCAAGTGGCATCACATAAAAGTAGGGGTGGGCACAGGACGGGATGGACCTCATTCCTATCCATCCCATTTGTTCGGGATCAGAACGGGACGAGACGGGATAGACCTCGTCCCATCCCAAATGGGTTCGGAACGGGATGAACATGTACTAAAATTTGGATTGAAAATTTAACATGCGATTTACCAAACACACAACTCTAAGAACAACTATATAACTTTAAGCCATTGATTATTATTTCCCCATTTCATTAGCTTTTACTCCATTCTTTTTAGAACCACTATTGAAGATAGCCATTTTTTGTACATTGCTAACGAAAATGATCAATGGATTTGTCATTTAAAAACTACGAGGAGCACACATTGTTGTTGTCAAGAGTTAGGAAGAGGAAAAAAAACAAGGGTGAGGGTTTTAGTTAGATTCATTATCTAGGTGAGTCACATGAAAGCTTTTGAAAATAAAATAGCTATGCCAATAAATAAAACAACAAATAAAATAGTCATGTCAACAAATAGTTTCATAGTTTTATACATAGTTCATACTAAATATTAAAAAAATTTGTTCGGGACGGGATGGGCGGGATTGAAAATCTTCATCCTGATTCCATCCCACTCTAGATCGGGACGAGACGGGATCGGGATCAGATTGATCAATCCCAATAGGACTTGGAAAAAATCAGGACAGGATGGGACATGATCGGGATCGCGGGATGGGATGCTCACCCCTACATAAAAGCAGGCTTTCTCAAGACTCATTGACACAAATGTCATAACATTCGAAGACTCCAACAACGAAGATCTTCTTTTAGCCTTTGGAGAACCCAAAACATATTTTTTGAAGGGATGCATTTCAGGGACATTCTCCAGAGCATCCATGACAATACTTGAAATGGTGAAATCTAGCCTATATATAGGCGTGACAGTTCACGAAACAAAGCCAATCAACAGTTATGACAACATTAAATGTCATACAGGAAATAGGGAAACGATGGTTCCAATTGTCATTGCATGCAACGCCATTAACTGGGTGGAGTAACCGGCAATGAGATGTCTCGCGATCTACGCCGTACACCTGACATGCTAATATTTACAACACGACTCCCAACGAATGGGCCCAAGCAAGTACTTCGCTAGATCCATCCCAATACAGTACAAAGACCTTAAGCACCCATGCAATGCGGAACACGCCTTAGGGTTGGGCAAGATTTCTGGTCCATAACGTTCCATTCCAGATCTGTTGAAATTGGGACGAAATCGGTGAGGGTTTTCCCTCCCTCCCTCGTTGTTTTCCTCGCTGGTTTCCTCGACAATTAGAATTGGGGTTTTTCTTTTTCTCCGTCCACCATCGCAAATTGAACGATGAGCACGGCTTGCCGGCCGACGATTTCTCCCATCCTCTCTCTGAGCAAATCGCTCGATGACCACTACCGGCCGGCTAACCCTTCCCTTTCTTCTTCGTTCTTCTTCCCCTTCCCTTTATTCTTCTTCCCGTTCCTCTTCCTCTTCTTCTTCTTAGTCCCTTCTTCTTCTCACAAACACAAGCTCCAGAAATTGGAAGAAAATCAGAAGAAAAGAGGATCAAATTATAGAGAGATTCATCAACAGATCTGAAGACCCAGTTGATCACCTGAAGATCTGAGGATCAAATCCCTCTGCGCAAATCGATCAACCCCTTCCCCTTTTTTCTTATTCTTCTCCTCAGTTCTTCTTCTCAGTTCATTCCCCAAATCAACCCCTTCCTCTTCTTCTTCTTCCTTTTTTTTTTTCTTCTTCTTCTTCCTTTTGTGAATGAAATGTTGTTAACTATTGTTGTTAATGAAATGTTATTCTAACCAACTTTTTATGAAATGTTTTTCTAACCAATTCTTTTCTGATCATTCATTTTTTCCCTTTGAATCAGGATTTCCCAAGGTTGAATTGGTTATACTCGCGATCAATTTTTGTCGCTTTTGGTACATATTTCAGGTATTTTACAACCCAATTTCTTCCGTTTGATCTTTGTGTTTTGTTGAATAAAATTACTTGATTTCGGTGACACTCATAGTACGGGGTACTAATGGTGTGAGAATTATTACTTGATTTGCTCTTACAACTCATTTTACGTGAAAATTACTTGTTGATTTTCTTAACAATTAAACCAATAATGATGATTGTCATTCAAATTGGTTTCTTGGATGATGATAATTGAGATAATGTGTGTTTATTGCTATGTACCATAGAGGGAATGCGAGTTTATTTTTGCGTACTAAGCTATTTGGTAGTGATAGAGATATGCTAGAACATGCACATTGTATTTTTCTTCTGATCATGGTGATTAGATTTTTCTTTTGATGCAGGCTTGTGTTGGTCTGGATGATCTGAAGGCTTCATGAGGGCTCTCTCCTCCTAACTATCCTTAACTGTCAGCTTGGTGTTAGTAGGAAATGTTATACATCTTGGTGTTAGTAGGAATTGTCAGTAGATTGTTGTGTAAGTAGGAATTGATGGTGTTAGTAGGAATTGTTGTGTAATGTATAATGTTACGCAGCTATGGATTGATGTATAGTAACATGTTATGCAACTATGGCAGATAAAACAGGGCAAAATATGGGCCATGGGCCTTAGTTAATTTTATAACTTTAATGGGCCAAAAACCAAATTCAGGATGGTATGGTCCCGACCCGTTCCGAACCAGTCCGGGACCAAACGGTTCTATTAAATAAAAAGTGGTATACCAGACTGTTCCATTTCATTTCATTCGACCGGGAATGGGATCGGGATATGCCCAAACCCGGACTGTTCCGGACCGCGCCCACCTCTAACACATCTTTATCGATATTATTAATAAAATCCAACGCGAGTTGAGTAAGTCAGGACGCCCTAGTCAGAATTTGCACACCCAAGGCCAAACGGGTGTCTAACCCGATCAAAGCTTAGTCAATTCCTATTGATGGCGATGGCTTCTTGGCTTCTAATCTGCTCTAACCCTAGTCTGCCAAAAGCGGATGACGATGGCTAATAATAATAATAATAATAAAAGTTGTTTCATTATAAAGAGTTCTAAAGAATTCTAATTATTTTTATTAAAAAGAGTTCTAAAAAATTGTGTTTCCTTATAAAGTTGGATTGTGTAGACATTGAAGGAAAGTGTGAGACTTGCAATGTTTTATGGGAGATTTTAACCCGTAAAGATTTTTGAGACCACTTAACTACAAGACATGGAGGCGTGGAATTTGAAATTCATAAACTGTCTTTTGAAAATCAGACAAAACGCCTATATTTGTGTAACCGCCCGTAAAAAATGCAAAAGCATTACTTTACGGTGTACCAAGCAAAACCTTAATGTATTTGCATTAATTTGCAAAATGCATTATTTTACAGTATATCAAATAGAGTTGTAAATAAAGTAGGCCGCTGCCAGGGGTCACAATCTTTTCGTAAACGATGATCAACAAACTCGACCAAAGTTTAGTTAGCGGGTCATTGATGATGATAGCTTCTGGTCTGCTCTAATCCTAGTCCGCCGAGCGCAGATTACGATAGCTTAGAAAGTGGAAATCTAATCAGTCCTCATGCAGCCTGATGACGATGGCTTGCTAGGGATCATTAGCCAATTACAAACAATGATCGTCAAACCATATCGCTCTAACACCTAATTCGTCGAGCGCGGATGATGATGGGTTAGAAAGTGAGAGTATAGCCAGTACTCATGCAGCCTGATGATGATGGTTTGCTAGGGATCATTGGCCAACTACAGACAATGATCGTCGAACCCTATCACTCTAACACCTAGTTCGCCGAGTGTGGATCACAGTGGGTTAGAAAGTGAGAGTCTAGTCAGTGCTCATTCAGCCTAATGACGATAGCTTGTCAGGGATCATTGGCCAACTACAGACAATGATCGTCGAACCCGACCAAAGTTTAGTCAGTTATAATTGATGACAACAACTACTGGTCTTTCTTACAGCCTAGTCCGCTAGCAACGAACAAAAATGGTTTGAAATCACAAGGACCATTGCCTGATTAAATGCATGTGCATGACCATTGTCTGACTAGTTTGCATATAGTAGCAATGGACTACTAGCCCAATCCACCGCCTAACCTGCATTTGACGGATTTCAAAGACGGAACTCCCATCAGTGGATCAAGTATACGACTTTTCGACTCAGCACAACCTTTTGTCTAAAAACTAGTAACGCAGTAAGACAAAGTAGATAAAAGCTAACAGGGAATGTGATAGAGCGCACAATGTTGTTTAATATGCTATCTTTTATTGATAAGTCAAAGTTACAAAGTTTACTCCTCGTCGGGAGGAGGTTCAGATACTATAGAGCTTGATTTGGCAGGAGAGGAGGTAGGAGATGTGTATGTATGTGTCACCAATTAGACGCCCTGGACTTCATCACTTTTTCCTTTTGGTTGACCACCTTCTTCTTCTTATTGGTCGAAAGTTTCCCAAAACTCCTCGTAAGACCTCTTTATAGCTAGAAAGGTCTCATTCAGGGTGTTCCTCATTCATCAGATGCAACAGCTCCAGACGCCCATGCACAACTCTGCTAAACTCGAATGTGCCCTGGTCTGCTTGGAACTCAAGCTGTCTTTCGTGGCACTTAGTTCATAATGCGCTAGAAGGAGTTGTTCTTTTGCTATTCGCACACTCTTGGCATTGGAGTCAACCTCAACCTCTAGCTGTTAACATCGAGTAGCCCACTCGGTTTCCTTTTTGGCCTTCTCAGCATTTAGAGCTTGCACCTCATTCTGCACCTTGGCTGCAGCCTCCTTAGCAGAACGTAAATCTCGACAGACAAGGTTCAGCTTCTCTCCGAACCTATCCCTTGCAGACATTGTCTCAACCAACTCGGACTCAAGCATTTCCAAGCGAATCCTCTGAGCCTCTGACCTTGTCTTCCAGGCCTCCTTATCAACAGACGACTGGGTAGGCCTCCATTTGCTTATTCAGTAACTCAATTTCACGGAGAGCATTAGAGTAAGACTTTTGCAAGTTCGCAAAAACTCGCTCCATGGTATACACCCTCTCACGAGCAATTTCAACCTCCTTCCCAGCGACGACAACTTGGTTCAGGTATGACATTCCCAACACGAGATGCTTCTGCCCCTCATCTATACGCTCTCCCTGCGTCTTTCCTTCTGGCTCCGAAGCACAGTTCGCCAGCCAATCGTTCCACTTGTTAATATGCTTTCTAGAAGGATGAGAAATGTCGACCTCCTGGTGCCAAGATTGGTTACTCATCTTTCCAACGTCTAGAGCTAACAGACTGATTCGCGCCTTCGGAACTGGAATAACTCTCGCACCACCCTTCATTGTTTTCACAGAATCAGAGCCTTCATCCACAATTTTCCCCTTACTTGCAATGATCAACTCCCTCTCACGAGCCAACTTAGAATCAGTTGAGGGGGAAGAAAGAAACAAGTTATTTCTCGAACTCGTCTCCACCTCAATATGGGGAGGAGAGCAAGACGGATGACAGTACGGGTGACGTGGAAGGGACTTTTCACCACAAAGTTGATGGTCGGGAGACTCTTTAGTAGGCCTAGGAGAGTCGTGGTCCTAATAGCGGCGGTACGTAAAATCTTTCAAAGAGAAGGGACGAGCCTGTCCTACATCAAATGAGGCTTCCATACCCGCCTGCAGCAGCATTTTGTTCAGAACTTTCACCTGTTTTGTATTAAGCTTTGTTACATCCTCAACCCTCACCATTTGCAGATTCTCCCTCTCCATTTGCAGATTCTCCCTCTCCACTCTAGTGGACAAATTAGGAACCTACCACACATCGTGGCGTCCCTCTGAAGAGGTCAAATGCTCACTAGCGGGCTTGGTGACAGGACAAGGCTTCTTGGAACGCGTATTGATAGAAAGCGCCACATCTAACTTTTCCCTTCTTGAACGACTCAGAATCTTAATTTTTGGGAGCTTCTTCGAAGAAGAAGAAGGCTCCCCCTCGGACTTCAGCTTCGTTACTCTGAAAAGAATAGGAGCCACATGCCAATGAGACCACAGTCCCTACGCTTGATGTTAGAAGACTGGACAACAACCTCTACCTGCACTCGGAGCATGTCACAAAATTCATTTAAGACTGCCTTATCCTCAGAAGAAAAAGGTGTAGTCGGGCCTACAGAAAACATTTCAATATGTAATTAACACTGGCGGAATCAATAACGGAACTGAAACTTACTCAGTGGCCAAAACTCTTGCTCGATCGGACGACCCGCAAGCTCAAAATACTCCGAGTCCATAGAGGCCTGGAAAAATATTTCTACCAGAACTTGAAGTCATCAGGCAGATTGCCGAAACAATACGGCGATGTTAACATGCACACATCATGTTCGTTTATCCGAGGAGAGGTAAGCAGTTGGATCACCCTTGGAGACACTCGGACACCAGCGTCCTTCGCCTAATTAGAATGGCGATCACCGTCCTGTACCCATTTAGCACCAGTTGAGTGGATGCAATGCTGAGGTTGGCCAATAAGCTCCAAATTTCCTTGATAATGGGAAAACGGATGCTCGATTGGAGCATACCTCAATGCAAACAGGTAGATCCTTTCGGGAGAGACAACGACGTCTGATCGACATCCAATGTGCAGAGCACCAGATCATCAGGGATATAATACGTCTCACAAAGACCTTCCAGATTCGACTTAGAAAATGACATCTCCTCGAATAACTTATGACCCTTAGCAAACAGTTCATCAGAAAGCTGATTTTGGTGCGCCATTAACAAACGTACAAACTTTCGATCATAGAAGCTGGGTAAAGTCAAAAGCATGGAAAGTGAAGCGTCAAAGTAAAATCTCCAAGATCAAAGAGTAAATAAACTCCGCAGAAAAGGGAAACTATATACAGAACAAAAATCTCGCCTTTCCTCGAGCAGACGCATGCCCATTTAATGAAGTGCGTCACTTGAAGAAGCGATTCAGACTCAACCAATCATGACCTCTCAGGTCCACTACAACATGACTTGATACACCGATGAGCTGGCCCACCAACTCGAAGGGAATAGTTGATGATACACCAAGCTGTCCTTTGATTTGCACCGTACTCATGTCACGATGATCTCG
Organism: Berberis vulgaris; assembly: GCA_963556465.1. Lineage (NCBI taxonomy): Eukaryota > Viridiplantae > Streptophyta > Magnoliopsida > Ranunculales > Berberidaceae > Berberis > Berberis vulgaris. The sequence continues at coordinate 58,735,689 of OY747133.1, forward strand.
TCAGCAGAACAAAGTGAGCCCGGATGCCCACCAAATCTGGTAAGGCTCAGACAACAATAAGCCTATATTGGCATAATCAAGAAGGTTGGATCCAAATTGCAATGCCCTATTAAGTCCACACGTCACATGGTTTAGTCCAATACCCGTAAGACTTAATCAAGCAAGTATCTCGGGGATCTCCTAAGATGGGCATGCCAACAACACATTGGTTTCGACTAGGAAACATATCTCAGAGTATAAGTCGTTCGTGGAAACTTCCTTGCATGGTCAACACTCTGAAAGGGAAACCTCTCTCACATATCTAGGAGCACAAGTCATGTAGGGAAACTCTCCTACAAAGACGACTCCCAACTAGGAAATGATCTCCAACAAGATCTCTTTCCCTAAACTACGCCATCGAGGCCTAGCCGAACAAGGACTCTCGCATTATAAATAAGACACATGTTTGACAAAGAAAGGTACACTACATAACCCAATTTACAACTTTAAGCTTTCCTTCAGCCTCGTCTAACTTTAGCATCGGAGTGCCATCGACCACTACAATGGTTGTCCTTGGCTCACGTGTGTTCTCTGTGCAGGTCCAGGTCATGGTCAAGGCAAGGCAGGAATCAACTACATCAGCTTCAATTATGGCACATAAAAGTGCTAGAAATTTTGTCAATTGTGGCGCTTATATCTGCAAAAAAATACCTCAATTGTGGCGCTTATATCCGCCAAATATAGTATTTCATGCGGATTTTAATTTTATAACATTGTCAGCGTGTGTCATCATTAGGAGACCTATCCGCCAGAAAAATGCAATTTTTGGCACAATTATATGTGGTGGTTTCCCTATCCGCCATTGCACTGATTTTCTAGCAAATTTAGCATTTTTGTCCACCAGAAATATATTTTATTTGGTGGTTATTTTCCTCCAGAAATGAGACGTTTTGTGGTAGTGTCATCATTGCAACCGTTCATCATAGTCAGTTCATCATTGAACCGAGTCACATATTCTTTGTGAGTCTCGCCATCCTTCTGCTTGAGGCTGAGTAGATAATGAGACCCTTTTTTTATTCGTTGGCTTCCCACAAATCAAGTGATAAACGCCTTTGCCAAAACATGGAACGAATTAATGTATCTTGGCTGGAGGTTGTGAACCAGGTCAGTATGTATCTTTGTATGTGGCGGCCAAAGGCATGCACTCCGATGGTAAAGTAGATATTTGAATAAGGATGCAGATAGACTGATAAAATTAGGGTTGCATGTGTGTACATTTCTCGTCCGTTTTGTTCACCTTATGTAATGAGAGTGTTTTACTCCTTCATTGGCTCTACCCTTGAATGTGTGATGGAGGGAAGAGTTATCACTTATAATCTTACCCGCCCATGCCTGATTCTTCTTTGGCACTTGGCTCTCTTTGGGACCCAATGCTTGACTGGACCAAGAGTTGAGGAAATGACCATGGGCCTGCTATAGTCTAGAGGTATGTATTCCGCCTTGTTGTCCTGGGCTAAACTCAGAGATTCTTACCACTTTGGGTTTGCATAATCTGGGTTTCGGTGCCTGACTTGCAGGTTGAATAATAATTTACTTGAACCTTACTTTGACTTGGCTTGGGCTTGGTCTGTCCGGGTCTTCTCCCATTAGGGTTGACCTGTGCCACGTGTTTGACTGTGAATGAATGATTGTTTTATGTCTCATCAAGTATTAAAGCAATTTTCTTGAACGAGGACGATGGAGAAAAAAATGGTTTTTCTAGTTGGTTGAATGGTGTTTTTTTTTTTTTTTTTCTTTCTAATTAATCTACAAAAAGAATCTGGGTGTTTTTAGTATAGGTTATTCTAGTAAAACATGGGGTGAAATTAATGACACCCTAATCCAAAATTGTAAACTTTACAACAACATTAACGTGATGATGAAAAAATATGTATATACAGCTCCTTTAAGATTTACCGGAGGTTTAACAACAAAAACATTATCTTTGCAATTTCAATTACAAAACAAAAAGCATAATAGATGTATGTATTAATATTGTATTTGGGGACCATAGTAATAACCAGAATATAACAGCTCACATGGAGGGAGGCCCAAGTGGTAATCATAGTGTGGGATTTCATTGAAGCCAGGCATAAGTCAACATTGTGTATGTGACCCCACGTTCAACAGTGAACAGTGAACATTGGCTATAGGGAGAACATATTATTGATCATTTATCATGATGTAGCTGTATTGAAGTCACTGTTTAAGTAACTGTCACTTTGTTTTATTTTGATATATGGGAAATAAAACTACACATATATATTGTAATTGTTATATGTGATATATGTATGTTGTTGTTCATCACACTTCTTTGGTAACCACTCAATCGCCAAGATAAGAGTTACGTACTCATTTTATATATATGGTCCATACGACTTGTCATAATCACTTCAATTTTTATTTTATCCCTTAATCCATCCCTCCCACTTTTTAGGATTTGAACCTTAAACTTGTGATCCATTCGTCACAAGCCTACAGGCTCAGCTAGTGCCTCATTTGGTTGCAAGATTTGCGTGACAAAAGACAACCCTTCACTCAATATCACATCTCATACACCTCTACTTCTACCAAGTGTTGTCTACTTCACAAGTGTGAAAGGGTTCAACTTACTATTACTTGGTATCCTCCAGAGACAACCATCAAATAGGAATAAGTGAACACATGTAAAACTAATTTTGGCAAACCCACCACCCCAATTGTCCAATTTCGGTTAATTTACTTGTATCTTTCTTGTCTACATATTTATATACGTTTTACATATATTCAAAATTACTACATTTTTTTATATACAACAAAATATTTCATAAAATTTACTTTGAAAAACGAATTCATGATCCTTGTTCTGGATAGATAATTTAACAACAAATTCTACTAACTTCTATACGTCGACACTAAAATCAAAAATATAATTTTAATTGTATTCTTTGTGAACTTAATCTAGTACTGTGCATTTTTTTGTACAACTATAAAAAATACATTTTATATATCAAATTGAATCGGGTATAATATTTTAAACCAAATTGTGGTTAAGTCATCGACAATTTAATGAAGACAAACAAGCCTAGTAACTAGTATACATGATTTGATGGTGAGAATATTTCGAACCCGAGACCTCTTACAAGGAGAGTGGATGTCCTAACTCTCCTAACCCGAGACCAAACTGTCGAACTCAATCGATCCAAATCGCGCCAAATCAAAACCCTAGTTTTCGATTCAGTGAAGAAAATAGAGAGAAGATAAGTTTTTTAATCAAGAATGAAGAAGAGACCGAACGACGATGGAGAGATCATCAATTTAGAGTGATGGAGAGTAGAGACTTTGAGAGGGTTTTTAGTTTTTTTTAATGGTTTGAGTAGATGACTTCACTGTCGAGGTGTTATAAATATTTTGTATTTGGATTTATTTTTATAAATAATGTATTTATTAAAATTATTCATTTATTTTAATCACTTAAATTAATAATTAGTAACATCTATTTGTGTTACAAGACTTGTAACATAATAAAGAGTTACAAATTAAAAAAATATTGATGTTGCTAATTACCCATTTTTATGTAGTGAATTTAACCAAGTTCCTCCATCCAACACATCCAGTTTAGAGGAAACAAACTAATCGTTTTATGTAGCACATAGAAAGTATACTTGAACCGAATTCTCAGGATATATCAGAGTTAAAAACCACGACTCAACACCAATCTCAAGCCATCAATAGACTTGAGATAGCTATGAGTAAAATTGGTCAGTCGTTCCCTAAGAGAAAGCAAGAAAGATTTCCTAGTCAACCTATTCCAAACCCAAAGGGTCAATTCATAGTTGTAGTATATTTTAACCCTGCCATGAAGATGCCCAATCTAATACTACCCTTAGGAATGAAAAATAGGTTGACAATCAGGTACGAATGCCCGATTCAAGTGTCGTAGCATCCCCGTTTAAGTCAAAACACGATGCATTTCCATCTGACAAGGAGGTTGATAAAGCCTCACCTTCTAAAAATGTTCCTTTTGACTCTGACCCCACTCAGGCATTTTATTTGCCTAGGGCACCATTTCCATCACGGTTAGCTGTGGCAAATAAAGGAACGAATGTAAACGATGTAATGAAAATTTTTAAACAATTTCATATTAATATCCCATTACTCGATGCTATTAAACAAGTTCCTACTAATGTCAAATTTCTGAAGTATCTTTGCAAACAAAAGCGAAAACTACATGTGCAAAAGAGTGCTTTCCTCGTCGAGCAAGTCAGCTCAATTATTCAACATAGAACCTCACCTAAGTATAGGGATCCTGGTTGCTAGACCTTTTCTTGTGTTATTGGTGATCATATGATTGATAAGGCATTGTTAGATTTATAGGCAGGTTTTAATTTATTGTCATATTTTGTTTATGAGCAATTAGTTCTTGGCGAGTTAAAACCGACTGAAGTAACACTGCAATTGGCAGATAGGTCAATCAGAGTTCCCTGCGGTGTTATAGAGGATGTAAGCATTAAGGTTAAAAAATTATATTTTTCAATGGACTTCATAGTTCTTGATACACAACCTGTTCATAATCCCTAAAGTGACATTCTAGTTATTTTGGGTCGCCCATTTTTGGCAACATCTAATGTTATTTTAACTGTAGGAATGGAATCATGAAATTGTCATTTAGTAACATGACCATCGAACTCGATGTTTTTAATGTCAGTGAACAACCTTCTGAGTCCGAGAATGTATGTGAGCTTAACATGATTGAAAGTTTGGTGGAGAGCTCCTTTTTGCAATCTGCATCGAATGACCCCTTAGCGACATGTTTGACGTATTTCGGGTTAGACTTCGATATTGATAATTCCATCAGGGAAGTGAATGTTTTGCTTGATTCAACCCCTATTATGGATCCTGGTTATACATGGAAGCTAAAATTGGAACTCCTTTTACTCAGTGAGTCAAAACTAGCCCCTTCTGTTGAGACTATTTTGTTTCCAGACTTATTCCCCTTCTCACATTTTCATGTTGTCCCATTCAACGTATGACTTCCTAGTAACTCATGCATGAAGTCTGAGGTGGTGAGATGGAAAGCGACAAGTTGGGGCAGTGATTTCTATTCAGGTTGGCTTTTGGTTTGGGACGTGGTGAAGATGAAAGAAGTGGTTGTGGCGATGAGCTTGCAAGTGAGAGGAAGACATAGGGCGAGATGGAGAGGATTTGTTACTGTTGGTTGCCTGTGTGGCGATCGCAGGGGGGAAGAAGGTCACAAGAGGGTTGTGAGGTTGCTGTGTGTGAAAAGAAAAGGATGGCGAGAAGGGATTTGTGGCATGAATTCTCTGTGAAAAATAAGAGAATAAGGAGCGTGGAGCGATGAGAGGAAGAAAGGGCGAGATGTGATGTGTGTTGGCTCTGTTATGGGGAGAGGAATAGGAGACGAAGGAAGGTGGCTGCGGAGCATTGGTTGGATGTTTCTGTCGAGATAGCGAAGAAGAAGGATCAATGGTGGTCGGATGATTTGGAGCAGGAAGAACATGGGAAAAGGAGAAAGTTGATGGTCCTTTTTCTAGCTAGCTAGAAAGGGGAGGATAAGTGGTTGTGAATGTGTTTGGTGGCTGGAAAAATAGAGAAGATGAATAGAGACGTGAAAAGAAAGAGGGGTGTATGTTTGCCAGAGAAGAGATACTAAATAGAGTTGGAAATTTAGGTTAAGATGGCTTTGGGTTTAACTGTTCCTCCTAATTTCACCCATCACCGTTACTTTATACCACTCTTTGAGGTTGTCAAATAATAACTTTTGCTTTGATGTGATTTCACTGTCGTTTAAGCTCTTAATCTCATAAAAACAAGAAACCAAAATAACTAGAATAAAATACGATATTCGAAACACTAACATATATAAATTATAAGGTAACTTGAGTATAAATTAAGTGATATCAAGTAACTGTTCGATGTCTCATTAGTACACGTCTCACTGTCGACATGGTATTTTAGGCACTGGTGCCATGTGGAGACCATCGCTCCCATCTGGTGAAGGCAAGGCCTTCCTAGGATGGCATTGTACGCAGAGGGGTCGTCCACCACAATGAACTCCATCATTAGGAGCTTTACTGGCTCCCCTGCTACCATGGGCAACCTAATGCTCCTGACTGGGTAGTTTCGAGCACCGCTGAAGCCAACCATAATCTGATTGTGTGATTTCAACTATTTCTTCCTGAATCACATCTTGTGGAATGCCTTCAGGAATAGGACATTAGTCGAGCTCCCCGTGTGTACCATCGATCTTTGACGCCGAACTTAAATATTGCGATAAAACAGGGCATCATTACGCATGAAACAGACCCCCTGTATATCCTACTTGGTGAACGTTAGGTCCGGGGTCGACCACTTTATTCGAGCCAGTTGAACTGGGCGGTATCCGTGTGGGAGCTTGTTCGTAGTTTTCAGATTGTCGTATTTCTTGATCAGTTGGATTTCTCTTGTCCGTCGTGTGCACTGTGCAGAATATAAATGGCGTCTGAGTCTTTTCTTCAATCTCTGGTGATGTCTCTTCTTTTTCTTTTTCTCAGGGTTGTTTCTCGTCGGAATTCATAAATTCCTCGAGTCTCCCCTTGCAAACCTAGTACTCGATCTCATTCTTAAGACTCTGGCAATCATGAGTAGTGTGACTGTGATCCTTCTGATAGGAACAATACTTGCTCTTATCACGCCTTAAAGGATATTTTTTAGCTTGGGGGCCACTTGATGTCGACCCAACTCTTCATGGCGGAGAGAATTTTGGGCAAGCCAGAATTGAGAGCGGCGAACTCAGTGTACCATGAGCCGACATAGTTGGTTACCCTGGCGAGTTTTGCCTTATCAGACTCGACTTTGTTGTCGTTTTTCCTTCTTATTGACCGATCCTCCTCTCCATGCCTCTTTTCCTCTCCCCTGTCCTGAGCCTTAGAGGCCTGATTGGCTTCATTTTCGCCTCATTTCTTGGCTGCCAATATTTCTTCGAGAATGATATACTTCTGTGCACTTTTCAGTAAAACTCCATATCAATCGGGGGTTCCAAGGTGAGGACATTGTAGAACTGACCTCATCGGATGCCAGAAGTGAAAGTGATAATTGACATTCGTCGCTGCAACCATCGATCAAAGTCAGCTCGTCGTTAAAATGAGTGACATACTCTCTGAGGGTCTCACCTTGCTTCCGCTTGAGGATTAGTAGATAGTGAGGCCCCTTCTTGATCCGTTGGTTCCTGACGAGTATGGAAAAAGTTCTGCACATGATTGCTTCTGAACTTTCTTTCAGCGCCATTATGTGGTGCTAATGGCGCAGATGATCTAAAGGAGCTGATGTTCAGTCGTAGAATTCGAGCTTTGGAGGGACGAATTTCTTTGGCAGAGGGGTGTTCATGATCTACTCCAAGAATGGAGGGATAGTGAAGTCGTACATGACATCTGGATTGGTTGTCCCTAGTCGGGGTCGGATCCTAACCGTGGTCTAGTTTGTCTTTGGGGCATGGTCCTCATGATCCCCGTCATCCCTTAAGCTCTCCTATTGGCTAGCTCTTCGTTACTCCCTATGAAGGTTCTTGCTTTCCTAGACGCGCTCTTGGGCGCCCTCTCAGGTGTGGGATCTCCCCGGATCAACGCCATTTTTGGGTTCAGTCCTGGGTGAGTCTTTCCACCACCCACTCCAGATGATCAATTTGGTGTAGGATATGGTCTATGCGAGGGTCAGCCGCGACTACCTCAGTGGTTGGGTCGTGCGACTGTTCTGCTTCTTCAACTGGATCGATTTGGCACTGAAACTTTGCTTCCCTAGCCGGAGGGTTGTTTGGTTCGGCATTGTTGTAATGTTCTGGTAGTTAGAAAGGATTTATATGTTTGCTTCGAGGAAAACTTGTCGTTGTTCCCCACGGACGACGCTAAACTTGTCAAAATCTATTCTTGCTGATCTTGAGTCTGCAAAATGAACAACGGTGAACCAAGGATCACCGTTGTGGTGGTCGAAGACACTCCGATGCTTAAGTCAGGTATCGATGCAAGGAAGAGTGAAGACTAAATGTAATTAACAATGTGTATGCATACCTTTCTTCTCCCATTTTCTCACCTTAAGTAGCAAATGTGTCTTCCACAACTGTCCCTGCTATCGAGGGCGTGATGGAGGGAGGAGATCTTGCCCAAGATCTTACTTATGCATGATTGTGTCTCTTTGACACTAGGCTTTGTTCAAGACCCAATGCTTGATTGGGTGAAGAGTTCATTTGTGCGAGGGGATCTCGAGCCATTGATAGCTCGAAAATCAATGTTCGGACCTTATATTGTCCCGACTCCTGGCCAAGCACCAAAATCCATGCAAAACGTGGGTTGGCATAATTTGGGCTGGGGCACCTGACTTAGATGTTGAATAGTGGTTTGAGTTTCGATCCGTTCGAGACTGTGTTGAGGCCTTTCCCGTATTAGGGTTTGCTTATGCCATGTGTACAGGTGTGATCGCATGGTTGATTGATGCCTCGTTACATTCATTTAGCGATGTTCTCTCCTATTGCATGTGTATATAACTCTAGCTATTTATCTAGCTTTGAAGTGGGAAGCATTACTTCCAATGAGATACACTTGCATGGGACAAACTTATCTTGTTTGTGTTCGAAGCATGGTGGCAACCACATGTTTCAGTGGATAAGAAATAATGTTACCTTGTTTCAATCATCCGGCTCATGCTACATAACAGTTTAATAGTTTTTTAACCAAAAAAGAAAAAACAGTTTAATAGTTATCAATTTATTTGCCTTTTTTTAAGAACAAATTATAAAACATATATTAAAATAAAAATAGAAAAAAAAATTAACTTATTATAATTTACTTAATCACATAATCATAATTTTTGTTACTATTAGATGCTGGTCAAAACTTAATTATAATAAATTTTTAATTGTGAAGTTATTCTTTTGTACTGATCTCTCTAGTAATTGTTGTCCTTTGTAATAACGGATGATAGATAATAAGGCGACCTTATTCAAAAGAAGAAAATGTGTGGAAAACATCCTGCCCCAGAATGTTATCTATGTGGGTACGTAGGGATAAGGAAAAGTCATACACCCCACAACTAACGAGACCGCCTTGTCCATCATAAGTATACCTACTCATATTAATGAAATACCTTAGTTAACCAATATACCTATTTTTTTTGTTTCCAGAAACCTAGCTAATAATCTTCTTGAGAATACAATATTCGTGGAGACGACAACATTGAACAATCATTCATTGTTATAGGTGTAATATATATTTTCTCATTGAATCTCATACATACATATTCATGCATACGTTTATCAGAGAGTTATGAGCCCTTCTATGCGTTGAGGAAATGGGCGAGGGAGGAGCCACTCATCCCCTCGAAATTCACAAAAGCGTGCATCTCAAGAAGGATGAAGGGTAACCCCTCCCTCGCCCAATCCCTCGCACGTTTCCTCGATATTTAGAAAAAGCGGAGAGTTACTGACCTGCTTAAATAATGTCCTGCTTAAATAATGTGGCTGAGTGGTGTTACATCAAGTAATAGCTAGCTTAAATGAGATCTAGTTGGCACAGTATAACAAACCTACCTCTCCCGGCCCACCTCGTAGTACGTACTCTCATGAATAAATAATGGAACAAGCGAGTTTGGGTTCCCGCGTTATTACAACCCCTCAATTTCTTCTACATCTCTCTGTGTTTGTGCTTGTGCTTGTGCTTGTACTGTTGTGTCTATATATAGAAAACAGTACAAGTATTGATTACAAAGGAATGATGAAAGGTAAAGGTCAACCATTTGTAGTAATTGTTTTGTACGAACTCTGAGTCTATCACATCATTTTCTTATTTAGAGCTGTGTTCCTTCGCGTAGAGGGATGGAGTATTACCACTCATTTTTCTCGAAATTTACGAAGACACGCATCTTGAGAGATGAAGAGTCAGACCCCCCTTCCTCGCCCATTTCCTCGCGCGTTCCCTCGACATTTAGAAAAAGCAATGTTCTTTCTTCAAAATTGTGAGTACCATTGTCTTCCAAGTCCGTCATTGTTGACAATAATATGCCTAGTGCATGCTATAACATCACGAACCCTAAATGAGTACTCCAGCTAGCTACTCACAAAACACACCCAGAGCCCCTCTCTATTTAAAATTTTTTTTTGCCATAAATGGAGGAGATATATAGAAGAGCCTTTCTAGAAAGCCAAGCTGCACCAGGCTAGCCCAATATCATCCATCATCCTAGAGATGTTGAAAATGACTCAATTTCTAGGATGATGGATGGTATTGGGCTGGCCTGGCTCAATAGATTTTCTATATATCACAATTTATGGCAAAAAAAAAGAGTTTGTCTAGGTAGCTAGGTTTTAAAGTCATTTTTTTGTCAGACTTAAACATTTTTACACTTCTCTTTAAAACACATCCACAAATATTATCTATAGAAGGGGTAGAAGTGTAAAAAATCCAAAACTTGACCAAAAAATGGCTATAAAGCCTGACTACCTAGAATTAGGGAAAAAAATAGAGAGGGGTGTGTGTGTGTTTTGTCAGTTTTCGTTATCTTGTGGTTAGATCATCCTTTTGGCCCTTGTGCTCCACCTTCTTTTGCTCAAATATTTCTCATTCATTTTACAAGTAGAAGTAACAATAATTGATACAAAAAATCTAGAGAGCCAGGCCCTTAGAGCTAGGACAATGACAGGGGGGTTATCTGTTCTTGTGATTGTGTTCGATTCGGCCATTATGAGCATCTCTAGGATGATGGATGGTATTGGGCCTGGCTTGGCTCTCTAGAAAGGCTCTAATTGATAACTATATTGATTTGATATTTGGAGAGAATAAATAAAAACTAAACGACGAAAAGTCTGTTATCTTATTCTCAATCTATATCTAGCTCATTACTTTAGAATAGCTATTTCGAATATATTGTTGTAACTTTGATTAGAGTTATTTGTAATATTGGAGTGGTATCTATTAGAGAATTGGGTCAAGTAAATGTTGTTGTTCTGCTAAGGGGCTACTAAGGTGGGCAACTGCCCCCCTCAACTTTTAACTATATGCATGGGTCCGACACTGATTCCACTTGCTCACTTTGCCTTATTTCAGGAGGAAATTTAGTTGTGGATTACCTCGCTGCCTCAACAACAACTTCCAAGGTTGAATGTGGTACCTTGGAAGATGCAATGGGTCATGTGTTCATCGGGGTGAAGCAATGAACTCGCTGCCTCACTATGAACTCAACTTCAAAATTTTGGGAGATGCAATGGGTCATGTGTTCATCGGGGTGAAGCAACCCTCTAGGCGCTTATTGGAATTGCTTTTAGGATCTAGTAAAACCTTGCATTGAGAAAAAAAAATTATGACTATTTTTTTTTCTTTGGAAGAAAAAAAATCTTGAGAGTTGTAAAATTTGTCATTTATTTAATTATTTATGTTTTGTCATTATACAGTAAAACCTCTCTATAATAATAATGTTGAGACCCAACCAATTTTATTACTGTAAGGAGATTATAATTTAATGGATGTGTAGTTCCAAAAATTATTTCAACCACTTTAAAATTAGTACCTCGGATGTTGATGAATTGCAAGTTTTTTTTTTTTTTTTAAAAAAAAAAATTGGGTCGTTGACCCTTTTTATTTATTTATGAATTGCAAGTTACAAAAGAAGTAATTCAAGATAATGGACGAGTCATTTGAAGAATTCGACAACTTTAGTACACTAATCCAATTTGACAAGTCACAAAGTAGATCAAATTCGATAATTTCGCTACATTAATCCAATGGGTAAGCAAAAAGATATGTATTCTTCAAGTGAAGAAGAAATCATTATTGCAATTAGCAAGAAGGGGAATGAGATATCCAAATGATGACAATATTAAAATACTAAAAGTTTCATGCCAATAACATATAAACATTCTTGAGAAATTAGAAATATTTTGACTTCAATAACCAGGTGTCCATGTTGATGAGTTGTTATATAAGAGAAAGCTCAAAGGTGTGGCATCAACTCTAAATAATAAATCATTGTCTTAGAAGACTTTAGATAAATATTTCATTTCATTTTAAATTTTTACTGTGACATTGCATGTATATTTTTGGTTTTATTGACATTTATTATTGTGGAGGAAAATTTCTTAAGACAGGACCAAAAAAACTTAGAACTTATTACAACGTGGAGTTTATTCCTATTTATAAATGGCCCAAATTGGAAACACAATTTCTTATGACTACATGGATGCAAGGATTGTGATTTTGTGAAATTATATGAATTCAACGTCAACTATGCTCCAACCTCGAATCGTTGGTGACGCTGGACAGAATAACAATTATTCTGCAGGCTAGTTCAACAGACAATTCACAAGGAAAAGATACAAGAGATTCGTCCAAAACATAGAGAAATATCTCTAATTTTTAATTAAATTATTCAAATCAAAGGTATCTCTAAATCAGCCCACAAGTCGGGCTTTATAGCTAAAACTCGTGATTATTAGAATTTTACCAAAAATAAAAAAAATCCCAATAATCTTACTAAAACAAAATACGTAATAAAAGAAACAATTTGCCAAAAATATGACCCAAATCGGGTTTAGAATCACTTTCTAAGCGATGAATAAATATTACCATAAAAGGAAAAACTGCTAAGATTGTGGATTCGAAAGGGGAAACAGTAGATTTTGGCCTCGAAAAGATGTTCAACAAGCATAGCTCTTTGGCTAAAACGTGCGCGCTGAAAAGAGCTTTCCGAATTGAGGTCATATGCATGATTCTGATACCCGTAGCCAAAGTTATGGCCAAAATACCGAAACGCACCCAAAACTGTCCCAATTAAGAAAAAGATCACGATTTTCTGCTATCTTTGCGCTGATCTGCCAACTCATGGTATCTCAGCGCCAACAACGTGCTATCTGACAACTCAGCATCATCTGACTCGGATCTTCTTGCATCAGTTGGTGACGAATATTATGAAACTGCACAAAGAGTAAAGCAAATTTCACAACGTTACACAGAACTTCAGGATATTTTAGTTATTCTTAGGTTGGACAAATTATCCGAAGAGGATCGTTTACCCGTAGCAAGAGCACGAAAATATGGAGCGAAGCAAGTCGAGTCTTCATGCAAGGTGGAGGCGATGGATCAGAGCGAAAGCGAGTCTCTATGCGAGATGGAGGCGATGAGGATATTAAGTAGCAACAATATTGTAGCCTTCGGGCCTGATTTGGTTAACCCTATAGGGTTAGTCATGTAGCCTTCGAGCATGAATTAATAAATAAATAAATAAAAATGGTCAACGACCCATTACAAAAACATTAAATAGTATATGAAATTCTAAAGGGTACCTAATATAAAAACTTGGACTACCTTTGCCCCGAACATAATCCAAAGGGTTTACTCTTTTTCATCCCAAGTTTTACTAGAAACACCCCAAACTGAATTAACTACTCGATTTACTAGAAAAAAAAAGAGTCGTGATTCAATGAGGTTAACCTCATGGGACTTGGTGAGGTTAACTCTCTCCACCATTGGATCTAATAGATTAATTTTAGTGCTATATTCCACTATTTAACAATAGAAAAATCATGGTTAAAGATTATCTCCACGTTTACAATTAGCTAATCATTAACAAAAAAAAAAAAAAAAAAAAACTAGTTTCACTAGGTCCAAACTTAAGAAATAAATTAACCAAGATACCATTAAGACACAAGCCTAAATAATCATTATTAGTATTTTGTTGTGGTCGGTTATAGTTTCTAACTTGGCATTAATTTAGGCAAAACGGTGGGATAAATTGGTTACCAATAAAATAGGATATATAATATCACGGTCTCTATTTCCCCCTCCACTTTTCCACCCATGACTTAAAAAATTGAGTTTTTTTTAGTTTGACACTCATTAGTATATGCCTATTAGACTTTGACCCTTGTTTTAAAAACTAATTGAGTTTAACTCTTCTGACGAAACCGTTAAGTCCACGTCATTTACTGGTCAAGACTAATTTTTGAACTATCTTGCCCTTACCTTGAGTTAATTTGGTCTATTTTTTGGAAATCTAGAATCCAAAATTGCCCCCACCCCTCTTTTCTATTCTCTTTTGTCTCCCTATAACACTTCTTCCCTCTGCCAGCAGGAACCCACCCCATTGCCACCACCACCTCCACACAAGAAGACATCCTGAAAATGGCGAAACCGTCACTCTAATCACTGCCACTCTAAGAATCACGACATGCTAATCCTTAGAACTGCGAGGATAAAGTCACGAACACCAAGGTATAAGCAGCTCAATGCAAGAGTCTAGTGAGTTTGTATTGGCAGATCAACCATAAAATCAGTTCCAAATCATCATCAATCAGCCATGTAGAAGGCATCCAAATATTCTCTTTTATTCATTTTTAGAATAATTAATAAGACATATGAACTCACAAACTAAAAAACTATCCAGTATTTCAGCAGCTGCCAATGAAATGTAATACATCGTGCAAATCATCTCATTCTACCCAGAGTCAATTGACATGATGCTAATGTTGTTAAGGCCTTCCAAAGCTTAAAACAGGAATACTGCAAGTAATAGCCACTCACGAGTGACAAGCATAAAATGGAATGGCAAATTTGTGCAAGTATAAACAAAAATAGTTTTGAACAATAATGAGAAACACCTCATAACAAATATACCAAACACATTTTTTAATGAAAAGAAGTACAATTACTGATGTAACTTATTAATCATCAAAAGGATTTCCAAAAGATGTCATCTCATGGTGAACAATCGTGCTCTCCAGCCACCTCCCCCTGCTTCTACCATCAATATTCCTCTCATAAACACCGCCCGACCTCTCCAAAAACATCAAATTCCACACCAAGGAGATGCAGAAGGTGATGGAAGGGCACAATTAAGAGGAAAGGGACTAGTTGTTTGGGTTAATGTTCCAAAACAAGCTCTTTTGTCAAAGAGTTCGAGGTACTAAAGTTTTCGTTTAGCCGGATTATAGTTAATGGAACAACAGAGGGAGATAACAATGAAAAGAATTGGGTAATTCTACTTGAAAAATACAAAGGCAACATTGATAGGCCGCCACAGTAACAGTTCTACAAATGAAAAAATTAACTTTCCAACAATCATCTCCTCACCCTTTCAAGACCAACATCGTTTTGATTAATCAATAATGTGGACTTAACGGTTCCATAAAAAAACAAGTGTTAGATTCAAATAGTTTTCAGAACGTGTGCCAAACTCTAATAAGTACAACCTAATGATTGCCAAACAAAAAAAAACCCAAAAAAAATCTATAGTTTTCGTCATTTTTGAAGATTTTCTCCACTTTTTCTTGTGTAAACTTTTTTAATCTACATATGTAACTAATTAGAGAATTCTAGATACACACTTATGTGTTGATTAAATGTGCACTCACAAATAAAGGAGAGAGAGATTATCTCCATAATCAAATCTTGCTATCTAAATAAAAATGAATCCATTATTAATCATGAAAATTCTAAATAGGAAAAGTACAACTCCTAAAACATTCATCATCCTCCACGTTTTGGCACAAAAATACACAAACACACACAAAATCTTTACGTCTTCACAGGTTTGGTGTGCGTCTTTTTTCATGTTTCGTTGCTAAAAAAACTCAGTGCTTGTTTGTAGCATTGAGAATATATAAGATGTCAAAATGTTGCAATTTCTATCGTAAAAATAGAAATATTTCACTAAATGACATAATAAAAAAATTCATTTTACTACCATCTTGTGTAACGTTAAAAAGGTATTCACTTTTGTTGTTTGACGTCAATAAGTCATGACTTTTCTGTTAAACGTAACAATAGATTAAAAAAAATTTAATAATTCAACAAGAGAAATAAAGTGTGTGTTGCACTCAAAATAAATATATTTATGTAAAATTAAAATCATACCAATTGGAATAAAATTCCATTCTCCGGAAATATTTGACCGATGACAAGCTACCTTTGAGGCTACAAATCCCATATCATTGGCATGTAAATAATATTTGTAGGCCTCTCCAGTAGATTAAAATTCCATTGTAAGGCTAGCTCTAAAATCTTTTCTCCGTTAATTGTCTTCATATTTCCTACAATATTAGCAATTTAATTGCTCGACCCACCTATTTGTTCTTTACCATTGATAGAATCTAAGCCCGAATTTAAGTCAACATTTAGTCCCATAGCCACGTAAAATAAAAGTTGCAAACAATCACCATAACTGTTAAGAAAATACATGAAGATGAGTAATAAGAGAGGTATTAAATTAGCTTGCTTGCAATTATTAATTGATCCTTTAGAAAGATGGAGAGATACCCAAAATCCAAAAGACCTGAAAAAAAATGCGTAAAGAGGAGTAATAAGATAGGGATTAAATAAGTTTACCTACAACGTTAAGCAATTATTTCACAGACAGAAAGAGAGGGATGGAATAACTTAGTTGCAACTATCAACGGCTCCTACCAAAGGACAAAGATACCAAAAGCTATCAAACATTAGTCCGACACGAAGAAGAAATGAACTGCAACCCACCCACGTAGAGGTAAAGATTTTTTTTTTTTGTGTTTGCGCCAAAATGCGGAGGATGATTGTTAGGAGTTGTATTTTTATATTTTTTCCTATTTAGTAGTTTTCAGAGCATGAAACTAAAAATATGATTCGAGTTTATTCAATTATATTCAATTCAAGTTTTTATTGCGTGATCGGTATTTTATGTTTCCTTCAATTTGATAGGGGTTCTTGGGTTTTTCTATGTTTCCTTCAATTGGAGTTTATTCAAGTTTGGTAATTGGAGGTTTCTAATGGGTTTTTTCAACAGAAAAGCTTCAATAATGGTGATCAAATATCTTGGGAAATGAAAAGTTCAGCTTAGTTTATTGGTCATTTAAATTGAGAATAGGTTGAAGAAGATGGAAAATAGCCAAATCGGAAATTTAGGAATTTTTCTTCCTAATTTCTTTTTTTTGTAAATAAGTTTTTCCCTATTTTGACATAATTTTTTAACATTCATCTCCCAACTTTAGATCAAGTTGAAATTAGACGTAGGATATTATTTTGTTTTGAAGTTGAACTTATTTTTTATTTGCTTCCCAAGAAACCAAGAAAAGAAAATGTTGAGTGGTAGTTGTGGAAATGAGGAGTTAGTTATTTCTTGGAATGTAAAAGTTTCTAAGAGATATCCCAAAAGTCTCACCTACAATTTTTAGAATATTTTTTTAACTTAATATTTCCACGTGTCAAATTTATATTGGATATGGATCAATGAGTATTGATGCATTTAAATCCATCCCTGTTGATTTTGACCTGCAAATACGAACAACGGTGAACAAGAGACCACCGTTGTAGCGGCCAAAGACACTCCGGTGGTAAAGTCAGGCACTTGAACAATGATGGAGATAGACTGATAAACTTAGGGTTGCATGTGTGTCACCTTACTCCTTCATTGACAAAACCGTTGAAGACATAATGGAGGGAAGAGATCTCGCTTGGAATCCTTCTCATCCATGACTGATTATTCTTTGGCACTTGGATCTCTTTGGGACCCAAAGCTTGATTGGATCAAGAGTTGCGCAAATGGACCTTTGGCATGCTATAGTCCAGAGGTTTGTATACGGACCTTGTTGTCCTGAGCCAAACTCCGAGATGCTTACCGTTTTGGGCTTGCATAATTTGGGTTTGGGCACCTGACTTACGGGCTGAATAATAATTGACTTGAACCTGACTTGGGCCTGGCTAAGGCTTGGTTTGTCCGGGCCTTCTCCCATTAGGGTTGACCTATGCCACATGTTTGATTGTGGTTGAACAACTATTTTGATGTCTCATCAGTTACTCCCTCTAATTAGTGAGGTTGCTTACAAGGCCACTAACACTATTCACGGGGGCCGTGCGACACCATGATGATTTATTTCGACTTATGTGCTGCATTTAATGCTAAAGCGACATTTAGGTGATAGTTTCTGCCACACGTCAAGTCTATATAAGCCTGTTTTGGGAGAGTTTGATCTTTTTACTTCCCAGAGCTTTGAATTGTTTTCTTTCTTTAAAGTTCCCAAGTTTTTCAAGTGCAAACCTTCATCTTCTCCAATCATGTCTAGAAAGATTCATTTTGTTCGTGATCAACATTCAACTTGACTTGACTTATTTAGGGAATCGTTGATGATGGAAGAAAACTTGGTCAATTTTCGCAGATAGTTTCAAATACCTAATAATATGAAGTTGTTGTTCCTTGCGAGATGTGAGTATTAGATTTGCCCACATGAGGGATATGTTGTCAGTGCAAGGCCATATTCATAGTTGGTTTGTGTTTCCCCGTCTTTGACGCCATTTGGCATTTTCGGTCGTACCACGTTATTCCCCTTGCCCAGATGATGCCCAACGGGTAGAGGATCCTGATTGTCACTCTGATTAGGGCGAAGAGGGTTGGGCTCTATCTGTCAGCAAGGGTGTTGCATTCACTGACTTCCATTTGGATGAATCAACATGAAGTTTTCTAGCTGAGGAAGCCCTCTTGTTTGGGTGATCTTCCAGACGACTTCAAGAATTGGCAGAAGTATTGCGTTCTATACTTCTGTGAAGTCCGGGTACTTCACTTTGGTGACTATAGCTTCAGAGATCTGAGTAAGTTTCTTGTATTCCTTTTGCTTCCGTTTATAATTAAATATCTGTTGTCGTTTGAGTTATTGATTGTTCACAATTAGGGTCACATGATGTTGTTGTCATCTCTTGCAACGAGGAAAACACGAGGGTTGAATTCCTCGTTCTACTTCTAGTGCCCATTTTGGAATGATAGTGCGGGGCGGTCTCTAGCTGCTCCGGTTGGTTCTTTTTATGGGGCCAATGTCCGAGCACCTAAGGTGCAGAAAGGGGAACATGCCTCAGATGTCTAGCCCGTCAAAGAGAAAGGCTATAGAGGGATTGTTTTCTTCATCCTGCATGTCCAAAAGATCAAGGTTGGAGTTGTCCAGAATGTTCATAATGCTTCGCTGATTGCCCAACAGAGGGGGTTTGTGGAGCGAGCCTTGGCTGTGTTCCTAGTCGTATGAGAAAAGAGGTGATGACTAAGTCTAACAGTCCTTTTCAGAAGGTTCTGAAAGAGTTTGCTGAGCAAACTCTTCCCACTCCTCCAGCTCTGCCGATTGCCATGAATGAGAAGTTTTCTAGCCTTGCTGGGATAGACGAACCCAACAAGTTGAGTATGGAGCAGGTTGAAATTGCTACTTACAAACTTCTACCAATCTAGGAATAGAGAAGTCTGCTTTGGAGGATATTGCTCATGTTCAGTCTGTGGATCCAAAGCTTCACAAGGAGGAGCCGAACTCGTCATCAGCGTTGCCTAGGGTTGATCCGCGGACTAAGCGACTGCCCAAATTTTTCGTCTTTTCATCCGGACTCTCTAGGCTTGCCTTGCCTGACTACTCCACTTTCTGTTGCAGACAAGGGAAATTTTCATTGAGTTTCCCCCTATTTGATATCGCAAAAGGAGGTGCGAAACTGATTCCAGATCCCAAGGTCCTCCAAGCTGACGCTTGAGTTAATTTTCATACTCCGGACGCTATCCACCTTGGCTCTGATGGCAAGCATATGTGGCATCATGAGGTGGATCACAAAACTAGTTCTATTCAACACATAAAGGATTGGTTCTCTTGGTTGGTCAACCAAGCACCGCTGGTGGAGAGAACTGTGGGGGATTACCTTGATAAGGGACAAAAACACCTGATGCTAGTAAGTTAGCAATTTTCTTTTAGTGTGTCTTCTGTTCTGTTTCCTGCAAAACTTGGTGTTCATAACTTCATACGTGTTTTCTGATCAGGGGATGACCCACTTGAGCTATGTTGGGATGGTGCAAACTGAAGTGGAGACTGCTCAAGATAAGGATTAAGTTTTTGAGAGGGTGTTTGCTGAGCAACAGTTAAAGCTCTCAGACACTATTTTCAATGTGGATTCTCTGGAAAAATAGCTGGCTTTTCAGCCCAATCTGGGAACTCAGCTGACTGAGGCACAAGAGAGTCTAGACAAGGCATTGGCTGCTCAGTCCAACTTGGAAATTCAGGTGAAAGAACTCCAGGAGAGTCTGAGCAAGGCATTGGCTACCCAGTCGGTGGCTGAACAAACCATGTTGGCGGACCGGCTAGAATTTACTCTGAAGGTTGTTGCCAATCCTCAGAGTGCTCTTGAAGGTGAACATGCTGAGGCTGACCATCAGAGGCATCTTCATGAGACATCTCAGGTACATATGTTCCGTGTCTTTCAGAATCTGAGTTCCGAGCGTGCAAGCCACGATGAGGCTGACCGTAGTCTAGCAGAGTGTCAAGGTAGGTTGGCCAGTGCCATCGAGGAGTTAACCAATTCGAAAGTGCGGTGGGAAACTCGAGAGAGGAACTCTTTGACTCTGCTAAGATTGTTCAATTTAGTAAGGTCATTGCTGGGAGACAAAAGTCATTGAACTTTATTTAGCATGATCATGAGAATTGGGACATCTCGGCTAACAGATCATGGCATATCCTTTCTTTGAAAAAGTGAATGAATCGCCCCTACCCTGCAAGGTGGCCCTGAAGCTGACCCAAGAGCCACAGAGTTAGACACCAATCCTGACGTTCTGGGACCGCCCCTGACCCTGCCTTATCTATCCCTATTAAGTCTGATCCCGCCCCATGAGTGGAGTTGTTGTATTTGAACTTTTCATCAATAAGAATTGAATTTCCTTTGTCTCGTGTTTATGTTGTCATTTTTTTATACTTGCTATTATGATTCATACTAGGTTGAGTAGATCGATAAGTCACCAAGATTTTCCAGTTATGACTGGACTTAGATAATTGAGGTCGTTTTGATCTGCAGTGGGACTTAAGCTAAGCTAAAGTCCTTTTGGTCTGAACGGATTATGCCTTGACAATAATGTTAATTTTGTAGAAGACTCAAGTAGATAAGTTGTCTTTATCTGTACAGACTAGACTTCCATAATAATGTGACATTAATCTTGAAAAGGAGTTAAGTTGTGAAGAGATCATCTTAGTCCGAATGAACCAGATTTTTTTGGTAATGTGAGCTTGATCCTGAAGAGAAGTTAAGTTGTGGAGAAATCATCTTGGTTTGAATGGACTAGATTTCTATGATAAGTAAGCTTAATCCCGAAGAGGAGTTAAGCTGTAGAGAAATCATCGTGGTTCAAACGGACAAGATTTCTATGATAAGTAAGCTTAATCTTGAAGACGAATTAAGTTGTGGAGAAATAATGTTTTTCCGAATTGACTAGATTTCTATGATAATGTAAGTTTAATACTGAAGAGGAGTTAAGCTGTGGAGAAGTCATCTTGGTCCGAACAGACTAGATTTCTATGATAATGTAAGCTTAATCAAGAAAAGAAGTTAACCTGGACGTACTAAGTCACTTTTATAGGCGAGTTGTCGGTATCCTGAATAGGATTAGATTCGACCGTTGTGCGCCATCTTGGTCATTTAGATGGACTAGGTTACTTGGATGTGGTGAGTCGTTGTCATACTTAATAGGACAGACTCGATCGTTGTGCGACAACTTGGTCCTCTAGATAAGGTGAGTTTTCATCATATTAAATAGGACTAGACTCGGTCTCTGTGCACCATCTTGGTTTTTTACACAAACTAGGTCACTTAGATGCAGTGAGTTGTCATCATCTTGAATAGGATTAGATTCAGTCGTTGTGCACCATTTTGGTTCTTTTGACAGACTAGGTCACTTAGATGCAGCGAGTTGTCATCATTTTGAATAGGACTAGACTTGACCGTTGTGTGGTCATTTAGACGAACTACGTCACTTAGACGCGACGAGTTGTCGTCATCTTGAATAGGACTAGACTTGGCCGTTGATTTGGTCGTTGTGCGTCTTGGTCCTTTAGTTGGACTAAGCTTGCTCTTGTATATAGATGTGAGTATGAAATGGATTTGTTTTTCAAAGAGAGTACCTTTATGTATAATATTTCTTTATATGTTCTACATAATACTCTCTCTATTCAGGCTCTCTAACCTGTAAGCTCTTGGCTCTCTGGTCCTTTTCTAAGGGGCTTGGGCGGCAATAGTTATTTGCCTGATCATTTCATTATCGTGTAATGACATTCTCTTGTTTTAGACTGGTCTCCCCTGGTTGTCCCCACCTTATCATCGACTGGGTATTTAAGGCATCGATGCCGAGTAGAAAGCACTGCTCCCATATAATGGAGCCAAGGCCTACTCAAGATTATGTTGTACGTAGAGAGGGCATCTACAATGATGAACTCTTTCATTAGGGTTCTTAGCAGGTTTGTCTTCCTTGCTAACACAGTTAGTCTGATGCTCCGCGCCGGATAACATTGTTTGCCACTGAAGCCGATCATGGCATGTTTGTGCGGCTTCAACTATTCTCCCCTCAACAGGACATTAGCTTAACTTCTCATGTCCATCAATGATCTCTTGACATTCCACCTTATTATCTCGACTGTTATAACTAAGGCGTCGTTATGCTGGGAGTGGACCCCTTGCAAGTCTTGTGCCACAAATCTAGGGTTGGGTTTTCTATTCGAGCATGATGAATAGGACGGTCTTCGTAGTGAGACCTTGTCTGCAGTTCTCGGACTGCTCTCTTCCATGACCAGTTGGATTGTTCTTGTTCATCATATGCGTTGTGCAGTACGTATATAACATCTGCAACATTTTCCTTGACCTCCTGTGCAGACTCTTCATTTTCTTTCCCTTGGGACTGTTTTCGCCAAAGCCCACAAATTCCTTGAGCCTATCTTTCTTGACCCAATATTCGATCTCATTCCTGAGGCTTTGGCAGTCCTTAGTGTTATGACCATGGTCTTTGTTTTAAGAACGATACTTGTTTTTACCACACTTAGACTGGTCCTACTTGAGCTTAGAAGGCCACCTGATATCCTCACAACTCTTTATGGTGGAGAGGAATTTGGACAGACTGACATTGAGCGGAGTGGTACTTTGAATTGATGTAGTTGGTGGTTTTGTGGGGTTTTGCCCTGTCAGACCCAATCCCGCTGTCACTCCGCCTTCTTTTGGACTTGTCCTCCTCGTGCTTTTTCTCCTCTTTACTATCCCGGGTCTTGGAGGAGCATTTGGTTTCATTCTCACCTCTTTCTTTTGCCACCCTAACATCTTCTCAAGAGTGATGTACTTTTGCACACTTTTCAGCAAGTTCGTCATGTTTTTCGGAGGCTCCAAAGTGAGGAAATTATTAAACTGACCTCCACGGAGGCCGGAAGTGATGGCAGTGACATATGTGTTACAAAACCATGAAAGGGTTCATTTATGACGAACTATTCTGGCAGATTTATTGTCATTACTGGCGGATATCACTTTCCACCATAAATAGTGACATGTGGTGCCTAAATCTGCCACTATTGGTCAATTCTAGCAGCCCAAACTTCGCACAAATTTATATCGATAATATGGGTCCTGAGACACGGAATAGAGTTCGGGGTTATGGACATGAGGTGACACCAGACATGGTGGCTTATGCTAAGTCTGTTGTTTCTAGATCATCTAAGAGAACATTGAAAACTAGAAAAGCCATGTTGGACGCTGAGAACCTTGAATTGAATAGGAAACATGAAGTTGTGTTGGCTCAGCTGTAAGCCCAAGGTAAGGCCCCTGACTAGGTGTAGACCCAACAACAACAGATGATGATGATGTTGATGATGATGATGATGCAATCTATATAGTCGCAGACACACGCCCATAGCTCTCACCCACACCCCTAGAGCTCTCACCCGCCACATTCAATGTATCTCATGTATCTAATGCCATATTTGCCACCTTCTTCGTTTCAGATGTCAGGATATCACCCCAAGGTGCATACACATCGTTATCTTGGTAGCTCTGATCATTTTATTAGGGGTGACCTGTATGGTGGATCTGAGGCATTGCTTTTTGGTGTTGGACCCAATGGGAAGGTACCCGATGCGAAGATGATAAGGCTTTTTGTATCACGTGGATGATCAAGGTCAGCTGCGGGTTCAGGGTCACATTCAGCATCAAGTTCAAATTATGGTCATGGACTTGAGTATCAGGTTTCCTTATCTTTTCTGGCGGATGTATATGACAATTAATAATTATGAAGCTTTTCTGGCGGATATGTACGACAATTATTTAGTTATTTATGGTGGATAATTATTATTATATTAATTAAATATAATTTTAGTAGTTATTTGTGGCAGGTAATTACAAAATTTACTAAAAATTAAAATAAAATTTGTGGGGGGATAATTATTAGTTTTTGTATTAAAAAATAGTGAGGCCAGGGAACTGGGTTCTGCAACCAGGATGATGTGGCATCATCAGAAGACTTTTTTACAACATCGAGATACACATAAACACTTTGGGAATTTCATCATTATTTCAAGATCACACCACGTCACCTTGGTTACAAAACCTAGTTGCGAAAACCTGGTTTTCTAGTGTTTTCGATTAAAAATTACCAAAAATTAAATAGTTATATGTGGTGGATAATTAAAAATTATATCATTTTCTATTGTGGCGGATATAAACGCCCAAAATGCTTCTGATGATACACCAAACCGTCATTTGATCTGCACCATACGCGTGTCACGATGATTGTGTGTCACGATGATCTCCTCAATAGGACAAAGCGAGCCTAGATGCCCACCAAATCTGGCAAGGCCCAGACAACTATAAGCCCATATTGGCAAAATCCAAAAGGCTTGATCCAAGTTGCAAAACCCTATTAAGCCCACACGTCACATGGTAAACCCCAATACCCGTAAGACCTAATCAGGCAAGTATCTGGGGGATCTCCTAGGACGAGCATGCCAACAACACATTGGTTCCGACTAGGAAACATATCTCATAGTATAAATTGTGCATGAAAACTTCATTTCATGGACAATACTCTGAAAGGGAAACGTCTCCCACAGATCTAGGAGCACAAGTCTCGTAGGAAAACTTTCCTACATAGATGACTCTCCACTAGGAAAGGATCTCCAGCAAGATATCTTTCCCTAAACAACGCCAAACGAGGACTCTCGCATTATAAATAAGACACATGTTTGACAAAGAAAGGTATGCTACAGAACCCAATTTACAGCTTTAAGCTTTCTTCTAGCCTTGTCTAACTTTAGCATCGGAGTGCCATCGGCCACCACAACAGTGGTCTTTGGCTCATGTGTATTCCCTGTGCAGTCCAGGTTAAGGGAGAGCAGGAATCAGTTAAATAATTTTGACGCCGTCCGTGGGGAACGACAACGTTCCTTGAAAAAACAGTGATACCACCCTGCCTCACAGTACCGAGATATGTGACCACGAGATCTCACAACAATGGAGACATCGCTGAGCTCTCAAATGATCGTACCGCGAGAGCGCTGCTAGTTCCAATGAATCCGGCACCGCGGGAGTAACAAAATCAGACCCTCACACCAGTTGCAGCAGCGGTGGACCCAAAGGTGAATCTGTTGTCAATCCAGATGCAACAGATTGCACGAGCGCTTGAGATTCTTGCCCAGTAGAACCCTCCACTTGCAGAAGGAGAACAGGGGCAGCAAAGAGCCCCATCCCTGGAAAATTCAAGGGAAAACATTCAGGAAAGCCGCACTGCCCCTGCAGGTTCTCATTGGACCAAATGCCTCTAGCGTCCAGGGTTGATGGACTTGTCTCTCAGAACCCCATTAGACTAGGAGCTACCAGTTCTGTCGTACTATTCACCTCATTGTCTTGCAGTTCATGGATCATATCATGAATGAGCCTTTGCCGAAGAAATTCAGTCCACCGAAGCTGGAGTTCTATGATGGGACGACAGACCCGTCTGATCACTTGCGCCACTTTCAGCATGTAATGGCGCTCAAGGAAGGATCCAAAGCAATAATGTGCCGATCATTCCCTACCAACCTAAAAAATCAGTGTTGACCTGGTTCCACAGCCTCCCTTCGAGGTCTATTGACTCATTCTGGACATTGGCAACCAGCAAATCAGGAAGGGTCTGCATTATCTGCTCACCCTAAGACAAAAACCCAATGAAACGTTACGGGAATATGTTAAACGCTTTAACAATGAGTTGACTCTCATTGATGGCTGTAGAAGTGACACCGCGGTCACAGTCTTCTCTTCGAGTCTGAGGAGGGGAAAGTTTTATGATTTCTTCACTCTGAACCCACTAATTGATATGACGGACTTAATATCCAGAGGTACATCACTCTCGATGAGATGTTGGCCATCAATAAGGAGGTGGAGTTCGAAAAGAAACCCTCTACATCCAGAGACAAAAAAAAGGGAAGAAACATGATGACTACGACAGGAAGAGAAAAAACAATGATAGCAAGCCCGACTTTGGCCGAGCAAGGCAAGATAAACCCTCCAACTACGTCAATGCTAAATCTGTTACTCTCATCAACTCTAGTCTGTCTGACGTCCTGAATTCTATTAAGAATTGGGAGGGGCTAAAGTGGCCCGCAAAACAGCAAGGAGACCTTTCCCGGCACGATAACAACAAATACAACTCCTTTGAAAATGAGGGCTACCCCGATACTGAGAACTGTAAGAGTTTCAGGAATGAGGTAGAGTATTGGATCCAGAAGGGGAAGCTCAAGGAGTTCGTAAGCCCGAAGAAAATGCAGGAAGATTTAGTTAAGGAGATAGAAAAAAAACACCTGACATTATATATGTTCTTCATGGAGTTGGCTTCGAAATGAGGATGCAACCCACCTGCGAAGACAGACAATTGCAGTATGCATGTATTCAAAGCCCCATCCAACCGTTGACATTCACGGACCAGGACCTTCAGGGCGTTCATTCTCCCCACAATGATGCCCTGGTCATATCGGTCCTTGTTTCAAAGTGAAAAGTGAAAAGGGCCTTGGTGGACACAGGAAGCTCTTTAAACATCATGTTTCTCAACGCTTTTCACAACATGCAACTCAAGGAGGCAGACTTAACACCCGACAACCATCCCATGGTCGGGTTCAACGGAGAGAAATGCTTCCCTATTGGGAGTATCAACTTAATGGTGGTGGTAGGAGAGCTACAATTACGGAAGTACCTTGTCTAGGAGTTCATGGTGGTCGATGTTCCATCTGCCTACAACATCATCTTGGGGAGGCCTTGGCTTCACCATATGGAAGCAATAGTTTCTACTTTGCACCAATGCGTCAACTACACAACCAACCAAGCCCAAGGAACTATTCGTGGAGATCAACCTTCAGCGAGAGACTGCCACTACGCAATGCTAAAGCAGTTGGATTGCTAGCAATTACAACCTCGGCTCGCAAAACAGATACATTAGACATTAGGCCTAGATGAGAGGGATGATCGCCCCGTGCGGATAGTAATAAAGCTTCGACAACCAAGGCTCAACTATTCAACGAGCCGAAATTCGTCACTGGAAATACAATCTAGCCTAGCACAAAGCTAAGTATTAACACTTCAACTATCAAGCACCTCCTCAGAATGCTGACAATCAGCGGGGAACGACTCGCCAGCGCGAAGTTCACTCTTTAATAACTTTGCCAACATTGTCGATACCTAACAGTCCGCCAAAAAAGCTACATAGTCTGAGCCATGTGTCTATTTTAGGGCCAGATTAACTTAGTTTATGTTTAGAATCAAACTATCTTATTGCTTTGATTTCTTTTTTTTTCTCTGTTTTTCAATTTAGGAGAATTGTTGGCACAAGACATATTCGAGGAAAAAAAAAGCCTTTATTGATTGCAATGAAAGTTATTACAAAGCTTGCCCTGCTGACTAGTACAACAAATTATGCACCACAAGTATCTAAGTCTGACGCAGGCATTTATCTGCTCAAAAACACGTCAAGAATTCGCTCCGCCAATATGTTTTTGGATAGGATTCAAATGTGATAGTAAAGTACTTGAAGAAGGCTGCAAGTGCGCACTTGATCCTTTGCTCTGCTTAATCACCTCACAAAGATGATTTGAAGGAGGCAGTAAGGGCACACCCAATGAGCTGTGGACTTTTCTGCTCCGCTTACCCCCAATCGAAGAGGATTCCACAGGAGAGCAGAAGGGGCCAGATGGGGACGTCTCTCAAATGTGTAATGCCCGGGTTGATGCAAAACTACCACCCCAGGATATCAAATCTCATCCACAACGCCAAATCTACCTTCCAGCTATGGCATCGCTGGAGAAGCCCAGTAGATACAATAGGAAAACCTGCCTCAAAACTAGCTGCTCGAATCATCTCCCAACAGTAGCGATTGATGGGAACTTGGGAGCAGAAGAAGGCGACGGATAGATTCATCCCTTGAGGGAGAGCCCGTACTTCTTCTAAGAAATGTAAGAAATTACAAGGTCCCATGGAACAAATCGGATGCTCACCCAAATCAAGTGGCATCACATAAAAGTAGGGGTGGGCACAGGACGGGATGGACCTCATTCCTATCCATCCCGTTTGTTCGGGATCAGGACGGGATAGACCTCGTCCCATCCGAAATGGGTTCAGAACGGGATGAACATGTACTAAATTTTGGATTAAAAATTTAACATGCGATTTACCAAACACACAACTCTAAGAACAACTATATAACTTTAAGCCATTGATTATTATTTCCCCATTTCATTAGCTTTTACTCCATTCTTTTTAGAACCACTATTGAAGATAGCCATTTTTTGTACATTGCTAACAAAAATGATCAATGGGTTTGTCATTTAAAAACTACGAGGAGCACACATTGTTGTTGTCAAGAGTTAGGAAGAGGAAAAAAACAAGGGAGAGGGTTTGAGTTAGATTCATTATCTAGGTGAGTCACATGGAAGCTTTTGAAAATAAAATAGCTATGTCAATAAATAAAACAACAAATAAAATAGTCATGTCAACAAATAGTTTCATAGTTTTATACATAGTTCATACTAAATATTAAAAAAAAATTGTTCGGGACGGGATGGGCGGGAATGAAAATCTTCATCCTGATTCCATCCCACTCTAGATCGGGACGAGACGGGATCGGGATGGGATTGATTAATCCCAATAGGACTTGGAAAAAATCAGGACGGGATGGGACATGATCGGGATGGGATGCTCACCCCTACATAAAAGCAAGCTTTCTCAAGACTCATCGACACAAATGTCATAACATTCAAAGACTCCAACAACGAAGATCTTCTTTTAGCCTTTGGAGAGCCCAAAACATATTTTTTGAAGGGATGCATTTCAGGGACATTCTCCAGAGCATCCATGACAATACTTCAAATGGTGAAATCTAGCCTATATATAGGCGCGACAGTTCACGAAACAAAGCCAATCAACAGTTATGACAACATTAAATGTCATACAGGAAATAGGGAAACGATGGTTCCAATTGTCATTGCATGCAACGCCATTAACTGGGTGGAGTAACCGGCACTGAGATGTCTCGCGATCTATGCCGTACACCTGACATGCTAATATTTACAACACTACCCCCCAACGAATGGGCCCAAGCAAGTACTTCGCTAGATCCATCCCAATACAGTACAAAGGCCTTAAGCACCCATGCAATGTGGAACACGACTTAGTGTTGGGCAAGATTTCTGGTCCATAACGTTCCATTCTGGACCTGTTGAAATTGGGATGAAACCGGTTCTACAAACGTTGTCCCATTTATCGCAGACCGTTCCGAATACTGTACCGGCCTGCTTCAAGCCCAAAACATAGCCTAAGCCCAACTCTAAACAACAATCCTAACCCTAAACTCCCTTTAGGTCAATCTTTACCTCGCTTCCACCTCCCGGGCTCCAACTCCACTACCAAGCTCCGCAGTCAATGTCTAGTCGACTCCACCCCTAGCTCCAACATCCTCCGCCGTCAACTGTCAGGTAAGATTTTTTTTTTTCTTCTTCTTTTTCGTTTCTTCAGGTAAGATGGTTTTTCCTTTTCTCCATCCACCATCGCAAATTGAACGATGAGCACGGCTTTTCGGCCGGCGATTTCTCCCATCCTACCTCTGAGCAAATTGCTCGATGACCACTACCGGTCGGCTAACCCTTCCCTTTCTTCTTCGTTCTTCTTCCCCTTCCCTTTATTCTTCTTCTCGTTCCTCTTCCTCTTCTTCTTCTTAGTCCCTTCTTCTTCTCATAAACACAAGCTCCAGAAATTGGAAGAAAATCAGAAGAAAAGAATATCAAATTATAGAGAGATTCATCGACAGATCTAAAAACCCAGTTGATCACCTGAAGATCTAAGGATCAAATCCCTCTGCGCAAATCGATCAACCCCTTCCCCTTTTTTCTTATTCTTCTCCTCAGTTCATTCCCCAAATCAACCCCTTCCTCTTCTTCTTTTTCCTTTTTTTTTTTTTTTTTTCTTCTTCTTCCTTTTCTGAATGAAATGTTGTTAACTATTGTTGTTAATGAAATGTTATTCTAACCAACTTTTTATGAAATGTTTTTCTAACCAATTCTTTTCTGATCATTCATTTTTTCCCTTTGAATCAGGATTTCCCACGGTTGAATTGGTTATACTCGCGATCAAATTTTGTCGCTTTTGGTACATATTTCAGGTATTTTACAACCCAATTTCTTCCGTTTGATCTTTGTGTTTTATTGAATAAAATTACTTGATTTCGGTGATACTCATAGTACAGGGTACTAATGGTGTGAGAATTATTACTTGATTTGCTCTTACAACTCATTTTATGTGAAAATTACTTGTTGATTTTCTTAACAATTAAACCAATAATGATGATTGTCATTCAAATTGGTTTCTTGGATGATGATAATTGAGATAATGTGTGTTTATTGCTATGTACCATCGAGGGAATGCGAGTTTATTTTTGCGTACTAAGCTATTTGGTAGTGATAGAGATATGCTAGAACATGCACACTGTATTTTTCTTCTGATCATATCATGGTGATTAGATTTTTCTTTTGATGCAGGCTTGTGTTGGTCTGGATGATCTGAAGGATTCATGAGGGTTCTCTCCTCCTAACTATCCTTAACTGTCAGCTTGGTGTTAGTAGGAAATGTTATACAGCTTGGTGTTAGTAGGAATTGTCAGTAGATTGTTGTAAGTAGGAATTGATGGTATTAGTAGGAATTGTTGTGTAATGTATAATGTTATGCAGCTATGGATTGATGTATAGTAACATGTTATGCAACTATGGCAGATAAAACAGGGCAAAATATGGGCCATGGGCCTTAGTTAATTTTATAACTTTAATGGGCAAAAACCAAATTCAAGATGGTATGGTCTCGACCCGAATCGAACTACTCTGGGACCAAACGGTTCTATTAAATAAAAAGTGGTATACCAGACCGTTCCATTTCATTTCATTGGACCGGGAATGGGACCGGGATAAGCCCAAACCCGGACCGTTCCAGACCGCGCCCACCTCTAACACATCTGTATCGATATTATTAATAAAATCCAACGCAAGCTGAGTAAGTCAGGACGCCAAAATCGGAATTTGCACACCCTAGGCCAAGCGGGTGTCTAACCCGATCAAAGCTTAGTCAGTTCCTACTGATGGCGATGGCTTCTAATCCGCTCTAACCCTAGTCTGCCAAAAGTGGATGACGATGGCTTAGAAAGTGGAAGCTTAGTCAGCACTCTAATGCCTAACCATGATGGCTTGTCAGGGACCATTGTCCAATTACAGATAATGGTCGCTGAACTTAACCAAAGTTTAGTCGGTTTCGACCAATGATGATAGCTTCTGGTCCGTTCTAACGCCTATTTTGCCAAAAGTGGATGACGATGGCTTGGAGTAAGGGCTTAGTCAACGCTCTAATGCCTGATTAAGATGGTCTGCTAGGGATTATTGTCCAATTATGGATTTCACCGAATCTTACCAAAGCTTAGTCAGTGATGACTGATTACGATAGCTTTTGGTTCGCTCTAATCCTTATCCACCAATAGCGGATGACAACGTCTTAGAAAGTTGGAGTCTAGTCAGTGCTCTCGACGTCTAATTACAATGGCTTGGCAGGGGTCAAGAGCGGACTTACTAAGGGGCGAGGGGGGGCAGCTGCCCCCTCAACTTTCAAAATATTTTTACTATATATTAGTCTCACAAATTTTTTTAAATATATAATGTATAATACAATATCATAATTGTTTGTTCAATTATTAAGAATATATCTCTGTTAATTTAGTGGTTGGAAGTTTATTAGTTTTAGTAAATAACTTGAGTTTGATACTCTTCTTGCGCAAGATTTCCTCTTTTTTTATTTTTTCAATGAAACTTAATGAGTAATTGCAAACATTAAAAATTGTTTAGTATGATCCTCTTGGAAATAAACTTATTTTCGATCCTCTTGGTGTGTATGATTTCTTTATGGCTATTCATAATTACTACTTTTGTCATTGTGACCTGCCCCTACTTTATTTACGGCTCTATTTGGTATATTGTAAAATAATGCATTTTGCAAATTAATGCAAATACATTAAGGTTTTTCTTGGTACACCGTAAAGTAATATTTTTGCATTTTTTACGGGCGGTTACACAAATATAGGCGTTTTGTACGATTTGCAAAAGACAATTTATAGAATTCAAATTCCACGCCTCCATGTCTTATAGTTAAGTGGTCTCGAAAATCTTTACGGGTTAAAATCTCCCGTAAAACATTGCAAGTCTCGCACTTTCCTTCAATGTCTACACAATCCAACTTTATAAGGAAACACAATTTTTTAGAACTCTTTTTAATAAAAATAATTAGAATTCTAATAGAACTCTTTATAATGAAACAACTTTTATTATTATTATTATTATTATTATTATTATTATTATTATTATTATTATTTAAGAACTTTTTTATAAAAATAATAAATAATAGTAGGGGGAAAGAATGAGTTAATTAGAATTGTTTTTCAAATTTTATGAAGGTGGAGTTTGCATAAATGCAATATCCAGGCCAACCAAGCAGACATTGGGTGTATTCATTTTTTTCATTAATTGTTATCAAGTAGTTGTAAAGCAATGCATTGCAAATTAATGCATATGCAAACTAATGCAAATGTATATTGCAGAATGCAAAGTTTTACGATGTACCAAGCGGAGCCTAATTTGCATTGCATTGGTTTGCAATGCGTTACTTTACAAGCGTTCGGTAGTAATTAAAGAAAATCAAAGGCAATTTGAAAAAGTGATTGTGGTGATGGTGATTGCAAATGTGGGAGATGGTGGTGGTGGCAATGATGATGGGTTGTTGAAATGGTGGTGGTTGTGGCAGTTCGGTGGATATAATAGTGAAGGTGGTAGTACCAGTCATGGTTGTGGTGGCTATGGTGGTCGCAGCGGTGATAGTGGTGATGGTGGTGGTCGTGGTGATTATGCTATAGTGGTGGTGGTGGTGGTGGTGGTGCTATGGTAGTTGTGGTGGTGGTGGTGACAATGGTTATGGTGGTAGTAGTGGAGTTTGTGGTGGTTGTGGTTAATAACGTATGGTAGTGTGATCGTGGTGGTAAAGGTGGTTATGTTATGGTGGTTGAGGTGGTGGTAGTGGCTATTGTGGTTGTGGTGGTGGCAATGGCAGTGGTTGTGGTGGTGATGATTGAGGTATTTTTAAGAAGTTAGGAATATAATTTAAGTAAGAGGAGGCAATGAGAGTTTTGCAAAGTAATGCAGAAGATTTTGTCCCGCAAAGTTTTGCAGAATTTTATAGCTAGAAGATGTGGAGGTCCTGAATTCAAGTTCAATAACTGTTTTTCGCAAAGTCAATCAAGCACCCAAGTTTATCTAACCGCCGTAAAATTTTGCATATGCATTATTTTACTATATACCAAGCGGAGCCTTTATGTAATTGTCAAAAGTAAAGAAATGAATTGCTTGTTCACAAGTGGTATAAAACCTCTAACAAAAAAAAATTTGAAATTAATATCTACAATAATAACTATACAATTCAATGAAATATATACCATTAGCAAACTCGTACAAAATTTGAGCCTTAATAAACCATTTTTTCTATGAAATTGTATTAGGATCGTATTATGTTTGCAAATTTCATATTTTTTTTAGCTTCAACTAGATATTGATCCTAATTATTTTGTGATTTTAGTAATATATACTAGTTATTATGCTCGTTTGTCCCTTGCTAAGGTTATATTGCAACCCTATCTGAGCTTAAAATTAGACAATACTAGATTCAATTTTGTATATACAATGTATTTTTATAGTTGTATTTTTTATTAGTTACTAGCTCAGGTATAAATTTTTTTTGGCTCCACCCTTGATAACTATTATTATCAACTAATAATTATTTGTTATTTCGCCCCCCTTGACTAATATCATGGGTCTGCCGCTGCCAAGGGTTACTGTTTTTTTGTAAACGATGATCGACGAACCCGACCAAAGTTTAGTTAGTGCGCCGTTGATGACAATAGCTTCTAGTCCGCTC
Organism: Berberis vulgaris; assembly: GCA_963556465.1. Lineage (NCBI taxonomy): Eukaryota > Viridiplantae > Streptophyta > Magnoliopsida > Ranunculales > Berberidaceae > Berberis > Berberis vulgaris. Next base: position 58,769,960 of record OY747133.1, read on the forward strand.
TAATCCTAGTCCGCCGAGCGCAGATTACGATAGCTTACAAAGTGGAAATCTAATCAGTGCTCATCCAGCCTGATGATGATGGCTTGCTAGGGATCATTGGCCAACTACAAACAATGATCGTCAAACCATATCGCTCTAACACCTAATTCGTCGAGCGCGGATGATGATGGGTTAGAAAGTGAGTATAGTCAGTACTCATGCAGCCTGATGATGATGGTTTGCTAGGAATCATTGGCCAACTACAGACAATGATCGCCAAACCCTATCACTCTAACACCTAGTTCGCTAAGTGTGGATTACAATGGGTTAGAAAGTGAGAATCTAGTCAGTGCTCATTCAGCCTAATGACGATATCTTGTCAGGGATCATTGGCCAACTACAGACAATGATCGTCGAACCCGACCAAAGTTTAGTCAGTTATAATTGATGCCAACAACTACTGGTCTTTCTTACAGCCTAGTTCGCTAGCAACGAACAAAAATGGTTTGAAATAACAAGGACCATCGTCTGATTAGATGCACGTGCATGACCATTGTCTGACTAGTTTGCATATAGTAGCAACGACAACCACTAGCCCAATCCACCGCCTAACCTGCATTTGACGGATTTCAAAGACGGAACTCCCATCAGTGGATCAAGTATACTACTTTCTGACTCAGCACAACCTTTTGTCTAAAAGCTAGTAACGCAGTAAGACAAAGTAGATAAAAGCTAACAGGGAATGTGAAAGAGCGCACAATGTTGTTTAATATGCTATCTTTTATTGATAAGTCAAAGTTACAAAGTTTACTCCTCGTCGGGAGGAGGTTCAGATACTACAGAGCTTGATTTGGCAGGAGAGGGGGTAGGAGATGTGTCTGCATGTGTCGCCAATCGGACTCCCTGGACTTCATCACTTTTTCCTTTTGGTTGACCACCTTCTTCTTCTGATTGGTTGAAAGTTTTCCAAAACTCCTCGTAAGACAACTCTTTATAGCGAGAGAGGTCTCATTCAGGGTGTTCATCATTCATCAGATGCAACAGCTCCAGACGCCCATGCACAACTCTGCTAAACTCCAACGTGCCCTGGTCTGCTTGGAACTCAAGCTGTCTTTCATGGCACTTAGTTCATAATGCGCTAGAAGGAGTTGTTCTTCTTCTATTCGCACACTCTTGGCATTGGAGTCAACCTCAACCTCTAGTTGTTGACATCGAGTAGCCCACTCGGTTTCCTTTTTGGCCTTCTCAGCATTTAGAGCTTGCACCTCATTCTGCACCTTGGCTGCAGCCTCCTTAGCAGAACGTAAATCTCGACGGACAAGGTTCAGCTTCTCCCCGAACCTATCCCTTGCTGACATTGTCTCAATCAACTCGGACTCAAGCATTTCCAAGCAAATCCTCTGAGCCTCTGACCTTGTCTTCCAGGCCTCCTTATCAACAGATGACTGGGTAGGCCTCCATTTGCTTATTCAGTCAATTTCACGGAGAGCATTGGAGTAAGACTTTTGAAAGTTCGCAAAAACTCGCTCCTTGGTATACACCCTCTCACGAGCAGTTTCAACCTCCTTCCCAGCGACGACAACTTGGCTCAGAACTTTCACCTGATTTGTATTAAGCTTTGTTACATCCTCAACCCTCACCATTTGCATATTCTCCCTCTCCATTTGCAGATTCTCCCTCTCCGCTCTAGTGGACGAATTAGGAACCTACCACACATCATGGCGTCCCTCTGAAGAGGTCAAATACTCACTAGCAGGCTTGGTGACAAGACAAGGCTTCTTGGAACGCGTATTGATAGAAAGCACCACATCTAACTTTTCCCTCCTTGAACGACTCAGAATCTTAATTTTTGGGAGCTTCTTTGAAGAAGAAGAAGGCTCCCCCTCGGACTTCAGCTTCGGAACTCTGAAAAGAATAGAAGCCACATGCCAATGAGACCACAGTCCCTACGCTTGATGTTAGAAGACTAGACAACAACCTCTACCTGCACTCGGAGCATGTCACGAAATTCATCTAAGACTGCCTTATCCTCAGAAGAAAGAGGCGTAGTCGGGCCTACAGAAAACATTTCAATATGTAATTAACACTGGCGGAATCAATAACGGAACTGAAACTTACTCAGTGGGCGAAACTCTCGCTCGATCGGACGACTCGCAAGCTCAAAATACTCCGAGTCCACAGAGGCCTGGAAAAATATTTCTGCCAGAACTTGAAGTCATCAGGCAGATTGCCGAAACAATACGGCGATGTCAACATGCACACAACATGCTCGTTTATCCGAGGAGAGGTAAGCAGTTGGATCACCCTTGGAGACACTCGGACACCAGCGTCCTTCGCCTTATTAGAATAGCGATCACCGTCATGTACCCATTTAGCACCAGTTGAGTGGATGCAATGATGAGATTGGCCAAGAAGCTCCAAATTTCCTTGATAATTGGAAAACGGATGCTCGATTGGAGCATACCTCAATGCAAACAGGTAGATCCTTTCGAGAGAGACAACGGCGTCTGATCGGCATCCAATGTGCAGAGCACCAAATCATCAGGGATACAATACGTCTCACAAAGACTTTCCAGATTTGACTCAGAAAATGACATCTCCTCGAAGAACTTATGAGCCTTAGCAAACAGTTAATCAAAAAGCTGATTTTGGTGCGCCATTAACGAACGTACAAACTTTTGATCATGGAAGCTGGGTAAAGTCAAAAGCATGGAAAGTGAAGCGTCAAAGTAAAATCTCCAAGATCAAAGAGTAAATAAACTCCACAGAAGAGGGAAACTATATACATAACAAAAATCTCGCCTTTTCTCGAGCAGACGCATGCCCATTTAATGAAGTGCGTCACTTGAAGAAGCGATTCAGACTCAACCAATCATGACCTCTCAGGTCCACTACAACATGACTTGATAGACCAATGAGCTGGCCCACCAACTCGAAGGGAATATAGTTGATGATACACCAAATTGTCCTTTGATCTGCACCGTACTCATGTCACGATGATCTCGTCAGCAGAACAAAGTGAGCCCGGATGCCCACCAAATCTGGTAAGGCTCAGACAACAATAAGCCTATATTGGCGGAATCAAAAAGGCTGGATCCAAATTGCAATGCCCTATTAAGTCCACACGTCACATGGTTTAGTCCAATACCCGTAAGACCTAATCAGGCAAGTATCTCGGGCATCTTCTAAGATGGGCATGCCAACAACACATTGGTTTCGACTAGGAAACATATCTCAGAGTATAAGTCGTTCGTGGAAACTTCCTTGCATGGTCAACACTCTGAAAGGGAAACCTCTCCCACATATCTAGGAACACAAGTCGTGTAGGGAAACTCTCCTACAAAGACGACTCCCAACTAGGAAATGATCTCCAACAAGATCTCTTTCCCTAAACTACGCCATCGAAGGCCTAGCCGAACAAGGACTCTCGCATTATAAATAAGACACATGTTTGACAAACAAAGGTACGCTACATAATCCAATTTACAGCTTTAAGCTTTCCTCTAGCCTCGTCTAACTTTAGCATCGGAGTGCCATCGACCACTACAATGGTTGTCCTTGGCTCACATGTGTTCCCTGTGCAGGTCCAGGTCATGGTCATGGCAGGGCAGGAATCAACTACATCAGCTTCAATTATGGCACATAAAAGTGCTAGAAATTTCTAAATTGTGGAGCTTATATCCGCAAAAAAATACCGCAATTGTAGCGCTTATATCCGTCAGATATATATAGTATTTCATGCAGATTTTAATTTTATAACATTGTCAGCGTGTGTCATCATTAGGAGACCTATCCGCCAGAAAAATGCAATTTTTGGCACAATTATATGTGGTGGTTTCCCTATCCGCCATTGCACTGATTTTCTGGTGAATTTAGCATTTTTGTCCACCAGAAATATATTTTATTTGGTGGTTATTTTCCTCCAGAAATGAGACATTTTGTGGTAGTGTCATCACTGCAACCGTTCATCATAGTCAGTTCATCATTGAACCGAGTCACATATTCTCTATGAGTCTCGCCATCCTTCTGCTTGAGGCTGAGTAGATAATGAGACCCTTTTTTTATCCGTTGACTTCGCACAAATCAAGTGATAAACGCCTTTGCCAAAACATGGAACAAATTAATGTATCTTGGCTGGAGGTTGTGAACCAGGTCAGTATGTATCTTTGTATGTGGCGGCCAAAGGCATGCACTCCGATGGTAAAGTCAGATACTTGAATAAGGATGCAAATAGACTGATAAAATTAGGGTTGCAATGTGTGTACCTTTCTCGTCCGTTTTGTTCACCTTATGTAATGAGAGTGTTTTACTCCTTCATTGGCTCTACCCTTGAATGCGTGATGGAGGGAAGAGTTCTCGCTTATAATCTTACCCGCCCATGCTTGACTGGACCAAGAGTTGAGGAAATGACCATGGGCCTGCTATAGTCTAGAGGTATGTATTCCGCCTTGTTGTCCTAGGCTAAACTCAGAGATTCTTACCACTTTGGGTTCGCATAATCTGGGTTTCGGTGCCTGACTTGCAGGTTGAATAATAATTTACTTGAACCTGACTTTGACTTGGCTTGGGCTTGGTCTGTCCGGGTCTTCTCCCATTAGGGTTGACCTGTGCCATGTGTTTGACTGTGAATGAATGATTGTTTTATGTCTCATCAAGTATTAAAGCGATTTTCTTGAATGAGGACGATGGAGAAAAAAATGGTTTTTCTAGTTGGTTGAATGGTGTTTTTTTTTTTTTTTTTTTTTTTTCTTTCTAATTAATCTAGAAAAAGAATCCGGGTGTTTTTAGTATAGGTTATTCTAGTAAAACATGGGGTGAAATTAATGACACCCTAATCCAAAATTGTAAACTTTACAACAACATTAACGTGATGATGAAAATATATGTATATACAGCTCCTTAAAGATTTACCGGAGGTTTAACAACAAAAACATTATCTTTGCAATTTCAATTACAAAACAAAAAGCATAATAGATGTATGTATTAATATTGTATTTGGGGACCATAGTAATAACCAGAATATAACAGCTCACATGGAGGGAGGCCCAAGTGGTAATCATAGTGTGGGATTTCATTGAAGCCAGGCATAAGTCAACATTGTGCATGTCCCCCCCCCCCCCCCCCCCCCCCCCCCCGGTTGGCTGGGAGGCTCATTTGGTTGCAAGATTTGCGTGACAAAAGACAACCCTTCACGCAATATCACATCTCATACACCTCTACTTTTACCAAGTGTTGTCAACTTCACAAGTGTGAAAGGGTTCAACTTACCATTACTTGGTATCCTCCAGAGACAACCACCAAATAGGAATAAGTGAACACATGTAATTTTGGCAAACCCACGACAATTTAATGAAGACAAACATGTCTAGTAACTAGTATACATGATTTGATGGTGAGAATATTTCGAATCCGAGACCTCTTACAAGGAGAGTGGATGTCCGATCAAATGTGCTAGAATTTATTTTTCATTTTAGAACAGTTGGAGAATTGGAGTTTGTGAGTTCTGATTCCATATTTTTCTTTCCATGAATAGGAAACCAAAGAAAATAGGTGCGGACCCCCTGACCTGACCCCTCTCTACTATGTTTAATGTAACATGTCAGCTACCTTCTTCTGTATGTCCAAAAAACAAAAGGAGCCATTTTGTTAATGTGAATTATGGTCTTTTGTCGGGAACAGCCATCAGATCTCATCTCCATGTGTATCTTAACACACATCATCAGATCTGATTGAAATTTTGGTGTAGATTTTTTCGTTGACGTTTGTTTGTCGTACTTTGTGGAAATTTTGACATAAAATTCTACCACATATTCAATGCGTGCTGCATTGATTGGCATTTTTTACCCAAACATATTGCAGATCGAGCATGATTTGCTTTAATCTTTATTTCTTGAGTTCACATGAAATAACTCTATATAGCGTGGTTTCTATGTATGAAGGAGGAAGATGGAACTTGTAGAGATCACAAAACCATTGCATCAACAGATCCATGCGAGTCATGAAATTACTGAAAAAAAAAGAGCAATATATAGATTGATGAGTTTAAGAGACAATATCGTCAAGTATTGGGAGTGACTAAGGGAGGGATATTCCAGTCTATTAGCTGAGCTACCACCCTCGCCTCGCCTTATAGCAAGTTTTTTAAGAGATCTTAGACTATTTAAATGCCTAGCAGGGTTTGAATCCCATACTTTGTGATATAATCCACCATGCACAACTCTTATCTGAGATAGCACCCGTTGGCAACTCTAAAACTCTATTATTAGCCTGTTGTGACAAATGGTATCAAATATCTAGGGTTACCCTGCCACAAGTATTTAATTGGTTTTTCGAACTATTGAAAACCTTTAAAAGATTATCTATGGGAGTCTCCTAATTAGATGTCATTTAGTAGGCCTCAGTTATTTGAAACATCGAAGCAACGAGAAGTTGTTTTGTGCACTTGACAGAGTGTATGACTCATAATTGTAAGATTGTTTTTTTTTTGGGAAGTGTAAGCATTTTTTCAATGGGATCCCAAAACATTAAATTCCTTTAGTTCGAACCCTTTTACCAGTTGAGCTAGCAACTGTTGGCTAATATTGTAATAGGCTTTATAATTAATAAAGTTATTTATTTCATCCGTCATCAACTTCATGCAATCGATTATATATATAGAAGTTCTAAGCTACTTATGAAAATTACATATACAATTTTGGGCATAGCCATCTTTCGAAAAAAGAAAAAACAAAAAAAAAAAAAAAAAAAAAAAAGAACAAAGGCAGGGTCATTTCAGTTTCGGGAACATTATTAAAAAAATATTTATTTGAATTTTCTGCCAAATGTTATTTTAAACACATCATGTTGCTGGGGTCAGGTTATCCTCGCTGGCTTCCTCACAGCTAGCCTTACTCTCTGAATTTTGGCTACTGCACCCAATCACATCAAATCCAGTCAAGTGCATTCAACTTAGTACTTGTGTTAGCTTGCTGACTTGAAGCTGATCTGAACCTTTATTTTATTTTTTTCCTTAAAACCTTAGAATTCCTTTTTAGGGTTTTTTTTTTTTTTTTATCCCTTAACCCCTCTCACCTCATAAGTGGTTGTTTGAATTCGACCATGTGACTCAGTGATACCATTTGCTATGATTCAATCACTGAGTCATCACACCTTTAACATATTTAAATCTTTTACTTGATACGAAATAGATAAATTTGTCAAAATATTTGTTCTTCTTATGATCTTCCACGGGTAAGAAAACCTTACCAAACATTAAAATTCCTATTGTATCAAGCAGCTCATAGAAAGAATGCTCATGACAAACAATTAAGCATTTGACACCTCATAAAACAGAAATTTTCTTTATGTAAACCTCATATAATTACGTCGGAGTTGCAAAAAAAAAAACCTTATATTATGTAGGAAGAACAAACATCAGAGAGTCAGATCATGAAGGGTTTTTAGAATTTCATCACCCTTTCCATTTGAATAGCGTTTTCTGGAAAAGATCTCATCGATCAGATCTTCTGATGTACGAGAGGGAGGCTTAAATGGGGAAGGAGGAAAAATAAATAGTTCTTGCAGGTTCAATGTACATGAAACAACAGAGATTTTGAAATGCAGCCACTAATATGTTTCTTCATGTACAAACATTATCAGATCAATTATGAACGTGAAACCAAATATATATATATAAGTGTTAGAGAATAGAAGTCTACCTATGTTACAACATAGGAAAGTGTCATAGAATAGAAGTCTACCTATGTTACAGAATAGAAAAGTGTTACAGAATGGGTTAGGAAGACTTTCCTATTGTATTTTGGTTTCCTAAGTTTGGTTAAATTTCCTATTGTATTTTGGTTTCCTAAGTTTGCTAGGTTTCCTATTTCTAATAGGTTATGTCAAAGTTAGCTCTATATAAGCTTGTATTCTATTCAATGAATGGGAACAATATTTTCAATACAATTCTTTACATGGTATCAGAGCTACTTTCTTTGGTGACCTAAGACTCTGGGGATTCAAGCTCTTCCCCGCCTCTGAAAACTATGCAAGAGGCGGGGGAGGGATGACAGCAGGAGAAACATCCTCGACAGCAAAGTTCAACTAAATTGAAGGGAAATTGCACTTTACAACAACTTCATGCATATCAGCAACACGCCGCCAACCTGCAATTCAATCAAGGAAGGGGGGCCAGCAATACCAAAATATGTGTTGTCTCGAATTGAGCAATACCAAAATCTATGTTGTCTCGATTTGAGCAATACCACTCAAATTGAGCATTACCAAAATCTATGTTGTCTCGAATTGAGCTATACCACTCAAATTGAGCAATACCAAAATCTATGTTGTCTCGACTTGAGCAATACCACTCAACTTGAGCAATACCAAAATCTATGTTGTCTCGAATTGAGCTATACCACTCAAATTGAGCATTACCAAAATCTATGTTGTCTCGAATTGAGCTATACCACTCAAATTGAGCAATACCAAAATCTATGTTGTCTCGACTTGAGCAATACCACTCGAATTGAGCAATACCAGGACTCGTCCAGACTCGACGATAATGATTTCATCACCAAATAGGTCTTCAAAGTTTCCTCCAAGCTGCACATTTCGTCTGCATCTACATGTCCAGCTTGCGGGGGGGTGTTAGAGAATAGAAGTCTACCTATGTTACAACATAGGAAAGTGTCATAGAATAGAAGTCTACCTATGTTACAGAATAGAAAAGTGTTACAGAATGGGTTAGGAAGACTTTCCTATTGTATTTTGGTTTCCTAAGTTTGGTTAAATTTCCTATTGTATTTTGGTTTCCTAAGTTTGCTAGGTTTCCTATTTCTAATAGGTTATGTCAAAGTTAGCTCTATATAAGCTTGTATTCTATTCAATGAATGAGAACAATATTTTCAATACAATTCTTTACAATAAGGCAATTTCATCATTCTTCAACCCTAGCATGCATGGATATGCTCGAGTATAATTAGCAAACTTTATTAACAAACTCAAACTCTAGCTTTATTTTAGAAAATTGATACAAGTAGAAGCATTGTTCTATAGTTTCCTTTGTGCATTGAAAGGATCCATAAGGCTGTAGAGAGTAGCTCCAATAAACAACAAATAAGGAAGCCAACAAGCATGCAGTTATCGTCTTTCCTCATGCGTAGCATTTGGGAGAAACAAACCTGATGAGAGTGAACCATCAGAATATTGGAGACAGGCCCATCAGTTCTCCTTGTTGAGCTGATGATTCATCAAGTAGCCATTTCTCAAGCAAAGAGAATGGAGGCTGGTCTTCCAACTTCTCTTCATTCTCGCACACGAAGTCAAACTTTCCGTTGTTATGGATAATTTGAGACTCATGATTGGTAGATTCAGTGAAAGACTTCTCCCAAGCCATGCTCATGTTCTCAAATAGTAAGAGAGAGTCAAGCTCTTCATGTGAGATGACATCACAGCTCTCATCATCAGCATTTCCGCTTGATTTGTTGCACAACACAACATCATCTTTGTTATCATCATTTTCTTTCTCCTCCTTTTGTTGATTTTTTTCAGAACCGACATCCCCGGTAGTCTTTGGAGAAGACTTCATCCAACCTTCTAAGAGTCTTGAAATGTTTTCGGTGCTTGAAGCATAAGTGGAGGATTGGTTTAACCTCAATAGTGAAGCTTGCTTGGTCTTTTTGTGGTCAGTAGTGAATCTCTCGATAAGCTTGCAGGTAGTTGAAGTTGATGAGGAAATAAGTGGATCCAAAGATGACTGAAACTTCTTGAGCTTCTTTTTCAGGTGGGTGTTCCAATAGTTCTTTATATCATTATCTGTCCTTTGTGGAAGGTAAGAAGCTATTGATGCCCATCTGCACAATATTTGCAAAACAAAACAGAAAAAAACACAAAAGATTACTTTTTAGCTCAAATCGATAAGAACAAAGTTGTACAAATTAAAACTAGCCAAAAAAAAAAAAAAATCAAAATGAGAGAGAGCCATCGGGAGAAAAGAGTGAAGAGAACTACTAGGTAGATTTTGTGTTATATATGAGAATTACTTGTTGCCCAGTAAAGCTTGAAGATGCACTATCATCCTTTCTTCATGACTAGTGAAGTTCCCACGCTTGATTCCAGGTCTAAGGTAGTTAGTCCATCTCAGTCGACAACTTTTGCTGCACCTCAACAATCCTTCAAATACTCCACAAAAAAAAAAAATAATAACAACATAAAATAAGCTTTGGGTATTATCAGATCTAACCGAAAACTATATATGCATTAAACCAAAAATTAATACAAAAACTAGTTAGCTAGAACCCCATATATGGAGGGAGATCTTGGATGTAATCAAAGAAATCGGCATGAAAATGAGAAGATGGAGTAGGAAGGATGATGAATTTCACCAGTATTTGTAGGCACCAATCTCCAATTTCCAGGTCCATGTTCTTGGATGTAAGAAGCAAGTATGATATCTTCTTCAGGTGTCCATGGTCCCTTCTTGATCCCATCTTTGTCACAACAAGGAGGCCTTCCCATAGTTTTAGTGTATGTAGTCAGTCTCTTCTTACCCTATAGATATAGATAAGATATGATCCTCCCTCCTCTCTTGTTCTCTTCCTCTCTGCACCAAACCTCCATGAACCTGCCACTGTTTATATACAATTAAGAGAGATCTGAAGCCCTTTTTTTTGTTTTTTACCAGTATTTATTTGTGCTTGTACACTTAGATTTTATGTTGTTTGTTTTTCACTTTTTTTTCCTTGTCTTGTAAGAACTAGGGCAATATATTGAACAAAAGTCAGCTGAGAACTTCAATTTCCTCTAAAAGTTTCTCTTTCTCGTGAATGGACAGTCAACAAATCAAAGGAATGGTGGGGAGGGGACAAAAAGATCTTAAGGTGTGTTTGGTTTCATGGAATTCATAATAGGACCCATATATTTTAGGCTAATTTAAGGTATAACTCAACATTCACCATTTAATTTTGTTATCAAATGTGAGAATGAAAATATGCAACCAAACACATCCCTAGTCTCACATATTTTTTGAACTTTTAATATTAATCACAAAACAAGATTTTCTCAGCTAAGTCGAAAACCAAACACACCCTTAGTCTGACATATTTTTTGAACTTTTATTATTAATCATAAAACAAGATTTTCTCAGCTAAGTCGAAAACTGTTGAAATTTTTTTTTAAGGCTAGTGTTGCACTTGAATATACTCATTACCATTGTGTAGAAATTTGTTATATACTAATATGAGATTTTCATGTGAGATCTTTTTGGTTGCTTATTTGTCTGGATCCTATTATATATACTAATATGAGTAGGGATGGCAGTGGGGCGGATTTTCACGGATATTCGCCCCACCCAATCCATTTGGAGCGGTTTTGGATATGCCTAAACGGATTTTGGGGCGGATACGAATATCCAAACAGCATCCATTAAATATTCGGGGCGGATACGGATTTGGCCATATCCGCCCCACGGATATCCGTTTATCCGATAAAAATACAAAAATACTCTTCCCCTATATAAACGAATTAAATCACTCCATCTCACATTCTACCCCTCCCCTCACTCCGCTCTCAAGTCTCGTCTCCAGTCTCTCTCACTCAAAGCAGCGAGTCAGCGAAGGCCTTCTCGTCCCCCCCTTCGTCCCTTCGTCCCCCCTTTGTCCCTTATTCTCTCTCAAAACAGCGAAGGTTCGCCGCGAAGGGTGGCGGAGGCAACCCTCCCTTCTCTCTCACAGCGAAGGCCGCGAAGGCGAAGGGACCCTTCTCTCTCACAGACTCACAGTGAAGGCCGTGAACGAAGGCGACCCTTCTCACTCACAGTGAAGGCCGCAAACAGTGAAGGCCGCCAACGAAGGCGACCCTTCTCTCTCACAGTGAAGGCCACGAAGGGACCCTTCTCTCTCACAGTGAAGCCGCGAAGGCGAAGGGTGCTGGTGAACTCAGATCTGATCAAGATCTCAGATCTGATCAAGATCTCATATCTGATCAAGATCTCATATCAAGATCAAGATCTGAAATCAAGATATCAGATCTGAGTTTGATTTTTTTTTTTTTTGGTTAATATTTAGATCAAGATCAGATCTATTAGAGATCGAGTTATTATTTTTTTTTGTTAATTTTCGTATGGATTTTGTAATTTCTGTAATTTTGTTTGTAATTTCTGTATGATTTTGTAATTTCTGTAATTTTGTTTGTAATTTCTGTATGATTTTGTAATTTCTGTAATTTTGTTTGTAATTTTGTTTGTGATGGATATCAATAAACGGATTGGCGGGGCAGATATCTATCAATCCGCACGGGGCGGTTACGGTTTTTAATAAAAACTGAAAACGGATTGGCGGGGCGGATCGGGGATGGATTTGCTCAAATCCGCCCCAATCCGCCCCGTTGCCATCCCTAAATATGAGATCATTTTGGCTGGTTATTGCCAGTATCCCTTACGAAAAGGTTTTTTTTTAATCCCTTAACCCCACTCACCCTAAATGCTGCCGGCAAAGTTTGAACCCTAGATTTGTGATTTCATCCGCCACAAGTCTACCATTGAGCTAGTACCCCATTGACTATTTGCTTGAAATTAAAAATTGACGAAAATAACTTATTCTCACATTTTTTTTAACTTTTAATATTAATCATAAAACAAGATTTTCTCAGCTAAGTTGGAAACTGTTGAAATTTTTTTAAGGCTAGTAGGTGGGAAGTGTTGCACTTGAATGTACTCATTACCATTGTGTAGAAATTGGTTATTTGCCTGGATCCTACTATATATACTAGTATGATATCTTTTTGGCTGGTTATTTGTCAATATCCCACGAGAAGTGTTCGAAGACTGAATTTTGTGATTTCAACCGCCACAAGTCTACCATTGAATTGATACCCCATTGACTCTTTGTATGTACTTAAAAATTGATAATTTTCAAATGAGATTTTTCTCATAATCAAGGTTCAAACACTAATAATCTTAAAACTTCAAACACACTCTGTGAAATTTTAAGATAACAATAAAAAATGTTTATGCACTTTAAGCTCTTATGTACAATGTACAAAGACTCACAAGAGAATGCATCATACAAGTATGTATTATAAAAGAGTCTCTCATACTTATCTTATAATACCAAAATCAGTTTTATTTTTCAATAATTTCATTAAAAAAATTAGTTTTTTTTTCCAACAATCTTCAAAAGGGTGAAAAAAGATGAATTTTTTTATAATTAAAATAAATTGGGTTGTTGACCTTTTTTTTTTAAAATTAAGCTCCGGGAGGGAGGGGCAACTATAGGATGCCAAACCTTTATTACATGATTACTTTACTCGAAAATTGATAACCACTAAAACTAACCAACATGAATTGCTACCAATCCTACAAACTAGACTGACCAAGACTTGTAAAACAACCTGACGCATCCTCGAAACCACTTTGTTAAACTATACCAGGAGCATCCCTCTCCCCCACTGTCTTGCAATAAAACCATTCTAAACTCTTTTTGCTAGCAATAGAGTAGCAAAACACAACTACAAGTACTATCAAATTCAAAGCAGAAAACTCACCCAAGCCCATTCAACTTGTAGCCTCTAATAATCATGCAGAAACAACGCCCAAAACAAATGCGACATAACATAAACAGTGCCCAAAACAAATGCGACATAACATAACGCAGCGCCAAACCATTCTTGTGATTTTCTCTTCAAAATATGCTCTAACCTCCCTCTCTTCCCAAGCTTGAACAGTCCCCAATTCAGCCTCAAAGACTACTCTGTTTTTTTCCCCAAATTTCAAAAAAAAAAATTTGCCCCTACTCCAATGCACCAGTCTTCAATACCTATTACAGTATAATAACAATATTTTTCTTTCACTCCTTTAACTAACCAAAAACATGCAAATAACATAGAACCGACGATGATTGAAGCAACCACTTGAACCAGCCAAAAAAAGGCATCTCGACAGTCCTTCAATCACAGCATCCACTCGTGCACCACTTCTGACAGTTGAATAAACTTCTCCAAGCTAGTAAATATGTGATCCCTATCATTTGCGAATGCAGGTAGTATGAAGTTTGTCTAATCGAATCAACTCGAAAATTTTGATTGGAAGGTTCCAAGCTTCAAATTCTCACAACCTTCCTTCCCTTTGCGCCTTGCCTGCCAAAACATCTGCTACTGAATTTGCTTCCTTGAAAATATGTTTGCAGAAAACCAATTTTCAACTCCCAAGTCGATGAATTTCCCTCCAATCATTTTCAAATAACCAAGGAATTTTATAGTCACCATGGAACCAGCTCCAAACTAACTCTGAATCAATCTGAATTGCTACTTTCGCACAACCTCATCAAGCACAAAAACCTTAAAAAACAACCAACACCTCCGCTCGATTATTAGTCCTAAAACCAAAAACCAATTGCATAGCTACAACACACACTCCCCTGTCATCTCTAATAACCACTCTGCCTGAAGCATTGTAATTAACCAAAGACCCGTCAACATTCAGCACCACGAATCCCTCTGGCGGGAACTCACAGTAAACAATTATGCTCTCCCTGATAGCCAGTGGAATGACTGATAAACCAAGAGCCAAAAGGATATTACTGTTCGCGGTATATTTCTTAGGGACAAAGGTCGAATTCACCAAACGCAAGCACTTCCGAACAATCATTAATTCATTATCACATACATCGCATTCGATCATGCATCCACAAAAACACATTTGCACTTTTGTTTCCAGATTTCCCATATCACAAACATCGGAGTTAGATAAAAAAACAAACCCACTTGTGAAGAGACATTAGCTTTACAAAATCACACTAATAATAAGGTCGAAATCTCCGTTGGCCTCACGCCAAAAATTGGCTCAAAATGATTCCAAAATTCCGTAGCCTAGGCACCTTCTATAAACAAATACTTTAGTGATTCAAAACCAGGCTCCAAACAGCACCTACACTTTGATGACAAACTAAAACAATAATGACTCAATTCTCTGTCCACTAGCACCTCTCTTCAACAATTTACATATGAAAATTGAGATCTGTGATGGTAATAAAGGCTGCCAAATTTTCCTGAACAGTACCCCTGGCTCTCATCAAATTATAGGCAGACCAAACAAAGATATTCCATCAGGGCTAAGCATCCAAACACACAAATCATCACTATAACTCCTTCCCTGAAGTTTTTCTTCATATAAAGATCACGCCATATCACGAAGAGACAAATCTACCAATTCAAAATTTCCACCCTTTACTTCATGTATTGTAGGCCAGTGACCCTGCTCCATTACTCTCATAGGTCTAGCAAAAACAGAGACTAAATTCAAGTTATCCTCAAAGAAGCTTATATTTCTTCTACCAATTCGCCAAACCGAATCTCCCATAAGCATTTCCTTATGTTTCATAAGCTCCTTCATCAATGGAGACGCCCTACACTTCTCCATTTGCCTACATAAAGGGATACCCGGTTTCCAAGATTTTTTCCTCATGAATTCCGCCCACAACGAGCTGGAATTAACCATGTTCCACAAAGCTTTAACTTGGAAGGCTTTGATAACCATCGATACTTTATGCACTTCTAGTCTCCTTTCTCCCACAGGACAACAAATTCTATCCCACGCAACCCATTTTTTCTTCATCTCGCCTTCATAATCACCCCATAAAAAATTTGCGCCAACAACTTCTAAATTTTGGAAATAATTTTCTGCGGAACATACATTGCACTTAAAGTATACACAAGAATGGAGCTAAGCACATGCCTAATGAGCACCAATCTACCAATCCGTCTTCCATCCCTCAATCCGTCTTTTAATCTTGTTAATCATCTTCTCAAAATAATTTATTTTGCATCGCCCCTGATAAATAAGAACTCCCAAATATTTCATAGGAGATCATCTGAACAGAAAACTTGTATATGACTTTAGAGCCACTACCCTCTTTGTCGCAACTTTCTCCTCCAACATGAAATAACTTTTGCCTTCTTTAATTTTATGATAAAAGGCATTGCTATATCTTTTCAAAAACTTATTGCAACCTGTCAGCGATGTTTTCTGCCCATTAAGAAATATCAACGTGTCATCCGCATGCAATAGGTGGGTGATAGGCACACAATCCCTTGGCCTATAAATATAGCCAATCTCTTCTTTTTTTTTTAAAAACCCTTTTTAGTCCCCTATTAAGAACTTTTGAAACAGTAATGAAAAGAGTTGCGAAAATGGATCTCCCTACCTCAAACCTCTAGAGGATTTGAAATATCTATTATAAATTCCTTGTAAAAGAACTGAGAAGCCGCAATTTGTCATACAATTCGAGATATATGGTAGAACTTGTTGGTGAAACCAAATCTTCTTAAAATCGTGAACATGAACGCCCATTCTAATTGATCATAGGCATTTTTTATATCGGTTTTCAACACCAAATTACCCCCAAAAGCCTTCTTGCATATGTCCCTAACTTGCCCCTGGACCAAACCATTATTTTCCAATATAGTTCTACCTCGAACAAAAGCTCTTCGTTCCTGTGCAATAAGTTCCGGAAGCAAGAAGCCAGTCTATTGCGGAGTAATTTACTGAAAATTTTACAAATCACATTACACAAACTAATGGGTCTAAAGTCCGAAAAGGAACCTAGCGAATCCACCTTGGGAATGGGGGCAACCAAATTCGCTGAAAATGTTGTTGGGAGAGCTTCACCTTCGAAAAACTGTATAGTTGCTTCCTAAATATCAATTCCTACCACCTCCCAACAAGCTTGGAAGAAACCTGATGTAAATCCATCCAGTTCCGGCGCACTGTTCTTCGAGATACTAAAAGTAGCCTACTTCACCTCTTCTAAAGTGGGACGTTTCACTATTTTTTTTACTTCTTCCACTAGTCATAACCTTTAGAATGCATTCCAAAATATCATGGTCCACCATCTGAATACCCTGTGAAGACAGTCAATTCTGGAAGAAAAAAAAAACGTTGGCTTCTCCCAGAATCTCCCCAAAATAAAAAATTTCTCGACCGGATGGAAGTGTAAACTGTGTGATTGACCTCCACTTTTGTTTGGATTTCATAGATGCAAAAAAATATTTCGTACATGCATCCCCTTCGCTTAATTCTTTTTTCCCCAGACTTTTGCAACCAATATAATTCCTTTTGCTCGAGGGCTAATCTATATTCAACCTAGCATCTGTTAAGGTTGTAGCTAGCATTAAAATCCCAATTAGCATCAACATTCAAACCACTACGGCCTACCTCATTCCATCCTGATAGAAGAATGACTTCCTATTGTTGAATTTCATCCTCTAAAGATCTGACTATGCTAAAAACATCACTGAAAACCTCCATGTTCCAGTTAATAAGGGCTCAGTGAAGTGCTTTTAATTTGACATCAATCTTATCTAAAGGCCTAATATTAATACAATTCACATTCCAAAATGAATCAACCAAGACATAAAAAAATGTATGTGTCGTCCACATATTAAAAAATCGTAAAGGTGTCATACCTGATCTTGCCCGCACATGCAAAGAAGTTAATATAGGAGTGTGATCCGAGAACATACGATGAAAATGCTCCACCTTCATGTTCGACATCTGTGTCAACCAATCACTGTTCACCATTACCCTATCAAGTCTGTCCCAAATACGATCTCTACCTCGTATGTTATATTGAATCTCAGCCCTATCCACCACAATCACAGTCCGAAAATTCGGTCATACTAGTATCCAAAAGGGCATCCCCCTATTTTCTCCCGACCACTGATTATCGTATTAAAGTCCCTGCCTTCCATCCATGGGGAGTCACATTGCATAGAAAAATTCTCCATGTTCGTCCACAAAGCTCTTCTCTCCTCAATTGAGCATCTGGCATATATAAAAGAAACAAAAAATGACCTAGAATTTCAATCCGTTAACTTGTAGTGCATAACCTGATCGGACATTTCCATCACAAAAACCATCATATCTGCTTCCCAAAATAACCAATTTTTACCTCCCACCCCCTCATTCGACTCAAATCCAGACAATATGATTTTATTACCCACTTTTGAACATCTACTTGCCTCAATCATCTGCTCCGCTATCATTAGCAACCTAATATTATGTTTAGCAACCATCTTTTTTAATCTACATCGAGTAGCCCTGTTACCAACTCCCTGAGCATTCCAGAACATTATGTTTCAATCATTTCCAGTGTTCTAAAAATCGGTCTAGGCGGCGCCTAGGCGCTAGAAGGTGGAAAACCGCCCAGATTAATGCCTGGGCGGGCAGTCTGGGCGGTCTGGGCAGTCTGGGCGGTCTAGGCGGGTCTAGGCGGTCTAGGCGGGCTAGGCGGTCTAGGCGGCCTAGGCGGACTCTAGGCGGGGTCTAGGCGGTCTGGGAGATTTTTTTTTTTTTTTTTTTTAATAAGGTTGATTGTGTTCTTATTTTATTTTTCTTTCCTATTTTTTAGAAATAAACTATTTAATTATTTTTTTAGAAAATCTCGGGAATGGGCTTTGATGATGATGATGATGATATGTCTAAATGTAGCGAAAGATGATTACTTAATGGAATTATCAAAGGATCTGCCGGTACCAATTTTACTAATGTAGATTTTATCAAACATAACTGAGGTTATTCATGCAATTTGAAGAAAAATAAAAGATTACACAAATTCAAATTTATATAAAGTACCCATCATGACCAACTTCAGTCATTTGAGTTTTAATAAATTTGTTCACGATTGTTAATTTTTCATGTTTTTAAATTTTGCATATGTATATTGACATTAAATTGGATGTAATTGATAAGGTATTATGCTTAACTTTTGTAAATTATTAAAGTTATAATACAAAACCTAAGACCGCCTAGGCACCGCCTAGACACCCGCCTAGGCCCCTGGGCGCTAGGCACCTGCTCGCCGCCCGCCCAGCGCCTAGCGATTTTTAGAACACTGATCATTTCTAACCAAGGTTGTAGCAGTTGTCTATCTCATCAATCTTCGTTTTCCAAGCGGGAAAGCCACTTTAATTTTTCTTTTAGCTTGGCTTCCCTACTCTCCCTCTAATTGGGTTCCCATTTCCATATTCCTGATTGAAGTAATTTGTGATCCAAATTCCGTTTGTAAATCCACATCCTGACTGTCCACATTGGCATACTAAAAAATGTTAACATTCAAAACCTTCTTTCTGTTTCTGCGTAACTCCAACCCTGTCACCTTGTCTATCCCCTTCGTCTCCCTGTCTGAAACGTAACCTTCTTGCAAAGGTTCTTTCGGCCCAGCCATCACTTCTAGCCCCTATGACATCGTCTTACTTGTTGTTGCCTGCTCCTCTACCTGGGATAGACTCGCAGAGTTTGTCGCACCACTTAGTGGAGCTTCAATATCGCTATCAATCTTAGTTTTAGCCTAGTCGATCCTATTCTCAAGGCATTCGACGTGGTCCCCATGTCGTTCTATCTCCCCTCCCGCCAAACTACGATTATAGATTTTCCTTCTGTTTTGAACCTCCTCCTTTTTCACTGCTGAGATAGCCTTTTCAATTCCACTAACCGAATGTGTTTGGGATCTAATAATCCCATCCTGAAATCACCCATTACTCCCCACGTTTTATGTACAGCCTCCTGAATAACTTCCAACAAAGGGCAATAACTAGAAACTTTTAGCACTATAACAAAGCGTTCAACATACCTTTCACATCTCTTCACATACGCAAAGTTTATTGAAAATGTTGGATTTCATTCCTTGCAAAATTGAGTCCCTTTCGTATTTTCCTCCTCAACATTGGATTTGACGACCCCTAAAGCTTGAAGAAATAACCGAGGGGGTTTGTTGGCATTGACTAGGACGCCTCCAAGCCCTCCCCACTCGGCGGCTAGCGCAGCCGCCATGGCGTAGCTTCAATCAGCCTAAACCCCACTGGCCAAATTGGGTATCAAGTTAGATCAATGGATGAGAAAAGATTTCTAGCGAGAAATACTAAACTGCCCCTGTTCACCCTAAATCTCCCTAGAGCCCGCAAGTTTTTCAATAATAGTTCTTACCTTGGAACAACCCATATGAGAATTTTTTTATTTTAATTTATCAATGTTCTAATTCTATATTATTGTCCCCATATGGAAAATCAAACCATGCTCGAAAGCTATATCATTGTTTCCACCTAGAATCCATGTCATTTTCACTGCGCGTGAAGATCGGTTTGCTTTCATCCATTGCTTCCACCTTGAATGAAGATTTGTGTTTGCTCCAATCATCTAAGCAACTACATTCAATACCCGACGGCTAATCACCAGCGGTGCACATGTGCACCTAATAATTGCAAAAACTCACAAAATCCTGACAGATGAACTCTTCTCAATTTGTAATCTATGTGCAATAATGGACTTGTTCGTTGTTGTTGCCCTTTTTTTTGAAAAAGAAAGCAATGTTTTAAGGACCCCTAAACCTTTATATTAAAGAAAAAATAATGATGTCTCAAATAAAATCTCTAAAACAGAAACGTTTCTTTGTGAAAGCAATCACGGAGAAAGCTTAACAAAAAACCTAGGACTATTCTAGTCTCCTTACTATGACACTCAATCATAATCATTGGGTAAAGGCGATCCATGTCCTATTTCATTGGAATGAGGTAATTTAAAAGTTACCCTTTTTTTTGTTGTGGCGGCAGGTGATCAATACTCCATGGCAGCGGGTGGTCCACACTCCATGTATTTTTTATTCGCTTTCCTACTTTGAGAAGATCTTCGAGGGCTTACTTTGAAGTTCTGGTTCCATACTTTTGTGTACTTTTTAGAAACCTTTTCTATTGGTTCCTCACTTCCTTCCTCATAGTCATCCATTTATTGACTTTCATCATTTCCACCACTTCCGCTATCTTTATTAACAACATTGGGAGGCCTAGCTATTGTTAGGCTACCTTGCCCATGGATTGTACTCTTACTAGGACCTTCCTGTTGTTGAGCACTTGGATCATTCAGGATAACCATCTCCTCGCAATTGTTGTCCATCACTATATTATCATCATTTAAGTCAGCGATACCTATTACATTGGAGTGGTGGGAATCTCATTCAATTCTACTAAATTAGACACACCACAAGTTGCCCCATTGGGACCTATTTCCCCTTCTTCAAGTCAATTGCTTTGCAAAGCCTGAAATGAGTTATGAAATCCAACACCACTGACCTTCTGTTGGTCCATACTTGGTTTATGTACTCTTTGTTTCCTATTGACTTCAACCCTTCTGTCTTTTGTTCTTTCCACTGCCATAATACTTTTTTTCCTTTATCAATGTTGCTATTTCAACCTGCTGATTGTAGTCATTCTTTTTTGGTTTTCAAATTTTGATAGTAGGCTTTTGGTTTATACCACACATGTTGTTGGTATGCCCAAACTGACAACATTTACTACACCTATGTGGCTTCCATGGGTACTCCAATAACACTTCAAACCCTTCTCCTTCCTCATTCACAAATTTTAGAGTTGCAGGTAGCTCCTTACTAGCATCAATTTCAATACATTTATTAGCAAAGACAAGTATGTTCATCTTTTCTATAGCCTTGTCCATACAAATGGGCATTATAAAAAAAAACTACCAATGTAACTAAGCCCTTTAACAGACCAGTATTGCTTAGGGAGTTTGTGGAACTTAACCCAAATAGGTACTTTCAAAAATTTCTCCTTTGTTACCAACTCCTTTCCCTACGGACTGATCATGAGAAGTTTACCACCACTAACATACACATTGCCCCCCCCCCCCCCCCCCCCCCCCCCCCTAAAGCCTTTTGCTTATTACTATCATCAGAGAACTTGAAGTATAATTGTTGACCATCAATACTAATGTTGAGGTTTCCTTTAACTTCCATTTTCTTAACACGACCTCCTTAACAAGGGAGAAAGACAGTTTTTTATCAATGAAAAAACTAACTAAATAGGTGCTCCAGTTGTCCATACCTTCTTTAGCAGCGTCCTCAGGCAGAACTCCGATCCTTACATTGAAATTTGGAGGAATAAACTTCATTCTTTCACTACTTGCAGAGCTGATGGACTGCGAAAAAACTGCCATCCATGGCATTTGGATTTCATCTTCCACCCTAATTGAGGAAACCCATCTTCCTTCCTTTATTGCAGAAGTGAGGAGGTTGTTGGGGTTATAGGAGGTGAGCACACACTTCCTCCAGCACTAGCCATGGGCAAAGGAGAAAGTATCTATGTCTCCTCACGCCGACCTCAGAAGAATAGAAGACGAGGCGCCGCTCCTCACCAGATCAGAGGATGCATATTTGAGAGATACGCCGACTTCACAAAGAGTAGAGAGACGAGGAGCCACTCACACCGTCGGAGATGCAAATTTGTGGCGCCTCTCTCTCCACGTTGCTCAGATGTAGAGGCCCTTAGGGTTGTGTATAGATTGTTGCCCATTACTGTTCCCCATATTTTCAAGGTTTTAACATATATGTATGTGCTATCAGTGTGGTGCTGGGAATCTTTTTGTTGAAGATATCAACTTTTTTAAAACGGAAAATGATTTTAAAGGCTTACTTTTCTGAAAAATAGACCATTTAGGTATCTCAGTTAATGAAATGGCTAATAAATACTAATTTTTCAATCTTATGACCATTAAGGCTTAATTTGTTAACTATGGTTAGCCATCAAAAGAAAATGAAAATTTAAACCTTTTCAATCCCTACAAATATAAAGTAAATCTTGAGGCATAAACTATTACAAATTTACTTAATCTTTTACCATGAATCTCTGTGTAGATCAATGGTGATCATGTCATCTTATTCCTCCAAACCTATTTATATCGTCATCACACATCTTCTTCACCGTTTTCTTATTTCTCCCTTTTCCATAACTCTTCAAAGCTCATTCTCATCAATTGATGTTATCTCTTATTAAAACATACAATCACCATCTTGTAACCCACTTGGAAAATAATAATAGTGAGCTAATGTCATAATTCCTATGCTTTTGTTGCAGAATTCCTTTGTTCTTAAAAGCTTTCACATTTGAATTGGGGACAATAGAAATTGGTCGTCTTAAGCACTTTAACATAACCATAGATCTAGCCATAGCCATGTTTGGTTGAGGCGTGTCTGAGGAGGATACAAAAGATCTCTATATAAGGTTTGCTACAACCGAAACCCAAGACCATTCCGATTTGACCATTGTGGGTCATATTAACTATCCTTCTTGGAATCACTGATCCAATCACTACAAAAAAATTTCAATTCAGCAACGGCTAAAAACCATTGCTAATTGTCAAAAAACCGACGCTAGTATTTATTAGCAACGGCTCAATAACCGTCGCAATACCGTTGCTATTTGAATTAGCAACGGTAAACTATCCCGTAGCTAATTCGCAACGGCTAAAAACCTTCGCTAACTAGAAAAATTCCGTCGCTAAAGCTGTTTAAAATTTCGGCTAAGGATGTCGCAAATTGAAAAATAGCGACGGTTTTTGCCGTCGCTATTTAGCGACGATTTTTTGCCATTGCTATTTTGCAAATCCAATTGACAAAACAGCCACGGTATTTGCCGTGGCTATTTAGGGACAGCTTTGTTGCAAATCATATTGACAAATGAAAATTACAAATTACAAATTACAAATGAAAATTCATTTTTTATAATGAAATTAGCTCTTAATGATTGTCCATTCTGAAAATTAATAGAAACTACCAGAACTAAACTTAATTGATCAAAAACATGACAGGAGACTTAATTGATAAAAATTATAACAAAAATTACACTGAATCTCTAGAATATCATACAAAAATTACAAAGAATTCATACAAAAATTACAAAAAACCAAAAAAAAAAAAAATTTATTCGATTTATAGAATATCTGATCTGATCTCAAA
The DNA here is from genome assembly GCA_963556465.1 of Berberis vulgaris. NCBI lineage: Eukaryota > Viridiplantae > Streptophyta > Magnoliopsida > Ranunculales > Berberidaceae > Berberis > Berberis vulgaris. The sequence continues at coordinate 58,793,713 of OY747133.1, forward strand.
GATCTCAGATCTGAGATTTCAGATCTCTGAGATCTCTTGCAATAGGGAAAGGCGGGGAAGGGAGGGGAGAGAGAGGCGGCCGGGAGATCTCTGCTGCTGGGGTCTCCTCTGTGGGTTTCTTCTCTGCGGGTTGAGAGAAAAATTTTGGTTGAGAGAAATTTTTTGGTTGAGTTGGTTGGTAGAGAAAATTTAAATTTATATAGAGAGAGGTAATTGAAGGGGATTGGTTGTGTTGGTTTCACGCAGATCGGTGACGTGGTTTGGTTTAGTGCGTTGGATTGAGATAAAGTTTTTGGGTGTTATTGACGGTTAAGATGAGGTTTTATTTTTGTGTATAATTTTTTTTTAAAAATCAATTAGGGACGGTTTTTTGCCGTAGCTAATAAAAAAATATTTGTAAAACTTAGCGACGGTTTATTGCTGTAGCTAAATGTTTTTGTTTATAATTTAAAAAAAAATCAATTAGCGACGGTTTTGGGCCGTCGCTAATAAAAAAATCTCTGTAAGCTTAGCGACGGTTTTTTGCAGTAGCTAAATGTTTTTGTTTATAATTTAATCAATTAGCGACGGTTTTGGGCCTTCACTAATAAAAAAATCTTTGTAAGCTTAGCGACGGTTTATTGCCGTAGCTAAATTTTTTTGTTTATAAATTTTTTTTAAAAAAAAAAATCAATTAGCGACGATTTTGGGCCGTCGCTAATAAAAAAAATCTTTGTAAGCTTAGCGACAGTTTATTGTCGTAGCTAAATATTTTTGTATATAATTTTTTTTTTAAAAAAAATCAATTAGCGACGATTTTGGGCCGTCGCTAATAAAAAAATCTTTGTAAGATTAGCGACGGTTTTTTGCCGTAGCTAAATGTTTTTGTTTATAATTTTAAAAAAAAAAATCAATTAGCTACTGTTTTGTGCCATCGCTAATAAAAAAATCTTTGTAAACCTTAGCGACGGTTTTTTGCCGTAGCTAAATGTTTTTGTTTATAATTTTTTTAAACAAATCAATTAGCTACTGTTTTGTGTCGTCACTAATAAAAAAAACTTTGTAAACCTTAGCGACGGTTTTTTGCCGTAGCTAAATGTTTTTGTATATAATTTTAAAAAAAATCAATTAGCGACGATTTTTTGCCGTCGCAAAATAATTAGCGACGGTTCTTTATGATTATGGGGTGAGTAAGCTGTCAAAAGCATTAGCGACGGTTTTTTGCCGTCGCAAATCTTTTAATTAGCGACGGTATCAAAAAACCGTCGCTAGTATCTGTAGCTATTGAAGATTTTTTTTGTAGTGAATTATACAACTTCAATGATAAGTGGTAAGAATATTCATTAAAACAAGAAATATGGAACAACTATTTTTTAGCTTTGTTTATCTGATTAATTTTAGATAGGAACTTTCACTTGTGAGTTCGATTTTGCTTTGAGCCAATCAGGAGCTGGGACCATGTGATTTTATTATGTGAACAAAATTTGGGATGTAGGGTCCGCATCTACAAGGACTTTTAGGCAAGTGAGCAAATATCAATTGCATTGCCCAAGTTCTTATTTCTCCAAAGTTATGCAATCTCACCGTTATGATTTTCAAAGTAGGTTTCAAGACGGTGATTATATACTTTAGTAAGAGATAACTGATGAGAATGAGTTTTGAAGAATTGTTAAAAAGGGAGAGAAAAGAAGACGATGAAGAAGATGTGTGATGATGATATAAATGGGTTTGGAGGAAGAAGATGATATGATCACCATTGATCTACACATAGATATGTGGTAAAAAGATTAAGAAGATTTGTAGTGGCTTATGCCTTGAGATTTACATTACATTTTTAGGGATTAAAAATGTTTAAATTGTCATTTTCTTTTGGTGGCTAACCATAGTTAACAAATTGAGCCTTAATGGTCATAGGATTGAAAAATTAGTGTTTGTTAGCCATTTCATTAACTGTGATACCTAAATAGTCTATTTTTTAGAAAATAGGCCTTTAAATTCATTTTCCGTTTTAAAAAATCTTGGTAGGTTAATTATATTGAAGAGGTCGCAGTGGTATAAAGTGAAGGTTTAGGAATCACAGATGGTGGTTTAACATGGATAAATTTGATGGAAAAAATTACATTTGTCTTATGGCAAATCAATGTGTTAATCCAGCGTGGTTTAAACAAGGCCCTAAACGGTATTCAGGAAGGCAATGACTACCTCGCACCACCAATTCATCTCTCTCACATCAATCTACTCTCCCACACCACCTACTTACTTTCTCTCACCACCATACTCTTTCACACCACCTATATAAACCAAAACCCAACATTTTCAACATTTTTTCTCCCTCCCTCCATTCAAATCGAGAATTTCTCCCTATCCCACATTCAAATTCCTTCCAAATCTCTCCCCACACTCAAATCTCCTTCCTCTCCCTCGAAAATCTCTCAAAACCCCTTTCAAAATCGAAACCCTTAAATCCTCAAAGTCTCCAAATCATAAAAGCTGAAAAAAGGTTTGTTTGGTTCGAAAATCTCTTGCAAAATGATTCTCTCTTGCACTCAAACTCTTCAGTAAGTGAGTTTATCTTCGGGTTTAAGATTTTTGTTTGGATTGTATGTGAAGAATCCATTGTTTGCTTTTGTGTATTTGTTTTCATGTTTAAAGTAGAATTCATTATGTTTTTTCTACAATAATGTTGAGATATATAATGTTGGTATTTTTTTAGGGCTCCAAATTGGTACTTTTCTTATAGAATGTAGAGAAATGAGATATATAATGTTGTTTACATCCAAATTGGCTATAGTATTGCTTTAAAATTAATAGAATATTGTACAAAAAAATTGTCTTGAAGTATGTGTTTCCTTTTATTTGAAAGTTTATCATGTCTTCTGTTGGTGGGGATGATAAAGGTGATAGAGGTAGAAGATTACCCATGATAGTGTCTGCTAAAAAACTGAGAGTAGAAAACGGCAAAGAAATGGTAAAAGAACAAAAAAAATTAAGAAAGGAACAAAATAGGGACAAAGAAGTAAACAAAAAATGAGAGAGAAGCAAATGGAAATTCAAATAGATCATCAAAAAGCATACAGACAAGTAGTTGTACCCCAAAGTCAAGCCCAATCACAAAGGCAATGAGGTTTGAGTGGTGCGGGTGTTGGACATCAAGATGTGGAGTTAGAGGAGGAAACAAGGGAAGAAGAGGAAGCAGGGGAGAAGTGTAACGAAAAAAAAAAGAATCCAGACGAGATTCTTATCCCGGTGGTCCTATGGATTGTTCCACATTAGTCGATTACCATGGCCATATTTGTCATGCCATTTGGGATGGTGAGCCAGTAAGTCAATATTTTTAGGTTGTTAAATTATATAAGCGTGTTATTTATATATATTTGGGCATTGAATTACTTAATGTATATGTTTCTTGTATTTAGAAACGAGGCGCATTGCGGTGTCAGCATCAATATAGAAACTTCATCGATTATGATTTGAAGAAAGAGTCGAGGGATGTAAAGAAAATGGTCTACAATAGTGGTATGTATCCCTTGGTTAAATATCATAAGGTACGTCTTGATAATGTGACAATTTGTGCTTTTGTGGAGCGTTGGCAACCTGAGACCAACACTTTCCACCTACCTTTTGAAGAGATGACCATCACCCTAGACGATGTCTACCGTATAACTCATTTGTCGATTCTTGGTAAGTCGGTTAGAACGACGACTACAGTGACTGTAGATGAATGTGTTACATTATTGGTGGATGGTTTGGGGATTGAAAGTAAAGAACCAAAGGCCCATGTTAAGAAGCATGGCAAATCTGTGGAAATGAGGTTTATTCAGGACCACTGTTGTAGACAAGCCACGGACGTTGATTCTCTTGAAAGGAAACAACAAGTGTGTAGGGGTTACTTATTGTTTCTTCTGGGTATGACTCTATTTTACGATAAAGTGGAACAAGGGTTCATATTGAATATTTGAAGATGCTGATGGAGGTGGCTGATGTTAACAAGTATGCATGGGGCATAGCAGGTTTGGCACTCTTGTTTCGTCAGTTGGGTGGCGCTAGCAGAGAGGGAACAAGGCAATTTGTTGGATATTTGCCTCTTTTGGAGGTATGTTTTGAAAGAAAAAAAAATTAGTTACCCTCATAATATATAATAATTTCATAATCTTTGTTTATGTTGTTTTCTTTTATAAGCATGGATATATTACCACTTTAGACTATGGGGTAATGAAAAACAGTCGTGGGATGCTAGACTCCCCACCATAGCTAAGTGGGAACCCCCACAAATTATAGGGGTTTTGGACTAACAAATCATCACTCTTAGGGAGCTTTTCGATGACTTGTCTCTTGAAGAGGTAAAAATGCATCTTTAAGTTAAATAATATTTTTGTATGTGTCATATATTAATAACCCAATTATTATAATTCGCAGGTACTTTGGGACCCTTACGTGGAGTCCAAGATAAACACTCCCCTTCATGGCATCACATGATTCACGGAATGTCTGTTACGCCTCGATATAGAAGAACCCTGTCACCCCGATAGAGTTATAAGACAAATGGGAAAGGTACAAGTCATCCCAGTCCATCCAATCCAAGCCAAAAGGAAGAATAGAGTTCAATCCAGCAAACATTATTTCGTCCAGTATGAGGTTTTGGCTTCGTTCACTCGAAGGTGAGAGTATAGTGTCGTGCCACCTAACCAACAAGGTGCCAACGCGAAGCTGCCATGGGACAGTGCGGTGGATTACTTGAACTGGTTTCACCGCATTTCCCATCCCTTCGTACAACCACCGATCAAGAGGAGAAGTTTTCCCCTAAGAAAACATTTGTTTATTTCAAATAAGAGGGTAAGTACAAAAATTTTACCTTTATGTATTTTAAAATATTTACATGGTTTGTACTAACATCCAATGTTTCACTGCAGAAAATTGCTATTGCTCAAGCTCGTGACTTGATCAACGCCTCAATTGAAGAAGGGGCGAACGTTGACACGTTAATTTTGCTTAGCCGGCAAAATAGAATACGAGATTTGCTAGATGAAATGTCTACGCCCGTTACCGTGGAACAAACGGAATAAGAGCCTGACGTTCGCATTAGTGTTGACAGTGGTGAAATTGGCAGTAGAAGAAATGAGTGTCGAACCAAGTCAAGGCATGAACAAAGATTTTATGTTCGGAGGCGATAAACATTTTGTTTTGTTCGCATTAGTGGTGGAGGAATTTTGCAAGCTAAATATTTTTATTTTTATTCAAAGCTTGTTACTTAATTTTTCTATTCAAAGCTTGTTACTTATGTATTTGAGTTCAAGAGTAGGGTGAGCTTTAACTTTCTTATAAAACATCACAAGTCTTAACTTTCTTATAAAATATCCACAACTGCGGCTTCAACAAATTAACAAACAGAAGGCACTCTTAGAAGAATCCAAGCTACTTTAATGGCAGTTTTTCCATGTACAACTATAGCACCTACATACTAACGTTCTAGTGGAGGAATTTTGTAAACTAAATATTTTATTTTTATTCAAATCTTGTTACTTAATTTTTTTATTCAAAGCTTGTTACTTATGTATTTGAGTTCAAGAGTAAGGTGAGCTTTAACTTTCTTATAAAACATCACAAGTCTTAACTTTCTTATAAAATATCCACAACTGCGACTTCAACCAATTAACAAACAGAAGGTACTCTTAGAAGAATCCAAGCAATTTCTATGGCAGTTTTTCCATGAACAACTATAGCGCCTACATACTGAATCAAACACTCAATCAAACAAGGGTTTAAGAACAAAATTTCAGAAAAATAATTTCCTTAATTTAAAACCAAGTTTAAGAACAAAATTTCATAAACTTTTGCAGGATTTTGTACTGTTCGCAATGGACAATGCGAACTATCCAGGAAAAATCGCATTTGGGACTGCGAACAGAACATTTTTTGAAAATTTTGTACTTTTCGCATTTGGCACGGCGCAGAATCCATGTTTAGTCGCACTACGTGCTGCGAAACATCCTGGTTGGCTCACAATGCCTACTGCGAACTATCAAGGTTTGGTCGCGGTGCCTGCTGTGAACCCAACTTTTGTTTTCTAAATTTTTTTACTGTTCGTATTTGGAACGACGCAGAACCCAGGTTTAGTCGCACTACATGTTGTGAAACATCTTGGTTTCCTCGCAACACCTGCTGTGAAATATCATGGTTTGGTCGCAGTGCCTACTGCGAACCCAAATTTTGTTTTCAAATTTTTTACTATTCGCAGTCCAGAATGCGAAGAATCCTATTTTAGGCGCACTGTGGGCTGCAAATTATCCAACATGTTGCGCAGTGTGGGCTGCGAAGTATACCAACTCTTTCGCATTCATCATTGCGAGTTTTCTGATTTATTACACATTCCGTAATGCGAACAGTAAAAATTCTGAAAAAAAATTAGCTCTTTTTGCCGTGGCCAATGAGAGAATAGTGGGATACCTCGCATTGCCCACTGCGGACATACCCTAAAACCCTGCAATTTTTCTGATAACAGAAAATTTTGAAGTTTTTATAAAGTAATTCGATTTTGAACTTAGTTTTCTAATGTTTTTGACCTAAAACCTCGATGTGAAAGTTCCATGCACTTAGATTGAGCTTACTTGTTGCATGTTTTATGGTCATGTCAACCTTTTTTATCTGATGTTTTTACTGATTTCACAAAGTCGCATTATAAAAAAAATATCAAACTAATATGAGTGAAATTCCATATAATATATTAACAAATTTTTTAAACATACAAGTCTTCCGTTGATAAAAAAAAAACAGTGACTTGTCTAACAAAACAATGCTTCGACTTTCATTTAATTTGTCATTTACAACTTTTCATAACAACAATGGTTAGCAATATACAATATGTGCATCAGTCTATGGTCACCACCTCGGTCAACTTCTTCGTGTTCTTCTTATTCTTTTCATTAAACTTGTTCAGCATTGTCGCACCAATACCGAGCTGGACCTCGAATCTACTCTTCAACAAGCGGGTCGAAGTAAACATTTGACATGGCTAGGTTAATACTGTAGGGGCGATGGTGGGTCGGTTGCATATGAAGGACTATATAATGACTGCTCTGAGCCAAGTGTGCCATGAAACGTAGGAAAAACAAGTCATGCTTTGGTTCCCATAACAAATGAAAACGCACTGGTAACGGCTCGCTGCAAGCTCTAACATGTCGGGATCCATAAACCAATTTTCCCTATCTATCTGCACCTGGTTTTTTGGAAATACCAAAGCGTTCTTCACAACCTTTACCCCTTCCTCGTGCCACATTGCAAGCCACAAAGCTGCATTACACTCAAGCTCCATCAGTAGCTCTTTCCGCACTTGTTTCCAACCGTTTTCGTCATCATACTGAAGGAACTTGGCAATGCATCGAAAGTCACAGTTTTCATCGCCTGGGACATTGATAAAGTCGCAAACATAATCCCGTATCCAAAACGGAATCTGCCGCATCAATTTATTGTTATAAATTATCGACTTCTCCTTTTTTATTACACTTTCTTACTTTTGCCTTTCATTTTTTCTTGTGTCATGGCGTATTCATGATCCGAGGGGTCCCTTTTAGTGAATTTCTCGTTCTTAGCCAACTTCTTCTTTTTTTGGTCTCCCCTTTCCAGCCAAAAGTGCTAATGGTTCAACCATGACACTGTCACCCGGAGAAGTCAACTCGATAAGCTTCTTCTTCATGACCAACTTCTTATCAAGACTCGACTCATTGAACCTATTCATAAGGGTCTGGAACACTGGGTCTATAATTACATTACCACATTCACAAATAGGTGTTGTGCCAACCTACAGCCAATACTTGTCTACAGTGCATACTGAAATTTGCCCTATGGGAGTTAGATAACTTGTAAGTTCATGAGCGCAAGGTAATTCATGAGTCGTTCAAAGCACACAACCACACTTTATAGGGTCAACCCCACACTTTCACACCTCCGAATTTTTGCATTTATAAAATCAATTGCCCTGCACGCCACCGACCCATGAAGTAAGGAAAATACAATAAAGTTATGTTCAACCTTCACCTTCGTCAGACTATACTGGAATGACGACTCTATCTCAATCAGTTGGACTTCGATCATTTCATGTATTTTTTTCCAGACATTAATGAATGTTCCTTGGGAGTTTTCCAACAAGTGCTTCAACTTCGAGTATGCACCTTCAACTTGATCCATTGTGCGTTGTCCAAAATGCATAAATTTATCCTTCCATGCATAAACAAAGTACTCCTTATGGGGATACCAGACTGTCTTGAGATATTCCAAACACTTAGGGTATTTTTCCCATCTTTTATCAAACTCAACTGTCACCTTGCTCCATTTATCTTCTGAACTTGATCTATACAATTCTGAAAATGAATCTATAAAGTCGCCCCATAGGTCATTGTCCTCAAAGTGCCTCTTACAACTTTTCTCGACATTTGTATTGATGTACCATGTGGACAATAATCTCCTTGCCTTGGGGAAAACTCACTCAATATCCTTGATCAAAGTCAGTTCTCTATCAGTCACAAACACGCTTGGCAGGTTGTCGGGCTTGAAAATTCCTGCAAGCTTCTCCAATGCCCAAGCATAAGACTTTTCCTTCTCAGAACACATGAAACTGAATGCAACATTGAAGGTCTTCCCAGTCGACGTCATACCAACAATCTCAAACAGCGACATCTTATAATGGTTAGGTTTATACGTGCAATCCATAAGCATTACTTGTGGAAAATACTTTTCCAACTGAATAGATTTAGGATGCACCCAAAAAATGTTTGTGACTCTATTCCCCTGATTAACAGAATGTCACTCTATGTATTTGTGTTCCCTCAACAACTCTAGAGTATGTTTCAAAGCCGTCCCGCCTATTTGTTCCAATACCTTTAGCCGACATACTAGATTATAAATATGCTTCAGAGTTGAGGTATTATTCGGTGACCTCTCTTTTAGCCAAGACAAGATGTTCTGAGGGCTCACACCGGCCTTCACCATATTCTTCACATAAATAATCTCCTCTACGTTCAATTTTCCAGCAAACGACTGACCAACAAGTGACTTTGATCAAGGATGATTGTGGGTTCCACATCTCACTTGCAATCTCCAATATTGGAACCCCTCTCTACTCAAATTTGCACCCACACTTCTTTGTATTGCTGGATCGAATAAGATTCTTTAACCTTTTATCAGGTTTCCCTCCCCTTTCACAACCAAAATGGACTCTTCCCTTCCTTATTTGATTTAGTGATAGTAATGACCATGTTATTATCCCTACTGATCCATTAGACCCAACCTATCAGTGCAGACCTTGATGAGAATACCTAAAAAAATTATAACTTGTTAATAACAACATATTTATAACAATGAACAATGGTGAAAACAAAAATACGTAAAAACTTACATACCTTGTCCGTAATAAATATATGACTGTCATCAACTAACAGTACCAATGATATTTCTTCATTGTTATTGTCAACATTATCATCAACTTTCTGCATAATGATTCAATTTATAATTAGTTTCATAACAACACTATCATCAAATTTTAATAACAACATTATCATCAAATTTTAATTTACTTAACAATAAAATGATGGTTACCTCTAAATGGTTTGTCTCTATGCTTTCAAGATCGTTAAAAGGCATCTCCATATCTATTACATCCATTATAAATGCATATGCACCAATGCATCATACAATAATCAATCACTTATTTTGAAAAGATACAAAATAAATAAATTTTACATGCAAATGAAATGAAATTTTTTTTTTTTTTGGCAAATTACCTCCATTGAAAAGGATTGTTCTTGCTCTTTAGATTGATTTTCTTCTTCACCCTCATGAAAACCCTAAGAATCTTCATTTCTACATCATCAACTTCACTAAACCCTTTCATTTTCATCTAATGAAGTGAACTTAAGTCTTCCAATGTGAACTTTAGTGAAATGCAAAGGAAGAGGGAGAGAAAGACAAGAGGAGGACGAAGAGGACGAGAGAGGGAAGAGGAGCACGATTTTAGGGCCAATGCGAAGAGGAAGAAATAGGGAAGAAGAGGAGGATGCAACCTTGCGAAGATGAGAAGTTGGTCGCGGAGTGTGGGACAAACCCCAGCATGGAGTACGAAGATTGAAGGAGGGAGAGAGTCGTTTGAGTGCGATTTTTTTGTTTCACTGTTTGAGTTTTCGAGATTTTAATTATTTATTGGTGACGTGAGAAAGTAAAAAAAGAATAAAAAAAACAAAAAAATTGCTTTGGTAGTACAAGAGAGGAATTGGTGGTGTGAGGTAGTCGTTGCACCCGAGGAGATGAATGGTGTTGGATTGGAAGATTATGATTGAAAAAAAAATTAAAACAAAAAATAACCCCACTGGCTAGTATCTACCATCCAATGCTATTGTTAGTTGTAATTAGGCATGCAAGAGCTCATTGAGCTGGGCTTTAACTATTTTTTTGAAGATCAAGGACAACAATATGCATGCTCTCTTCTTCTCTGTTGTATAAATCCTAAATAAACAAGTAGGGTCCTAGCAAAACAGGTTTGATTACTGGAGGCTTCAAGGCATTAGGAAGTACAGTTTTGTTAATCGAATTTAATGATGCCATATATGAATCTCCTATTCACCACTAAGATTAGGTGGTTATGGGTCACACTCAACATCATTGATTATTTTGAATGGAAACCAGTAGAGTTACCATGTCAACAGTAGACAGAATCAGCCTCAAAGAAAATCAAACATAGTACCACTTGACTGTGCTCAGCCCATGCATTATAGAGCATCCTATATATATAAGACTAGTTCAAAATTAGTCTCCTTGTTGAATAAATTAATTGGAAAACTATTCCAGTCAAGGATTGCCCCTACCAAAAACAAGGGCTACAATTAATAAGAAACAAGGAAAAAAAAAATTTGCATCTCCATGAGATTTAACGAACACAAAATTGAAAGAAATACATCCAGATGATAGAGATTAGGGATTGCAGTGGGGCAATTTTTTGCGGATATCTACTCCGCCCCGACCGTTTGGAAGGATTGGATATTCCTTAATAGATTTTGAGGCGATTGTGCCCTCAAAATCATATTCGTCAATGTTTTGGAATAGATACAGATTTGGCCTTCTCCGCCCTATAAATATCCGTTTATGAAAAGGATGAATCTTGTTAATATAAACTCCAACATCATTACTAACCTTTCAATACTTCAGGAGTATAAACTCCTCAAGGCTACGGATCTTCTATCTCATATTCTTAATTATTAAATTCTCAAAACAAAGGCCCTAAATCTCTCCACTATCTTTCTATCTTCACTTCTTTTCCTCCTCTCCACTACTTTTTCATTCTCTCTTTTTGACCTTATCACAACTGTGGACGAGACTTAGCATCTGGAATTGGCAGAAACGAGCAGTCTCTCGCTAGTTTGGAACTCAACCAAGCACCAAAAGAAGATAAGAGGACGGTTGTGCTCTGCTGTGTTGTTTTGTTTGGCTGCCTGTACTTAGTGAAGAAGAAGACATCTTCTTAAAACTTTGGAATCAGTTGAGTATGATCTCGACAATCAAATCTTTAGTGTTGACACACTGTCATAATCTTATTTGTAATTGAATGGAACAATCGAAGCAAGCAACTGTTGGATCTGTTTATTCTTCCTTGCAGACAATCGCAAACAAACAGACACAACGACCCATCTCTAGCCGCACAACCCTCCCTCGCCGCACAACCCACCTTCTCCCGTCGGCACAACACTCCATCTCTCATCACACAACCCTCTCGATCTCACACAACCCTTTTCCAGACACAACCCTCTCCACTAGCAGATCTAACAAAAGCAGAAAAAATATTAACGGATAATCGGGGTAGGGCGGATATCCGTCCGGAGCGGGGATGGTTTTTAAAAATTTATATAAACGGATATTTGGAGTGAATTTGGGGATCCACGATCTCCAACAGGGCGGGGATGGATTTTTCCTAGGGGTGGGTAAATCAGTTCGGTTCGGTTTTGAGCTCCAAACCGATTTCATTCGGTTTGCCCAAAACCCAAGCCGAAACTGAATTTTATATTTGTAAATCGATGAATTCGGTTGAACTGAATTTTGGATCGGTTCGGTTGTGCCGAAATTTCAGACTCAAGCATTTGAAAGACTTTCATTAAAATATGTTCAATTATTTTACAAGCCCAAATTTTTTTACAGATCCAATTTTTAGCCCAAAATTGAAAACTTTGATAAAATGGGTGATTCAGTGCAACAGGGTGTACTGCAGTGCATTTGTTGCACTAATCAGGTATTGACACCTACCTGTTATTTAGTTATTTATATATATCTAATTAATCGGTCGGTTCAAAATCATAAATCGATTTCGAACCGTTTATAATCGGTTCGGTTTAAATTATTTTCTTTCTACTCATATTTTGGTTCGATTACCGAATCAAATTTGAAAATCGGTTCGGTTAGTTAACTGAATTTAAATCGATTTTTGCCCACCCCTAATTTTTCCAAATTCGCCCCGTTGCCATATCTATGAAAGATCTGGTGGTGCAAAAACAAAAAACATAAAACATTTTCTTATCCGATGAAGATCTTAACCCACACTCTTCTTTTGAGATCTAGATCCACCCTTGAACAATCCGAATTGAATCAAACCCATTGATGAGACATTGAATAGTCACCCTCTCACAATTGTACATGTGGTATGAGCCAATCCTATTATGAGAAAGGCTTCAATGCGGTCTCAAATAGACATATTCATATATAAATTGTTGTTCACCTTTAAGTCAAGTGCCCAAGCCCAAGTCACACCAAACCAAGAGGCACAAATCTGTCTTGGGGCTTGACCTAGGACAATAAGACTCAAACACAAATCTCTAAGATGTCATAGGCCCAAGATCCACTCGCACAAATCAACTATTAGCCCAATCAAGCATTGCGTCCTAAATAGAGCTAAGTGCCAAAGAGACTCAGTCTTGCACAAGTAAGATTCTGGGTGCGATCTTCTTCTTCCATCACGCCCTCGATAGCAGGGACAGTCGTGGAGGGAACACTTGCTACTTAAGATGAGAAAAGAGAAGAAAAACATTATGCGTACAAATTATTAATTACATTTACATCTAGTCTTCATTCTTCTTTGCACAGTTACCTGACTTAAGCATCAGAGTGTCATCGACCACTACAATAGTGGTCCCTGACTCACTGTTGTTCTTTTGCAGGCTCGCGATCAGCAAGGACGGATTTGGACTCATCAGTTTGGCATCGTTAGTGGGGACGACCGATATGTTTTCCCTTAAACAAACATAATCCTTCTAACTAATTAAGCATGGCATCGAGACATTGTCACTAGCACTAGATCTCGAACACTCAACGATGATGTTGAACCAGACAATGCTCTTGCTGGGGAAGGCCAACCTCAGGGCCGAATCGATCCAATCGAAGATGCTGAACAACTGCATGACCTAGCCATTGAGGCGACAGATGTCGACCAGCACAAAAGTTTGATCCTGGTCCACATGGATCGCCTAGTGTGGGTGGTAGAAAGGCTCATTTGGGATCAATAGCAACAATCGGAGGGCCATGACCAATAACTTACCAAGAGAGGAGCCTAGAATGAGATGAGGATCATGGGGACCATGCCTCGAAGATGGACAAACCCACAACCATGAACCACTCCGACTAGGAGCGGCCGATCTTGGTGTCCTGTATGATCTCTCTGTCCCTCCATTCTCGGAAGAGATCATGAGTGCCTTTATTCTGAAAAAATTTGTCCCCCTAAAGCTCGAGTTCTACAACGAAACATCAAATCCGTTAGATCATTTGTGTCATTACCACCATGCGATGGCACTTAAAGAAGTTTGAAAGTCATCCTGTGTAAAACTTTTCCAACCAGCCTGAAGAAGGCCATGCTGACATGGTTCTACAGTCTCCAATCGAGATCTATCGATTCGTTCCAACTCCTGAAGAAAACATTCATTACTAGGTTTGTTGGGAGTCAACAGATCAGAAAAAGACCCCACTATCTGTTGAGCCTCAAGCAGAAGCATGGCAAAACCCTCAAAGAGTATGTCACTCGTTTTAACGACGAGCTGACCTTGATTGATGATTGCAGCAACGACATATCGGTCGTCGCTTTCACTTTCAGTATTTGAGGATATCAGTTTAACAACTCCCTCGCCTTGGAACCCCCAGCGGATATAGCGGGCCTATTAAGAAGTGCCCAGAAATACACCACCCTGGAAGAAATCTTGGTGGTCAGTAAGGGGAAAGCGAGCCATAACACTCCTTCAGATCCAAGGACTGATGAAAGAGGAGACAGTTCCAAGCGAAAACGGAGCAAGAACTAGAGGAGGCTCAGCCAAATGAAGTTATACAAGGCCAACGACTCCAGGTATCCCTATTACACTCCGCTCAACTCCAATTTGTCCAACATTTTATCTGTCTTGGAAAAATGGGAAGACATCACATGGCCATCGAAACTCAAAGGGAATCCTTTAAAACGTGATAAAGACAAACACTATTCTTATCACAAAGAAATATGCCACGATACCAAATACCGTAGGAGCCTCAGATACGAGATCCAATACTGGATCCAGAGAGGATGACTGAAGGAGTTCATCGATTTTGGAGACATGCAACCTTAAGGCAAAAGAACAATACAGGAAACCAGATACGTGACTCTGGACGTCGCGTGTCCTTCGTGCGGTAAACGAGGAGAGACAACACTCGAATCCTTCACTAAATAGATCGATACGAGAACTGCAAGTTAGATCACACTACCAAGATCATCTCGTCCAGCAGATAGGAAAAGAGAGAAAATTCCCGAGCTTAACGTTCCCAAAACGAGACATGAATGGAGTCTGTTTCCCCACAATGATGCCCTGGTCATCTCGGTAAGGATAGCAAACTGGGAGGTGACAAGGTCACTAGTGGACAAAGAAAATTTTGTTAACATATTGTTCCTAAGCATATTCCTAAAGATGCAACTGACGGAATGAGAGTTGATACCTTCAAATCAGGCCATGTTCGGCTTCAATGGAGTAAGTTGCTACCAATCGGAACAATTAAGTTGTCGGTAGTCGCAGGGCAACTAGACCTACAGAGGATCCTATGATAGAGTTCTCGGTCATAAACGCCTATTCCGAATACAACATAATCTTTGGTTGATCTTGGTTATACCACATGGAAACAGTAGTCTCCACCCAGCACCAGTGCCTCAAGCACCCTTCTGATGGCGTAGTAGAACGATTAGAGGGGACCAGACCATCGCTCTAAAATGTCACTACGCTGTGACCAAGCAACCAGAAAATGGAGCACAATAATCTAAGGAAAATGATTAGGATCAGGAAACCCCGAATCCAGATAGAGAGGACTCACCTCCACCTTCAGACGTCGAATCTCCATCCAGCCCATGAGGGAGGCCGAATGCTAGGCAACTGGTAGAAAAAACCATCACAATATACTTGGACAACCCAACTAATACGAAAAAAAAGTCCAGCTAGGCTCTAACCTTAATAGAATGTTGGCAGATCAACTAGCCGCATTCGTAAAGGGGAACGAAGATGTATTCTCCTGGACAATGAAAGACATGGTGGGAATCGACCCCTTAGTAATCACACACCGACTGACAGTTAATCCTGACTTGAAGCCCATCAGGCAAAAAAGGAGGTCGATGGTGCCTAAGCGCAACCAGACCATTAATAAAGAAGTGCAAAGACTTCTGAATGTCGGCATGATAAGGGAGTCTCACTACCCAGAATGGCTGGCAAACACGGTACTGGTAAGAAAGAGAGATGAGAAGTGGAGTATCGGTGTAGACTATATGGACCTTAACAAAGCCTACCCATAAATATAATTTTCCACTGCCCCGGATAGACCAAATCGTGGACACAGGGTCCAGACACAACTTACTTAGCTTCATGGATGCATATTCTGGTTAAAATCAGATTAGTATGCACATGTTGCATCAAGAGAAAACCTCATTCATAACGGACAGAGGCACATAATGCTATTGAGTAATGTCGTTCGGACTAAAAAATTAGAAATTATAAAGACCATGGAAGTCTACATCAATGACATGCTGGTAAAAACTCTTCATAGTCTCGATCACCTGGCGGACCTCGAAGGAGCGTTCTCCCAACTCCGAAAGTACCAAATAAAGCTCAACTCACAAAAATGCACATTTGGGGTGCAATCAGGAAAATTCCTAGCTACATAGTCAACCGAAAGCGGATAGAAGCTGATCCAAAGCAGATTCAAGCTCTTCTCGACATTAGTCCACCCACAAACATTAAAGAGTTTCAGAGCCTGACTAGAAGGGTGGCAGCCTTGAATAGGCTCATCTCCAAATCTTCAGACATATGCCTCCCTTTCTTCAAAATCCTGAAGGGGAACAAAGAATTTCAATGGGGAGAGTAGTGTGAACATGTCTTCCAAGATTTGAAGACGTATATGGGAAGCACAGAGCTACTCTTAAAACCTAGTCCAGGTGCGACGTTCTACCTATACCTCTCAGTCTCGGAGCACGTTGTCAACTCAGCTCTGATTCAGGAGGAAAAAATGAAACATAAGCTTGTCTACTACATCAGCAAAATGTGCGATGGGGCGCATGCTAACTACCTTAACCTGGAAAAATTGCCTTAGCACTGATAACTTCCTCAAGAAAACTGAGGCCTTATTTCCAAGCTCACTCAATAACAGTCCTTACCAAGTACCCACTTTAGTCGGTATTGCACAAGCCAGAGTTATCAAGGGCAAACAATTGATGCCAAAATAGGGTTCAAGAAATACTACTCCGTCGTTGTTTCAAGGCAGATAACCAAGAAGCCGATGATCTGATGGAGTTCTAGGAAAAGTCGGACCCAGAGTAAGAAGGGTTCCAAAAAACCTTCTCCACAAGCGAGGAAACCAACTAGATGAGCCCCCTAATCAACTACATCTCCCAACAGATAAGCTAGAGATTCGCAAGCTAAAATCAGAATGGTACATTACACGATCCTTAACGACAGATTGTACAGAAACAACTGGCCCTCTGCTTAGATACTTGACCCCCAAAGCGGCAGACTATGTCCTCAAAGAAATCTATGCAGGAATCTGCTGGGACCAACCTGGAGAATGGACATTGGCTCATAAAACTCTCACGCTAGGGTATTATTGGTCACAAATACAACATGAGGCCAAAGACTTGGTTCGTAAGTGCAATAAGTGTCAGAGATACGCCCCTACACACATATGCCTACACGGAACTGGTCCAATGACAAGCCCATTGCCCTTCACGCAATGGGAGATGGACATTTTAGGCTCATTCCCCATATTCGAGAAAAAGTCAACCAGTTTTGTGCCGACATGGGCATCAATTACCATTTCTTAACGTCGGGGCACCCTTAGGCCTATGGACAAGCGGAAGTCACCAACCGAACTATTTTGGAGGCAATCAAGAGAAGACTCGAAGCAACCAAAGGGTTATGGGTCTCTAAACTTCCAGGCATCCTTTGGGCATACCATACCACAAAAAGGACTCTGACTGGAGAGACTCCATTCACCCTGGCCTATGGGTCTGAGGCGATGGTTCCAGTAGAATGAGGAATGCCTACGTTTAGAATAGAGAAGTTAAGAATAGAGGACAACAATGAAGCTTTGAGAGTCAGACTAGACTTACTCGAAGAGCGAAGAGACGGAGCTTCCATCAGAATTGTTGCCAAAAGCAAAAAAGGCCCGAGAGAGGGTTAAGCCTCAAGAATTCAAAATCAGTGATTGGGTACCGAGAAAAACCTAGTCGAATACAAGAGACCCAAGATAAAGCAAGCTAAGCTCGAACTAGGAATGTTCCTACAAGGTGACAACAATCAAAAGGTCTGGAACCTGCTGGTTAGAAAGCCTGAGTGAAGAGCGTTTGAAAAGACCATGTGGAATGTGGAATACTTAAAGAAATATTATCAATAAAGGTACTATCTTTAAATAATCTCATTTCATATGACTCCATGCACATGAACATACCTAGTCCGACCATAGGACCACGATGGCACACATGCGGGTTGAACTCATTCCACAGACATTTCACTGCAAGCGAATGAGTCCAGTCCACAGACGACTCACCGCTCCAAGATAACCAAGTCCGACCACAAGACCACGATGGCACATATGCAAACCAAACTCAGTCCACGGACAATTCACACAAGCAGGAGAGTTCAGTCCATAGACGACTCACCATTCCAAGATAACCTGGTCCGATTACGGGCACCATAATGGAGCACATTGGCCGAGCCTAGTTCTATTCAGGATGTTGATAACTTGCTGCATAAGTGATCTAGTCCCAAGGAATGTGATTTCTCGAAAAATGTTGAAATTTCACGAAATATTTTTGTTTTTGGAGTTACCAAAATTTCTTTCGAAATCCAAAATATTCATTTCTTTCGTTAGGCCAATTTCAATTTCCTACATTTTTAACCTTAGGTTAATATTAAAATTTTGTTATATAAGTGATTCTTATGTAATAATAATATATGGTTTGTATGACATTATGAGTCTTGTGGTACTCTTTATGTAGTATATAAGAGTTTAAAATGCTTAAATTATAATAATAATGACAAAATTACAATAGAAATTTTTACGTTTTTTCTATACACAATGAAATATTTTGTAAAATCAACTTACCAAAATTACCTCGAAAAACTAATTCACAATCATTACCTAGTCCTACCTCAGGATCCAGGGTAAAACAGATGCAGATCGAACCCAATCCACGAACAGTTCACTGCAAGTGGGCAAGTCCAGTCCACGGATTTCTCACCACTCCAAGATAACCTGGTCTGAGTACAGAGACCATAATGGCGCATGTCAGCCAAGCCTAGTCCTATTTTGGATGTTGAGAGCTTGCCGCATAAGTGACCTAGTCCGTCTCAGGAGCCAAGGCAACAATGACGAGTTCACCGCAAGTGGGCGAGTTCAGTCCACAGACGACTCACTGCTCCAAAGATAACCTGGTCTGACCACGGGAACCATAATGGTGCACATCAGCTGAGCAGAGTCATATTCAGGATGTCGACAACTTGCCATATAAGCAACCTAGTTCGCCTTAGGAGCTAAGGCAACACACATGCGGACCAAACCCAGTCCATGGACAGTTCACCGCAAACGGGCGAGTCCAGTCCGCGGATGACTCAACACTACAAAGATAATCTGGTCTGACTACAGGGAAGATAATAGTGCACACCGGCCAAGCCAAGTCCTATTCAAGATATCGACAGCTTGCCGCATAAATGACCTAATAGTCCTTAGGAACCAAGGCAACACAAATGGGGACCGAACCCAGTCCACGGACAGTTCACTGCAAATAGACGAGTCCAGTCCATGGACGACTCACAGCTCCAAAGATAATCTGGTCCGACTACGGGGACCATAATGGTGCACATCGGCCAAGCCTAGTTCTATTTAGGATGTCGAAAGTTTGGTGCATAAGTGATCTAGTCTGCCTCAGGAACCAAGGAAAGACAAACGCAGACAAATCCCAGTCCACGAATAGTTCAACGCAAGCGGGCAAGTCCAGTACACGAACGACTCACCACACCTAATTGTTCCACTCCATACGGACCAAGGCAACGCCCCGACCACCAAGACTCGGTTAAAAAGTGAGTTAAATTGTGGTACGAAATCTAGTCCTACCAGATCGAAGTCATTTCTCTGTCACTTTAGTTCTACAGAATTAAGTTGGAATGTTTCGACAAGCTGACACCTACTCAAGAAGCGGCCAACCCACGAGGCACGACCCGCTCATACAAAGATCGTTTTTCAATGATTTCACCTCCATTAGCGAATCATGTTATTTCCTTAAGAGAACTACACAAGCGGGATCAAAGCTACACGCATCCCCATCCGGACCGAGCCAGCCCACTCCCTAATTAGAGTTGAACTGTCTTACACCACAAGGTCTTATCTACTTAGATAGTCGTGACTTTTTCGACAGTCTAAGATTTGTCCACACAGGGCCAATATGACTCACATTTACTCAGAGCATACATACAAAAAAGTGATTTCAGAAAATAAATAAATGTAGACTTTATTGATTATCAAAAATTATTACAAAGCTTGATCGACAGATCAATTCAAAGGTTTACACACTATAAGAATCTGAGTTCTATGGAAAGCAAGGTGCGAACAAAGATCTGCTAGAACACATACTAGAACTGGGCTCTGCCAATCTGCTCTCCGGAGGAGGCATCATGAGTGAAGTAAAGGAAGAAGCAGTGGGTACAACCACTCAACGTTGGCTGCTGGTGTTATCTCTCAAAGATGGCGAAAGACATCGTGGGAGCACCAACAGATGGAAGACAAATTCGGACCCAAAGGAATAGTCTGTACTTATTCTACTTCTTCTACGTGATGTAAGATTAAATTCAGAGGCCCCATGGAACAAATGAAAGTACACTCAAACCGGGTGGCTTCCTCCAATAAGAGGTCTTATTGAGATATTGCTGCAAATGTCAGAACATTCAGAGACTCCACCAATGGGTGCCACACTTCGTCCTCTGTAGAGGCCAAAATAGACTCACACTTTCCAAAAGGGTGCATTTGCGAGACAAATTCTGCGAAGGACATGGTAACACCCGACTCTATCAAAACTAGCCTAAATATTCATTGAAAGTGGTCACCCAACAGTTGCATCGGCATTAAACGCTACGCGGGGAATGAAGGGGTGACAATTTCAAGTACAACTTGCCCAGTCCTCATTCATCGAATTAATGGAACTGCATGTAGTTTCATTAACTGGGGGAGTAAGTGATAAGACATCGAATAGTCACTCGATCACCTACATGTGGCATGGTCCAACCCTAACATGAGAAAGGCTTCAATATGGTCCCAAGCGGACCCATTCATAAACTATTGTTCAGCCTGTAAATAAGGTGCCCAAGTCACGCCACCCCAAAAGGCATAGGTTTTGAGGCTTGGCCCAGGATAATAAGGCCCGAACACAAATTTTTGAGTTGTCATAGGCCCAAGATCCATTTGCACAAATAATCTCTTAGCTCAATCAAGTATTGGGTCCTAAAAAGAGCCAAGTGCTGAACAATCATGCACATGTAAGATTATGAACGAGATCTCCTCCCTCCATCACACCACTCGATAGCAAGGACAGTTATGGAAGGAACACTCACTACTTAAGGTGAGAATAGGGAAGAATAAAGGTATTCATACACATTGCTAATTACCAAGGAATATGATTTCGCGAAATCACGCAAAATTTATCATTTTTTTTAAAATAACGAAAAGAAAATATACGAAAGAAAAAACTATAGTTTTTCGATGGTTTTTTGGGTATATTTTTTGGAATATTCGAAATTTTTACAAAAGTAGAAAAACTAAAGAGAAAAAATCCATTATTTCGATCAAATTTTTCGACTGAAATTAGTCAACTTACCTTTGGTCTTTCTCTGGTCTCTTTTCACTTCTCTTCACCTTCTTCACTTCGATCTAATTCACCATATAATCCAACAACAAAATTAATCGATTAGTAGATTTGCTTTAGCAGATAAGGTTGTAGATCTGCTTCAATAGATCTTTGCATCAACTTCAAATAGGTCCTCTCATCCTCCACAGAACGATCTGTGCATCAAGCCCAACTTCAATCGATCTTCTCCTCGATCGAAACCAATTGAAGGGCTTCAATTTAATCAACAACATCACCCTCCTCTTTGCTCCTCTCCTCCTTGCCAGTATCGAAACCCCAAGGCCCCAATTGCGTGAAATCTCCTCCTCGCCAACATCAACAACTCCCTTTAGAGGAACCATGGAAGCCTCCTGAAGTCTCCTCTTCACTCTTCTAGTATTGTTCTTCACTTCTTCTCAAAGACTGGCATAAGTAATACATAATTACAAATGAAATACATGTTTTTTTTGGTAAACTGTATGTGCTTAATTAACTTGTTTAGAAAATCTAAGCATTTAATGGTTTTTAGATAAATGTGCTTGTGTTTAATAAATATATTTTTGGAAGTAACAAAGATATTTACTAATTGTATGTAAATATTCAATATTTAAAATATAGTAATATATATTTGATAGGGTTTAATAAAGATATTTCACTAATTCTATATAAGTATTCAATGTTTAAAATATAGTAATATACATATGATGGTGTTTAATAAAGATATTACTAATTTTATGTAAATATTCAATTTTTAAAATATAGTAATATACATATGTGTTAATCTCATTATTAGTGTAGAGCCAAATCGGTAACAAATTCTTCATCTTTTCAGATTTAAGAATTACCAGAATTATTTACATATTTATTTTCCGAGAATGATAAAAATATGCAAGATCTGATTTGATAATTCTCCCTAATCTATTATTACTTATTTTTTCCAGTGGTAATATACTATTGTTAGCTGCTTATATTCCAGGCAATGCCTCCTCGGGAACCTTTTTCGTTAATCTCAGGTTCATACTTCCTTTAAACCAGTTTCTATTAGGCAATCGCAATCCACTTGATTTTGTTGTTGTCTTTGTTGCTAATTTTTTTTAATAGACATGGACATCATTAATTTCATACAAAATAAAATCTTATATTTATGAAAGCTTGTATGTGCAGTCATAATGTCACTGAAGCTTAAAGATATAGCTTGGGACCATGGAGAACCACTTGATGGAGGGGGGGGGGGAATCTAATTGCAATTATTATCATAAGCAAATGAATGGTGGTTGAACATCAAGGTTAAAACATCACTTGGCTGGCGGATATAGTGATGTTGAAAAATGTCCAAATTGTTCAAAAAAAGTGTGCAAATTGATACGACAAGTATTGGAGGGGAACATCACAACTAAGCTAAAAAAAAAAACATTTGAGAAGTTCAGAGAATCTGTTATGGCGGGACCTGAAAGTCATAATTCATCTAGTTCTGAAGAGGATGATGTCCACCATGCTCGACGTGAACATCGGGCAGCAAAATGGGAAAGGGAACAACTCCAGAGGATTGGTAGCATAGGGACAAGCCTACGTGGGCAATCATCCAAGAACAAGGTTGACAATTCTTCTGGTGGTTCACGTAGTTTATTTAGTCGTTCAAAGAGTATGAAGGTGAACCAAGGTGTTGATTCCTATGGGTATCATCCTGAATCTAGTAAGCAAAAAAGTATCACTGGACTTTGAGGAAGTGCGAAAAGCAATATGTCAAAGGCAATTAGCAAATTCTTTTACTTCAATGGAATTTCACCGCATGTGGCAGAAAATGTTTATTATCATACAATGGTAGAGGCAATTAAAACATCTGATAGACTTGCACAACCACCTTCTGCATGGGAGTTGAGACACAAGTTACTTGATGAGGAGATAGCGGAGTTATAGTGGATTGAGCAGCTAAAGCCTAAGTGGTCGAAGCATGGAGTCACAATTATGTGTGATGGTTGGACAGGTCCTACGAGGTTGAGCATTATCAACTTTATGATATACTGTGACGGGGTGACCATATTCAGAAAGTCGGTAGATGTTTCAAACAAGAAGAAATATCACAATTATCTATATATATATATATATAATTGAAGGAAGTGGTTGACTATGTGGGTAAAGATAATGTTGTGCAGATTGTAACTGATAATGGAAGCGTTTTTTTTTTTTAAACAGGAGTAAAATTGATAAATAGGCCAGGATACAGTTTGTATTGGACTCCATGCGCATATCACAGTATTAACTTGATGTTGAAGGAGATTGATGATCTGACACCAGTTAAGAGTGTTGTGGAAAAGGCAAAAAAAATCACTAATTACATTTACAACCACCATAGAATACTAGCGATGATGAGGACATCTTGTGGGTGTGACATCATTAGACCAGGTCTTACTCGATTTGCCACTCATTATGTTGCATTGGAGAGTTTGTTTGAAAAGAATGATGGACTTAGAAAAATGTTTGCAAGTGATGAATGGAATGTGTTTGATCAACATAACACTTCTAATGCAAGATTTGTTGAGGGGTTAGTAGGAAGTCTAAGCTTTTGGAACTCCGTACGTGAAATTGTGGTGGTCCTTAGTCCCATTGTCAGAGTCTTGAGAATGGTTGATGGAGACAAGAAACCTACTATGGGTTATGTGTTCAATGCAATGATGATGATGAAAAAGCTAGTAAAAAATCGTGGTCGACAACATGGTTCATTCCTTAAAATCATTCAAAGAATGGAAGAAAAAATGATACACTCGCTCCATCTAGCTGGTACGTAAATAATAATTTTATTTATTTATAAGGCATTAAAATTAGAAATCTTCATTATTAGAATTATTTATCTTTGTCCTTATGTCATATATTATTTATAACATGGACAACTTATTATCTTAATCCAAAATTTCAATATAATGATAATCTTGGAAATGATGAAAAACTTAAAGAGGTGGTGGAAAATGTAGTGATGAGATTAATTCCACGTACTGCTGATCCAACATTGGTCCTGCAAGAGGTAAGCTAATGAATATCAATTCACATATTCAAGAATGTGTTCAATTAAAATATACATTTAATGCAAATTTAACCTTCTACGATCTTATATGCAATTGAAATATTTTAGAGAAGCTATGGGATCATTTAATACACCAGCAGCTAAGGCATGAAGGCTTAATACACAATCAGGTTAGTTTTCTGTTGTTAAAGTTTATATATTTTTAATAATATACTAGTTAATTTCACAATTGTAAAATTATATAAATTAATATTTGTAGCTGAATGGTAGCATTTGTATGGAAGATCATCCCCCAACTTGAGAACTATTGCCATGAGGATCTTTTCCCAGGTTTCATCTTCGTTGGATTGTGAAAGAAACTGGAGTACTTTTGGCCTTATTCATAACAAGATAAGGAATAGGCTAGGCCATGAGAATCTGATGAAGTTCGTATTTGTTCATTACAACATGAGGTTGCATTTTAAATATATGGGTGAAGATGGTTTTATAGTTGAAAGTAGAAAACCAATTGACATTTATTTGACTGAAATATTTCAAGATATTGATGATGACGAAGAACCAATCTACTCATGGGTAAAAGAGCTTGGTGAACCACTATTAGATACACCACGGGGTGATCCAGATCCTTGCATTGTTCGTAGGATAAGGGAAGTTGAAAGAATGCAAGGTGTGAACATTAGCAGTGAACCTGTATTGCCTACTCAAGATGATGAAGTGACGCATTCCATATATGAGGATAACTAGGTCAGTGATGATGGTGGGAATGATGATAATGAGATTTGCAGTGGTAGTGATGGTGATGCTGATTTTTATGGAGGGAATGATGGTGGTCAAGCAATCACATACACGGGTGATACGATGGAACCGTTGACATTCACATGCGAGGAATCACAATATCGAAACAACTTTGAGACTCACGATGTAGACCATGGTTCACATACTAAGTGAGCGAGAAACCATGCATATCTACCGATGGTTAATGAGAATGAGATTCACCAAACCTATTCAGATGGTTTTGTTGACACTGGAGTTGATTCTCTTTCATCCACCTTCGACGGTATGTCTTTCTGGATCGACTGGTTATGGTTCATCTTCTAAGAATAGTTAGAGTCAATGGGGGAAGATGGTCAATTTCCGACAACAAAGAGGTTATGATTCATCATCTACTGAGGATAGTCACAGTCAGTGGGGTGGGATGATGGCTTAACATGGGCAAACTACACAAGCTTTTGAGCCTGACTTTACTACTTATCCGCAATATCCTATTATGGCAATTTGGTAGGAGTTGATCGTGATGGATACATCACCCATCTAAACACATTTATAAATTGTTATAGTTTTAATATATCATGGGATCAATATTGTCATGAAGCGGTTCACAATCTTGTTACGTATGAACCAGCTAGAAACTCATTTTGGTATTGAAAGTTTATTATGTAATAGTGTGATGAGATTTTATAATGTATAGTATATAGTTTGTATGAAAAAATGACTATTGTGAGACTTTTGATATAGTGTTTGTAAGAATTTCAGTGATTATTAACTTGAAATATATTGTTGAGTGTATGAAATTTGTGATTTTTTTACGATATTGATAATTATGTCATAAACTAAAGAGATACTTGGTATTTAGGCTTCATTTAAAATGTTTAATAGGTTTATTTAATTGCATCTTATTTTTTCATATATTTCATATACCCTCAAAATTTATTATATATGTTAATGTATCTTCGAAATTTTTACGTTTTTTCTTCACACACCGAAATATTTCTTAAAATCAGAAAACCGAAATTAACTCGAAAAACGAAATCACAATTCTTGTTAATTACATCTAGTCATGATTCTTCCTTGCACTGTTACCTTACTTAAGAATCAAAGTGCCTTTGGCCACCACAACGGTGGTTCCTGGCTCACCGCTGTTCGTTTTGCAAGCTCAAAATTAGTAAGGACGGATTTAAACGCATCACCCATCATCATCTAACTTGAACCCCCAAACCCTGAATAGTTAATCAACACTTGAATAAAACTTACCCATACATCACCTTCACTTTTATGAACCAAATCACCACCGAAGTCTTGTGTGCCATCATCAAATCCCCATTTGCATCCACCCTCCAAATCATTGCATCTCCCTATTTGGGGTGAATACTCTTAATAATTGATTTGAGATGGTATTGCAACTGATTGCATGGTGGAGTAGTGGCGATTGTGATTTAAATCAAAACAAAATAGGATGTGGAGAAGATGGCGGTCGTTGGCAATTTGCAAGGGAGAGAAGAAAGGGTGGGTATTTGGGGAGAAGACAAAACTGGGAAAGAGATAGATAAAGAAATGAAAAAAGAAAAAGAATGAGAGGAGGGTGGTGAGGTTGGGGGCAAATTTATTCAGGTTTATCGGAAAAGACAACCAATTTGTTTTTATTGTAGAATCTTCTAGCATATGGTGGATGTCCACCTCATGCTTATGAGGTGGAATGAGATAAGCTAATTGAGTGATGAGGTGTCAATTTTATAAGTAATACTAGTTGCCTATAAATAGGCTTCTCTAATATGTTAAGTGACGTACAAATTTCATATAGAAAAGATTTTATTAAGAGAATGAGAATGAACAAGAAGAGTACAGGGAGTTAGAAAGATAAAATTACATCTTATTGATATCTTGCAGTATTTAAAATATGTTGCTCAGTTCTATGTTTCTACAACACAATATCAACACGAAGCTCTGACCAATTGAGGGTACGAAGTTTCGATTAATTGAGCGATGTGTGATTATTATATTTCACTTTGATATAAGGGCATCTGAGCACGAAGCTCAGCTCGGGTAATTTTTCTCCACCTTCTCTTTTCCAAACTCTTTATTTAAAAGAGTTTAGAGGTAAATTATTCAAACTAGAGCTTATGATTTCCTGAATTTTAAAATGATTGTTTCCATCTAGTGGATATTGCTTCACAAGAAAACATTATCTTCGTGGCAGTGTTTCATGCTCAGAATTCAAACTTTGTTTAAATCTCTTACCCCTCATCACACACATCATAGTATCACACATGTGTTGGAATAGAGGTTAGAATAACAATAGTCTTTCACTTCGACTCATGTGGTATTTGGTAGATACAATTGATGGTGGTACTGATAATTGGGCAAATTATAAGTTGTATTTCATCATGAATACCCCACTCACATTAGGAGAAAATCCAACCCACCAGAATAACCAAAAAGAGAAAGACCCAAAACTGAGATAACAATTAATACCTCATCGATTTCTTCCATTTTTTCTCTTGACAATTGATCGTCTCCAAAATTGCCTTCTAAATAAACAACGAAAGGTGAGTGTGGCTAGCCAACGGCGTCGACTCTCATATAGAGGTATTTTAAGGCTGAACTCCAACTCACCATAGGCAAAATCACCAGGTTTCCCAAAGCCGAAAACCACACCAAACTCATTGGTGTTTGGTGCCCTCGTATACCTATGCGTCATACTCAAGTACCTTGCTGGTGAAGTTCTTGAGCTTGTTTATGGTTTCAAATTAATTTGTTTCTCATCAAACTATTAGAGGATTTTCATTAAATAACGTTCAATTTATAGGCATTTTCACTAGGACTAACCTCAAATATCTCCAGCATGTTTCTCTATTGGAGCTCCCATTTCTTTGTGTTGTTTATATTTTTCACTGTTTTCTCTTAGAACCCAACACCTTGTTAGAAATTGGATAAAGTGACAAGACATAAAAAGTTAAGGAAATTAGCATGCCAAGCATCAAAGTATGTGCAAGAGACTAACTTGTCTCTGAAACAATGGATTTTTCCAAGTGGTATTGAGAAATGAAGTCAATATAAAATAAAGATATGGGTGGGAAGCTAAGCGGTACTAAGTTAAGTTGATTTAGCTGATGTGGGTAGGTGTGCCCATGTGTTCTTTTTGACCGGGGTGTTAAATGTTGTATTGTATGCTCTCATTATGGTTTTTGATTCCTAGGTGGAATTTCTTCCTACCCATGGTAACTTCAATTCATCAAATTACAAGTATTGGTATTTATTATAACCACTTTGAAGTCAAACATCAATCTTTTGACAAGTATTGCTACTTCGAATAGGTAAGCAATAAAGCACAAGTGTTGTTTGCTTTAAATCGAGCTTACTTAAAATAACGTTTGTCAAACAGAGCAGATCTGGGATGAAAAGTAAAGTAAACTATACGTGTATTTTATACAGCTAACCATATAAATTTTGTAAAAACTATTTATATGTGGGTTTTACTTTTTAAGTGACCTATCATGTGCATTACACACCTCTTATGGGTGAATAACTTACATATAAGATGGCAACTCCTTAAGTGGTAACCCTAGAACAGGTAATCACAGTAATCACTCTAGAAGAGGTAGTCAAATAATCACTTTAGTAGAGGTGATTATAACAAATCCTTCAGCAAAAGTGTTTACCTTAGCAGAGGTAGTCACAATCCACATGATTCAAAGATCTTGTCTGGTACAATAATAAAACCCCTGCAAAGGATACTAGTCACATGTTTGTCGTGTACCAAAAGAAACAGTAGAGAAATATCGAGATTACATTAAAACTAAAGAGACAATTTTAATAATGGGAAGATAATAGTCACTATTTCTTTCATTCTTTAAATTTTCTCCCGTTGTAGTAAAATCGAAAGTCTTAATTTACTCATGATTTTGAGTTAGTTACTTATATACTTATAAGATTAGACAAAACAAAGGATCTAATGAAAAATCATGGTCTCAGATATTTTCTGTAGAGAAAATGCAAGTCATAAATACCCCTAAGTATGAGGTCGCTCCAGCAGATATAGCCATCAGTCAAAGTAATCAATCCAGCAGTAGTGGTTACCACCATGTTGCTACATGTCTAATACCTATTTTATAAATCACCTCAAGAGGTCTAAAACACCTGCTACTTGTGAAACATATGCAATATATTATGTTTTGTTTGATTTATTTACTGCATACATTCCCTTTGAAAGTATGGTTTATAAACTGCAAATGATGGACAATCATATTTGTTTAATTATTAGTGCCACTACCCATAATTTATTGACAAGTCAAAACATTTTCTAAACACTGGCCTTTAAGACACAAATGGTGTGTCTATCATAGCTGAACCTATGCAATTTCTTGATGGATCTGGAAGGGCCCGCCATTTATTATTGCAGTTTCTAAATAAACTTGCTTTATGTTAACATATATACATCAAATCTAATGTTGGAAGCCTGAAGCTTACATTTAAGATATATTCATTACATCTAATGTTGGAAGTATGAAGTTGCATTAGAGATAATTTTCATTAACTCATTAGGATTATAACACTCTCGGAGTTGTTTCTGCACGGTGACCATTCTGTTATATGTCTTGACCTTATTGGAAGATTTTCACTTATATAGTCTAAACTACCTAATAGTATCTAGGAACATATAGTATTGCATATTGCTAACTTGCATAGTGTCACTCTATTCCCGCCATTAGGGGGAGATATGGAGATAAAACGGTGTGAAATTAGAATACTTCCATCACTACACCAAAAAGACCCATCAGCAACGGTTTGGGACCATGGGGGTAACCTATTGCCACGGCTTAGAGGCCTGGCCATTTGAGGCGTCGCCAAATCACCATTGACGGCTATAAACCGTGGCCACACATATTAGCAACGGTTTTATGTTCGAGGACGCTTGATGATTTTCTGCAGTTAACCACGATTTTAAGACGTTGCAAACATTATGGCCACGGGTTTAAGCTGTGGCAAGTGATGGCCACGGTTGTAAGTCGTGGCAAGCATGAAGTACCACGGTTTTAAGCCGTGGCCAGTCAAAACAAAATTCAAAAAAAAAAAGAAATCTGGTTTGTTGCGAGGGTTTGAAACCGTTGCAAATTAATATAATCGAAAAAAAAAAATTACATTTTTTTTGCTGCTGCAGCAAAATCACAGCCCCACACCTGCAAAATCAGTCCTTACTAAGATGAATATTTTCTTCAAGTTATAGAGTATATCATAACAAAGCATCCATATAAAATCAAATCCTTAAAACAGTCAACTCAAACTAGTACAAGGCAGCAACCACAACAATTTTTGCAAATGAATACTTTATTCCTAGATTGTAAACATCTTAAGTCATGAACTAGTACACTCAATATTAGAACAAGTAAAAATGAGGAAATGAAGAAAATATAAGACATGGTATTGTATGAACCTGAAGAATCAAACAACAACGACAAAGTGCCTTTGCAGACTCTGTTATGTGCTCGAAGCTTTGCCTTTGCAGTGCCTTGTGCTCGAAGCTTTGCCTTTGCAAACTCTGTTGCTGCCATATAGCTTGGCAACTTTGGACTGTTATGTGACCCATTTTTCGGATATTCCTGCTTTGCTGGAAATGAAGCTCTCCTCTTGCTGGCCTTCTCATTGCTAGTTTTAACTTCCTTTGAGAACAACTCCTCATTTGTCACATGACCATTTTCTTCCTTCCCAGTGCTCTCCACAGTTGGTGAATCAACAACAGGATGAGCATCATGCAACTCATCAACTATATCATCTGCTACCAATGACTTCAGAGGACTTCCTCCATGAAGATCTTTAGACATTTGTGCATCCACTTCTTTCTTCGTCTTCTCAGAAAGCTCAACCATGTCTACTATATACATATATAATTTGACTAACACTCTTCATTGCTTCAAACCACAAATGCATAATAATTATATAATCTGAGTCACTAAGCCATGTATTTCACTCAATGACATTTCAATCACGCCAAGATTTTTGCAAATTTTGACACTTCACCTGTGCACAACATTGCTTATATCAACTGCATTTTTCATCAAACTCATCCATGTAGCCCCCTTCGAAGATAATCTTGGATCAGAGATGATAGACTGTCTTGACAATTGACAATGATAAAGATAAGGAAGGGAACAAGTTCTCACCTGAAGAAGCCTATGCAACTACTCTAGTGGCTTTTTATGTTCAGATCCATGGTCAAGCCAAACCTCAAAAGTTGTCAACTGTTTCGTGAAAAAGGGTTTGACTGAAACACAAAGCAAACAAGTTAAATACAAAAGATGTCCAATGCTCAAAATATTCATCACCAATCTATCACCACATGAACTCTTACCGTCAATGACTCGAATGGCTGAATATGTCACATAAACATAAGCATTTGCATCATACTACTTCATGCAGCCTAGAAAGGAAGACTTGATCCCTGTATTAACTCATACTATTGTTTTGGTGAGTTGAATAAGAAGCATTTGCATCATACTATTATGCTTATATACATAAACATAAACATTAAGACTTGATCCCTGTATTCATTAATTTGGATGTGTGACTGGACATAATAGTGTACCTAGAAAGGAAATTATACCAACAATCATCAAGGCTCATTTCTCATATTAGGTGGAGATCTACATGAAGGAACATGTTAAGACACTACTTACAATTATTTAGTCGAAAAACAGTCATTTTCATCTAGAAGAATGGCTTAAAATTGCCATGTAATGAATAATATCTATAAAAAAAAGAAAAAGGAAATAGTCAAACAAAAGCTTTAAAAGGAACATGAATGGCTATCTTAATAGAAAGGCAATGGGTATATATATATATGTTGAGGTTCACAGGTGAGTTAATAGATTTTAATAGAAAAAATGGAAAGTAAAGGAAAGACTATATAGATGATAAGTCCTTACCCCCAAAACATAAATGTCCGACTGATCTTCCACCTTAAGGAAGTCATTGAGGTTCAGACCACTGTGTGGTGGTTTCCCTCCTACATTCCATGTTGCCATGAAAACCCTACAAAAAGAATACCAATACGACACAACACAAAGAAACAAAGAGAAGGTAATAAACAATACAAACATTATGTGGATTGTGGAACAGAGAGGAAAATTGATATACTTGCTTTAGGATCAATTTTCTTTGATATATGAATCCTCCAAGGTCTTCATAGATTCCTTGTACTCTTCAAGAGCTAGCTTAGCTTAATCCCGCTTTCTCTTTTTTAGCCTACAAACCTATAGAAAATGATTGGCTAACAATATTTCTCCATGGAAAACTAAAAAAAAAAAAAAAATACCAGCTATCTTCAACATCATGTAATGGAAACTTGTCTCACTCACTATCCACTATTTTTATAGTTTCCATGGACAAAATATCAAACAAACCGTATGGGTTATGTGATTCTCAGGGGGGGGGGGGGGGGGGGGGGGGGGGGGGGGTGGAGGAAAGATCATACACAATTAACCTATGTGGTTGTCCACACTTAATCAACAATATCTTCTCCATTTTCTCAAACAAATCAGACATGAAATTCACAAATCAAATACATATCTCTGCTTAAATAATGTTCATAGGTGCAATTAAGCCACCTTTTTAGTTGGACATGTCGTGACTATGCAACATTTTGCTGGATGATTCCTAGAGCCCTATATGGCTAAGTCTTATGTCTGAATAATTAATGACACTGAGAGTAACAGTCAATAACTATTTTAGTATCTATCCAAACTAAATAGCATTTACAAGGACACAAATAATTGATTAAATTTGGAAATTTGCATAACTTAGACCATGATCAACCAACAAAGTAGCATTTTATGGCATAACTTTTTTTTTATATCATATTTATGTGGGGGGAAAGGTACATAAAGATAATAGCAAATAACAACTTACTGATTCTTAGGATCATTCAGGAACTCCATAACCCTATCAGCAATGCTCATGTTTCCAATGTGAGTGTAAGGGCCAGTATGCTAGTATAATGTGAGTTAATGTTGTGAGAAAAACCAGTTTGAATCAAATAAACCTGAATTAAGTGAATATTATATTGTAGTTGATTTTCTTACTTGATTTGCAACAGGTTCTTGATTTACCACTAGTGTATTCCGCACAGCGGTGTTCATTGCAGAATTTCCCATTTGGTTCCGAGTCTGGAAGCCATCCTGAGTCTGTGTATGGATGCCACCCTGAGCCTGTGTGTGAACGCCGCCCTGTGCAGTGCTGAATACATCAATATATGGGAACAAAACTTGCATAACTCATATTGTGTATAAGCTGCTCAAGCGATAATCACCTGTACCTTGGTGTTGAAAACATGTACGTGTATGCACTCTATGAAATGGTAAGCAATTTCATTGAAGTCTGTTATAGGCCTGAACATTACAATTTAAATATTAAATAGACCTCAACAAGATTTCTTATTAGACACTCAACCTATAAGACTGTTCCACCTACAACAAATTTACAACATAATTGCTCCAAACAATTTAACAACAACCACATCATTTTCTAATCTACTTGAAGTGGCAAAACATGATTTGAGAGCGTGTTTCAGGCCCAACCTAGTTTGAAATAGTGGGGATCCCTGTATTAACTCATGCAGCCCAAATTAACTTAACAGTTTCAAGGTTCCAACTTCCTATTCAATGTATATAAGCATTTACTATGTTTTCATGTTTCTAACTTCCTATTCAGTGAATATGTGTTATGAGTTTCAACTCCCAATATATTTGCTTTATCTAATCATGTATCATATCAGTATATCCCCTTCTTTCGTAAGAAATTTCAAGTTGTATTGTTGTATCCATTTAACAACAGTTACTACTTCATCTACACCACATATTTTTGTTTTGTTGACAACTTTAATATATATGTTGCCTCTTAGTCATAGAAGACGTGCTTTATCATATTCTGACTCTCTCTTGCCAATGCTTTCTTTGCAATAAAATGTGTTCAGTCATCACAATATGTAATATGGAATTTCAAGTAAAATGATATTTTCTTGCATAATATTTTATAAAAGTTAGGTCGATGAATGTTTCTAAACAAAGGTTGGGAACAGTAAAGAAAATTTACCCTTCATTAAGCAAGAAAGAATCCAGGTTCTCTAGTATGCATTCTACTTCGCATACGAGTATACCACTGACCTGTAATATCAAATTCAATGGATTAGAGAATTGTGCAGCTATCCTTGGGAAGCCATGGAAACGCTAATTTTATTCTCTGTGCATCATTCCGATATTAAGCTTAATAAACGAAAAGTTTTCAATTTTCAATGTACTTAAAACATCAAAGTAAATTAAAAAAATAATAAGAAGAAAAATACAATCTAAACTTACCCCAGGGGAACTCCTTGTTCTTGATGTGCAAATAAGGAGGGTATGTCGGAGCTCTTCGAAGTGGGGATGACCCTTGGACAAGTTGTAGAATGCCAAGATGGTGCAAGAAGTGATTCCCAGATATGTTATCTTTTCCCATTTCGTCGTCTCATAGGCGTCATTGTGATTGACAGAGGAAGAAAAGCTCCTCTTTGATGGAGCAGCAGTCCTTCCATTTATGCGAAGAGCATGTTGCAAACCAAATCTCTCCATTGACATCGCCATTTTCTTCGTCTTCCGCTCCTCTAATCACTCTTTCACCTCTTTTCCCACTTATCTAATTGAAAACCTAATAGATAAGATAAATCAAATTGTTTTCTCTAACTCTGATTTCAAGAAATTTTGCAAGAAATTTATCAGAACAACAACAAATCAACAAACTAAACATGCTTAGAAGAAATTGCAAGAAATATGAGATGAATTCACAATAAAAAAAATCGTAATCGAGATGAAAATGAAGAGTACTTGAACGAAATCAATGAAACAAATTTAGAAGGAGAAGAAATTGTGATTTTACATGGAATCTGCGTGAGAGCTGTGTATTTCTTAGTGTGCATTGCTTCCTGCATGGAATCGAAAGAGCAAACGGAAAATATGAGAAGAGTGAGAGCTTCATTCTGGTTATTCTTGCAATGTTTGACAAAAATGAGAGAGAGAAAATGAGAAAATGGGTAGGGAATTTGAGGGGAAGAGCTTCGTACAGTATTCTCTGATTTTAGGCTATAGCCACGGTTTTGGGCCGTGGAAAATAAACCAACGATTTTGAGCCGTGGCCATATCCGTGTAGCTAATCTAGCCACGGTTTTATAGGCCGTGGCAAATAAAATAACGGTTTTGAGCCGTTTCCATCTTCGTGTAGCTAATCAAGCCTTTTGGTGTAGTGCATTTTGTCTCATCCGGACCGTAAAATCTTATGTGTCAGCTATGAGTAGACATGTTCCCTGAAGGATAAAGTTTATATAAGGCAACCAGTGAATCTACAACAAGCTAGAAGCATGGTAGACATCTGCTCGAATTTGTATCCCTGAAGGGCAAACTTCGAATAAGGTAGTTAATGAATCTATTGCACGTTAGAAGTGTGGCAGACTTATAGGTTCCAAAGATTCAACTCTTCGAAAATGGAGAATTTATAAAATTCATGCCCTAATGCTCCTGAAGAAGCAATGCTTAAAACTCCTACAGGCTCCAGAAGAAGTTGTACATGATGCTCCAGAAGTAGCATGACATGACGCTCCAGAAGAGATCATACAGCTCCAGCAGTAGCATTATATAATGCTCTTGAAGAGGTTATGGCTCCAACAGTAGCATATAATGCTCCTGAAGAGGTTATGGCTGCATCGGTAGCATGACATAACACGCCTAAAGAGGTTATGTTTAAAAGCCTTGGATGTGGCTCATATCATTGCAGTGACAATGAAAGCCCTGGAAGAGGCTCAGGTACTTGATAATAATGAGATCTCAATATATATTCACGAGAAATGTGATATCAAATCAAATGGTCATAGATGACATATTGACATATATGGTAGCTACAAAATTATCAAAAGGGCAATGATACTGATATTAGACCACATATCTATAAACTCGACAAATAAATGATTGGCCAAATGGAAATATATTGTTCAAGGTGTATTTGAACCTATAGTACAAACACCTCAGTGTGTAAATCTTGTTGGTTTCAAACGGGTGTTTGTAAGAAAACAAAATGAGAAAAATAAGACTGTCAGATATATGACAAGATTCGTGACACAAGGGTTTCTGTAGCAACCCAACATTTGATAAAATATATTCTTGATTATGGATATAACTACATTTTCATTTAGTATTGTAGTTTCTGAATACTTGATATGTGAGTTATGAATGTTGTAACTACTTATAGGAATTGAGACACAAATCCCTGAAGGATTTATTTTGTTAGACACAATTATTTTACATGAAAATCCCTGAAGGAATTACTTTGCCTGAAGCAAAGTCATTACTCAATACAACTAGAACATGTTTTATATGATTTGAACGATTCCAGAAGGATGTAGTATAATTGTCTTAGCAAAATATCTGCAAATTTGACTATATGTCTTTCTTATGATATCGTTAACTGTTTTTGTTATACGAGCAGTTTATGTTAAT
Source organism: Berberis vulgaris (assembly GCA_963556465.1). Taxonomy (NCBI): domain Eukaryota; kingdom Viridiplantae; phylum Streptophyta; class Magnoliopsida; order Ranunculales; family Berberidaceae; genus Berberis; species Berberis vulgaris. The sequence continues at coordinate 58,830,392 of OY747133.1, forward strand.
AATATAACTCTTATTGGACCTTGAAAATATTGTTTGCAATTAAAGACCTTGGTAGAACAATTTTTGTCTCGGCCTGCAGATCGAGTCAAGTACTAGTAGAAATTTACACATTCAATCAAGATATATTAACAAGATCCACTTAGTGCGTCCATGGTCGTCCGATCTTTAGATCTCAAGAAATGCTTGTATCAACCAATTAAAGGATACCCGATCCTAAAGTACCATAAGTGACTATCATTGGTGCATTGTTATAGTTGACGCTAGGGGTGGGCACGGGACGGGATGGGACGAGATATGCCCATCCCTATCCCATCCCGTTCATACGGGATCGGGACGGGACGGGATGGGAAAAACCTCATCCCGACCTCATCCCATCCCAAACGGGTTCGGGACGGGACGGGACGGGACGGGATCACCGGGAAGCCTGGACTGCTGGAAGCCTGCTGCTGCTGCTGGAAGCCTGGAAGGCCTGCTGGAAGCCTGCTGGGCCTGCTGGAAGGCCTGCTGGGCCTGCTGGAAGGCTTGCTGGAAGTCTGCTGGGCCTGCTGGAAGCCTGCTGCAGCTGGAAACCTGCTGCTGGAAGCCTGGAAACCTGAACATTTTATGCAAATGTTCATAAAATAAATAAATAAGTAAATAAAAATATTAATAATTAATATTAAAAAATTAGTTCGGGACGGGACGGGATTGGCGGGATTGAAAATCTTCATCCCATCCCATCCCATTCTAGATCGGGACGGGACGGGATCGGGATGAAATTATTCAATCCCATTAAGACCCGGAAAAATCGGGACGGGACGGGACGGGATCGGGACGGGAACGGGATCGCGGGATGGGATGCCCACCCCTAGTTGACGCCAATTATATAACCTGATATAATCTTTTTCTGTGCATTTACTAGCAAGGTATAGTTTTGCACAGACATATATATTTGCATGGCATGCTATATTCGTGAGATCATTTATATGAGTTTATTTCTAAGATTTAACTAACCATTCCCACTTAGTTGACTATGCAGATTCAGGTTCTCTGTTTGACCCTCATAAGGGTTACTCACAGTTCCTCTACTTGCATGAGCTTCAGAAAAACAATGTGATTGAAATAAAACAAATTCAGTATAGTGTCGATTTTTGCAGATCTCTTCATCGATGCATTGTTTACATCAATATTCCAGAATTGGTTTACAAGATTAATGTGTAAACTTAGCCAACAGTTGTGCTTACATAAGAGGGGGTATCGGGAAGTATACCACCCGAAGAGCATCCAGAAGGATCTACAAGAGCATCTAGAAATATATTTCTGACAATATCTTGAAGTATCCTGACGTATATATTTTTGAAAGTATCCTGAAGTATACTATATTTTGGGCACGTTGTACTATTTTTCCTTCAACGCGATTTTATCCCACTGGGTTTTTTTCGTCAAAGGTTTTAATGAGACAACAATATCCAGAAGTATAACCCCCAGTGTGCATTCAGAAGTATGTTACGAAAGCATCCAGAAGTATGCTACAAATCATATATGTTGTATTTGATTTATGCATGTTTTACTTTTTTTCCTTCGACAAGGTTTTTCCCACTGGATTTTCCTGTCAAGGTTTTAACGAGAGAACATTATGCGCATAAAGCATCTTGAAGTATGTAAAAGTGGTGGTTGTACTCTTTTTCTTTCAACATGGTTTTATCCTATTGGGTTTTCCTGTCAAGGTTTTAACGAGGCAACCGTGGTGGTAATATAACATTCATTACATAAGGATATACTCATGTACTCTAGAAGAGACATGAGTTTGAATGCCACTTAAGAAATCGTTGTTTGATAATAGACTGAGACAGTTTACAATCTCTCCCTTTGTTATAATTATTAGGGGGAACATTCCATAAGACGGATCTAATTTTGCCAAAGACTTTGGATAATTTGCACGCTGTACTCTTTTCCCTTCGCTACGTTTTTGTCTCACTGAGTTTTTCCAGCAAGGTTTTCATGAGATAGTATTTCATCCACAACAAAACTTCAAATGAGAAACAACATGCGGTGAACATCCAAGGGGGTATTGAAGGATCTTCTAGCATATGGTGGATGTCCACCTCCATCCACCTCATGCTTATGAGATGTCATGAGATAAGCTAATTGAGTGATGAGGTGTCAAATTTATATGTAATACTAGTTTCCTATAAATAGGCTTCTCTAATATGTTAAGTGACGTACAAATTTCATATAGAAAATATTTTATTGAGTGAACGACAATGAATAAGAAGAGTACATGGACTTAGAAAGAGAAAATTACATCTTATTGATATCTTGCAGTATTTAAAATATGTTGCTTAGTTCTCTGTTTCTACAGCATTTTTGTTTTTGTTTTTTCATTTAACTCACCATGTGATTTGTACAGTGATTCACCATGCGATTTTTTTCAATCTTACCTAGTAAATGATTCCTTGATTTTGATTGGGGCAATTCTGCAACACAAAAAAATTCTTAGTTAGTCAACTCACGAAGACCGTCACTTTTGAGTTGGTGACCTTCATTTTACAAATCTAGGGATGAATGCTAATTACCTATTCATAATAGGGGTATCACTAATTTTTCATAAATGAATGATCATCTACACTTATACTAAGTTTCAAAAGCCGAATCTACAGACTCTGTCTTCAATCAACTCACATATTCAAACTTCCTATAGTACCCGCGTAAGTTATACTCTATTTACAAAAGTAACATTTGAATAGATTGACCATCCATCCCTAGATTGGTCTCCATGCAAAGCGTTTGGGCCCTAAACAATTCCAATTTTTGAGAAATACCCTACTTACAATTACGTAAATTATATGAATTTTGAAAAATTGACTTTAAGAGGGTACGTGCAAGTAGGGGTGGGCACGGGATGGGATGGGACGAGATATGCCCATCCTTATTCCATCCCGTTCATACGGCATCGGGACAGGACGGGATGGGAAAAACCTCATCCCGACCTCGTCCCATCCCAAACGGGTTCGGGACGGGATCAACGTGCTAATCTGGAAATATCAAATAGAAGCCTGGACTGCTGGAAGCCTGCTGCTGCTGCTGGAAGCCTGGAAGGCCTGCTGGAAGCCTGCTGGGCCTTCTGGAAGCCTGCTGCTGAAAGCCTGGAAGCCTGAACATTTTATGCAAATGTTCATAAAATAAATAAATAAGTAAATAAAAATATTAATAATTAATATTAAAAAATTAGTTCGGGACGGGATTGAAAATCTTCATCCCATCCCATCCCATTCTAGATCGGGATGAAATTATTCAATCCCATTAAGACCCGAAAAAATCGGGACGGGACGGGACGGGAACAGGATCGCGGGATGGGATGCCCACCCCTACGTGCAAGGATTGTGATTTTGTTTTTCGAGTTAATTTCGGTCTCATGATTTTAAGAAATATTATGAAAAATATTTCGGTGTGTAAAGAAAAAACGTAATAATTTTGAGGATACATGAAATATATATAATGAATTTCAAAGTTATACAAAATATGCAAAAAACAATAAAAATGCACATTAAATAAAGCCTGAATACCAAGAAATGAAACAAACATGAAATCAACATATAGTTAGAAAATCATGGAGTGGTTTCAAAAATCAATATATAAGTAGACGAAATGCTAATTAGAAAATAGGTGGTGGTTTCAAAAATCCTTAAATAATTAGAAGAAATGATAATTAGAAAAAAAAAACCAATTTACTTAAAAACCCCGAAATTGTTATGAAAAAACCTCAAAAATGTAATTTTTGGTTTTTTACGAAAAATAAATTTATGAGAAAATCTCAAATGTTTTCGAGAAAAACCCTCGGAAAATTGTAATTTTTTCTTTCACCCTTTTTCTTTTCTAATTTTAAACAAGCGAAATTTCACGAGATTTCGCGAAATCTTACATTTTGAAATTTGTTTAGAACTCTTAATTGAATTTATATATTGTCTTAATTTTTTATAGGAAAAAAAAATATAATTAAATATTAAATTATTTTAACCAAAATGTGTCATTATTCAAAAGTAAAAAAAAAATGTAAGGTGCTAGGGTGTCCACCAATCACAATTTAAAATCGCCTAAATTGCCCTTTTAGATTGTGTTTTATTTACAAACTAGGCACGATAAAAGTTTAACATGATAAATAGAATTTATTATACTTTAAATATCATGATAAATAAATATTAAAATGTTAGATTTGATAATCAAAACTATGCACTCTTGGTGCTTTGAGTTCTATATGATCTGTTAGATTCTTTTATCTCCCACCTAATACACCATTCTGATTTGTAATATAGATTTTTGAGATAATATTGAAAAAGTATACCCCTCACGTGTAGTAGCGGACCCAAGATTTTAGTCAAGGGGGCGAAATGACAAATAATTATTAGTTGATAATAGTAGTTATCAAGGGCGAAGCAAAAAAAAAAATTCATACTCGAGCTAGTAACTAATAAAGAAAATACAACTATTAAAAGTACATTGTATGTACCAAATTGAATCCAGTGTAGTCCAATTTTAAGCCCAAATAAAGTCACAATGTTGATAACTTTAGTAAAGGCAAACGAGAGTAATAATTAGAATATATAACTAAAATCACAAAATAATTATGATAAATATCTAGTTGAAGCTTAAAAAATCTGAAATTTGCGAACATAATAAAATCTTACTATAATTTCATAGAAAAAAGGGTTTTTATGAGCCTCAAATTTTGTATGAGTTGGCTAATGGTATATATTTTCATTGAATTATATAGTTATTATTTAGATATTAATTTCAAGTATTTTTTTGTTGGAGGTTTTATACCACTTGTGAACAAACAATTCATTTTTTCAATATTTGTAATTACCTATAAAATTGTATTGAAAACAAAAAAGTAGGGGGCGTGTCACAATGACAGATAGTAATTGTCAATCGTCATAAATAAACTATACGCTCCAAGAGGACCGAAAAATAAGTACACAGAACATATAAAAAATGTAATTCATTATTACAAATATCGTATTTAAAGCTAAATAAGTGCACACAACGCGTGCAATAGGCACTAGGAAGTATTTAGTGGTAGTGATTCATCCACTTCACTATTTAAATCATACTTCGAATTAGCTGATTATTCAACATAAGATCGTCTTCAAGTGATCCCTAAAATAACAAAAAAAAACTATTTTAGAGAGCTCATGTGGGAAAATCCATGCTCCAATGGAACTCCTAAAACTTTCCCTATTTTAACTTTACTTCTACATTTTTTTATATTTGGGGGCATCCATACCATCTCCCAAATCCTAAAGAATATTAAAATATTTCAACTCTTTTAAATTCCCAAATTAAAAATAAAAACTAAACTAAAACTAAAACCAAAACAAAAGTAAATGGGGTATGTGGTTAAAAAATTAAAATATAAAATATATTTAAATAATGATAAAAAAAAAATTAAAATAGGGAATGTGGTTGGAATGATGAAAAAATAGAAAATCCCTAAATTTAGCTTTTAATTAAAATGGGGGATGATTGATCCCCCATTTTAACTTAGAGACCAGGGGTGGACCAAGGAATTTTTGTTACTATGAAGAGTTTTATTTTTATATTTTGCTATAAAAATATTTACATCAAATATTATTTGACTAAAATTTATTATACGAATAAACATTGACATGGTACACAATTAAATTAACTTGTACTTTTTTCCTGTAGCTACACATTTTTCCTCGTGTGATGCAAATGCTAACGATGATCTCATATGTTTTGCTTATTTGTTTCAATGGAATATTGAAGTTGATTTTAAAACCACTTACATTTTTTACTATATTGTAAAATATTTAATGAAAGTCATTTAGAGTTGACATGGTCTTTAAAATTTTTATGTGGAGTTAAGAGAACAATCTCTTTTTATAGCTAATTCACATTTTTTTTAATATATAACTTTCACTTGAGTGAGATTATGGATCCTAGATTTAAGGAGTTATACAAGAGGTGGGAGAGTGAAATCAGTTCAGAATCAAAGAGATTGTTGTTCCAGACTACTCTAAGAACTCCCACAGTGGTTCTCCTTCATTCTTTCCAAAAGTATTCCTAAATATGAGAAGAGAGATTCTAGATGTCGAGGTTTTGGGCGAGGGAAGTGCGTCGCACGCGCGAGCAGATGACGTGGTGAAAAAAAAAAAAAAAACATTTGCGAGGGAAACGAAAAATTTGGGCGAGAAGAAGAGGGAATGGAAGCTCCATTCCTAATTCATTCCCTCTCTCGCTCCCTGTGTCTCTCGCTCCCTCTGTCTCTCGCTTCCTCTCCCTCTCCCTCTCCCCATTATCGACACATTCGACCTCCCTCTCCCCATTTTCGGCAGATTCGACCTCTCCCCCAAAGGAAGCTCCTCCTCTCTCCATCAACCCATTTTCATTCTCAAGGTCAGACCTCCCTCTCCCTCTCCCCATTTTCATTCTCAAGCTCAAGCTCAGACATCTCTCTCCCTCAACCCATTTTCCATCTCGACACCCTCTCCTCCAACGAAGGTCTCCCTCTCCATCATCGACTCAAACGAAGCCAGAGAAGAAGAAGGAGAAGAGAAGAAGTCCCTGTCGTAGGCCAGAGAAGAAGAAGGAGAAGAGAAGAAGTTCACCTTCGTCCCAAGGTAAGTCTCCCCTTCATTTCTAGATCTAGGGTTTTTAGATCTAGGGTTTCTCATTTTAGATCTAGGGTTTCTTCTTGTAATTATGCTCTTCTGAAATGAGAATGTACTATATTTTGGAACATGAACTTCAGTATTTCATAATTCTGCTCATTTCTAGCATGTAGCATTAGCGACATTTACTTTGATCTTCACTTTGAATCGATGAATTTGAAATCATGGCAAAGTTTTTTTTATTCTTCTCTGTAAATTGCAGAAAGCAAAATCTTGAATTAAAACATCAACAACAGAGTTCAAATGAAAAATTCTATGTTTCGTTCATGAACTTGCATTCTATGAACTTGGCTGGAGCTTTAAGCTCTATTATCAACTTCCCAGGTGATCCTTACAAGAGCCTTCTCACCATCTAAGCATTCTAGGAGGGTGAATTTACTTTATTTCAAGATTGTAAGGTGTGAACATTAGTCATGATGAATATAGTAGGAGAAAAAAAAAATTATGGATACCCATTTTCAATTCTTCCAATTTTGTAAAATTCTGAATATCATATTTAACCCATTTTTATATTGTGAGTGTTTAATGTAATTTGAATTATGGGTTTTTTCTTCAAATGTTGAGATAGTGACAGAGGAAGGTGGAGTGGAATGTTGATGGTGTAGGTGTAGGTATTATATATAGGGATTGAGATTGAAATGTTGATTAGAGACACCCAACAACTTAGATGTAAAATGTATACGTGTTGTTTTTAGGGTCATATCAAAGTTGATATTGTAATCGGAAGTTGAGCAAGAGCTGTCAGTAAACAAGATCAAGAAGCATAGTGTATGACTTAGTTAATGTCTTAATCAGTGTGAGTATCAAAGTTTTGATGACTAAGATCACAGTCCTATGTCTGATGTAATGTCAAATTGTCAATATAGATCAGTGAAGTGTAAGAATATAGATCAGTGAAGTGTAAGTAATTGAAATTAGCTTTAAATGCGTTTATGTGGTAGAGATGGATTGTTCTGATGGAAAGGGAGTTTATTAGCTTCGAGAAGTGCTTGCTAAGACCTTTTAAGAGATACATAAATTGAGTAGATTTTGATACACATAACACAAACAATCTGGAATGAACATTAGAATGTGGATTTGTTAATGATTATCAATTTGTTGAGACTGAAATATTTCAACAGCGAGTCTTGTAGACACTGGACACTTACTGGATGAGTTCTTAAATAAAATTAATTAATTGGGAAAAAAAATGTTTTAGAAGAGTGCTAAGTAGGGGAGCTGGAGCCTTGGAGGCATGTAGAGAGTAGCAGAGTTTTGGGGCCAAGTAATGTAGCATGGAGTGCTGAAGGATTGAGGTGAAGTTGAGTCTCAAAGGCTGAAGTACAACATGTGTTAGTGTATTTTGAGCAGAATGTCAATTGATAGGTGCTTTTGAGCATTTGGGCAATGAATTTGATAGCGTGCAACTATGCGCCAATATAAAGTTATAATGTTTGATGCATTTGACAAAAGGGTGTGACAACCGGTGCCTAAAATTGGGGTACCTTTGTTACATAGCTTCATTTGTACGGTACTAATGTAATATGTAACATAGTTTCATATGTCTCTAATTACACAATTTGCGTGATATCTCCCTTTTTCTACTTAGAATATATGTTAAATTCGTTACTTACCTTTTTTGTCTTTTCTATGTATTTTACCTGCAGTTTCTCCAACAAGTTTTTACTATTGATACAATCGTGAAACCTCTTCCTCCTGCTCTGGCAAGTGTGTTGCGATTTCATAGCTCAAACATCAAAAGTGTCAAATGTTTGTTGGTTGTCTCTTGTCTCTTGTCTCGCGTTAGGGTATTTTATTTTTAGGCGCGTGTGTTTTTTTGTTGAGCTGCCTAGGCACTAGCTTTTGCTGGTGCTCATGGTAATTATTTTGAGATGTTCGTTTGAATTTGTTGCAGTTGAAAAATGCCTCGCTATGATGACCGTGACAGTTATGGCCATCGCTATGGTGGTGATCACTATGGCAGTGATCGCTATGGAAGCACTCACCTCTATGTTGGTCATTTGTCTTCAAGGACACGGTCCCGTGACTTGGAAGACCTTTTCAGCAGATATGGAAGGTATGCAATAAGTTGACACAAACTCGTGAACCTTTTTCCCTTAATTGATGTTTTAGGATACATTCATTGCTTTTGTAGCTTGCTTGTATACTTGTTCATGAATGGCAGAACTCATGTGTTTTTCTACTCCATTTCCATTCGGTCTGCCAATTTTTAATTGACACTCATCTCTCCAGTCTGGTCTCTTGTCCCCTGTTGACACTCATGTATTTCTTTCTAACTCATGTATTTTTAATTGACACTCATGTATTTCTTTCTAACTCTTGGGATATTGTTTCGGTTTAACAATGCTTTCTTTGGGCTAAAGCTTTAATATTGATGCAGGGAAGTGTGAAACGGCTCATTACGACAGCACTCCAGGAAGCAGCTAGAAAGAGAAAGATGCGATAGATCTTCGGAGGATTGACAAGAAGGTCAGACGCCATTTCCACGACGATATCAGTGTAATTGTTTTGTTCCTAAACCATGACCTTATCTCCAAAAGCTCGGTGCAATGCTCTCCAGTATCTGTTCGAAGTGTTCTTGAACACTGTCAAGTTATTCTGCTCTCTACTTTGTGTTGTTTTCCTCCAACCAACGCAAAACCAGTCTATAGTGCCCCTGAGATGCTGTGATGATTAACTGTAAGAGAAGTTCCTTTAAACATATAATGTTGTAATTGTGGAGATTGGTGTGTTGAAGTGGAATCTGTAAAATATTTCAGCAAAATTGTGACACTAATTTTTGTTCGTTGCATTAGTATATAAAGCTTGTTTTCCATAGTATATGACTGATAAGCTCAGTTCGATTGTAACTAGTGTGATCGATCAAACGCAAAATATGATTTTTGGTATAGTTTTCTATGCTGATTATAATCAGTTGGCATTGACGCCCCATGGAGCATGCAGGTTATGTAATCCTTGTACTCAGGTGCAAGTGTCAGTAGGAATAATTTTAGATGTAACACAGTAAAGATCTGATATTTTTGCAGGCAATATTTTGTATTTTTTCATGAAAAAAATCTACGATGAATGAATATTTGTTATTTGATTACAAGCAGATAAAGTGAATATTTGTTCTTTGATTACAAGTAGATAAAGTTCATTGTTGATGGTGAATGGAGGATAGACTCTCAGAAAGAAGTGGTCACCAAAGGTTCCATCCAAAATAACATCCTGAGGGTCGAATGATGAGGAGGCTTTGTACAAAATCGTATACATTCCTTTAAACATATAATGTTCTAATTGTGGAGATTGGTGTGTTGAAGAGGAATCTGTAAAATATTTCAGCAAAATTGTGACACTGTAATTTTTGTTCTTTGCATTAGTATATAAAGCTTGTTTTCCATAATATATGACTGATAAGCTCAGTTCGATTGTAGAGTGACCAAGCTGTTAAACCAATTTTGTTTTTGCTATTTAAGAATAGAAACTGAAAGCAATCAGCTGAATTCTACAAATGGTTCTTCTGGGAACCATAGACACTCTAATGTAAACATTAACATAAGAATTACTGACATGGAAAATGCTATTATTCAGGTAGTGTTCATGCTTGGGTTACAACAAGTATTGCTAGTTAACAAATACATTTCCTCTTACTTAGCACTGGAGGGAAAAGAATGATCCAATAGAAACTTCCATGTCTCAAATGACATGTCAGTCTATGCTGCCGTATTTCTTTCTGATGATTGGTCGAACATCATCAGCACCAACAAGCGTCTCTAAGAAGCTAAGCAATGAAACCAGGGCATTGTCTGACGGATCTCCAAACCAGCTCTCAATGGGAATCCCATGTTCGACTTGTAACTGAAATACCTGCAAGTACATAAGCGAAATATGAGGCTATGTAGTCTAAACTCTAAATAACACCTGACATGGTTTGTTTAGATTGTTTTTCGCGTCTCAGAATTGTGAGTTCAAGTAATCCCAACATGTAGAACAGAGGAAGTTAGTTTTTAAGAATACCATCAAGTCAACTTAATTGAAAGTTCAATTTACAGTTACAAACTCCCATCGAGTGACTGAATGATTCTCACAACAGATTCCTTTCAGGCATATCAACTTTCGATCATTTGTCTGATTCATAAATGTAAAAAATTCCTGACAAGTAGCGATATTATCAAAGTCTAAAAATTGGACATTATCAAAGTCTAAAAATTGAAATGCAGGAGCTTTAAATACAAAGACAGTTCAAACAACGTGTATCATTAGTCTGGCATGAGATTCTAAGCACCAACACGACGATCTTTTTCTTCTCGACCTAATCCAAGCGATTTCTGGGCCCGTGAGATGCCATCAGGATCTGCCAGAAAACCCAAATTCCATAATAAGTTGGCATAATGGAAAGAGAAAATATCAATTTTTCTGACAACACATCAATGCATCACACTTTTTTCTCTCTTTAAACTAAAGTTCATGTGCTCTGTATAATGACTAATAGCGTATAACTGAAATCTAGTAGTTTATTGCTTTTTAATTTTAACATTGTCTGCGCTTTTCCTTCAAATATACTCTGAATGTATTCTGAAGTAAATGTAATATCTGAAAATAACAAAAAAAGCTGGGAGAGAAGCCAATGCTCGAACTACGTTTATGAGAGTATGCATTGGCAAGGGTGATCAGTTTTCTAAGTTGGTTTCCTCAGAAGTCAGAGAAAGTTGAGCAGGAGGGGAGTTCAGCACGAAGTAACAAAAGAAATCCAAGAACGTACGAGATATGCAAATCTGCAATATACTTACCAAAGAACTGAGTGAAAATGCGAGTGAAAAAGGTCAAGTTACGTGAAACATTGTTTGCCAGAGCAGGAGGAAGAGGTTTCACGATTGTATCAATAGTAAAAACTTGTTGGAGAAACTGCAGGTAAAATACATAGAAAAGACAAAAAAGGTAAGTAACGAATTTAACATATATTCTAAGTAGAAAAAGGGAGATATCACGCAAATTGTGTAATTAGAGACATATGAAACTATGTTACATATTACATTAGTACCGTACAAATGAAGCTATGTAACAAAGGTACCCCAATTTTAGGCACCGGTTGTCACACCCTTTTGTCAAATGCATCAAACATTATAACTTTATATTGGCGCATAGTTGCACGCTATCAAATTCATTGCCCAAATGCTCAAAAGCACCTATCAATTGACATTCTGCTCAAAATACACTAACACATGTTGTACTTCAGCCTTTGAGACTCAACTTCACCTCAATCCTTCAGCACTCCATGCTACATTACTTGGCCCCAAAACTCTGCTACTCTCTACATGCCTCCAAGGCTCCAGCTCCCCTACTTAGCACTCTTCTAAAACATTTTTTTTCCCAATTAATTAATTTTATTTAAGAACTCATCCAGTAAGTGTCCAGTGTCTACAAGACTCGCTGTTGAAATATTTCAGTCTCAACAAATTGATAATCATTAACAAATCCACATTCTAATGTTCATTCCAGATTGTTTGTGTTATGTGTATCAAAATCTACTCAATTTATGTATCTCTTAAAAGGTCTTAGCAAGCACTTCTCGAAGCTAATAAACTCCCTTTCCATCAGAACAATCCATCTCTACCACATAAACGCATTTAAAGCTAATTTCAATTACTTACACTTCACTGATCTATATTCTTACACTTCACTGATCTATATTGACAATTTGACATTACATCAGACATAGGACTGTGATCTTAGTCATCAAAACTTTGATACTCACACTGATTAAGACATTAACTAAGTCATACACTATGCTTCTTGATCTTGTTTACTGACAGCTCTTGCTCAACTTCCGATTACAATATCAACTTTGATATGACCCTAAAAACAACACGTATACATTTTACATCTAAGTTGTTGGGTGTCTCTAATCAACATTTCAATCTCAATCCCTATATATAATACCTACACCTACACCATCAACATTCCACTCCACCTTCCTCTGTCACTATCTCAACATTTGAAGAAAAAACCCATAATTCAAATTACATTAAACACTCACAATATAAAAATGGGTTAAATATGATATTCAGAATTTTACAAAATTGGAAGAATTGAAAATGGGTATCCATAATTTTTTTTTTCTCCTACTATATTCATCATGACTAATGTTCACACCTTACAATCTTGAAATAAAGTAAATTCACCCTCCTAGAATGCTTAGATGGTGAGAAGGCTCTTGTAAGGATCACCTGGGAAGTTGATAATAGAGCTTAAAGCTCCAGCCAAGTTCATAGAATGCAAGTTCATGAACGAAACATAGAATTTTTCATTTGAACTCTGTTGTTGATGTTTTAATTCAAGATTTTGCTTTCTGCAATTTACAGAGAAGAATAAAAAAAACTTTGCCATGATTTCAAATTCATCGATTCAAAGTGAAGATCAAAGTAAATGTCGCTAATGCTACATGCTAGAAATGAGCAGAATTATGAAATACTGAAGTTCATGTTCCAAAATATAGTACATTCTCATTTCAGAAGAGCATAATTACAAGAAGAAACCCTAGATCTAAAATGAGAAACCCTAGATCTAAAAACCCTAGATCTAGAAATGAAGGGGAGACTTACCTTGGGACGAAGGTGAACTTCTTCTCTTCTCCTTCTTCTTCTCTGGCCTACGACAGGGACTTCTTCTCTTCTCCTTCTTCTTCTCTGGCTTCGTTTGAGTCGATGATGGAGAGGGAGACCTTCGTTGGAGGAGAGGGTGTCGAGATGGAAAATGGGTTGAGGGAGAGAGATGTCTGAGCTTGAGCTTGAGAATGAAAATGGGGAGAGGGAGAGGGAGGTCTGACCTTGAGAATGAAAATGGGTTGATGGAGAGAGGAGGAGCTTCCTTTGGGGGAGAGGTCGAATCTGCCGAAAATGGGGAGAGGGAGGTCGAATGTGTCGATAATGGGGAGAGGGAGAGGGAGAGGAAGCGAGAGACAGAGGGAGCGAGAGACACAGGGAGCGAGAGAGGGAATGAATTAGGAATGGAGCTTCCATTCCCTCTTCTTCTCGCCCAAATTTTTCGTTTCCCTCGCAAATGTTTTTTTTTTTTTTTCACCACGTCATCTGCTCGCGCGTGCGACGCACTTCCCTCGCCCAAAACCTCGCCCAAACCCTCGACATCTAGAATCTCTCATATGAGAATGGAAATTCAAATCCCGCACTCGTTACTTTCCAAAATAGATTGACAACTATGTTAGAAACTTCGTCCAACCCAAAGATTCTATGTTCAAATTCACCATGCCATGTTTGAAACTTGGTACAATACCATGTTAGTAACGACTTCTCCCATTCCTAAAAATTTGATCGATTTCCAACTTTGGTAAAGATGATGTGTTTTTTTAATCAAATTCTATATTTTTTGAAAACCACCATAGAGAGTGTCTTTCCAAATTCAGAATTTCGAAAATCACCGTGGATGCTCTAAATATTTAATAGATTTTCAACCAGGCCTGTTATTTTGTTTGATAATTATCAAATATCCAATGGCTTTGATAGAAAATACATAAAACTTGTTGGAATTTGGATGTATAAAATGCAAAATTTATTGAAATCAATCCTGACTACAGCCACGGGGCATAGGTCCACCCCTAGGAGAGACCTGTGCAAAATACAAGGGATGAACTCAGATGACTATACATGGAAGTGGAAAGTTGTCTTTTGGGCAGGCTTTATTGAGATCTGTGCAGTCCACACAGACCCTCCACTTCCCTTTTTCTTTTTAACCAAAACTGTGTTGGCTAGTCAGTCTAGGGTAGTTAGACTCCTTGATCATTTTGGCAATCGTTGCACCTCCTCATTGATGGCCAGATTGCGCTCTGAGGCTACTGGCCTTCTTTTCTATCAGATTAGCTTTTTTATCTGGGTTTACTTGCTGTCTATTTGTGATGATAGAGGAATCAATATCTACCATGTCCTTCACTGTCCAGGCAAATATGTCATGATTGTCTTTCAGCAGTTGGATCAATTGTATGGTCAATTCTAGATGAAATTTTTATCCAATTCTGATTGTTTTACTGCCTTCTTGACCATCAAGGTGGATTGGTATCGTCTTTTCTTCTGGTTGGCCAGTGTTCGGTCGTCCTCGTGGACTGGTTGGGGCTGCATTGTCATCTAGGAGGGATTGATCCGTCTACAATGGACTGGGTGGTTGTTGTGATGGCTCTCTTAGTCCCGACTATGATTGTTATTTGTTGGGACTCTTTATTGCTGCATAGTGGCATTCAAGTGCAGCTAGCTAATCACCTCTGATGACCGCAACATCATCATTGATGTGATACTTAAGGCATGGTGCACGGTAGAGGATATTGCACCCATATCGTCTAGCCAGGGTCTCCTCAGAAGCATGTTGTATGTTGACGGGGCATCCACAACAAAGAAGTTCGTTAATAGGACTCGTTGTTTACCTGGTGTTTTTGCTGCTATTAGCAACCGGATACGTCCGAGTGGGTAGCATTGTTCACCGCTCAAGCCCAACATTGATTGGTTGGCAGGTGTGAGTCCTTCCATGTTGAAGTGCATTCTATAAAACGGTTCCATATACAAGAGGTTGGCGGAACTCCCCGTATCAATGAGTACTCGCCTGACTTCCCATTTGGCTACTGAAACTGATATTACCAGGGCATCATTGTGGGAGAAATGAATATCATGCGTATATTTTTCTAAAAAAATCAAAGTAGGGGTGCGTGGTCTATTCTGGCGCATTGGGTGGGAAAATCCTGGTGATGTGTTCTTGTTCTCAATTCTTTGACGGGTCGCATTTGTGATTGATTAGATTGCCTCTAACCTTCGTATGTGCCATGTAAGACGTATATCAACCCTCGAGCTTGTTCATCCGGTCCTTCTATGGGGTCCACATTTTCTTTCCCCTAGACTATTTTTTCTTTAGTCCAACGAACTCACCAAATCGACCCCTCTGGACCAAATATTCGAATTCATTCAGCAGATTGTGGCAATCCTCGATATCGTGTCCATGGTCTTTGTGAAAAGAACAATATTTGCTCTTATCTCATCTTCACAGATCTCCCCTTAGTTTGGGTGGCCACTTGACGTCTTCCCAGTTTGTCATGGTCTTCAGAACCTTTGTCATACTTGTTTTTACCGCAATGTTTGGGTTGCACTTTGCGTCAACCGAATTAGTTGACCGTTCAGTCTTTACTCTGCCCAACTACAATTTCCTGAACTCCTGCTTGCCATAGTCGAACCTGTTACTGGTCTGATACCTTTTATGATGACCACTGTCCTCTCGTTGTTATCATCTAGCCTCTTGTCTACTTTCCTTTTCTGGTTTGTTGGAGAGATTTTTTGTTGACCTCGCTGCTCTTCTTGTTGGCCCACATCTCTTCAAGAATGATGTATTTTGTGCACTTTTTAATAGGGTCGTCGTGCTCTTTGGAGACTCCAGAGTTAGGAAGCTGTATAATTGTCCTCCCTTGAGTCCGGAGGTGAAGATAGTCATGGTCGTGTCATCACTGCACCCGTCATTCATAGTCAACTCATCACTGAATCGTATAACGTATTCCCAGAGAGTCTCATCAGGTTTCTGATTGATATGAAGCAAATAGTGTGGACCCTTTCTGATCCGTTGACTGCAAATGAACCTAGTGATAAAGGTTGTGGCCAGCGCCTGGAAGGAGTCTATTGACCGTGACGAGAGGTTGTTTAACCAATTTACCACCGTGGACATGAGGCTGGTTGGGAAGGTTATTCACAGGGTAGGGTCCGAACTTTCTTTTAGCGCCTTCATATAGTGAAAGTGGAGCATACGTTCTGATGGATCGGTGGAACCATCGTAAGGTTCGAACTTTGGCGGGTTGAACTTAAAAGACAAAGGGGGTGTTCATGATCCAATCGGTGAAGGGTGGCATTGCAAGTTCATACAACGTGTTTGGATCCGTGACTCCAATCCTGAGTGGGATTTGTGGGGCAAGTCTACCAGTTCTGGATCCATCTTCTTGAGGTTCACTTCTTTTGAGGTTAGATCTTCGAAGCTTTGCATGAACTTCTTTGTTCTCATGAAGACGATTGGAAGAGTTCAGTTGAGATGGAAGAGTTCAGTTGAGATGGATCTTTAGCGTGCTCATCAAGTTGAACGCGCTCTTATGTGAGTCTCTCGACCACTTTGGTGAGTTGGGCTATGTGGGCCAAAAGTTGATCTACACGAAGGTCCATTACTATTTCCCCCAGAGTAAGGGCTTGTTGGGGTTCCAGCCGAATGGTGGGAACCACCAAATCTTGCAGTGACAACTCACTACTTTGCACACCTGATTCCCCTAATGCTAGATTGAGGATATTTTCGCCTTGCAGTTGAGTTTTGCTAATGGGAGGGTCATCTTGTGTATTGCCAGCATGATAATCGGTAGGGCATTCCATTTACATTGTATTTCTCGTTGCTGGTTTGTACTAAGGAAACCACTAACTTTGTTCTTTAAAGGAAATTGTCATCCCCACAGACGACGCCAAACTAACGTGTCCAAATTTGTTTTCCTCGAGATCTGACTTGCAAAATAGGGTTAGATTGCCAAAGACCACCTTATTGGTGGTCGAAGGCACTCCGATGCTTAAGTCAGTGAACGTAAGAAGAAGATGAACTTGGACAGAGTATAATTGTATGATTTTTCGTACTTGATTCCTTTTCTCTCTATTTTACATTATATAATAAGAGCAATTAACTATGTTCATGACTTGAGCATGCATGGCGCAATAAAGGGGGGACGTTACTCATAACAGTCTTCTCTTTCATTGAGATATCTCCTTGGGGGAAAGATTTTCACCATGAATTGTCTCATTTGTAACGTTTTTGTCCTCTGGGGATAGATTCATTTGGCCTGATGTCTGGGCCTTTAATTTGGATTGTGGTCCATTGTTAATGTCTCTTCGAGTTTTAGTGATCGGATCTGTTATCGATTTTTTATTTGAACCGATTGTCTCTAATGAGAGATGATTTGTGCCATATGTTCGGCCATGATCGTATATTTCTTTTATGTATCATCAACTATAATGAAAGTATTTATTTTTTTTCTTAATCCAATTTATTGTTAAGCTAACCACGTCTTCTTGTTCACTGTTTAAAACCAGACAACTTGGGTACCATAGCCATATAAGCAAATTTGTGAGCTCTTATACTAGTTATTAAGTATAAACTACATAGACAATCTATACGAGGCTGTCGACATTAATGTAATTGGAAGAGCGGCCCTAGCACCAGCGATATTGGCATCGAATGTTTTTGTGGTCCCTGGAATCTATCAATTCTAGCCATTGCACCTAACTACACCAAGAAAGCACCAAAGAAAAATCAACCCAGGTTCAAGAAATATTGAAGTTATTACTGAGGCTCATAAATAAAATTAGGCTCCATTCTGGAGAAACAAATAGGCGAGGGTGTAAGCGAGGGTGTAAGCATTTAGGGAAAATGCGTGGCTGGCTGCTTTCAAGTGTATTGTTCGTACAACACCCACCCCTCACTGTAAATTTACTTTTTTCATAATGGAGAAATTTCTTCAACATGGACATGGAGGACCACAATGGTCACGCAACTGGCCGACCGCCGCCTCCTATGTAACGTAACGTAACGTATGTCAACCTTGCTAATATTTCGACAAGTTTAACTATTTTTCAAAAATCAAAAGCAATATTTAAAAAAATAATAATAATAAATGATCGTAGCATCTCCAAGAGCAGACTTCAAACCACTGTCGTTGCCTGAATCCTACCTGCATTTTCAGAGGTTTCTTCTTGAGGTCTTGGCACACAACTAACAAAATGACTCGTGCCAGAATGTCTTGCGCGTGTTGAGACTTCAACAGACAACAGAGGTCAAACCCACCGTTTATGATGCTCAACCAACTGTCAAGGAATCAGACTCTTCCTCTTCTCTTCTTCCTCATTCACTATAATACGAAATACCACATCTGCGATTTATGATTTATGTCCATTCATTGCAAAGTTTTAACCTTTTCAACATACCTACGTGACAAGTACTTACAGAGACTACTCAAGATTATGAGATTTCCAATATGTACTCTACCAGCATATTTTATCTCCATTAGTACCTAAGGGCCATTAATTCAGAAATCAGTAATAAGAAACTTCTATTGCAGTTTTTTTTTTTTTTTTTTTTTTTTTAATTTATGACTAAGAACAGTCAAAAGAGAGTTGGTTGGAATGAGATAGAACAGGAAAACAGTTGTCGAAACTTTTGTCTGGCCTCCATTGCAACCACGATAACACGGCAAGAAAAAAAATTAGGTTGTCGGTACCAAGGATTGTGATTTTGTTTTTTGAGTTAATTTCAGTCAAGAAATATTTCGATAAATATTTTGGTATGTAAATAAAAAACGTAAAAATTTCAAGAATACATAAAACATATATAATAAATGTGGGAGTGTGTATGGGCCTGCCATTTTCCCAAATCCAAAGCCCAGCCCAACTGAAAAAATTACATGAAGTTTGGGATATTTAGTGACTGAGCAAGCCAAATCCGGCCCAACTTTATCTCATTCAAAGAAGAGAAAAACCAAAACCTTAATTCTTTCTTCTTTTTTCAAAGTCAGCAGCACAGTAAAACAGTGCAAGCCATTCTCTGTCTCTACCTCTACCTCTACCAAGTTCTTATTTTCTTTCTTCCTATTCACAGATCCATTAAGGTAAGCTCTTAAACTTTCATCTTATCCATTCCTCATAGACCTCTTCCTTTTACTTTCTTTGAAAAACAACCACCCTCTGCCCCACTGTCACCCTCCCCCTTTCCTCCCTCACTATGTCTGTACTCAGTTCCATGTCGCCAGCTGAACCCTCCCTTATTATCCCTCTACTTGAACTAACCCACCAAAACCCCCCTTCTCTCTCCTTTTTCTACAAGATTTTAGGTCCCTCTACTTCCTCTGATCTTTTATCCTATTAAATTTTTTATTCGAAATTTTGAATATGTTGGTTTGTTTTTTGGGTTTAACCGAAATTAATAAATAAACCGCAAAAACAATTGTCAAAATCTTGGCTTTCGTATTTTTCTGTAATTTCAAAAAAATGAAAAATTCAACGAAATTTCGCGAAAACACGTTCCTTGGTCGATAGATTAGCATTTCTTTTTCCAAAATCTTATGAATTATTTTTTCAGTATTGTATGGAAACTGATAAATACCCAAAACATCGACTTTACACCCCTAAATATACAATTGCTAAGTCCAATTATCAAATAATAATATTTCATTACGTGTATTTTGTAGAAATTCAAACACTAAACTCAAATCATACACAGTGGCACAATAAGGCTAAATTCAACAACTAAAATGCACATTTGGAGTTCACATGTGCATTATTAAGGACTAAAGAATTTCAAGTCCAAGACTCATATGAAGTCAAGCCTACAAAGCATCAATAACTACGAATCTTAAGGAAATCAACATGAAGATTTGGACATCCAAATGACCAAATTTATCATAAAAAATCTACAAGACATGTTTCCTTATTCAACTCCAACATATTTCCTTATTTCACTCCAACACATTTCCTTATTTTACTCAACCATGTTTCTTCATTCCACTCCAATACATTTCCATATTTCACTTAACTATGTTTCCTCATTTCACTCCAACACATTTTCTTATTTTACTCAACCATGTTTCTTTATTTCACTCAAGTATGTTTTCTCACTCAAACCCTTTTTACCTATAAAAATCTCATACATGGAATTCATAAGAAGATGGTTTTTGTTTTGGAGAGTTTTTTGGTTGGAGTTCTTGGCCTTAGATTTTTTTTTTTTGGTAGAGAAGAAAGTATAAACAAGTGCATGTACTACTTTCCAACATTTTAATTTTTGTATTGAAGTAGAAGTAAGTTCTCTTTTTATTTATCTTTCTCTATTGTTTCTCTTTCTTCTTTAACTTTTAGTTTATTTTCATCATTCATAGAGAGCTAATTTCCCCTCTAAAGGGGAAGAAATTGATCCCCATGAAGATATAATAATAGGTAGATTGTGTTTCATTTAGGAAGTAAAGTAGAACAATAAATTATTAGAAGTACTTTGAAATAATGTTTTCTTTGTTAAATGGATAATGATTTGATTCGAAATAATAAATTATTTTCATGTCTTTTAAGATTTTTCCAATGAAAACATAATCAAAATCCAATGATGTTTTAGAAATAAAACAAATGATTTAGTTAAAATTTGAAGGAAATGAAAAGACTTTTACTTTTTAAATCCCACAACTCAAGTCATCTAGGTTGAAAAATCATGTGATTTGAGTATTTTTGGAGAAATTGAAATTACATTCTACAATCATTATATTCGAATGGGGTGATTCACATACCCTTGAGATTTCTCTATATTTCATTTTTGTTACAAGTTAATTATTTTGTTTTGAAATCATATCATTTCTCAACATTTCACCATCCATTATTTTGTTTTTTTTTTATTCTTTAAGTTGAAATTCAAATATTTTCTTCTAATCCAAGTGAAGTAGTCGATAATCTCTACTTTCACTATGCATTGTTGAAGTGTATTGTAGGTTGAAGGAAAAAAAAAATAAAAAAAAGTAAGTACTTCTTTTATTGATGTCGAAAATCATGCAACGACAATAATGTCGGTTTTTAGCATCAATCAAAGCGTCGTTGCACATCACTTGGTGAAGGAAGGCATTCTTGAAGATACAACTTTGGAGACAATAGAGAAGATTTTTAATTTTTTAACTTTTTCCTTTTCTTTAATCTTTTTCTCATTTTTATGTTTTTTTGGGTAATTTTCAGCATATAACGGAAACAACATTGCAGCAGACGGCTCAAACAGTGTTTGTTTCTCTTGAAAATTTAACAATAAATTTCGTGATAGGCCCGTGAATTTTTGTAATGTTTTCAGATTATTTTAAGGTCGATTGCCTATTGAACAAATTCGTTTGGAAAAGTTGGTGATAAAGCTGCGGAATTGCCTAAGACTTGCTTGAAGATATTTTTTTTATTTGTACTTCTTGGTGAGGAAGAGAGTTTACTCTTTAATATTTTTTTGCCTCGAATGGTCGAGTGCAACTTGTAATAATTAGGCATTATTTTAGTATTAGGTTTGTTGTTAGTTTTAGGTTAGAATAAATTCACTTTCACAAAAAAAAAAAAAAAACAATTTCTGACTTCTTGACCAAGACCATTAAACATTTTTGCATATGTGATAGGTTGATTGTGTGTTTATTTATTTAGACAACAACCGAAGTCAGAAAAGTAATAAAAATAAAAATAGATTGTTCTTTGAAAAAGGCTACTTTTTTTGTAGTGCACAACTAGTGGTGTTGTTGGGGAGAGAGCAGTTGCTTGAACCAAGGAAAGTAGCTCTCAAAGAACACTTTTCTCGACTCCCACGGTGGAAACCTTGTGTTCGAGCTCACAAGTTAGTAAGTTTCTTTTTCAGACACGTTGTTTTGGTAGCTTGGGTGCTAAGTGAAATTTGATTGGACATTGCTTGGTGTTTGTTTATGTTTTTGCATCTTAACGAATTGCGTGGTTGTCATGTTAATAAACTACCATAAACAGAGAGGATAGACCTAGCATTGTTTTTGAAACTGGTGGGATTTCATCACCCACCTCATCACTCCAGCTGTGTGAAACCAAGACACATGATAAAATCAACTAAGATTAGAGCTAACTAGAACGGTGTTCGTAAGACAACTAAGACCAAGGTGAATCTGCTGAGTTTTATATTGACCAAAGCTAAAAGTGACCTCTGTTTAATCATTCAATGAACTCTAGAAGGTCGTTGCCACATGACCAAGTCACCCGGTACGCCGAGTCACTAGTAAGTTGCGGACACAGAAGGACGTGGTGCAACTAATAGTTTTGACTAGGAACACACACCCTAAGTACATATTTGACATGCATTGTCATATCAAACGGTTTGTAGAGCGGAGCACAAATACAGTTCTTAATTAGACCACGTGATCACATGTAACTTGTGCAATAATCCAGCTTCTTGCAAGCGTAACTCTGACCTCCTGATTTTGGACTTTGTATTGTTGGATATAAGCTTTTAGGATCATCCATTAACACATTATCTAATCAGGCAATAATAGATAACAACGTAATGCTTGCTGGTTTCAATCAATCATGTCCCTCACAGATTAATAAGATAAAATCCCATTAAAACATTATTTGCTTAGATTTGGCATTTGTGTGGTTTAGAAGTAATTTTTGCTTGTGTATGTCTTAGCAAAAGTCTAGGGATACTTGATCTTGTGTTTTTTCACTATCATCATTCCATCTCATTTTTTTTCATTTTATGAAAGTTTGGGAACGACCTAGCAAACGCTTGGTTCGTACCCAAAATTTTCTGACCACCCTAGCGATTGTTTGATTCACTCCTTAGGTTTTTCTAATTAATCACCTTAATTCACTACTTACCTCTTCACCACACTCCTCTCCAATTATCTCCCCTCACTCTCAAATTAACATTGAGATGGCGGAACATCCAATTTGGGAATACAATGTTTCCCTTGCTGCTAATGTGCATAGATGCATTGAGTTGCCCTCTATCACAACAGCTCAATTTGAGATCCGACTAGTTATTATCAATGTGTTGTCAAAGTTTCATGGGCTTGATCATGAAAGCCCATATGTCCATTTTGGAAAGTTTCTTTAAGTTTGTAGTACTTTAGGAACCAAAACTAGATGAGGAAAATGTTAGACTTCGCCTGTTTTCTTTCTCTCTTAAGGATTGGGCCACCTCATGGCCAAATTTTCCTCCTGCCAATTCCATCAAATCATGGGAGGATTTAGTTACAAATTTTCTAGCTAAATACTTTCCCATGAGAAATACCCTAGAAACTAGAAGAGAAATTGAAGAGTTTACTCAAACACATGATGGATTTTTTTATGAAGCATGGGATCGTTTTCAAGATTTACTCATCAAGTGCCCCAATCATGGCTTTGAAAAATGAGTGCTAGTGTAGAGTTTCTATAATGGATTGATAGTCGAATCTAGAAATATGATCGTATCCATGCACCAAGGGAAATTCATGCATAAAACTGGTACTGATGTTTATACCTTTCTAAATGAACTTGCTGATGATTTTCGACAATGAACTGCCCATAGAGACTTGAAACCTAGTTCTTCTAGAAAATCACGTCTATTTGAACCAAAGGAAGATTTCGAACCAGACATCAAAACCTTCCTCAAGGACTTTGCAAAGGAAATTAAATCTATTATAACGAAGTCCACCTCTGAAGCCAAAGAGCAGACTTCTAAGCCTTGTACCTTTTGCCTCAAAGAAGATCATAGAGATTCTGATTGTCCTTTAACTTTGGGTGGAAATGAACCTCCAGATGAGGTGTGTGTATTTAACAGTGAACGTAAATCAAACACATTTGGTCAAACATACACATCTGCAAATCGACATTACTCTAACAGTTCCTATGGTGGTGACTTTTATGAACAACCACCTAAAAGATCAGGGAATCCTTCTAGGTTTCAACGCCCTAGGCAACCTAGTGGACAAACTCACAACTCACGCACCTATCCCAGACATGTTCAATATGGACCTCAATCTAACTAGTGGCAACAAAATCAATATCCACCACAGGGAGGACCTCTTTCATACTAGCAAAATCAACCTGTGAACCTTTCTATGGTACCTGTCCCTCATAATTCCTATGCTCAACCTTAACTTAGCAACTCCCAGGACTTGGTACCTCAAACTCAATATGATGCTCCTTTACCACCTCCAAAACCATCATTGGAGGATATTGATGCACCAATTAATGGCAATCAATATTGCTAATTCCCAAGCCATCGACCAACTTCAACAACAGCTGCAACATTTGACTGTGGGAAGTGAAAAAAAATTCCCCAGTCAATCCATCCCTACTAAAAATGTGTTCCCCGAGCCCATGTCAATGAAATTGGAAGTAGTGTTGATTCACATGGACAAATGAAAGTGGTCGCACCCTTCGTTCTGGTCGAGCAATTGATAACGACATAGAACAACCCAAGACAACTGGTTTGATTTCCAAATAGAGCATTCCTAAACCAATTGAGAACACTAAAGGTTTTCCTCAAACCAATTTAGACGCACCCTCTTAGCTTCTTGTAGAGCCAAGAAAGTATATACCTAAGACACCTTTTCCCAAAGACCTTTTAGGTAACAAAAAAGAGAAGCAATTCCAAAAAATACTAGAGGTCTTTGAAGGAGTACACATCAACATCCCTTTTTCGTCCGTTATCTAGCAAGTACCAATCTATGCAAACAAATTCAAGGACATGTGTATTAAAAAGAGAAAACGAAAGTACCTAAAACTGCATGCTTTGCAAGCGATGCCACATCGCTTATTCAACAAACTGGAAAAGTTAAGTGTAGGGATCTAGGAACCCCTACTATACCATGTTTCATTGGAAAAGACTTTGAAAGTCATGCCTTGATCGACTTAGGAGCGAGTGTGAATCTCTTACCTTATCATATATATTTAGAACTTGGGTTGAAGGAGATGCAACCAACAAAGGTAGTTCTTAAGGTAGCAGATGAGTCAAAACGATACCCTAGAGGAATAGTTCTGGATGTGATTGTCAAAATTGCAGATTTCTATCATCCAGTTGATTTCATCATCCTAGACACTAGCTCGACCCAAATAATCAAATTCCTATCATCTTAGGGTGACCTTTCTTAGCAACTGCGGAAGCCAACATCAATTGTAGAAGCAGTAGCATGTCTGATTCCTTTGGGAACCTTAAAGCTGAATTTGGTATGTTTCAGGCCTTGCAAATGAAAGATGATCTCAATATGATTGAGGAAGAAGAAGTGTGTAAGATTCAATCTTTTGATTCTATGACTCAATCGTCATCAGATGACGTATTGCTTCGTTGTCTTTCACACTTTGGTATGAACCTCGATATGGACGAGGCTATTGAAAAGGTCAACATTATGTTGGATAATGTGCCCATAATGCATATTCCTGAATCTGAGCCATTATCACTTTATCAATATGAGGAAGAGTTGTATTCCTCATCTTCCATATAACAGTCACAAGAGAGTGACTCATCCACAAGCTCTCAAAAATCACTAGAAATTAAGTCGTTGCCAAATGAATTGAGATATGCATTTCTCGGTCTTGAGGAGAGTTATCCAGTGACTATTGCCTCATATCTCACTGAGGAAGATAATGACAAGTTGTTGGAAATCCTTAAAGTTCACAAGTAAGCCATTGCTTGGAATATCCATGACATTAAGGGTGTTGTGAGTATCATATTTATTTGAAAGATGAAACCAAAACCTTCAGAGAGCCCCAGGGACGTCTAAATCTCATTTTGAAAGATGTCGTAAAAGAAGAAGTGTTGAAACTCCTGGATGCAAACATCATGTATGTTATCTCTGATAACCAATGGGTTAGCCTAGTCCATGTGGTTCATAAGAAGTCAGGAATTACAGTTGTCGAAAATGAAAACAATAAACTTATGCCACAAAGAGCGAAAAAGGGATGAAGAGTATGCATTGATTATCGCAAGCCGAACTCTAATACTCAAAATGATTACTTTCCCTTCCCTTTACTGATTAGATGCTTGAGAGGTTAGCAGATCATCCTTACTATTGTTTCTTGGATGGATATTCTGGATACAATCAAATCCCTATTGCATAGGAGGATCAAGAGAAAACCACATTCACTTATCCTTTTGATTCCTACGCTTATTGTTGCATGCCTTTTGGGCTATGTAGTGCACCTGCAACATTTCAAATATGAATGTCTAGCATATTTAGTGATATGGTGGAAAACTTTCTTGAGATCTTTATGGATGATTTTTCAGTATTCGGCTCATCTTTTGACCAATGCCGCATCACCTCTCACTTGTCTTAGAGCGTTGCAAAGAAAAATGTCTTGTTCTAAATTGGGAAAAGTGTCACTTCATGGTGAAGCAGGGCATTGTTCTTGGGCACGTTGTCTCTTTAAAAAACATTGAAATGGAAAAAACTAAAATTGATGTCATTTTATCACTTCCGATTCCAAAATCTGTTAAAGATGTGCAACTTTCTTAGGGCATGCTGGATTTTATTGTCGCTTCAAATTTCTCAAAGATTGCACGACCTTTGAGCAGTCTCTTAGCCAATGATGTTCCCTTTCATTTTGACGACAAGTGCATATCTGCGTTTCTGCATCTTAAATTTGAACTAGTCTCAGCTCCTATCATCCGAGCTCCTAATTGGGTGATACCTTTTGAAATTATGTGTGATTCCTTTAACTACGTTGTAGGTGCAATTTTGGGTCAGAAAGCTAACAAACTTCCTTGTGTCATCTACTGTGCTAGCAAGACTCTGAATGAGGCTCAACTCAATTACTCGACCAAGGAGAAAGAAATGTTAGCCATTGTTTATGCATTAGATAAATTTTGTTCCTATCTCATTGGAGCTAAAGTCATTGTGTATACTGATTATGCAGCCCTTAGATACCTTTTCAATAAGAAGGATACAAAACCTCGTCTGATCCGATTGGTCCTTTTGCTTCAAAA
This sequence comes from Berberis vulgaris, assembly GCA_963556465.1. Lineage (NCBI taxonomy): Eukaryota > Viridiplantae > Streptophyta > Magnoliopsida > Ranunculales > Berberidaceae > Berberis > Berberis vulgaris. Next base: position 58,857,538 of record OY747133.1, read on the forward strand.
ATTTAATCTTGAAATACGAGGTACGTCGGGTATAGAAAATGCGGTCACTGGCCACTTGGCTAGGCTAATATCATAGTCATCTACTAGTATCTTGCCCATTCAAGAGGACTTTCCAGATGAACAATTTCTCATGGTAGAGCAAGGGCTTCCTTGGTATGCCGACATTGTCAATTTTTTAGCAACTGAAGAACTCCCTTCACACTGGTCTAAGCCAAATCATGACAAGTTTTTGTCTAGGGTCAAATATTATTCTTTGGATGAGCCATATTTGTACAAATATTGCCCCAACCAATTGATTAGAAGATGTGTTCCAGAAGTTCAACAGTTGTGCATTCTCTCCTTTTGCCATGATCAAGCTTGTGGTGGGCATTTCAGTTCTAAGAAAACCGCGGAGAAGGTTCTCCAATCAAATTTTTATTGGCCTACCATTTTTCGAGATGCCCATGAGTATTGTAAAGCCCGTCACTGATGTCAACAACTGAGGAAAATAACTCGTCGTCACATGATGCCTCTGAATCTTATTCTAGTGGTTGAAGTTTTTTATGTCTGGGCGTCAATTTTAGAGACCATTTCCATCATCCGGATCAATACATCCTTCTTGCAGTGGATTACGTTTCTAAATGGATAGATGTCATCTCCACTAAGACAAATGATCACAAAATTGTTGCTTCATTCATATTGGAGTTTATTTTGGCACCCCAAGGGTATCATTAGTGAAGGGGGGTAAACATTTCTCTAATCGCATCTTGTTAAAATGTATGAGATTACTCACAAAGTTGCCCGATCATACCATCCTCAAACAAGCGGTCAAGTTGAAGTCTCAAATCGTCAAATTAAGAACATCCTCGAAAAGACTATCAATCCAATAAAAAAGATTGGTTTTTACGCCTTTTGGATGCCTTATGGGCATATCGAATTGCATTCAAAACTCCTTTAGGAATGTCTCCCTATAAATTGGTCTTTGGTAAACCTTATCACTTTCCTGTCGAACTCCAACATAGAGCTTATTGGGCTACAAAGAGTCTAAACTTTGACCTCGATATGGTTGGTCAACAATGAAAGCTTGGCTTGATGAGCTAGAAGAATTGAGGTATGATGCTTATGACTTATCCAAGAACTACAAAGATAAAATGAAGTGGATACATGACAAAAACATCATGAGAAAAAAGTTTCATCTTGGTTAGAAAGTCCTACTCTACAACTCTCGTCTTCACCTCTTTCCAAGTAAGTTAAAAACTCGTTGGTCTGGTCCATTCATTATTCGTGATGTTAAAGACTATGGTGCCATCACCGTAGAAAACCCTACAAATGGTAGTCTCTTTCAAGTAAATGGGCAGTGACTGAAGCCATACCATGAACTACCCACAAGGTTAGTGGAAACCATTTAGTTGTTCGATCCTAACTATGAGGATTAGTCACGCCCACAACTTCCTACTTCACTAAGCATATTTGGGGGTGGTATCCACTACCCCCATTTCATCCGGCCAATGACATTAAACTTAGCGCTACTGAGAGGCAACCCAGTCAGTTTATGCATTCATTCATTCATAAAAAATAAAAACAAAAATTTAAAAAATAATACTAATAATAATAAGATAATAATACCGCCAATGCCAGTTTAGGGCGATGTATTTTTTTAAATACATTACCCCACCAACTTGATCTTTTTCATTGCAGGGACGGTATAGATGTTCAACAAATCACCTGAGGTAATAAGTTTCAAATTTTATTCTCACTTTCCATTTCATTTTGGGGTGGGGAGATTTATCAAAATTCATACATCTTTAGAAAATCTTTTTTCTAAAAAATAAAAAAATAAAAAAATTGGTGTGGTATCCTAGCTATGATGAGATTGGATTACTTAATTATCTACATTTAGGCAAAGAGATGTTGAAAGTTTATTACTAGAGTAAACATTGCATTTGAGAAATCGGGAACAAACCCATTTTTGCACAATAACCATAGATGTAATTTAGAAGAGATAAGTAAGTAACTTCCTGGAAATCTAGAAGAATAATAGCAGATACTTTAACCTTGTGAGCTATCAGACCTTTCATTTTATTCAGAGAGTTTTTACACAACTCCGAGTCATCAATTAACATGTTGTGAAGTCTCATTATTCTTCTTTTTGGTGATCACTAAGGATGACATCTTTTTCGAGTTAAGAGAAACATAGGTCTTTTAGTCTATTTGAAACTTATAACCATTACCAACCCTTAGAAGGTAAATTAGGCATTTCTTGTCCATCTGAACATTTTCAAAACCATCTTGCTAACTATTACATCCAATACCAATGTGAGCCTTTGTAGTTTACATTTATGTTTCTGAAAAAGAAAGCCCATTTTCCCATTTATGTTTCTGAAAAGTGTTAGGAAGTTTTATGAAAAAAAAAAAAAAAAAAAGTGCAAAGTGAAAATCCAAAGTCCAAGGTATCTAAAAAAAATGTTGTGAAAAAGAAAAAAAGAAATTAAAGAGGTTCTAAAGAAGGAAAAATAAAAAAAAAAAGGTTTTGAAAAAGAAAGAAAAATAAAAGAAAGTTATTGATGAGTTCTTTATTAAGCTACTTGAAGACCCTACATTTTCATAAAGATTTTTTACTTACCATCTCCCCACTCTTTCTAAAAAAAATAAAAATAAGCCAAATTCATTTTTTTTTTTTAGAGAAGTCCAAATTAACCCTATGGCAAGGTATGGTAAGAAGTGGAAAGTAGATGAGAAGACACTATGGTAGGTAACCCGACATTCATGCAAATGATCAACATTCCTTCCATGAGACTATTATTCTCATGTCCAGTTATTCTTATGAGCATGTGAGAATTAAGTTTGAATTTTCATATTTACTTTTTTTCCTCACATGCAAGAGAGAAAATATTTTAACCCAAACTCAGAGTGATCATTTCAGGGAGATTAACTGGTGAGTTTTGAAGTCAAAATGGCTATTTCAAAAGTGGATTAGCATTACATTACTTTGACAAGAAAAATTACATTTGTTGGTTATTCACACACACACACACACACACACACCTTGTTCCAAAGTTGTTCACTTGTAATGTGCATTTTAGTAACTAGTTACATATGTCTATTGTCTTCTATGTGGTTGAATAAAAAAAACCATGTTTGTGAGTGTCATCCTGGATAACCCTCAAGAGGCTACAACTCTTCTTTTAGTTTCATGCTAGAGGTTCAAGGCGTTGTTGCATATTGTAAATGCAATCGAGTCATACCAGGGAAAGTGACATTGATTTCTTTGAGAAGTTTAGGAAGAATTTTATTTTGTGTTCTTATCTTTCTTTTAGTTGCTCTTTGCTAAAAAACTAGCAAAAGGTAGTTTGGGGGTGGTGTGATAAACACCCAAAACATCGATTTTACACCTCTAAATATACTAAATATACAACTGCTAAGTCCAACTATCCATTAAAAATATTTCATTATGTGTATTTTGTAGGTATTCAAGCACTAATCTCAAATCATACACAATAAGGCTAAATTCAACAACTAAAAGACCCATTGGGAGTTCACATGCATTGATAAAGGCTAAATTCAACAACTAGAAAGCCCATTGGGGATTCACTTTTATTGATAAGGACTAAAAAATTTCAAGTCCAAGATCCATGAAGTCAAGCCCACAAAGCATCAACAAATACAAATCTCGAGGAAATTAATATGAAATTTGGACATCCACATGGCCAACTTTATCATAAAAAAATCTCTACATGACAAGTTTCCTAATTCAACCCCAACATATTTCGTTATTTCACTCAAACACATTTCTTTATTTCACTCAACCATGTTTCCTCATTCCACTTCAACACAATTCCTTATTTCACTCAACAATGTTTCATCATTTAACTCCAACACATTTCCTTATTTTACTCAAACCCTTTCTACCTATAAAAACCCCATACATGGAGTTCATAAGGAGATAGTTTTTGTTTAAGAGAGTTCTTTTGTTAGAGTTCTTGGCTTTGGAGTTTTTGCTTGGTAGAGAAGAAAGTATATAAAAGTGCATGTACTACTTTCCCATGAACATATAATAATAGTTAGATTGTGTTTCATTTTGGAAGTAAAGTAGAAGACACTACACCACAAGTCCTCTTTAAAAGTATTTGATTATAGCATTTTTTACACCTTTGCTATGAAAAGTCAAGTTTTAGTTACTAATGAAATATGAAAACACTATCTAAAATTAGGCGGGATTTTAAAATACAAGAGCGCTCGCCCAAATATTTGACCTAGTGTGACTTTTTCTCTCCCTCATCAAACCTCAAAATTAAAACCTAAAACACAACGTAGTTGCGTTGACCCTTCTCCTCTATCCGTCAGCTGATTATTCTCGCCTCTCTACTCGCTCTCTCTGCACGCCTCTCTTTCGCTCCTTCTGTTTTCATCTCTCTGCTCGCATCTATCTTTCTTCTCTTACTAATTTCATATATTTATTTTTTGGAGATTTCGAGGAATTGACTCAAGAAGACTTCTCGCTGACTCATTCAGACCCAGTGGTGTTGGAGCTCAATCGGCTGTACCAGCTCAAAGGTTTTTTTTTTGTCTGATCTTCAATGGGGCTTTAGATTAGTTCATGATGTGTAATGGATTGTTCTAGTTTTGTGTTTTGTTTTGGTAACTTGCATTGTTGAGATGCTATTGTGTTCTCTGTTCTAAGTTTGGGTTATTGGGTTGGAGGTGTTCAAGCATTTTGGGTCTTGTAGTTTGTTTTGGTGTTGTTTTAAGTTTATTTAAAGTAATCGGTTCAATGGTTTTTAGTTAACTAGTATTGCATTAGTTTACTTAGGCTAGTTGATCTATGAGCATCAGATTTGTTTCTTCTAGTTTTTCAGCATCTTAATATGGTTTGCTAAAATATTTAATAATGCCCTGAGTTTTTTTTATTAACTATAGGGTGTTTTAAGTACATTTGTTAAATGTTTGCTTTAATGGAAATGTTGATTATTTATTGAATTATGTGTTATTAGGTTTAAAAGATTTTTGTTGGTTTAAAAGATATACTCATATATCAAACTTTAATTCCAAAAAAAGGTCGGGAACTTGGAGCTGCTCGTGGGGAAATCAAGGCTTTGAAAGGTGCCAAAGTTTTGAAAGATAAGGCTTTTTAATAGGTACTAAAATCAGATTAAATCAAAATCAGTTCACATACATGTTGAGCTATACTAAATATCAAATTCATTTATATTGTGGAGCTCAATGAACTTTGTATCAAATTTGTTTATATTGAAAAAATTGGACGAGAAGTTGAGTCTCATTGAAAATCTTCTTGATGACAAGATAATTCACTTTTCTACTTGTGACTCCAAACTCTACCTGATTACCACTTCATGTTATAAGATATTGACTTTTGATATCCAAACAAAATCTTGAAATCAAGAAGCTCTCATGTGAGAAGAAAAAGACATTGGCTGCACAATTCTCTGCAAAAGCAACTCCTCGAAGGGTATATACAAAGGATGACAATTCTATTACAGTTGAGGCTATTCTTGCACCTTTTGAGGCTGAAATCAAAATGTATAAACTAGGTACAATAACAAGAGTAACATCTTTAATGCTTGTGTGGAACATGATCAAGTGTTTGGGAATTTATTTGTTATTTTTGTTTTAGATTGCAGCTCTACAAGACGATAAGAAAGCTTTGGAACGTCTCAAGCCCATAATTTGTGGTGTTCAGTTCTTATCAATATTCTTCTTCCTTCGGATGTGGGTTCCCTTCTTTACAATATTCTTTGCAGTTCACTTTTCCCATAATTTTTTATGTTTTATAACATGGTTTTTAATGATGTTTATATCTTTAGAGGCTAGCAATCTATGATGTGAAGTTTTCAATTCTTATCAATGAGATACTGATACTTAGTAAAGTTTTTCTTGTGTAGTTGTGTGTCTTTTTTTCCACAAGCATGCAATTTGCTTCCATGTGAATGTTAAAAAAAAAGAGTAATAGGATTTGGGTGTTTTGAATGGATTTAGACGTTTCACATAAAATTTTTTTATTGAAAGCTTAATGAGCCATTCAATTTTTATTTTTTCAAGTAGATATTTACTCATACATTGTTGGCCTGAAGTTTGAGTTTTGGTCATTTTTGGCTCCACTTCCTCTTGAAGTAGTGTTGCTTGATGGAGAGAAAGCTAAAGAAAACTCATCAGGTAAAGCTTAAGTTAATGGTGTTAATCGTTTCTTTACACGGTGAATTACCATGTCTGGACAAGATTATATACCTCCGCAAATTACAATTCAATTACTATCTTTTTGAATTACCATGTCTAGACTTGTTTCTTGGTTTGATCCAAAAAAAAGTTGTGGGAATAACTCTGTGAGGACAGAAGCAATATCTACAACAGCTGATCAGACCAAGAAACGAGGAGTGGTTCTTCCTTTTGAGCCTCATTCCATTTCATTTGATGGAATCACTTACTTTTGACATGCCACGGGTAGCTTCAAGTTCCATATATCAATGTTTAAGAAACCAAAAAATAATGTTGCATCAGCTAATCATCTTCTTATTTAATTCATGCTGGCAATCTTTGCTGCTCTCCCTATTTTACATTTTCTGTAAGCTCTACTCTCATTCGTTTTCTTAGTCATTTATTTTAGTTTTACTTTACATTTCTGTAAGCTTTTTTAGACTGTTAGATTTCTCATTTTTGTTTGTTAGAATGTATCTCTCATTCTGTTAAACATTTTTGTTTGAATTGATTGAAAAGAGAAGAGAAAATGATTGTATTTCTCTCTGATTTACATTTTTTAAAAGTTTTATAATTGTAATATCACAAATGTTAGTCACTAACTTTGCATAACTAGTATAATAGACTCGTTTGTTGCCAGCTTGAAGTGCGAGACATGATGATAAAGTTCTGGTAGTAATGATTGTGTTACTTGTTTTGCAATTATTACAATTTTGGTATACAGAAAATTGGTGTCGTTTTCCTAATATAATCTTAGGGTTTGTTTGATTAGCCATTTTCTTTGGGAAATGGAATCCATTTCCCTTATTATGCAAATTTCCACTGTTTGGTAGTTTATTTGCTGACAGGAAATCGATTCTTCACAAGAATGTTTTCCCATTACTCATGGGAATCCAACGGAAACTGTTTCAATTTTCATGTCTATTTTTTATGCAACTAAACAGAACCTTGGTGTTTCTGGGATTTTGCTTTCCAAAGTGGTGCATCAGCTACCCATAAAATGGAAACTCAAATCATGGGCTCCATGAATTGCAACCAAACTATTTGTTGGAAGGGGCCTCTCATTGCTCAATCTTCCTTTGCTACATAAGAACGTTGTGCTAACTCATCTAGAACTATTCAAAAAGTAGTTGATGCTATAAATTCTAGATCCATGTTGGCACAACTCTGGATAGGTATCCCATATGTCTCCTATTGGTGATCTGTTGGTGTTAAAACTTGTCTGGTTTGTAATTTAATACCCCTATCAGTCACCTTTGCTTGCCCATACTGGTTCTGTAGGATAAAGGGGAGAGATGTAAAACCAACCATCTCTATTTCTGTTTTATCTGAAACATCGCATGACTAAATTTTTTTTTTTTGTGAATCTGAGAATACAGAAAATAAATGTCGTTTTCTCTTTATGTTCTCATTTTCTATTGTTAAAATCCTCATTTGTTATTAAAACAAAAGTGTAAACATAAAATCTTTATATTCTTAACGAACCTAACTTATTACTTGCATTCATGGTGTTCACAAATCTTTTACGTTTTGTCATATTACACCCGAGGCGAAGAAGAAATCCTTGGAAGTAAATCATGAGGAGAAAATGCTTTCAAGAAAAAGGGTTTTCCGATGGTAGTTGATGCTTATACCCAGGTTAATGTTTTCTCGAGTTTGTTACTTAACATGCCATTCTTTCCAAATATCAATCTTGGACGAAGATCATTATTTCTGCAAATGATTTTAGTAGCAAGAAAGTTTTCTCAAATGGTTATTCTTTTATATGACATAAAACATATGCAATTGAAAAAAAATAGAATTTCCCCCACTAAACACGTGATGATTTTTTCACAATGTTCCATAAAATTGAAACCATGAAAATGTGTTGTACTCATAAGCCTCTCAAGGAATTGTTCTACCCCATTCTCAAAATATCTCTTGACAAAAGAGTTATATTGTCTCAAATATACTTGGGATCTACTAATAACTCTATACTTGAGATTTACTAATAACTCCCTCAACTGGGATCTTCAGCTGACAAGAGGTAACAAAGATGAAGAATTCCCTTCACTGCTCAGGTTGCTGGAGTTGTTGCAATTAGTGGTGCTCTCACAGGAAGAAGATCAGTGGGTATCAAATGACAAACCAGACAAGTTTTCAGTGCTTGACTCCCATCTGAAGTTGCAATTCCTTGCTCTAACAGTTACCAACTCATTATGCCTTCCCTCACCTTTTGGTCACAAGTTTTAGTATTATGTTTATTTTGGATTCAGGTTGTTCAAATGAATGGTTGAATGGCAGGTTCTGTATATGAATGTTTGTGCAAATGAGTAGTTGTTCACACTACACCAGAAATTATCAGCTTGGTTGTTTTATGATTTTTCATTGGTTATAGCTTTGAATTTGGCATTGTGAATATATAATGCATGTGGTGCTTTTGTCATGCAATAATTTTGATATACCTTTATGTTTATATGATTGGTGATGATGAAAAAGATGAAGATGAGGAAAAATAAAGTTGCATGAAAGAGGATTCTATTTACTATGAAGAAATGGCATTTTCATATTATGTTTACACGTTATGTAAGAACTAATGAGACTTATTTTGTTTGACATTGTACTTGTGTTTCTTCCATGTATTGAACTAGTATGATTATCAAGAAATGAAATTTTCTTAAATGGTTCGATTCTATTTACTGTTGTACTGTTAATAACTGATAGAACATTGCAAATAATACCAACATAGCTAAAAACAAATGGGCAAAAAAAACCTCGAAGACTTTTAATAGTATTTTTAAAGTGTCATGAGTAATTAATTTAATAGCATTTGATAAATGTTGTAGAAAACTATGTAACATCATTTTTTTAAACGCTGTGAAAGGAATTATAACAACGTAAAAACTATATAACACATTTTCTAAACGCTATGAACGACGTTACAATAGCGTGTCATAAACGCTATTAAAAGAACACTTTTAATAGCGTTCCAAAAACACTATGGAACAAGACTTTTAATAACGTCGGTTGTCACAACATGTCATTTAACGCTATCATATCCAGTTATAGCGTTTTGGCATGCTATAAATGAGGATTTGTGGTGTAGTCACAATGAATTGAAAAAAATACTTCGAAAGAAGGCTTCATTTGTAAAATGGATAATGATTTGATTCGAGAATAAATTATTTCCATGTCTTTTAAGATTTTTCAAATGAAAAACATAATCAAAATTCAATGATGTTTTCGAAATAAAACAATGGATTTGATTAAAGTTTGAGGGAAATGAAAAGACTTTTACTTTTTAAATCCCACAACTCAAGTTATGTAGGTTGAAAACCCATGTGATTTGAGTATTTTGGGAGAATTCGAAATTACAAAACTCAAGACTTTTACTTTTTAAATCCCACAACTCAAGTTACTTTTATGAAAGTTTGGGAACGACCCAGCAAACGCTTGGTTCGTACCCAAAATTTTCTGACCACCCTAGCGATTGTTTGATTCACTCCTTAGGTTTTTCTAATCACGTTAATCCACTATTTACCTCTTCACCACACTCCTCTCCACTTATCTCCCCTCACTCTCAAATTAACATTGAGATGGCGGAACATCCAATTTGGGAATACAATGTTTCCCTTGCTGCTAATGTGCATAGATGCATTGAGTTGCCCCTTATCATGACAACTCAATTTGATATCCGACTAGTTATTATCAATATGTTGTCAAAGTTTCATGGGCTTGATCATGAAAGCCCATATGTCCATTTTGGAAAGTTTCTTTAAGTTTCTTTTAGGAACCAAAACTAGATGAGGAAAATGTTAGACTTCGCCTGTTTCCTTTCTCTCTTAAGGATTGGGCCACCTCATGGCTAAATTTTCTTCCTGCCAATTCCATCAAATCATGGGAGGATTTAGTTACAAATTTTCTAGCTAAATACTTTCCCATGAGAAATACCCTAGAAATTAGAAGAGAAACTGAAGAGTTTACTCAAACACATGATGGATTTTTTTATGAAGCATGAGACCGTTTTCAAGATTTACTCATTAAGTGCCCCCATCATTGTTTTGAAAAATGAGTGCTTGTGTAGAGTTTCTATAATGGATTGATAGTCGAATCTAGAAATATGATCGTATCCATGCACCAAGGGAAATTCATGCATAAAACTGGTACTGATGTTTATACCTTTCTAAATGAACTTGCTGATGATTCTCGACAATGGACTGCCCATAGAGACTTGAAACCTAGTTCTTCTAGAAAATCACGTCTATTTGAACCAAAAGAAGATTTCGAACCAGACATCAAAACTTTCCTCAAGGACTTTGCTAAGGAAATTAAATCTATTGTAACGAAGTCCACCTCTGAAGCCAAATAGCAGGCTTCTTAGCCTTGTACCTTTTACCTCAAAGAAGATCATAGAGATTCTGATTGTCCTTTAACTTTGGGTGGAAATGAACCTCCATAGGAGGTGTGTGTTTTAACAGTGAACGTAAATCAAACACATTTGGTCAAGCATACACATCTGCAAATCGACATCACTCTTACATTTCCTATGGTGGTGACTTTTATGAACAACCACCTAGAAGTTCAGGGAATCCATTTAGGTTTCAACGCCCTAGGCAACCTAATGGACAAACCCACAACTCATGCACCTGTCCCAGACATGTTCAATATGGACCTCAATCTAACTAGTGGCAACAAAATCAATATCCACCACAGGGAGGACCTCTTTCAAACTAGCAAAATCAACCTGTGAACCTTTCTGTGGTACTTGTCCCTCATAATTCCTATGGTCAACCTTAACTTAGCAACTCCCGGGACTTGGTACCTCAAACTCAATATGATGCTCCTTTACCACCTCCAAAACCATCATTGGAGGATATTTATGCACCAATTAATGGCAATCAATGTTGCTAATTCCCAAACCATCCACCAACTTCAACAACAGCTGCAACAATTGACTGTGGGAAGTGAAAAAGAAACATTCCGCAGTCAATCCATCCCTAATCCAATATGTGTTCTCCAAGCCCATGTCAATGAAATTGGAAGTAGTGTTGATTCACAAGGAGAAGTTAAAGTGGTCGCACCCTTCGTTCTGGTCGAGCAATTGATAATGGCATAGAACAACCCAAGACAACAGGTGTGATTTCCAAAGAGAGCATTCCTAAACCAATTGAGAACGCTAAAGATTTTCCTCAAACCAGTTTAGACGCACCCTCTTAGCTTCTTGTAGAGCCAAGAAAGTATATACCTAAGGCACCTTTTCCCAAAGCCTTTTAGGTAACAAAAAAGAGAAGCAATTCCAAAAAATACTAGAGGTCTTTGAAGGAGTACACATCAACATCCCTTTTTCGTCCGCTATCTAGCAAGTACCAATCTATGCAAACAAATTCAAGGACATGTGTATTAAAAAGAGAAAACGAAAGTACCTAAAACTGCATGCCTTGCAAGCGATGCCACATCGCTTATTTAACAAACTGGAGAAGTTAAGTGTAGGGATCTAGGAACCCCTACTATACCATGTTTCATTGGAAAAGACTTTGAAAGTCATGCCTTGATCGACTTAGGAGCGAGTGTGAATCTCTTACCTTATCATATATATTTAGAACTTGGGTTGAAGGAGATGCAACCAACAAAGGTAGTTCTTAAGGTAGCAGATGAGTCAAAACGATACCCTAGAGGAATAGTTCTGGATGTGATTGTCAAAATTGCAGATTTCTATCATCCAGTTGATTTCATCATCCTAGACACTAGCTCGACCCAAATAATCAAATTCCTATCATCTTAGGGTGACCTTTCTTAGCAACTGCGGAAGCCAACGTCAATTGTAGAAGCAGTAGCATGTCTGATTCCTTTGGGAACCTTAAAGCTGAATTGGATATTTTTAAGGCCTTGCAAATGAGAGATAATCACGATATGATTGAGGAAGAAGAAGAAGCATGTAAGATTGATTCAATGACTCAATCGTCATCAGATGACATATTGCTTCTTTGTCTTTCACACTTTGGTATGAACCTTGATATGGGCGAGGCTATTGAAAAGCTCAACATTATGTTGGATAACGTGCCCATAATGCATATTCCTGAATCTGGACCATTATCACTTTATCAATACGAGGAAGAGTTGTTTTCCTCATCTTCCTTCATATAACAGTCACAAGAGAGTGACTCATCCACAAGCTCTCAGAAATCACTAGAACTTAAGCCGTTACCAAATGAATTGATATATGCATTTCTCGGTCTTGAGGAGAGTTATCTAGTGATTATTGCCTCAGATCTCACTGAGGAACATAATGGCAAGTTGTTGGAAGTCCTTAAAGCTCACAAGTCAGCCATTGCTTGGAATATCCATGACATTAAGGGTGTTGTGAGCATCATATTTATTTGTAAGATGAAACCGTAACCTTCAGAGAGCCGCAACGACGTCTAAATCTCATTTTGAAAGATGTCGTAAAAGAAGAAGTGTTGAAACTCCTGGATGCAAACATCATGTATGTTATCTCTAATAGCCAATGGGTTAGCCCAGTCCATGTGGTTCCTAAGAAGTCAGGAATTACAGTTGTCGAAAATGAAAACAATAACTTGTGCCACAAAGAGCGAAAAATGGATGAAGAGTATGCATTGATTATCGCAAGCTGAACTCTAATACTCAAAAGGATCACTTTCCCCTTCCCTTTATTTATCAGATGCTTGAGAGGTTAGCAGGTCATCCTTACTATTGGTTCTTGGATGGATATTCTGGATACAATCAAATCCCTATTGCATAGGAGGATCAAGAGAAAACCACATTCACTTATCCTTTTGATTCCTACGCTTATCGTTGCATGCCTTTTGGGCTATGCAATGCACCTGCGACATTTCAAATATGAATGTCTAGTATATTTAGTGATATGGTGGAAAACTTACTTGAGATCTTTATGGATGATCTTTTGACCAATGCCTACATCACCTCTCACTTGTCTTAGAGCGTTGCGAAGAAAAATGTCTTGTTCTAAATTGGGAAAAGTGTCACTTCATGGTGAAGCATGGCATTGTTCTTGGGCACATTGTCTCTTTAAAAGACATTGAAGTGGAAAAAACTAAAATTGATATCATTTCATCACTTCTGATTCCAAAATCTGTTATTAAAGATGTGCAACTTTCTTAGGGCATGCTGGATTTATTGCCGCTTCAAATTTCTCAAATATTGCACGACCTTTGAGCAGTCTCTTAGCCAATGATGTTCCCTTTCATTTTGATGACAAGTGCATATCTGTGTTTCTGCATCTTAAATTTGAACTAGTCTCAGCTCCTATCATCCGAGCTCCTAATTGGGTGATATCTTTTGAAATTATGTGTGACGCCTTTAACTATGTTGTAGGTGCAGTTTTGGGTCAGAAAGGTAACAAACTTCCTTATTACATCTACTATGCTAGCAAGACTCTTAATGAGGCTCAACTCAATTACTCTACCAAGGAGAAAGAAATGTTAGTCATTGTTTATGCATTAGATAAATTTCGTTCCTATCTCATTGGAGCTAAAGTCATTGTGTACACTGACTATGCAGCCCTTATATACCTTTTCAATAAGAAGGATACCAAACCTCGTCCAATCCAATGGGTCTTTTTGCTTCAAAAATTTGATCTTGAAATACGAGGTAAGTCAGGTATAGAAAATGTGTCACCTACCACTTGTCTAGGCTAATATCATAGTCATCTACTAGTATCTTGCCCATTCAAGAGGACTTTCTAGATGGACAATTTTTCTTGGTAGAACAAGGGCTTCCTTGGTATGCCGACATTGTAAATTTTTTAGCAACTGAGGAACTCCCTTCACACTGGTCTAAGCCAAATCATGACAAGTTTTTGTCTAGGGTTAAGTATTATTCTTGGTATGAGCGATATTTGTTCAAATACTGCCCCGACCAACTGATTAGAAGATTTGTTCCAGAAGTTAAATAGTTGAGCATTATCTCCTTTTGCCATGACCAACTTTGTGGTGGGCATTTCATTTCTAAGAAAACTGCGGAGAAGGTTCTCCAATCAGATTTTTATTGGCTTACCATTTTTCGAGATGCCCATGAGTATTGTAAAGCCCGTCACCAATGTCAACAACTGGGGCGAATAACTCGTCGTCACATGATGCCTCTGAATCTTATTCTAGTGGTTGAAGTTTTTTATGTCTGGGGCGTCAATTTTAAGGACCATTTACATCCTCCGAATCAATACATCCTTCTTGCAATGGATTACGTTTCTAAATGGATAGCTGTCATCTCCACTATGACCAATGCTCACAAAATTGTTGTTTCATTCATATTCGAGTTTATCTTTAGTAAATTTGGCACCCCAAGGGTATCCTTAGTGATGGGGGGGTAAACATTTTTCCAATCGCATCTTGTTAAAATGTATGAGATTACTCACAAAGTTGCCCTGTCATACCATCCTCAAACAAGCGGTCAAGTTGAAGTCTCAAATCATCAAATTAAGAACATCCTCGAAAAGACTATCAATCTAATAAGAAAGATTGGTTTTTACACCTTTTGGATGCCTTATGGGCATATCAAATTTCATTCTAACCTCCTTTAGAAATGTCTCATTATAGATTGGTCTTTGGTAAATCTTATCACCTTCATGTCGAACTCCAACATAGAGTTTATTGGGCTACAAAGAGTCTAAACTTTGACCTCGATATGGCTGGTCAACAACGAAAGCTTCTCTTGATGAGCTAGAAGAATTGAGGTATGATGATTATGACTTATCCAAGAACTAAAAAGATAAAATGAAGTGGATACATGACAAAAACATCATGAGAAAAGAGTTCCATTTTGGTTAGAAAGTCCTACTCTACAACTCTCGTTTTCACCTCTTTTCAAGTAAGTTAAAAACTCGTTGGTCTGGTCCATTCATTATTCGTGATGTTAAAGACTATGGTGCCATCACCGTAGAAAACCCTACAAATGGTAGTCTCTTTCAAGTAAATGGGCAGTGATTGAAGCCATACCATGAACTACCCACAAGGTTAGTGGAAACCATTTAGTTGTTCGATCCTAACTATGAGGATTAGTCACGCCCACAACTTCCTACTTCACTAAGCATATTTGGGGGTGGTATCCACTACCCCCATTGCATTCGGCCAATGACATTAAACTTAGCGCTACTGAGAGGCAACCCAGTCAGTTTATGCATTCATTCATTCATAAAAAAATAAAAACAAAAAATTAAAAAAATAAGAAAAAGATTAATAATACTGCCAATGCCTATTTGGGGCGATGTATTTTTTTAAATACATTACCCCACCAACTTGATCTTTTTCATTGCAGGGACGGTATAGATGTTCAACAAATCACCTGAGGTAATAAGTTTCAAAAAAAAATTTCTCACTTTCCATTTAATTTTGGGGTTGGGAGATTTATCACAATTCATATATCTTTAGAAAATCTTTTTTTCTAAAAAATTAAAAAAAAATTTGTGTGGTATCCTAGCTATGATGAGATTGGATTACTTGATTCTCTACATTTAGGCAAAGAGATGTTGAAAGTTTATTACTAGAGTAAACATTGCATTTGAGCAATCAGGAACAAACCAATTTTTGCACAATAACCATAGATGTAATTTGGAATAGAGAAGCAAGTAACTTCCTGGAAATCTAGAAGAATAATAGCAGATATTTTAACCTTGTGAGCTATCGGACTTTTCATTTTATTCAGAGAGTTTTTACACAAGTCCGAGTCATATGATGACTTAAAGTTTTATTGGATCCCAATTAACATGTTGTGAAGTCTCATTATTCTTCTTTTTGGTTGATCACTAAGGATGACATTTTATTCCGAGTTAAGAGAAACACGGGTCTTGTAGTTTATTTGAAACTTATAACCATTATCAAACCTTAGAAGGTAAATTAGGCATCTCTTGTCCATCTAAACCTTTTCAAAACCATATTGCTAACTATTCCATCCAATACCTATGTGAGCATTTGTAGTTTACGTTTATGTTTCTGAAAATGAAAGCCCATTTTCCCATTTATGTTTCTGAAAAGTGTTAGGAAGTTTTATAAAAAAAAAAAAGATTGAAAAATGAAAATCCAAAGTCCAATGTATCTCAAAAAAAATGTTGTGAAAAGGAAAAAAAGAAATTAAAGAGGTTCTGAAGAAGGAAAAAATAAAAAAAAGGTTTTGAAGAAGAAATGAAAATAAAATGAAGTGATTGATGAGTTCCCTATTAAGCTACTTGAAGACCCTACATTTTCATAAACATTTTTTTACTTACCATTTCCCCACTCTTTCTAAAAAAAAAAAAAAGCCAAATTCATTTTTCTTCTTAGAGAAGTCCTAATTATCCCTATGGCAAAGTATGATAAGAAGTGGAGAGTAGATGAGAAGACGCTATGGTAGGTAACCCGACATTCATGCAAATGATCAACATTCCTTCCATGAGACTATTATTCTCATATCCAGTTATTCTTATGAGTGTGTGAGAATTAAGTTTAAATTTTCATATTTACTTTTTTCCTCACAGGCAAGAGAGAAAATATTTTTACCCAAACTCAGAGTGATCATTTCAGGGAGATTAACTGGTGAGTTTTGAAGTCAAAATGGTTATTTCAAAGGTGGATTAGGATTACATTACTTTGACACGAAAAATTACATTTGTTGGTTATTCACACACACACACACACAAACACCTTGTTCCAAAGTTGTTCATTTGTAATGTACATTTTATGAACTAGTTTCATATGTCTATTGTCTTCTATGTGGTTGAATAAAAAAAAAACCATGTTTGTGAGTGTCATCCTGGATAACCCTCATGAGGCTAAAACTCTTCTTTTAGTGTCATGCTAGAGGTTCAAGGCGTTGTTGTATATTGTAAATGCAATCGAGTCATACCAGTGAAAGTGACATTGATTTCTTTGAGAAGTTTAGGAAGAATTTTATTTTGTGTTCTTATCTTTCTTTTAGTTGCTCTTTGCTAAAAGACTAGCAAAAGGTTGTTTAGGGGTGGTGTGATAAACACCCAAAACATCGATTTTACACCTCTAAATATACTAAATATACAACTGCTAAGTCCAACTATCCATTAAAATATCTCATTACGTGTATTTTGTAGGTATTTAAGTACTAATCTCAAATCATACACAATAAGGCTAAATTCAACAACTAAAAGACCCATTGGGGGTTCACATGCATTGTTAAAGGTTAAATTCAACAATTAGAAGGCCCATTGGGGATTCGCTTTTATTGATAAGGACTAAAAAATTTCAAGTCCAAGACCCATGAAGTCAAGCCCACAAAGCATCAACAAGTACAAATCTCGAGGAAATTAATATGAAGATTTTGATATTCTCTACATGACATGTTTCCTAATTCAACTCCAACATATTTTGTTACACTTAAACACATTTCTTTATTTCACTCAACCATGTTTCTTCATTCCACTTCAACACATTTCCTTATTTCACTCAACCATGTTTCACTTATTTCACTCAACCATGTTTCATCATTTCACTCCAACGCATTTCCTTATTTCACTCAACCATGTATCATCATTTCATTCCAACGAATTTTCCTTATTTTACTCAAACCCTTTTTACCTATAAAAACCCCATATATGGAGTTCATAAGGAGATAGTTTTTGTTTTAGAGAGTTTTTTGGTTAGAGTTATTGGCTTTAGAGTTTTTGCTTGGTAGAAAAGAAAGTATATAAAAGTGCCCCAATTCTAGCTGGCCTGGGAAAGGGAGCGAGGTTGCTGCCTGGGGGGGGGGGGTGAATGTACACTTTTGCCCCCCCTCTTTAACCACTTATTTGGAAAAAGTTGTTTAAAGAGGGGAGCAAAAATGTATTTTTGCCCCCCCAGGCAGTCAACCAGGCAGCTGGGCCTAGGCCAGCAAGAATTACTCATAAAAGTGTATGTACTAGTTTCCAACATTTTTTTATTTTTCTATTGAAGTAGAAGTAAATTATCTTTTTATTTCTCTTTCTCAATTGTTTATATTTCTTATTTAACTTTTTTTTATTTATTTTCATCATTCATTGAGCGCTAATCTCATCTCTCAAAGGGAAGAGATTGAGCCCCATGAAGATATAATAATAGTTAAATTGTGTTTCATTTTGGAAGTAAAGTAGAAAACACTACACCACAAGTCCTCTTTAAAAGTATTTGATTATAACATTTTTTACACCTTTGCTATGAAAAGTCAAGTTTTAGTTAGTATTGAAATATGAAAACACTGTCTAAAATTAGGCGGGATTTTAAAATACAAGAGCGCTTGCCCAAATATTTGACCCAGTGCCATTTTTTCTCACCCTCATCAAACCTCAAAATTAAAACCTAAAACACAACTTAGCTGCGCTGACCCTTCTAATCTATCCGTCTGCTGATTATGCTCGCCTCTCTACTCGCTCTCTCTGCAAGCCTCTCTTTCGCTCTCTCCGCTCTCATCTCTCTTTCTTCTCATACTAATTTCATCTGTTTTTTTTTTTGGAGATTCCGAGGCATTGACTCAAGAAGACTTATCGCTGACTCATTCAGACCCAGTGGTGTACCAGCTCAAAGGTTTTTTTTTTTGTCTGATCTTCAATGGGGCTTTAGATTAGTTCATGATGTGTAATGGATTGTTCTAGTTTTGTGTTTTGTTTTGGTAACTTGCATTGTTGAGATGCTATTGTGTTTTCTGTTCTAAGTTTGGGTTATTGGGTTGGAGGTGTTCAAGCATTTTGGGTCTTGTAGTTTGTTTTGGTGTTGTTTTAAGTTTATTTAAAGTAATCGGTTCAATGGTTTTTAGTTAACTAGTATTGCATTAGTTTACTTAGGCTAGTTGATCTATGAGCATCAGATTTGTTTCTTCTAGTTTTTCAGCATCTTAATATGGTTTGCTAAAATATTTAATAATGCCCTGAGTTTTTTAATTAACTATAGGGTGTTTTAAGTACATTTGTTAAATGTTTGCTTTAATGGAAATGTTGATTATTTATTGAATTCTGTGTTATTGGGTTTAAAAGATTTTTGTTGGTTTAAAAGATATACTCATATATCAAACTTTAATTCCAAAAAAAGGTCGGGAACTTGGAGCTGCTCGTGGGGAAATCAAGGCTTTGAAAGGTGCCAAAGTTCTGAAAGATAAGGCTTTTGAATAGGTACTAAAATCAGATTAAATCAAAATCAGTTCACATACATGTTGAGCTATACTAAATATCAAATTCATTTATATTGTGCAGCTCAATGAACTTAATATCAAATTCGTTTTTATTGAAAAAATTGGACGAGAAGTTGAGTCTCAATGAAAATCTTCTTGATGACAAGATAATTCACTTCTCTACTTGTGACTCCAAACTCTACTTGATTACCAATTCATGTTATAAGATATTGACTTTTGATATCCAAACAAAATCTTGAAATCAAGAAGCTCTCATGTGAGAAGAAAGAGACATTGGCTGCACAATTCTCTGCAAAAGCAACTCCTCGAAGGGTATATAGAAAGGATGACAATTCTATTCCAGTTGAGGCTGTTCTTGCACCTCTTGAGGCTGAAATCAAAATGTATAAACTGAGGTACAAGAACAAGAATAACATCTTTAATGCTTGTGTGGAACATGATCAAGGTGTTTGGGAATTTATTTTTTATTTTTGTTTTAGATTGCAGCTCTACAAGACGATAAGAAAGCTTTGGAACGTCTCAAGCCCATAATTTGTGGTGTTCAGTTCTTATCAATATTCTTCTTCCTTTGGATGTGGGTTCCCTTCTTTACAATATTCTTTGCAGTTCACTTTTCCCATAATTTTTTTCAGTTTTATGACATGGTTTTTTTTAATGATGTTTATATCTTTAGAGGCTAGCAATCTATGATGTGAAGTTTTTAGTTCTTATCAATGAGATACACTTACTTAGTAAAGTTTTTCTTGTGTAGTTGTGTGTCTTTTTTTTTTCCACAAGCATGCAATTTTCTTCCATGTGAATGTTAAAAAAAAAAGAGTAATAGGATTTGGGTGTTTCAAATGGATTTCGACGTTTCACATAAAAAAATTTATTGAAAGCTTAATGAGCCATTCAAATTTTTTTTTTTCATGTAGGTATTTACTCAGATATTGTTGGCCCTAAGTTTGAGTTTTGGTCATCTTTGGCTCCGCTTCCTCCTGAAGTAGTGTTGGTTGATGGACATAAAGCTAAAGAAAACTCATCAGGTAAGGCTTAAGTTAATGGTGTTAATCGTTTCTTTACACGGTGAATTACCATGTCTGGACAAGATTGTATACCTCCGCAAATTACCATTTAATTACGATCTTTTCGAATTACCATGTCTAGACTTGTTTCTTGGTTTGATCCAGAAAGAAGTTGTGGGAATAACTCTATTAGGACAGAAGCAATATCTACAAGAGCTGATCAGACCAAGAAACGAGGAGTGGTTCTTCCTTTCGAGCCTCATTCCATTTCATTTGATGGAATCACTTACTTTTGACATGCCACGGGTAGCTTCAAGTTCCATATATCAATGCTTAAGAAATAAAAAAATAGTGCTGCATCAGCTAATCATCTTCTTCTTCAGTTCGTGCTGGCAATCTTTGCTGTTCTCCCTGTTTTACATTTTCTGTAAGCTCTACTCATTCGTTTTCTTAGTCATTTCTTTTTGTTTTACTTTACATTTCTGTAAGCTCTGTTAGACCTGTTAGATTTCTCATTTTTGTTTGTTAGAATGTATCTCTCATTCTGTTAAACATTTTTGTTTGAATTGATTGAAAAGAGGAGAAAATGATTGTATCTCTCTCTGTTTTACATTTTTTTAAAAGTTTCCTAATTGTAATGTCACGCAATGTTAGTCACTAACTTTGCATAACTAGTATAATAGACTCGTTTGTTGCCAGCTTGAAGTGCGAGACAGGATGATAAAGTTCTGGTAGTACTGATTGTGTTACTTGTTTTGCAATTATTACAATTATGGTATACTGAAAATTGGTGTTGTTTTCATAATATAATCTTATGGCCATTTTCCGGCAACAAGTTGAAAACAATAAAGGAAAGTTTTGAGATTCCGGTGAGTTTTCTTTTCTTAGTTATCTTTGATAAAATGGAAAATAAACATGAGAATTGAAACCGTTTCCACAAAGTCCATTTTCGGAGGCTGTCGGGGGCGCGGGGGGGGGGGGGGGGGGGGGGGGAGGAGGGGGTTCAAAGATTTGTATTCCCACAAGAGATGAGAAAACTAGTCATTTGCAAAAATCTTTTCTTGTCATTAAATACACAACCAAACTGCGGAAAACCACTTGACATGGACATTGGATTCCTTTAGGGACACTTTAAAAGTGTGGAGCTATGCTTAAAACTGGTGAAGAAATCTGGGTAATGGAAAGAAAACTATTTGCACTTTGCCCCCATTAGTTTAAATGTATATCACTTTGGCCTCCAAATTTTAGCCTAATATCAGTCTTATTCCCAAAGGATGGAAATTGTTTAGTTGTTGACGTTGATCGATCAAGGCCAATTTGAAGAAAAAAAATACCCTCTGCCCTTTGACCCGATTAGTTTATATGTATACCAAATCCCCCCTAAAATTTAGCTTAATATCAATCTAAACCCCAAAAATGAAGGAATCGTTCATTGTGGACGTTGACTGGTCAATAAATTTTTAAGGATCAAATGCCTTCATATTAGCAACACTCACAAGGCACGTGGAGCCCTCATACACTATCTAAATATCTAAAGATCCGGATTTAGAAACTTCTCTAGGAGATCTACTGATTTCAATGAAATTTTTTAAACTAAAAATAGAAAATCTCGTCTTTTTCTAAACTAAAACTCCATCTCCCCATCTTCCTTTCCTCTTTCTATTATTAGTAAATTTAATTCTCAACCTCCTTTTATCACCACCACCACCACCATCAACTACAATATCAACCCACAACCTCCTACCAGCATTCTCACCGGATCCTCATGACAATCTACATACAACATCATTTCCACCCTGCAATTACTCTTCCAAACCCATCACTACTATCACTTGCAATTATCATCCCTAACCTAACCCTATTTTTCCATTTCTACCTCCCCAAGCTATAGACCACTATCACCACCCTAAATACTTCAACCACCACCTGTACCTCCACCCTCACCTTCACCTTCAACCATTATCCCTATCCCTAAAATGTCATTCTTCCCTTTCGCTAAAGACCATCGCCAACCACCGTCTCGACCCAACAACCACCACAACCTGTAGCCATACTCCCACTCAACCATTTCTAACTTCCACTTTCAACCCCTATGGAAATGGAAATGAGTTTGTTACAATAAAGTTATAGAGATGGATTTGGGCCGTTATGAAGTTTCTTTACAAAGGAAGGGAACAAAGAGGGCAAAGTGTATTTTTTTTCTTCTTAAAAACCAGTTAACATTCAAAACTGGACAATTTCAATCAAATTGTTTTCTTTGTGTGTGTGTGTGGTAGGGGGGGGGGGTACATTGATATTAGGCTAAACTTTAGGAGCCAAAGTGATATACTTATAAACTAATGGTGGTCAAAGTGCAAATAAGAGGAGAGAGATGGTGGAGGGTATTTTTGCCTTCAAATGGGTCTTGACTAGTCAACGTTCCTAACTAGACAATTTCCATCCATTTTTGGGGGTTAGAATGATATTATGCTAAACTAATGGGGGTCAAAGTATAAATAAGCCGCTTTTATTTTGTACAATACACAATTACAATGTTGAACACAACTTCCTTAATATAATAAAAGTCATAAATGTAAGAAGAGATGGTTGAAAAACAAATGCAATATATCTGTATGGAAAAAAAAATCATATGAGTCAATGGTTGTAGACAAGAAATAAAGCACATATTATCTATCAAAGATAAACCCATCAGAATAACAAATAAGCAGATGTTGAAAGGAACAATCAAAATCAAAGTGTTTGTGATGTATTAGCAAAACATAGCACCAAACTAGAAATGCACTTGGAAAGTATAAGAGTTTAATCCTAGAGTTTTTGAAACTAAAACAAACAAGAGTAACCAAGATAACTGATAAACGTTTCCAAAGGATTGACCATATAACAAATGCAAATACAAAATGAAGAATGACCTTAACATGTAAAGTCTTTCTTGATGACGCTATAAATTTAAGAAGATTTTAGACAAAGCGTGTGACTAAATAAATAAACATGTTTATAGATCACACGGACATATATTAAGCATTAAAACAAGGTTATAATTCATAACAGAGTAGGCTAACCTTACCAATTAAACATGTTTATAGAGCATGCATAAATATATACAAGCATTAAAAACATGATTATAACTCATAACAAAGTAGGGTAACCTTGACCAATCAACAGAAATAATCAAATAAAAATATGTTCCGTAGTTCACATCGTTTTGAAAGTCACCAATTGTAACTACGTAATATTTACAAGTTCTTGTACAATGCATGTGATGGTGAAAAGACGCACTATTTTGATATAAGGTCTATTACTAATAGCGGATGCATTATATGTGATACATCAAAGTCATAGACAAAAGATGAAGCCTCACACATTGTTTTAAAAAGCGTTTTAAAGCGCGCCTGAGGCGCGAGTTGAGGCGGGGCGACCAAAAACCGCTCGTGGGCGTACGAGTCAGGGTGTCATTCAGAGGCGCTCGCCTTTCTGTGGTGAGGCGCACGCCTTGAGGCATACGCTTTAGAAATAATGGGATCATCCGATCCATTCGGATCTTTAGACAGATCCAACGGCTGTCATTAAAGTTGCATTTGCAAAAACCTAACCTAATCGATTTCATCTTTTTTCATTTGCAGACAGACAGAAGAGGGGAAGGGAACAGAGGACGAACTGAAGAAGAAGAGAAGAAGAAGAACAGAGGAAGAAGATCGAGAACTGAAGAAGAAGAAGAAGAACAGAGATCGCACCCGTGGGATTTACAGAGAAGAGAGTCATCTTTGAGATTCAGAGATTCAGCTGAAGAGAAGATCGATCTTTTCTTTGATTGGATTTACAGGTGGGTTTCGTTTTCTATCTCGCTTGCTCTTTCAATTACCATTTGGAGGAGAAGATCGCACCCGTCGAAAGGGGAGCACAGGTTCGCCTCGAGTTCTCAAGGCAGTCCTTCCTAGGGCCTTTCCTCCTTTCCCATGGCGGCACAACCAGCTGTCGGTGGAAGAATTGCATCGGCTGAGCATGGGGGTGGCTCGGCTGAAGATGAGAGAGATCTAAAGTGAGAGAGCGAGCTTTGTCATCCCATTCTGCTCCGGAAGTCCTTGTTTCGCAACATTCTCCCTCTGGAAGCTGAAGAACACAAACCTTCCCAAGAAAAGAGAGAGCCCTGTGCTCAAGCTGATCACTAGTGATGGGTTCAACTCTACCTTTACAACGAGTGATGATCCTCGGCTTTTGGCGATGCCTTTGTTTCTCGTTGCTGAGATGTTGGCTTTGATGGTGAGGGTGGAGTCTGTTGGCTTCAAGGTTCTGAGACCTTGGAAGGTGTGGTGAGTTGGGTTGATGAATTGCTTGGTGGTGTTGGTGGATGTGAAGGTTGGGGTGGAGAATAAAGTGGAGGCCATTGCTTTTTTCTGTCTTATCAATGTATACTTTTTAATTGTATGCCTACCCCATGATAACAAAGCAAACACGCATTTTAATAAGATTAAAGCATACATTGTACGCTACCCCATTGGCGTGTTTGCTTTTGATAAGATTAAAATGTATATTTTTGCATGAGAACAAAAAATAAAATGTCCTTATTTTGGTTTTATTTTTTATTTATATATTTTTCATCATTTTTTACAAAAAAACACCTCGTTTCGCCTCGCTACGCCTCGAGGCTACGCTTCGCCTCGGAAAAAGCTAAATCGCCTCGAAGCTTAAAAACGCTTTTTAAACATTGGCCTCACATAAAAAAAATCTAAGTTTCTGGGTTTCTTTGTGAGTTTTTATTTTTCTACTGCCTATTGTTGGACAAGCACATTTCTTTGAAATTCTTTGGAAAATTTATTGTGGAGAGCTTTGTTGGTGATTTATGTTTTCTTGGCTGAACGCAATAAATTTAATATTTTTAAGCCAATTTGTTTTATGGACTCTCAATCACTACACCAAATTGTCATTTTTGTAACAACTCCCAAAACAGTAACAATTTTGAGCTGTAACAATCTACCAAACAATTTCAAGTTAAAACTAAATTTAGTCAAAAAAACGAAAATCAGCTACATAAAAAAAGTGTTCCAATAAATTGGATCACCATGTATAGTATCACTTGTAGCACCATACTCTTCATGGTGATACAATTATTGTATCACTTTGTTTGTGAAAATGTATAAAATTGTTTAGTGGACTGTTACAGCTCAAAAGTGTTACTATTTTGGGGGTTATTACAAAAATATCAATTTGGTGTAGTGCATGTTTGGAGAGTGGTATGAAGAGAAGGCTGAAAGCTTTTGAGATTGAGTAGGGGGTGTTTTCATCGTTTCACTCAAATAGGAGTTTAATTCTCGTTCTTGTTGGCTCCATTTTATTGTTGATTCCTAAGATTGAGATCTTAAATCATTGTCAAGAACACGGAAGCTGGCGAGGAGATTCATCTATGTCCTAATCCGCAATTTTGAGGAAAATAATGGTAGTTTGCAATTATTGGTAATCGTGTCTTATGCATTGTGTTGGTGTTAATTGTTTTCTATGCTAGAATAGATTAATCGGGGGATTAATCGCCGATTTGATAACATAGTTAATGAGCATTGAACTTAAATACACAAAACCACCACCAAAAAAAAAATATACATATATATAGTACCTATTAACATTCAACTAGTAGGTCATGCTCATGTGTCACCCCAAAATTCAGGATCTACAGTTTCAATAGTAGAAGATGCACTACAAGAAATTTGGCATTAGGTGACAAAATTATACGCGACGCTTCGAAAATTGTCATTATTTTTTAGTTTACTGGAGGTATTTTGACGAGTCCTCACATATTTGTTCAAGCAAAATTTTGGTTTTTAGTTCCTTACATAAACATTTCGCAATCATCACGCAATAGTGAGTGGGAAAACTAGCCCTTAAATGAAATATATTTTGTGAGAAAAAGTAATTCTTGGTGGAGCTATCAATATAGTCCCACCTTATCACTAAAGGATCAATAGAAAAGGTAGAAAGAACATATATATATATATATATATATATATTTTATTATTATTATTATTATTATTATTTTTTTTCATATTACATTTCATCCAAAGCCAAATCCAAGAGCGAGAAAATTTTACTCACTGTCGGGCTTTTCTTATTGTCGAGGAAATGCGCGAGGGTTGGGTGTAACCACCCACCCCTCTCGAGATGAGCAACAACGCACATCTCGAGGTGGATGGGTGGTTACACCCAACCCTCGCTCTCTTTTCCTCGTCCATTAGAAAAGCTGAAATTGGGCTTTTCTTATTGTCGAGAAAACGCGCGAGGGAGAGGAGCGAGGGTTTATGGGGTTTACAACAACAAGGTTAACTTCTTGTTCTGATAGATGAGGTTTACTTTTTTTTTTTTTTTTTTTTTTGGGGGGGGGGGGGGGAGGGTTTGGGTGTATTAAGAAGAAATTTATGTTTTTTATGGAATTCATTCACTGTTTGAAGCTCTAGAGTTTTTTTAAATTGAAATAAAATCCGCTTTTGGAATAAACCCACACCGTGGTTTTTCCTCATGTTTCATTGTCTCTTTATTATTTTGTTCAAGTCATGTGATGCTCTACAAATTTGCTACATTGATTTTTATTACTTCACTCTTGTTGTTTCTTTTCTTCTTTTGTACCTCTAATTTCTCTTTTACACACTTTATAAAAACCAATTTCACTGATTAACATTGATAATTCTCAATCACCATTGTTGTATTGTGGTTCTTGTCTGGTCTCTAACACCTCTATGTTCTACTTTACCTTATGTATGACATTGTTGAGATGGAATTTTGTTTTTCTTCTTACTTTTCAATTTCTTTTGCTCTCAAGTTTCTAGTTTCTACATAGCACCGTCACTTCAATTATCATTTGTGTTTTCTTTGCTTTGCCATCCTAAACTTCTAATTTATGTAGTTTTAGGTTTCATACTTAATTTGGTACAGTTGTGTTATTTTACTTTTTTAACATTGGACTATTTTCAAAAACAGGATTCGCTTGCTATAGAACCACTGACAAAGAAGTTTATGCTTCTAGTGCGGATGTTCGTTTTAGTATATTCCATGCTCTGCGGCGTCTATATTTATTCGGTCTGTTTAAGTCGGATAAGCAACTATAGAAAGCTGAATAATATATATCCAACCTTCTCATGCTTTCGGCATTGAACGGCTAGAGATTCCCTATTTGCACTACCCAAAACCATATACATATAGCAGGTAAACCTTCGGTTTCATCCTCAACTTTAATTTTAGCTATCATCAGATTTCGATTTTAGGCTTAATAGGAATGAATGTGCATGCAATCCTGTAGTACTTTGCGATTATGTTGATGCAGCGATCTGGTAGTGGATGGTTTGAGACATTGTTAAACAGCCATCTCAATGTCAGCTCAAATGGAGGAATCTTCTCTGTTAAAGAGAGACGGAGTAATGTTTCGACAATCATTGAGACTTTGGATAAAGTTTACAACCCTGACTGGTTTAATAGTGCTTCCAAGAATGAATGTAGTGCAGCAGTTGGTTTCAAGTGGATACTTAATCAGGTAAGCATATGTTGTTTTATTACCTGATCTAGTAATTTGTGATTGTCTTACATAGTTTTTATCTCTCTCTATCGACCATTTGCTAGACAATCAATATGCAAATGCCTCATAATGACCGTTCTCTAGCTAGTTATAGAGTAGTAATATGTGGGGGTCCTACTAGGAACAGGATGGTGTGTGGAAACTAAGTGATCAGACCGTTCTTCTAGTAAGTAGGTGCTTGTCACTTGATTCGCTGTCACTGTTCCATTGTTCCATTGCCTATTATAGAGCTGATAGATATGGTTCCAATCCTTTCCTTTTGACTGTTCATTCAACCATTCTCAGCTCAAGTTCGTGGTTTAGCTTTTGTTATTTTTTTCTTCTAGTATAACTAATATAATGTTCACTAGTAAAAAAGAAATCTAGTTCTATGAAAAGCAAGAGAGGTTTGCTTGTTCTGATGTTTTCATTTGTAAGTGAAAATTTTCTAAGTTTGAGGGGTAAGCGTTTAATAGATGTCATCTACTGTTTGATTGAGTATTTTCTGTGAAGTTATGACATGTTCATGAGGCATGAGATAGACGGATGTGTAGATTATTTACTTCCATAACATAACTTGGGCTTAAGGAGCGTTTAGACAATCCATCCTTCTTTGCTCTAGGAATACATGGCAGTCAATCTGATGCATTAGTTTCAACAACCACAACCTGTACCAAGGATAGGAAAAGGGGAATCTTTATTGTTTGGTTTTGTCATCAGGTGAAGTATCTGACATTAGCTAGGGAGGATTTTGTGGATTATTGTTTGCAAAAGGACTGAAATGAGGGGATTATTGTGTTCAGTCATCGCTAATGCATGCTCTGAATTTGTTTTGCAGCAGTGAAGAGGAGGATCGAATCACACTATCACAATGGTGTTCTTATGCACTACTATAAGAAGGTAAAAGTTTTCTCCAATTGTGGGTTTGCATTTTTTGGATTGAGAACTAGGCTTAAGCATTATTTTTTGGGCCAATTTATATTGGTAATGTGAAATAGGAAGAGAGCTCTTGATCGTGATTTATCTGGATGTAGTTGCTTGTAGCTTGATTTGATCTTGCTAGGGAGATTAATTTGTTGTAACTATTTAGATAGGAATCAGGCTTGGGATTTCTGAAACATCGCCTACTTTCCTTAATTACTAACACTTATACTTCCTAATGTCGAATGCACGCTTTTTTTGTCAACTACAATACAAGGTCGTACCAACAATGTTCCTGCCACGATTCAAACAGTTTTAATTGTGGTGTACATCCAAATGATCCTTATTTTGATGAGATTGATGACCATGATGGTGATGATGAAGAATGATTCAAGGAGGTTGTGGGTATGAATAAATGTTGATGAGTTAAGGAACTTAGTGTTACTACAGTAGACTCAGTTATTTTTTTGACATTAACATGGTGTCACTTTATATCATTATTAAATTTTGGTAGACATATTTGAGGATTATATATATATATATTGTATTCGGTTATGTGACTTCGTGTATGCAATGAAAGAATGCAGTAATTTTTTATGAATAGAAATTGTACTATTTTAATTTTAGATTATGCATTACATAAAAAATTTAGATGGTCTTATTTAAGAATATGTGCTAATAGACAGCTATAATAAATGAGTGAAAAATGAATTGTCACAAACATAATAAAAGTGTGAGGAAAAATTTCGTCACAGTTAAATATTTTTAATGTATGAAATAACTATCGTAACAAATTGTTCGTAACGTATAAATTAGAAAGATTCCTCACAGAAAGTTCGCAGTAGATATTTTTAATGTATGAAATCACTATCGTGAAACTGTTCCTCACATATAAATCACATAAGTGATGAATGATTCGTCACATAAAGTCACCACACATGATGCCAACTTTCCATAACACGTAACACTGTAGAGTGACGAAAGCTTTGTTACTCATGTTGTAATTGTATACCCACGCGCTAAGTTTATGTGAGGAACCACTCGCCGTGTAAGCTAACTTTTTGTGACGAGTAAGGAATTCGTCACATAGTATTTTCCTTAACGCCCTTTATGTGAGAAATGTTGTGACGACTGAAATTCCCCACTGTTGCTGAAACGTGATGAATTAACATGTTTCAATGCCAAAGCCCAATTTTCTTGTAGTGATGATGGTGGAGACGACAACCAGTAGCGGTGTGCTAGCACTGGCGTAGCTTCATAAGGTATTAAGGGTTGTGGTAGTTGTTGGTGGTTGAATCTAGAATGGTGGTTGTCGGTGATTGTAGGGTGGCCACGAGTGATGGATTTGGGGGTGGTGGTGGCTACAGGTGACAGATTGTAGGTGGAGCAGGTTGAAGAAGAAGGGTCATGCAGAGATTTCAAAAGTAAGTATTGAAAATAAATTATTTGTTACTATTGATTTTTTTTTTTTTGTCTAAACAAGTGAGAGAGATGTGTTTGGAGATTAATCGAACATTATCTTTTTTTAAAGGCAATACAAAATTTTTATTGAAAATGTAAATTAAAGGGTTATTACCTTTTAGCCCTACTAGTTTAGGTGAAACCCTAGATGGGTTCTATTGTTCTTGAAATTTCGTCTAACACTCATTTTGTATATTAATTGTTAAGTCATTACAATTGTTAAGTCATTTTGTGAATGGGTTTGACTATCGAAAATCATTACAATATTTGAAATGTCTGAAATACCTACACGTGCGTGATGGGTACCAAACAATAATTGCGAGAATACTGTGGGTACCAAAAGGAGAGATTACCCACCATAGCTTCTCCGGTAGTTCCTTACACAGGCAGAGACGTAAAGAAATCTGGCATGTTGGGCAAAATGTTCGATATCCCAGTCGTGAATCCTTCTTTCCGATGACCCCTTTTGAAGCCGTCAGGACCTTCGTCTTCGATCCGATTTGCTCCGCTTCCAACTCTGGAAAATTGGGGAAACCTAGTTCTAATTTGGGAACCTCTGGCCCCTTGCCGTTATCGATGGGTTTAATCACTTTTGGGCCATTGGGGTCATATGGTGGTGGGGTTACTCAAAGGGCGTGGGGGCAATTGGAGCCTTCCAAGGTGGTTTATGAGGTGACTGTGAGTAGTATTGGGGAAGAGGTGATGTTTAGGGTCAGGTTCATAAGGTTATAATGTGGGTTTTTGTTGTGGTGGTGTTGATGGCTACTGTTGTGGGTTTGTTTATGATGGCTACTGTGAAGAATGTGATAGTACTGGTTGTGGTTGGTGGTGTTTTTGTGCCTGTGGGGGTGGTGTTATTAGATTTTGGGGGAAGAGGAGGATGTTGGGGGTACTTGAGTAGGTACCCAGATGCAAAGATTCGAGGTGCAAAATACGGGCAATTTGTTAAAGTCACTGGGATAATTTCCTTTTGTTTTACTCAAAACCGATCTTGTTTGTTAGTTGGTTTTATGTACAAATAATTTCGATGGGTTTTGTTTATTTATATTGAGAATTACTCATTGCTTGTTGTTGTTATCGTCGTCATTTTGATAATGCCATCATTGTCATTTTGATAATTGTTATTGTTGTCTTCAGTCTTGGTGTGGTTGTAGACTTGTTTTTTTTTATTCAATGATGATGTTGATATTATCATATGCATGTTGATGTACTGGTTTGCAGTGTTATTGCGAGTGAAATTTTGATAATTGTTATTGTTGTCTTCAGTCTGAGAACGTGAAATTTAAAGTTCCTATTTTGTTTTTGCGACTAGTTATTGTTTGATCATAGTATTTGACATGTTAGGTTTTTTTGTTTTGCTATGGATGCTATGCAATACAAAGAAATAAATGGGCATGTTTTTTTCAGCAAAAATTAGGAAAGAAGAAAACGAATAGATGCTGAGACAATTTTTTCTTTCTTTCAAAGGTAAAAAAAACATAATAATAATTAAAAAAAATTGTGTCGAGCTTATCTGGGCTTGTGCAAAAGTGTTAAAAGTTTGCAACCGATATGGAAAAATCCCAAATTCCAGTTTAAGGATTGATATTCATTAGATGGTGAGGCATCATTGATTTTAAGCATGTATTCAATGTACTACATCAAATTGGCATTTTTGTAACAACTCTCAAAACAATATCACTTTTGAGATGTTACAATCCGCCAAACAATTTCAAGTTAAAACTAAATTTAGTCAAAAAAATAAAAAACAATTATACAAAAAAAATGATATAATAAGTTGAATCACCATGAATAGTATCACTTTTATAACCACACTCTTCATAGTGATACAATTATTATATCACTTTGTTTGTGAAAATGTGTAAAATTGTTAGGTGAATTGTTACACTTCAAAAGTGATACTGTTTTGGGGGATGTTACAAAAATGTCAATTTGGTGTAGTTTTCACTTGATCACTGGAAAGCAAAGATAAATATTTACATGCAACTCATATGTGGCAAACACAATAATGTAAATTTGATGTGACGTATATATATATATATATTTTTCAGTCAGTATATAAAATTTTATTATTTTAAAGACCGGTTTGTTATCATTTATGACCAACCCTTACCAATAGTTCATATACAACGACAATATGCGTAGAGCCTTATAATACACTTGACACTAGCTATTGTGATACCGAGGAAATAGACTTTTGGATGTTTCCAAATTGTCTACATTTGACGAGAGTAACCACCATACTCGCTTCCATTGTCAACAAGTTGGAAAGGAAAAAAGTGTGGATTTTTATGGGGTACCACGTCAGATGCCAAGAAATATTGCCCAAGTGTGCGGAAGAATGTGTGCAAGCGTAGCCATTTAGGGGGTCTTGGAGTTGGAGAAATAGAAGAAATAAATCAAGAATTAATTGGGAATGAAAATCAAGCATTATGGACACAAATCATGGTGGAAAAATATGGAGAACATGGCGTGGGGTGGTATACAAAAGAGGCGAGCCGTTTTATGGAAATCCATTATGCATATTAATTAGGAAGTTGCTACGTGTACCAAACTATTCGGAGAATGCCTTTCAAAAAAAGAAACTATTCGGAGAATAAGGAAGTTACACCACCCTAAAATACCCAACACTAACTTACAATTTTTTCAATAAAAAATCATTTAATGGCGTGTTTTTTTGGTTTATGAGCATTAATGTGCTCTTCAATGAAAGTACAAAAGAAAAAATTATATAAGAGAACTAAAACACATTGACGCACTTAAATTCCGACCCGGGGTGGCTCATGCGCACAAAGCGCAGGAGGGGTCCTGTGCACAGATCTGGACCGTTAGATCTATTGGACGTTCCAGATCCTCAACTTTCTCTCTCTTTACAAAAACTCAATTTTGTTTTTATCTCTCTCTACTGAACAAATCACTAGTAGTTAATCTATGGTGATGTGCAAATTCAATACAAAAAAATGAATTGATTTCTGTTGATTTATGTTAATTCATTGGTGAATTTGATGCAGTTAACATCAGATTAGTTTAGCTGATTTTGATGAACAAAACTGAACCTTGATTTCTTCTTCTTATAAGCCATTAATGGCTACATGTTTCTTCTATATACAGAGTAAATTAGAAAAAGAATCTAAGAAAATCAACGAAGGAAGTTGTTATCATCAGATTCACGTCTTCGACCTGATAGATATGCATCCAGTAAATTATCCCGAATCTGCTCTTTCATACTCAGTCCCGTATCACCCCTCCATTCTCCGCTTTAGTTTTCAGAAATGCATCCAGTAAATTATCATCAGTAGGTAAAATCTCAAAGATTACCTCCCCTAACCTTGACTTGTTTTGCTTCACATAATTCACTAGCCCTGGTTGCAACTGATTCAGTAGCTCCTTTGTTACTCCAAGTCTATCAAGTCACTAAAACACCATTCTCACATAAAATCAGAACACAAATGCCATACACATGAACAATTCAAAGAAACAAATTCATAAAAAATGGCCTACTAAAATGCATGATCAAATCTTTCCCACCAACTAAACCTTCTCTTAAATTCATTTCTACTCAAAATCCACAACAATTGTTAGAAGTAGTTTGTTACTCAAAGTCAGTTTATGACTCAGTCTTTCAAGTTGTTGCTTTCTGTTTAATAAAGTCCTAGTTTGTAGGACTCTAGATCAGGTTTGTTTCATTTGTTTTAGGCTGACCACGTCTTTAGGAGTTGTAAACGTGGTTGCTGCAGTTTAGGAGTTGTAAACGTGGCTGCTGTAGTTTATGTTTGTAAAGGCCTATAAAAGCCACAGTTCAGTATTGAATAAACATAGAGTTCAAACTCATTCTTTGTGTTACAGTCCCTTGATAATTAACATCTGGTATCAGAGCCAGAATCAAAGGGGACTGATTAGAGTGTAAGTGAAACATGAGTGAGATCGAATGAGTGAAATGATGGCAACAAAGAGAGATGGACTGCTAAGCATTCCCAAGTTTGATGGAGACTATGAGCATTGGGCAATGCTTATGGAGAATCTGCTGCGTTCCAAGGAGTGGTGGCACCTGATAGAGACAGGAGTCAGAGAACCAGCAAGAGGGGAGATTTTGAATGGAGCACAGAGGGCAGAGCTAGCAGATTTGAAGCTCAAAGACCTGAAGGTGAAGAACTATCTCTTTGCCTCGATTGAGAAGACTATTCTCAAGACAATCCTTCAGAAATCCACTGCAAAAGAGTTGTGGGATTCCATGAAGAGAAAGTTTCAAGGCAATGAAAGGGTTCAGAGTGCACAGCTGCAACGCCTGCGGAGAAACTTTGAGGTGTTGGAAATGAAGAATGGTGAGTCCATCACTGACTATTTTGCTAGAGTTATGCTTGTGGCAAATGACATTAGAAATCTGGGAGAAGATATGCCTGATGCGAAAGTCGTAGAGAAGATTTTGAGAACTCTCTGAAAAGTTCACATATATCGTGTGTGCTATTGAGGAATCGAAAGACATCAAAAGTCTTTCAATTGATGAAGTCCAAAGCTCGTTATTAGTACACGAGCAGAAGCTAAAAAGAGTAAGCAGTGGAGAAGAACAAGTGTTGAAGGTTTCAGAAGGCAGCTCTGCAGACAGAGGATATGGAGGGAGAGGATCAAGTCGAGGAGGTTTCAGAGGCAGAGGTGGAGATCGAGGAAGAACCTTTTTCAACAAGGCTTCGATTGAATGTTACAAATGCCACAAACTAGGGCATTTTCAGTATGAGTGCCCCACCCTGCAGGAAGGAGCCAACTATGCAGAACTTGACAAAGAAGAGGAACTGGTACTGATGGCTCATGTGGACCTGCACCAAGCCACACGAGAGGATGTATGGTTTTTAGATTCTGGTTGTAGTAATCACATGACTAGAAATAAAATGTGGTTCTCAAATCTAGATGAAGGGTATAGACAGACTGTCAAGCTTGGCAACAATGCAAGAATGACTGTGTTGGGAAAGGGGAGTGTTAGGATGCAAATTGGAGGCATTACATAGGTCTTGACTCATGTGTACTATATACCAGAATTGCAAAACAATTTGTTGAGCGTAGGGCAATTGCAGGAAAAGGGAGCTGCCATACTTATTCAGAACAATGTGTGCGAGGTGTTCTATCCAAATCGAGGGCTCATCATGCAATCAGAGATGTCAGTCAACAGGATGTTTGTGATATTAGCTTCACCTGTAGTTGATGAACCAAACTGTTTCACAACAGCCTCTGAAGAAGACTCTCATCTGTGGCACTGTAGATTTGGGCACTTGGGCTTTAATGGATTGAGAACTCTACACTACAAGAAGATGGTGAAGGGGCTGCCTATGGTGAAAACTCCATCCAGGGTGTGTGTAGATTGCTTGAAGGGGAAGCAGCACCGAGAAGTGATTCCCAAAAAGAGTCAGTGGAGAGCAACACAATAACTTCAATTGGTTCACGCAGACATCTGTGGACCGATTACACCAGAGTCCAAAGGTAAAAAGAGGTATTTGCTCACTTTCATTGACGATTTCAGTAGAAAGACATGGGTGTTTTATTTATCAGAAAAGTCAGAGGTACTTACCATGTTCAAGAAGTTCAAAAGCTTGGTTGAAAAGGAAGCAGACAAGCATATAGGGTGTTTAAGGACTGACAGAGGGGGGGGGGGGGAGTTCACTTCAGATGAATTCAAAGAGTTCTGCAGTTTCAATGGTATAAAGAGGCAGTTGACAGCAGCATACACTCCGCAACAAAACGGAGTTGCTGAACGGAAAAATAGGAGCATCATGGATTTGGCAAGGAGTATGATATCTGAAAAGAAAATTCCAAAAGATCTCTGGCCTGAAGCTGTCAATTGGACCATTTACGTCCTTAATCGAAGTCCAACCACTGTAGTGAAGGATCAAACACCTGAGGAGGCTTGGAGTGGACACAAGCCATCTGTGGAGCATTTCAAGGTATTTGGCTGCGTTGCACATGTGCACATTCCTGACAGAAAAAGGACTAAACTTGATGATAAAAGTATGAAGTGTATTCACTTGGGAGTGAGTGAAGGAACGAAGGCATACAGACTCTACAATCCAGTCACAGAAAAAATTGTGATAAGTAGAGATGTTGTGTTTGAAGAAACTGAAAGTTGGGATTGGAGCAAAGTGGAGCCAAATGGGACTAGCACTGGTGCTCTAGCATGGGAAGAAGATGAAAGGAATGAAGAAAGAAGAACAGATGATGAAGACGAGGAGGGAGGCAATGGAGTTATTAGCTCAGCCTCATCAGACACAACACCAATTGTGGAGCAAGGGAGGATTAGGAGACAACCTCCATGGATAGAAGACTATGTGACAGGAGAAGGGCTATCTGAGGAAGAAGAAGCAAACAATCTAGTCTTATACACAAAAGCTGGAGATCCTAGCACGTTTGAGGAGGCTGTTGGCAGCTTAAAATCACTACAACACAAATGCTCTTTAATAGCACTTTCCAATAGCGTTTTTCACAATTATGCTATGAAAAATCAATTTGTAATGGACTTTCAAAATGAAAAACGCTATCTAACTGAACGGCGGGCTTTTTGGCGCCCCCCAAATTTTTTTCACTCAGACCTTTTTCTCTCCTCTTGCTCGCCTCTCTTCCTCTCCACTGCTACATCACCCAATAGTGTGTTTGTCTCTTCTCATGTGCAATAATGGAGTTTAGTCGTCTCCACTTCTAAACACCACAACCACTTCTTTCCCCAGAGCGAAACGAAGATGTAGAAGAGATCGTCAACAACGAAAACGATTGTGAACCTTCTGGCTTCTCCACTCCCTCTCATCTCTCCCGCGACTCTCCTTCGAAGCCGTCGTTCGATTTCAGTGTGAAAGGCTTCAAAACCTCCGCCTTGAAGAAGAAGACCGTGACCACAACGGCTGCATCTCCATCTGTTCCTCTCCCCATTTGCAAAGTTGAAAAGTTAGGGTTTCCTCTCCCCATCTCTTCCTCTCACCATCTCTTATTCTCTACCAATTTGGCTTCTCAACTCGAAATCGCCATTGAAGCGTGTCTGTCATTGATTCATTAGATTTTCACCATATTCATTAGATTATGTGTGTCTGTCATTGATTCATTAGATTTTCACTAGATTTTTGTTTTGTTGTTTTACAGTAGTTGCACTTGCAACATCACCATCTTACTTACGTTGTTGTTGTTGCAGAAATTTGAGGGAAATGATCAGGATTGACGGAGCAGACTACATGATATCCATCTGTGGAAATGATACCTTGAGGGAGCTTTCATCTCCAGG
This sequence comes from Berberis vulgaris, assembly GCA_963556465.1. NCBI lineage: Eukaryota > Viridiplantae > Streptophyta > Magnoliopsida > Ranunculales > Berberidaceae > Berberis > Berberis vulgaris. Next base: position 58,894,997 of record OY747133.1, read on the forward strand.
GAAAATCTTCGAAAATCAGAAGTGAAGGTGTGTTCCGTTTCTTTATTGTCCATTCATTCACACATTTAACTTTATGTATTTTATTTCAATTTTTTTTTTCTTTTCAAAATTGCAATTCCAATGTCTCCAAAACTGATACTTTTCTGCAGTTCATCCTGTCCACTTTTGATTTTTGTCTAATTTTGGGCATGGTTCAGATCTCCTACTTGTTTTGACAAATCCAAAATACCTTTGATAGCAACCAAGTGGGTTTTGTGTTTTTAAGAGGTCCCGAAAGGATTTTGAAAATTGTTCAAGTTTTGAATGTGGATATCTATTTTCTTCTTGTTGACTCCATTAACGCTTTCCTTACATATTTGATAAGCTAGTAACCATTGATAAATAAGTGAACAGAGCCATGGTTTTGTGTTTTAATGTACAATAGCATGAATATATATTAATTTGGGGTTTTGTCTTTTATGAGATTAAACAAGTCAAAACATTTTGCATATAATTTACTTATTTGGTCGAGTGATGAAATAATTGCATTATGTTGTTTATCTAAAATATATACAATACAAATTTGCTAGAATATAGATTAAAAAAAACCCCACAAATTATATGGGGGGTTCACAGTGTTGCAAATTCACACACTATGCTGCATCAATGGGAGAGACTAGTCCACTATAAACAAAACTTTGAGCACATGAGAGATTACGCTTTGCACTCATAAAAAAATTTAGACACTGATGTTCCTCATACACACCACTCCTCTGCCACTCACAATAATCCTTCTATATTAATCACTGAAAATGTGTATGGTGGTGAGGAAATCTGAAAATTTCAAGAACTTGATTATGCTTCCATATTGATCATGATGAACAAAATTCTAGTTGCAATAAGCTTGATATCAAGTCAATGAAAGCTTCTAGTAGTGCATGATCTGTCAGGTCGAATTTGGGTGACACAGCCTAGCAATGGCTCTTCAGAGAAATTTCTTTCAGTTTTTCAATCTTATAGAGATCTATGTCACATGAAAAACAGTTTTAAATAGGTTTCCAAAGGTCAACTGGTCAATTGTACCAAACTGTGTTCTTTGTAGATGAAGCTGATGCTGAATAGAATTACTGCTTTGATTTTGGTAACATGTATCTTGTTTCGACCATCAAAGAAGCCAACTAAAATCTAACTAAAACACACTATCCTGGTTTTGGAACGAAATAAGATCAACTAGTGCAAGCTTCTCAATATAGTTGGTATTAAGTGACTACTTGTACAGATGTGAGCGGTGATATCAAATCTTTTCTCATTATTTAGAAATGTGTATGTTGCTCCTTCTGCATGCTTACCGTAAATCTGAAATGTGTATGTTGAAATTATTATGTTTGTGTGCTTAAAGTTTTTTCACTGGGACTCTAGTCTCTTTGAGATAAAATGTCAATTCTAGACATTATAACATCATGCATGCAAAATTCATATCACTGATGTTACCTGATCCCTTCATTGTTGAGGCCAGCTGCATCTGAATTGCTAGGGGTAATTTGAGCTGAATATTAATTTTTCATAATTTTGATGCAGTCAACCTTGCAATTCTCAATTCTGAAGATTTCGTGCATCAGTAAAGTTCAATTCTGGCTTAATGTCTAATGATTTTAACAAGGTATTCAGCAAATTCTGTTTCCATCATTGACATGGTAGTCTTTAGGTTGAGAAATGAGGTTTAGTTGCTAACTACCTGGGAATTTGCTTACTTGAATTTAGAGTTTCAATCCTATGTGTGAGCCCTCTGAAGACCGGCAGTGCAAGTTTGATGAAAGTCCAGAACCTGAACGACGAGGAATGAACTTCGAAGCTGACCATATAGTTGATGGGGCTGGTGGTTCCTGCAGAACATCCAGGAAGGATGAAAAAGACTTCACCTTTCCCTGTGGGCAATCAGTGTCCGAAGATGATGATGAAGTTACAGAGTTGAAAATTAGAGCCTTCATTGATGAGAAGGTATCACTTTTACGATTATCAATCTTTTTTCATGACATGCGAAAATGATCGGGAGTCATTTTCTAATTTCAGTTCTTTGATTGTTGCTTTCCAAATATTAAAATTGCAGGTCCTGGAGCTAAAGAGGATGCAAACACCATTATATGAAGATTATTATAACACTTTGAATGGTTCAGGCTCTGCAGCAGAAGAACAACTCTTACCTCAATGCGCAATAAAACAATTTAGCCTCCTAAGGAAGATAAAATTAGGAAGAAGAGAGAACGAACAACAACGGAGACGATAACGGTGAGAGCTAGCAAGAAGAACAAGGAGCAGATGGAGAGCCAAAGAATGACACACATTACTGTGGAACGAAATCGGAGAAAACAAATGAATGACCACCTCAATGCCCTTAGATCTCGCATGCCTACTGCCTTTCCTTTGTTCACAAAGTGAACTGTCTATTTTACTTCTTATGAATTAAATCATTTTCCTTGTGTTCAATATTTGTAATGTATGGTATTTTAATTTTATGCAAGTGTTGGACATTGATTGATTAGGGAGACCAAGCTTCAATTATCGGCGGGGCCATAGATTTTGTCAAGGAATTGGAGCAACTGTTGCAATCTCAAGATTGTATGTCCAAGAAGGCAAGGGCAACTTCTGAGAGTTATTGCAGCCTTTGAAGGAATTGGATTAACAGTCTTACACGTTAATGTTAATTCCTTTGATATCAACTCTCTACTCTACTCTTTTAATCTCAAGGTACGTAATTAGTAATTTAGTACACCCAATTCCCTTTATTCAATATATTGGTATTGCACATTCATTAACAATTTTAAGTTGTTGGGTGGCACTAGCAGATAGAAGATAGGTGTCAATTTGGATCAGCTGATGAGATTGCAGCGGTTGTCAATCAAATTTTCAGCTACATTAACAACAACAATGGCCACAGACCCCAGCCCTAAACATGGACAAAAGGTATACAATTTTATGAAATTCAAGTTAGTTTTCATTATTTATTATGAGAATATATATTTTGAATGATGGATTAATGAAATCACACTACAACAAAAGTGCTTATTAATAGAAGGTCAAGTTAAATTTGGAAAATGCGCGCACTTAGTCTAGTTAGTAGAAGGCCTAAGTTTGAAGAAGACAGAAAATATAGTAGAGCACCATGATGACAATTCAAGCTTTGAAGAATCATTTCAGAAGACAGGAACCAAATGCATATCCTGTCATTCAACTTGTAGAGATTAAACATATTGGCTTATCTTCAAGTGTTTGATTGTCTATCTTGAGATTGTACCGATGATTCAACTCGGGTCTAGTCGAGTATAAAATGACTCAAATAAGCTTTGGCATGAACATAAAAGCATAAAAAGATCTCGAATGAACATCAAAGCATGGAGATTGCTTTTGTTTTTTGTTTTTTTTTTTAAATCTTTTCTGGCCCCAAACATGGGTTGGGGCCTTCTTAAAATGAAACATAAAAGCATGGAGATGGGTTTTTAGATTTGTGGCTCCATCATGGGGTCCTTCTTAAACTTGCATTAGTTAAATATGGCAAATTTTCGTACTCTTAGTCTGGATAGAGGAAGGTCCAAGTTTGAAGAATAATCAAATATAGTAGTTTCGCCATAACGATGACGGTTCACGCTTTGAAGAATCAATTTCAGAGATGGGAACTGAATGTGCATTTACTGCATGTTTCCCACCTCACATCCTGTCATTCACCAACCTGTACCACCATAGCAACAACACAACCACTTATTAAAGTCTCAAAATAGACTTAATGAGTTGAAGGAAATAGGAACTAATCTTGAAGGTTGTTGGGTTGTGCAAAGTACTATTATTTGCTCTAGATTTTTTTATTTTATTTTTGCAGAATGTAAGCGAGCGGTTTAAGGAGCGATGAACCTTTATATTAATAAAAATGTTCAGCTTGCTCGGAGAAAGCTGGCTGCCCTAAGGCAGTGGTTGGCGCATCAAAATATTGGAAGGCAGCTCCGAAGTTGAATGATGGGGAACTTTCTCATACTGGTATGCAACTTTGTTTGATTAGAAGTAATAACTTTTAAATTATCAGCATACTGGATTTTGTAATTAATGTAAGCTGCGGGTTAATCTTCTCAGAGTTAAGGCCCTTCTTTCGCAATAGGAGAGCTTGCTACACTCGCCAAAGGAGGCACTTGTAGTGATGGGTTTTCAAAATCATACTTCTAAAGGATAAATCTCTTCTTCCATTGAACCCAAGAGAAGGTTTCTGTGATGTTTGTAAGTTGGATGGTTGCAGAGGTTTGTTTCTCAGACCATGGAATAGGAGTCAATAACCCATTCATGTAGATTTAGTTTTATTTCAGTGAAAGGTTTCCTGAACTGGGACAAGTTCAGGATGTTCTCTTCTAGAGTCTAGACACTCAAAGCAAAAGCATTTCTGAAAGCAATTGGGCTGAGTGAAGCTCTGGAAATTGGGGATTGTCGGGGTGTAGATGAAATAAAATAAAATCACAGAGCTTATTCGTTGACCAGGTAAGGACTAAGTTTCACATAACTGGGGGATGCGTTAGGAGATTAGGTTCGGAGGGCAACAAATAATTAAAACTATGGTGCTCTGGGCACGAGAATCCCTACACCAACGCATTAATTTTCTTCCTGTATGATTGATTTTTTTTTGTTCATCCGTGTCCGTCATTGTTTTGCATTCATTCAAATGCTTTATCATTGAGCTATAGAGTAAGTTCTTTTTTTGTTCATGTATCTCGTGTCCCCTTTAAAACTTTTGTTCATTGAAATGTACTGCCAGTTATTTTATTGGTGGGGGAGATGAAGCGGCAATGTGACGAGATAATGTGAGTAGTCTCCTTCTGTTGCTTTTGTGCCTCCCTAAAATGAAGTATTTCTCACTTTCGCCATGATCTTCAGAAATGTGTATGAATATATAATTGCCGCACAGAAAGCATCCACATCTGAAGGAGGCACTTGTAGTGATGGGTTTTCAAAATCATCCAAGATGGTTTTTGATGGAAATTCAACTGGTTCGGGTAAATCTCTTCTTACATTTGATTTTTTTTTTTCCTGTGGGGAGTGTCTTAAGTTTTGTGCAGTTTTTCTAAGTATTCCAAATTTACTCATGTAGCAAGCCGCTCATCATCTCCAGCTGCTGGTCAATCACCATCATCTTTCATTCTTTCCATCCAAGGGATTCTCATGGTAGGAGACTGTTTGATATTTGTCTTTTACTTGATTGAATTCTGATGAATGCTAGGTACTTATTCGTACCTTTACTTAAACAGTGAAGCTTAGTATCAAGTTGTTCAAGGTACCGGAATTGTTCATTGAGATTCCTGAAAGCGCAACCATTGGTTCACTGAAGGTAAATGACTTTGTCATATTATGCTTTGGTTATGAACTTATGTATCTCGTACATGTGTGTACTTATTAGTTGGAATAATGAGTGATAGTGCCTAGCATGGACCACATAGTGATGACATTTGGTCTATAAGTGATTATTACTAATTACTGATTGCTCCATTGAATTACTTCTACAGAGGACAGTGATGGAAGCTGTAAATGCCATACTTGGAGGAGGATTACGTGTTGGAGTTGTTTTTCAAGGGAAGAAAGTCAGGGAAGACAATAAAACTTTGTTGCAGTCTGGAATTGCCAACGATGACAAACAAGGTGCGTTGGGAGGGCGATATGAGCCACCACCTCCGGCAGGACATGCTGCTGCAGCTAGTTTTGGTGCCTCAGCAACTGCGAAGATCAGTGTGGATACGTCACTGGCTGGAGCAATAATAGGGAAAGGTGGTGTGAACTCGAAGCAGATATGTCGTGTAACAGGTGCTAAGCTTTCAATTAGAGAGCACGAATCAGATCCTAACCTGAAGAATATTGAGCTCGAAGGCACCTTTGATCAGATCAAGCAAGCAAGCGGAATGGTTCGGGAGCTAATTGTGAATATTGGTGCAGCCGCTGGGAATGCAAATAGTCATGCAGCTCCAGCCCCAGTGCATTCAGCAAATAACTTCAAGACAAAGATGTGCGAGAAGTTTGCCAAGGGGTCATGTACTTTTGTAGAAAGATGCCATTTTGCGCATGGTGCAAATGAATTACGCAAGCCAGGTGTTTGAATGTTCAGTCTTGTCTTGTGACCGTCTTCGAGATGGCTGAATTATGTCATGTGGTAGTTTCGCAGGTAGAAAACAATATGAAAATGGGTTTTTCAAGTTGATTTCTTGATTTTTTTTCCTGTTGTTTTAGCTATTATGAGTACTTTCAGTTGTGGTAGCCTTGTGTTTTTTGTGCATTTCATGTTATGGTTTAATTTTGATAAATCTTGAGAGCAGGATGAATGATCTTTGGAATGATATCTAATATCAGGGTTTTATAGTTGTGATCTCAAATGAAGACCATTGTAAAACTAAATGCTTGAAAGTTTACATTTTAAGATGTTTCATAATTTTGTTGGCATTGCTGCATATTTGATCATAATGACTCGCAATCAGTAGAACTCTACCATAGCGTTTTTAAAATGTTATAAAAGGCTAATTTACTATAGCGTTTTTAAAACGCTATAAAGCTCCGGCAGACAACGTTTTCTAAAACGCTATGGTATCCTACCATAGCGTTTTTGAAACGCTATTAATGGGTTTTTTTTCTTGTAGTGAATGGAGGAAAGCAATGGACAGTGAAATACAAGCCATTGAGAGAAATGAGACTTGGAGCTTGACAACTTTGCCACCAGGAGTGCGAGCCATAGGAGTAAAGTGGATTTACAAAACCAAGAAGAACGAGAAAGGAGAAGTGGAGAAGTACAAAGCCAGGCTTGTTGCCAAAGGGTACTCACAGAAACAGGGGATAGACTACCAAGAAGTGTTTGCACTAGTAGCCAGATGGGATACAATCAGAATGATTCTTGCTCTAGCTGCACACAACAACTGGTATGTTTTCCAATTAGATGCGAAAAGTGCCTTCTTACATGGAAAATTGATTGAGCATGTTTACATTGAGCAACCTCAAGGCTATGTGAAGTTAGGAAAGGAACAGAAGGTGTTGAAGTTGAATAAGGCATTATACGGGTTGAAACAAGCCCCTCGGGCTTGGTACAATAGAATAGAGACATATCTTATTAAGGAGGGGTTTGTAAGGTGTCCTAGTGAACATACCCTGTTCACAAAATGCAAGAATGATGGGAAGGTGTTGATAGTTAGCATATATGTAGATGACTTGCTGTTTACAGGAAACGATGCAAAGCTGTGTCAAGAATTCAAGTCCTCAATGAAACTTGAATTCGACATGTCAGACCTGGGAAGGATGAGACACTTTTTAGGAGTGGAGGTGGTGCAGAACGAGGAAGGGATTTACATTGGTCAGAGGAGGTATGCACAGGAGGTATTGGAGAGGTTTGGGATGTTAGATAGTAATGGTGTGAAGAATCCAATTGTACCTGGATGCAAGGTGATGAAAGATGAAGAAGGTGCAAGAGTGGATGCTACGCAATACAAGCAAATGATTGGCAACTTGATGTATTTGACTGTGACAAGACCTGATTTAATGTTTGTTGTCAGTCTAGCCAGCAGATTCATGGAGAAACCTACTGAAATGCATATGCAAATGGTGAAGAGAGCTTTACGTTATGTAAAGGGTACTATGGACTTGGGGATTTTCTACAAAAGAGGGGGAGATGGCAGTGAACTGTCTGCTTTCTCGGATAGTGATTATGCTGGGGACATTGATGATCGCAAGAGTACTTCAGGTTATGTGTTTTTAATGAATTCAGGGGCTGTGTCATGGAGTTCAAAGAAGCAAGCAGTGGTTAGTCTTTCCACAATTGAAGCTGAGTTTATTTCAGCAACTTCATGCGTTTGTCAAGCTGTATGGATGCAGAGAGTGTTCAAATGCCTTGGCTGGAGTGGAAGTAAGTGCACAGTGATACATTGTGACAATTCATCAACCATTCAGCTGTCAAAAAATCATGTGATGCATGGGAAGAGAAAACACATTGATGTCAGGTACCATTTCCTTCGAGACCTTTCAAATGAAGGAGTTGTGGAGTTAAAATATTGCTGTTCTAAGGATCAAGTAGCTGATGTTATGACCAAGCCTATAAAGCTCGATGCTTTTGTGAAGATGAGAGAGTTGCTTGGTGTGTGTTCTGTGCCTTCAAAGTAAACTGATTGCCATTGCAATGCAGTTTAAGGGAGGAAATTGTTAGAAGTAGTTTGTTACTCAAAGTCAGTTTATGACTCGGTTTTTCAAGTTGTTGCTTTCTGTTTAATAAAGTCCTAGTTTGTAGGACTCTAGATCAGGTTTGTTTCATTTGTTTTAGGCTGACCACGTCTTTAGGAGTTGTAAACGTGGTTGCTGCAGTTTAGGAGTTGTAAACGTGGTTGCTGCAGTTTATGTTTGTAAAGGCCTATAAAAGCCACAGTTCAGTATTGAATAAACATAGAGTTTAAACTCATTCTCTGTGTTACAGTCCCTTGATAATTAACAACAATAACTTTTTTTTTACAAACTGATTATACCAAAATGCATAAAAAAAAATTTCCCCCAAAAATCCAAACTTTCCCATCCCCAATCTTCTACTAAAACAAATTCTCCCCCAAAATTTCAACTTGAACTTCAAAACCATCAAAAGAACCCACAATTGAAAAAAAACAAACAATACCCACAAACACCCACACATGCAAATTGAAAACCCAAACAAGCCAGAAATCAAGAGCATTACCTGCAAAATTAGATCTTGAGCAGATAGAAAATTGGGTTCCTATCCAAAGCTGGTTCTAAAAAGACCAGGTTCGCTTTCTACAAACTCGCTAGTCTTCCAATCAACTAGAATCGTGCTAGGATTATATGCAGTTTCCATGGTTTAAGTTTGCAATGTCATGTAACTGAAGTTCAAGATCTATTGGACATATCTCTTTTATCGTTCAATTTCTTATTGATATGTTTTTTGTATTAAACTATCTCTGTTACTTTGCAGTCTGGAAGAGAAGCAGAAAGCAGAATCGGTTTAGAGATATGCTCTAGAGAAGGGTTACTTTGCAGTTTGGAAGAGAAGCTAGAACTCGATGAAGCAAATGTTGTTGATGATGAAGACATGGTTGATGAACAAAATCGGCTAGACGGTGAAGTGGAACGGTGGAATCCATGGAATCCGTTCGATTTTTGCAAAAATGGACCACTGGATCGGGTTCTAGAAGAAGATGTAGTTGCCATTGTTGTTCAGTAGAGACAGATAAAAACAAAATTGAGTTTTTGTAAAGAGAGAGAAAATTGAGGATCTGGACCGTTATATTCCGTCCAATAAATCTAACGGTCCAGATCTGTGCACAGGACCCCCTCCTGCGTTTTGTGCGCATGAGCCCCCGTTAGGGCTGAAAACCGAATCGACGGTTCGGTTTTAAAATTTTCAAACCGAAACCGAACCGACCATTAACAAAACCGATCCGAAACCGAACCGCTTATAATTTATGCAAATCGTAACCGAACCGACTAAAATCGAAATAAAATCGAATCGACCGACTACTTTAAAGATATTGTATTATTTATATATAAAATATATATTATTTATTATATATATTTGGTCGGTTAAAATCACATAGAAATCGAAAACCGAACCAACCACTTCGATTTTGAATTTTTTAAAATCGAAACCGATCCGAACCGAATTTAAACCGAACCAATCGGTTCGATCGGTTTAATCGATTTGATCGATTTTTTGTTCAGCCCTAGCCCCCGTGGCCCCTTAAATTCTATAACTATGCATAAACATCAAAGATGTACTAATTGTCTAACTAAACCTGATAAGAGAAAACTACTTAAACAAGTATGCAATAACAAGTGACTAGTACAACGAATATCATATTGTTAGCAAATAATCATAAGCTAATGATGGAGCAAAGTTGAGAAATAATCATAAACTAATACAAGGAAGAATTTGGTGGATGGTTGAAAGGGTTTATTAGTTAAGATTAATTAATGTGATTAGTAGTGGAAATGGATTACATTGATGATCAAGGGATGGGGTTTGAAGAAGAAAGACGAAAATCAGTGTGGAGCTTAACATCATGATGAGTGTTTTTGGTGAATAGCCCTTTGCCTAAGGCAAGAAAGAGGTTTTGGCCTCCAACTCATCCAAGATCTCCCGTGAGCTAAAAACCTCAACTCAACTCCTCCTGCAATTCTCAGTTCAACCAAGCACTTAGTTAACCTCAATTTCTTCTTCTTCTTTACAAGAAAATTAAGAGAGTAAATTAATTAAGCACACGTACGTACGTACCGACCTTGCACGCTTTCAAGGTGTGATTACATCGAGGGTGAGGTGTATGAAGAATCCCATGTAGATCAGGTCTAGAGAGAAAGATAAACCCTTACAACCCAAATGTGCGTGGTTGCTTTGCTTGCGATCATCAACTTAAGTTGATTCATTTTGAGGGTTTCAATTCAGGAAATATATCAGAGGCAAAGGTGATTTCAGTTACGCAAATCTAACAATATCTATGTGATCCAGACCCATCCCACCCCAAACCACTAGGAGAGCTATGTGCACCAACCTCTTCAATAATGTACCGCCAACTACAAAATTTTTACTCTCCCACTCACTAACGCTTTCGTTTTACTCTCTAGATAACACTATCATTTCTACTAAAGGACATCATCAATGCCCTACTTTCTAAAAAACACAACCACCTGTTGAAGGACATCACCAATATAAACAAAAAACTTTATCTCTCTTCTTATTTCTTCCATTCTTCTCCATCAATCACCATCACCTTACCACTGCCACCTCTTCTCCTGCTCCTCCTCCTCCATCAATCACCACCACCATCCCACCATCACTACCTCTCCTCTTCTTCCCATCTTATTATTCTTCTTTTCCATCAATCACCACCGCCATCGCCACCTCCTCCTCATCTTCCCATTTTTTTTTCTTATTCTCCTCCTCCTCCCCTCCCCCTTACCTCTTATTCATCATCATCATATTTTTCTTCTCCTCTTCGTCCTCTATCTCTCTCTTTTTTCTCTCTCTCTTCTCTCAAGCACCACCACCACTGTCAGCCGGTGGCGAGGTGGTGGTGGGGCTAGCCAGATGGTGTTGCTCCGGTGAAGAGAGTAAAGAAGGTGACGGTGGGTTGTGGTGTCCTTCAGCAGATCCAAAAAAAAGAGTGGGGTGATGATGTCCTTAAGCAGAAACGATGATGTTATTTAACAACAACCTTTACTTAATCCTGAATTGTACTTCCATCTCCATTAGACAATTTATGGTTGAAACTTAAAAGGCTTTACCACTTGAGGTTCTTTTGGTGGATTGAAAGATGTAAAAATGATCTTGCAGGTAAAAGTAACTTTTTGAGTAGACTACAGGGATCCATCTAATTGTAAAGTGAAAGCGAGGGTAAGTGTAACCTAAGGTAATTTGAATAAATTTACGAAACTTTTATTTTAAATTTTTTATTTTTATTTTTTTAGTAATCGCCTAATGATCTATTTTTGCAATAAAAACTAACTGTCAATAACTACAGCAAGAAACAAATAGACTATGTTTCGTTTCAATTTAGTTGTAGAATGTCTCATTGTGACCTTAATCCAAAATTTAGCAGTTTTCTCCGTGATTACTCCATCCACCTCATCTATCCTTAATCCCAAATTTATTGTCTAACTACGGTAATCTGTATATCCACCAACCAAATGTTTGACTAGAAGTTGTAATTTATTTTCAGTGGCTGACAATTTGATTCATGTACGCTACAATTTGTACCCTTTTTATACATTTTGTAATATAGTCCCAAAGACTATCCACCATAGCTTCTTCAAATGTTCATTTACAAAGGAATTATGGTTGTCTTCTATTGGTTCGATGAGAATATGCGGAATGCAATGACGCTAGTTCTGTTTCAAAAGTCTGCAACACTACGACAAACTCTCATTAGAGCATCTCTTTTACGCTTATTCAATATGGGATGAGGAAAGTAAATTTTTTCATAAAAAAATATTATATTTATCCCACCCAAAGTCAAATACCACCCATAGAACGCTAATACTTCAAGCAACATTTCAAATGCCACTTTAGCCAAGGGACATTTTATCGCTTAAGCCCAAATTTAAATCATGCGCCCCTCCTTCTCTCATTCTCTCCCCTTTTGAAAATTCAAAAGTTTGAGAAGCACGCTAAATGTCGCTTAACTCAAGCGACACTCTAAACTTCGCCCAACTCAAGCGACACTCTACAATTCGCTTAACTCAAGCAGCACTCGAAAAGCCTTCACCCTTACCCCACATGGGACCGAGGATCACTTGCAACTTTAGACTCAGTTTATTTGGACTATTGTGGGTCATTTGAGGGGGATAACTTTATCCCTCCAAAGTTATCCCCTCTCAAATTAGCCTACTATGAATGCTCTTAGATGCATATTGGATATTTTCTTTCACACATTGCAATTCTTTTTCATTGGAGTATTTGGTTTTTAAGGTTTAAAAGTTTACTAAACAAGTACAATAAAATTAGCCATTGGGCATGCTCCTATGAGCAAGATCCAACCACAAATCTTCATTGGAAATTATAGATTTGAAGAGCAATTCAGCACACATGATTGTTTTTTAAACTACATCACACACATGTTCTGATTTGCTAATTAATCTAAATGGAAGTCTGAATTTTCACTAAATATAAACATTATATCATATATTCAGACCTCCAACTAGATCAAGATTCAAGAAGCAAAAGCAAGGGGAATTTCAGTTTGGGTTTTCCACTCCAGTTTTGTATGGTTTGTTCTTTTCCAAGCTTCTTCTCATTCTTGTTTGGCACTTGGTTCATTTTGTCCTTCCTTTTTTAATGTTATTCTTTCCTCAAATCTATGACCATCATTGCCTTCCCATGATCTATGCTACAAACATCGCAATCTTTCCATCATTCCGAATCACCCTACGCGCAGGTTGATGCACCAATCATCAATTTAAAAAATAGTTTATTCTTTCCAAGGAAACGTATATATCATGAACTTGTCAAGATTTTGAAAGGAGAATAAACAATACATGTTCCATTTTATCTTATCATGCACTTATTTTCAACAGATCCAATAAAACTTAAGAATCATCACTATGACTCTTATTCGGACTCCCTATATTGTTTCTGATAGAGAAAATTTCTACAAATGTTCAATACTAATTAACTCAAAATTCTAATCTCAGAGAATTTGGTTCTAGTTTTAGCTCACTTATGGAAAAGGATTGGTAGTAGTTGAGCAAGAAGCTAGTTCAACTAAAAAAGGTTTGAAGAACCATTTGGATTGAACAACAAAGTTCTTGACCACAGAATATAGGATACAAAGAGAAGGCCCATTTGGATGGGGCAAATGCCAATTCCGTAGAATCTCAACTTTTTCTTTTTGCACAAGGAATACCAATCTCAACTTTTCCTTTATGCAAATGACTCTCACATGCAGTCAACATAGGATAACCAATAAATATCGCACACCTGCACTTGTACGATTGATTCAAGCCTATTCTAATCCAAATAAAGATGAGATTACAATTTACAAAGGGGAAATCAGCAACAAAGAACAGTTAGAAAGAATAGCTCATAAACTAGTACTTGAAAGAGTTGCTGGGTACTTTAATTGCTTGTACCATAGTCTTGAAGTGCCCTCGCAGGTTTTACACACAGCTATACACAAGCTAACACAGCCTATCTAACTTACTTCCAGTGTGTTCATGAGCAATCAAAAGGATTGTGTAGCCATTGACAGACTCTAACATGCTAAAATGATAGTGGAGGTAGTTGTAGGGTCATGCAAGCAAAACTTGGATCCATCTACCCTGGTAGTTTTCAGTAAGCAATATATTCCTCTCCACATGCTAATGAAGCAACCAAAATTTGTGCTTTGAACTTTTGCTTGAAAAGCAGTCTCCCATTTTATTCCCCTAAACAGAATAAAGAAAAGAAGAAATCCCTGAAATATAAGGATCAAGAATCAACTGTAACTGATATTCCTAAACTAAAAGACTATTGGAAGCTGACTGAAAAAGATGGTCAGACATTTACCATTTTTTGCACTATTCCTCGTCATAGTGATGATATAAGTACTAAACCATGCTTTTGAAAGCATATATAAAAGAATCTAATATGAACACAAATGATCCCATTGAGTAACCTTGGCATGGATGTCAGAAACTAGGTTTCTTATAATGTTCCTGTTATCTTCTTCGACGATAACTGCTGACAGTGAAAACAAAACAAGACATAAATGTGGACACACTCCAGGACTGTCCCCTAAGGAATCTCCTCACCGGAAATTGTATAGAGACAAACAATTCCGGTGAAAAAAGTTCTGGTCGAGGGTGTGTTTTGCATTTTCCTTTGAGAGAAACACATTCTTGGGAGAAGAGTAAAATTAAGAGAGGCAAATAAAAGAGGAAGAGAGAAAGGAGAACTCACGGTTCAACCTCAGGTTGGGGTGGGTAAATAACTTATTTCTGTGGAAATTTTGAAAAGGGCACGGTCATCCTTCAATTCTCTCCTTTTATTGTTTTGTAGAAATTATTTTCTATCAGACTAAACACATCTTAACTGTTCTAAATAAGCCAAGTGAGTTCAAGCCTACCACATTATGAAAACACCAGATACACATGTTACATGCATAAATCCAAGAGTGTGTACATGTCTACCCGTAATTTCATGCATCTATGTGATGCTGTATGCACTCATGCCAGATTTAGAAAATGACACAAACATCTGCATAGAATGAGGTAAATTTTTCATAGGCATAATAATAGATAAGCATAAACTGAATACATAAGATTCCGAAAAGATAATCATGAGAGAAGTGGTCCTGGACAAGGCAATGACCTGTTCCGTCCTGTTGAGCATCCATGCAAGTATGAAGCAAGTACAATACTTTTTCCTTCATTTCTTTTGTGTCCCGAAGCCTTTGAATTCATCGACGTGGGACCAGTTATCTCATGCCAAAGTGGGTGAGGGAAAAAGATTTATGCTCCTCCTTTACATTGTGTAGGTTGAATAAGTACCAAACCAACTGAAGGAGACAAATAAGAACTGTATTCCTTATTCCATTCCTTGCTTTAAAACACTGCCCAAGGAGGGGCATCTCTTTTACAGATTTCTCTTATTGTTTCTCCTATATGTTGTATCTGATTCCCCAATAGTTTCTAGATGTCCTAGTCAACAGAATCGTCTCCTACATTTTCAGTCTTTCACCAATTAAGGGCAGCCAAATTTTATCTTTCTCCATCAGTCATATAACCTGGAGAGATCATAATATCATTTGTTTTCTTCAACTTGTAGGCTTTATCAGTTAACATGCAATAACAAGAACCCACATACATGTAGGGTCTACTAGAAATAAAAATCGTAAAGTGTCCATAAGAAACTTGGTTTACAGATTTTGCATATCAGAGATTCCATGGGACCAGGTCGAAAATTTCAATATTTTTTTACCAATATGGAATGAGGTTCTTTGTTTCACCGGAGGAACTAATGTGAAACTCAAAAGTTTCAAATACATCTATTCTTGTGCTTACAAGACATAAGACGTAAACAAATTTTTGCAGTGCCTAAGAAATCAAATAGAAGAGTTGTAAGAGTTGGAAAATGGAGGTGTGTGATGGGGCCCATAGATACCGAAAGCAGGAAGGACTAGATCTCCTTTCAAGTCACTATGAAGATCAGATTGAGTCGAGTGGTCTGTCGTTTTTGTTCGAGATTCTATGCCTTCCAGCTTCTTTTGCTTTATAATAACTCACTCTGGCACCCTTTCTTCTGCAAGAGGTGGTGAATCATGAGAAGCACATAGGGGAGAAGCACTAGGTAGCTATAGCTTCAGTTTCCTGAGGAGGTCAGGTTTATATAATTCCTGGGAGTGATATAATTGGTTGCAATTTTGTCAGAAAAAAAAAAGGTAATACACAATCAACCAACATTAGAAGTGTTTTGACTGTTAACCATTCTATCTCATTCAATCATCACAATGCTATCTTAATGACAGGAAATGTATCATCAACAAGGAAAAAACAGCTTCTCTCCTTCAAGGATGTTCATTCGTCCGGAGAGGCATATATTCCTGCAAGGCGCCAATGCCCATGGAGACACAGGACTAGTTCTTTCGACTGATGCCAAACCTAGACTGAAATGGACACCTGAGCTTCATGAGCGTTTCATAGAGGCTGTTAATCAGCTTGGAGGGGCAGACAGTAAGTATAAACCAATAACAGAACAGATTGCCTATTCAAGGACAATACATCTTGAAGACTGCTAATCATGATTTTTTATGTTACAGAGGCTACTCCAAAGACAGTTATGAAGCTAATGGGAATTCCAGGACTTACCTTATACCACCTCAAGAGCCATCTTCAGGTATAATGTGTGACAAAATTTTCACTTTGAAAGTTTGTATGATGAGCTAGACATACTAAGTCCATGTTTCTTGCTTACAGAAGTACAGACTCAGTAAAAACATCCACAGACAAGATAATATGGGGAATAGCAAGAATGGTAAGAAGAGTTCCGGGAAGTAATTTTCATGCTTTGTGCTAGTACCAGAAGAAATTTGATGGACAATTTATTACATATTTACTACCCGCTGAGAACCTTAAGGAAAATAACTAACTCATTGGTTTGTATAGGTGTGGTAGCAGCTGATAGGATCTCCGAAGTATGTGGAGCATTCGTCCCCAATTCTAACTTTGGGTCCCCAACAAACAAGTAAGATGCAGAAGTCATAGTTTTTCTATAAAATACTTTTGCCATTGAAATGTCTAGCTAACGACATAAACTAAATATCAGTGGTTTGCAGATAAGTGAAGCACTGCAGGTGCAAATTGAAGTACAGAGAAGGCTACATGAACAGCTTGAGGTATTAATATTACAAGTACATGGCAAAAACACAATGCTTCATCCCAACTATTCTATTTTCATATGTAAACTCAGGTCTCTAACCCATAGTACATAATATCATGAATCTTCACTCCAAAACTCTCAAAATTTTATACAATTGAAAATAACAATAACACAAGAGCCCAAGCTACTTTGAAGGGTTTTTTTAGAGGTACTATCATAAAATGTCAGTGATTAGCTAATTATAATCAAGTTCAAACTTAATATAACGGCAAAATATATATACTCTAGGGCAGGGGAAATCTAATTGTGTAGATGGATAGATATAAAAACTCACTCTTACCAGAGTGATCTTAATGGAACCAAATGCCTTAAAGTAGGAACATATCAACACCTTAATTGAATCTTTTTAGTCATAGACACCATGCCCCCCTTGATTTGGATCTTTCAAGGCCCTAACATGCCTACTCCAATCTTCCACTATTAGGTCGTAAATTGTAATCAATAATCTTCGGAACATAATTGCAGCACAAACAACACTTTTTTTACATTCCTTACTAATATGCTGATCTCTAGGATGCACCTACTTAAGTGCTCTCCCAATGAACACAGAAAATTTCAATGGGTTTTTTTTTTTGCCACACCGAAGTACTTTCCAAATTAAGAAAATGTCTTTTTGCAACACCAAGTATAGGATTATTGTTTCATACTGCCATAATTTCTGCCTTGCTGTGTTGAAATGCCTTGTGCCCCTCTTGACATTCATAACTTACTGTCTTAATTAAGTTTTTACAGCATTTGGTGCCTTAACATGGTTAAGAGCTCTGGTTATGATAGATCCTCGTTCAAAGCTTTCCCACATTCTTGTAATTAGAGTATGGACAATTTGTTTCCCTCCGGCTTAATTGGCACATTTTTTACCTGTTTTGTCTGAACCTCCATTGATTGGCTGCAATATGCTAATTTTTCATAAAAGGGACTTCATTAGAATTGTTCTTTGACTGATCCTCCTCTGTCATCCATCCTCTTCATCACTTAACAAGATTGCCTGATTGGATTCAAAATCTCTATCATGCACATATGTAATATATCTTACTCCTGAGTCATGCAGCACAATAATCTAATACAAGTTCCATTCAACATCCTGTTGTCTACCAATAATCCAAATTCAACAATTATCCTGTCATGCCACCAATTTCATTCTGTGCCCTGTCCCTGGCATAGTTACTCCTACATGAACTGATCCCTCATGTCCAATCCAAATAGTCTCCAACACCTTCCAATGTGAATTTTGGATGCTGTGCCACTACAATGTCTCATCATATTTTTCTTTGATGGCCTTGCTCTTTAAATTGTAGTCTGCTTCCGTCTGAGTCTCTTCACTTGGTACAAGAAGTATCCAGACAGGTACGAAGAACTTCAAATAGAAGATGAAAATCCCATCCTTATCTAGCCAGGGGTTATCACCATTACATTAGTGAGAGTCGAAAGAAAAAGAATCAACCCTTTAAAACAGGCGTAAATATTTGTTACTTCCAAAGCCAAGAGAATATAAGGCCTACTTAAAGTTCCATGGAAAAGCATTGTGAATTTACCATGCTTGATCCAGTCTTCACTCTTTCGCTTTCTATATCTATCTACTTATCTAGGATGTTGTTCATTAACTTGAGCAGAATTTTGTTCTGGATTTTGAACTGAACTAGGTGCAGCGGCATTTACAGCTACGGATTGAAGCACAAGGAAAATACCTACAGTCAGTGTTAGAAAAAGCCCAGGAAACACTTGAAAGACAGACCCCAGGTTCTGCAGGAATCCAGGATGCCAAAGAGCAGCTTTCTGAACTTGTCTCTAAAG
The DNA here is from genome assembly GCA_963556465.1 of Berberis vulgaris. Lineage (NCBI taxonomy): Eukaryota > Viridiplantae > Streptophyta > Magnoliopsida > Ranunculales > Berberidaceae > Berberis > Berberis vulgaris. The sequence continues at coordinate 58,913,676 of OY747133.1, forward strand.
TATCCAATGAATGTCTAACTTCAGCTTTCTCTGGATTGAAAGAACCTGCTGTGTTGTCCAACCACCAAACACAAACAACGCCACCAACAGATTGTTCACTTGACAGTTGTTTAACATCATGCGAGGGATCTCACAAAGACCAAGACAGGCACAATACTGGCATAATGTTGAGACCAAGCAAGAGTAGCGGTAGAGAGGAGACAGAGTTTGAACGAACTGAGTCTATATGGTGCAAAGATCTAAATGAGCATAAATTGTTTGCTACCTCAACAAGAAGTGACACAGATGCTATGATGATGTTCTCGACACAAAGCAGCAGCAACAAATTGGAGAATAAGAAAATGCTGGAACTGTTCGGAGTACCTTATGAAACATCAAAACTTGATCTAAATTTCCAGGACGAAGATGATGCTCCTTCAAATTGCAGAGAGTTTGACTTGAATGGTTTCAGCTTGAGCTGAAAGAAAATTTGAAATAGGCCTATAGGCAGTAGTGTTCCATCTTCAATTTTCTGTTTCATCTAAATGAGTGTAGTAGTGTAGTCTTGACCAACGAATGTCATCTCCCTTCAGCAATTGCTATTTTTACCAAAGGAAATCAACAGAGAAAAACCCAAAATCAACAGCTAGACTAATAGAGCTCAAAGGAAATTTACTTTTACTATTCCGAATTTCCGATCATTTATAGCAGCTCTAGACTTAACATTTTGAAAGTGTTTTGTTATCTGCTACAAAAAGGGATTCCGAACCCAACTAACACAACTGTAATATTTACTCTTGATACCATATTACAAATAAATAAAATTTTAAAATATAAACAAACAAATAAATAAATAACTGATCACACAAACTGCTAGAAGAAGGGGAGCACAAAACCCATGCATGCCAGTCCCTTTCTGCTGTAAATTCATCATATCACATGTTAGATATAATCGAGCTATGTGAGAGCTTTAACAGCATATCAACACTTGTATTTTAAGCAAATCTATCATATGTCATGCAGTTGGGAGCTTACACTTTGGTGGAATGCACTTCTTGTCTCAATACTCTTGCCTAAAAGTGATTGGAAATGCCCAATGATTGTGTTGCACGATAACTGAACCCGTGACCTCTTTTGAACAAAAACTCAAAGCTCGGATACCATGGTAATTGTGTGAATTTTGAAATTCAGGAAACACTTAAAAGTATTCTGACTTTTCTGTGGAGGATTGAACCATGTATTCGAGTGCAAGGAAATGAGATAATAATGACCATACTGATAAGGTTCTTCACAAAAGTGAAGAAAAAGAAACAAAGTAGGATGACAAGATTTGCCGATTTGACTACCATTATGTGTTAGGTGTTTTATTCCTCGAGTTAATATTTAATAATATCTTCATTGTTCAAGAAGCATTGATGCCATATCTCCTCCAACACGATTGATTCATTCCTATGTGAAAAGAAAAGCATGCAAATGTGGAGTCACAGGGCATATAAATCTATCTTCTTAGTTCCTTCCTTACACATGATTTTGCATGTCACGTTGTCCTTCTAAAAAAATCCATCACAACTAAATTCAAACACACGAGGACAATCATTAGCAATATTGATTCACAGAGAGCAAAATATTTTTTTGTTTTCACCTATATGGTTTTTCTCATATCCCATAACCATTAAACACATTCAATAAGGTTTCAACCCTAGACTAGTGATATCATTCACCACAAGTCTACCAGCTAAGCTAACATCCAGCACAACAAAAAATAAATAATTGTTCAATTTTGTAACTAATAAAACATTATTGATTTTGAATTGTCCCCTTCCATGTTTATAAGATTGCATCACCCATGAGCGATGTTGAAGGTATAACCTTTGCCAATCATTACAAAAACAAACAATTAACTAACTTATTGTATAGCTTGTCATGTGAGATTATGCACCAGTATCGAGGATTCGAGAAACGAATCACCAACTTGGATATATCCAACCTCAGACGTAAAGATTATGTTCCTATATGATGAAAGGTTTGATCTCCCATTAATTATTTATACTGTTAATTACAGTGTTTTAGAAAAATACTAGAAATACAAGTCTTAGATAATAATAATTACTTCAGGAATCATAGATCGATAATAATTACTTCTTCCATAAGTTAAGGAAGATATGTACAAAAGGTACAAAGTACTTCTACTCTCACTCAATTTTTATACTAAA